>CATIUR010000002.1:12664046-13868569 GCA_949592205.1 Helichrysum umbraculigerum | reverse complement strand
TAATTTTAAAGATAAAAAAATGTTTCATGAATTAAAATGGATTCTTTATTTGCAAGACAGCAAAGAAAATATACCGTTTTTTACATGGTTTGAATTATATTGTATAGAAGAAAATATAGAATTTCCTTATAAAACCAGGATTGAAGCAATGACAAATATAAATAGATCATATACTGATTTAACAACTAATGAAGAAATTATAAGTATTAAGCCACCTTGTAAAGATATAATTATAAAAAAGGAAGAAAAAGAATATATAGGAATACCCTTTTCAAAAGCTGATAAACCAGATACTGATAAAATATTAAAAAACATTGTATATCAAAATAATCATACTAATGAAATGTTAAATACTATAGGACAACAATTAGATAGAATAGAATATAAAAATGAAGAAGCAAGTACTTCAAGTACTTCAACTAATATACAAGTAGAAGAAAACCCTATATTTATACCCTACAATATAGAAACACCTATAAATCTAGGAGGACAAAGTAAACTATTAAGAGAAATTGAAGAAAAACTACAAAGATTTACTATATCAAATCATAATATAAATGCTATAAATGAAGACGAAACCTCTGATATATCTGAAATAGAAGAACAATTTCATAATATAGAAAAAATAAAATACAATCCTTATACATCCAATAAGACTTATACACCTCGACCAGAAACAAGAAATTATTATTATAGACCAACACCACCAGATTTACAATATGAAGAAAGAGATAAAATTGTACAATCTAGATACGATGGAAATTCGATATATGAATGGAATATAGATGGTCAAACAGAATATCAAATTTTAAACTTATTACAAGAAATGACTATGGCAGCAACTTCATATAAAGCTCATAAAAATTCAGACAACAAAATAACCCAGATGATAATATCAGGATTTACAGGAGTATTAAAAGGATGGTGGGATAGTTATGTAACTCAAGATGAAAAAAATCATATATTAAATTCAAAAAAATTAATTATAAAAACAGAAAATGGATCAGCTGTTCAAACACAGATTGATGATTCTTTAAATACTCTAGTTTATGCTATTATAAAAAATTATGTAGGAAACCCAGCAGAATATCAAGAAAGAAATTCAACTATATTATTAAATTTAACATGTAGAAAATTACAAGATTTTAGATGGTATAAAGATGTTTTCTTAGCAAAAGTTATGACTAGACCAGATTGTAGAGAATCCTATTGGAAAGAAAGATTTATTGCCGGATTACCAAAATTATTTGCTGACAAGAATTAGAAATAAATTAAGTAATGATTATAATAATGAAATTCCTTATAAAGAATTAACCTATGGAGAAATTATAAACTATGTTAATAAAGAAGGATTAGCTATATGTTCAGATTTAAAACTAAAAGCAAAAATTAAAAAGGAAGGAATAGGTGGAAGACATGAACTAGGAAATTTTTGTGAACAATATGGTTATGAACCTTTAGTATTACCCCCTTCTAGTTCTAAGAAAATAAAATATAAAAGATATAACAAAAAACCTATAAAAAATAATCAAGAATACTATCAAAATAAAGATTATAAAAGAAAAAGGAAAGTATCATACAAAAAATATAATAACAAATATAGAAGAGAAAATAAAAAACAGAACAATCAAGATATTATTATTTGTTATAAATGTGGTAGACCCGGACATATGTCAAAAGATTGTTATTCTAAAACTAAAAATTAATGAAATTGATATAGAAGATCTTAGACAAAAAATTAGTAAATTAATCAAAGATAATGAATCAAGTATATCTGATTATAGTGAAAATGATTTAAATAAAATTGAAGAAGAATCATCTAAAAATAGCAGCAACTCTGAAGATTGTGAATGTATAGGAACATGTAATTGTAACTATAAAATTAATGTTATTACTAATAATGATGAATTACATTTATTAATAGATATGATAAGTAAACTCGATAATAAAGAAGCAAAAAATTTATATTTAAAACAGTTAGAAGGAAAATTAAAACATCAGAGTAATGAAGAAGAAGATTATACCATATATAATTTTAATGAAATATGCAAAAGATTTAATAAAACCAAACCTATAACAATACAAGACTTACAAGAAGAACTTAATATGGTTAAAACAGAGATAAGAATTTTGAAAGAAAAGGTTAAGACTATAGAGGAAAATAAAAATGAACAAAATATAACCTCAGAAGATAAACCCTTAATTGAACCTATAATTAATGCAATCCAATATACTAAATATCAAAGATGGCATACAAAAGTAAATATAATGATAAACGGAGAATTTAAAATAACCTTAATTGCTTTAGTTGACTCTGGAGCAGATTTAAATTGTATACAGGAAGGTTTAATTCCAACTAAATATTTTGAAAAATCTACTCAGAGATTATCCACAGCCAGTGGATCTAGACTTAGTATAGGCTATAAATTATCCGATGTCCATATATGTAAAGAAAATTATTGTTTTAAAACTCATCTTATATTAGTAAAAAATTTAACTTCTCAAATTATTTTAGGATTACCCTTTATAATACAATTATATCCTATAAGTGTAGACGAAAGAGGTATTATTACAAAAGTATTAAATAAAGAAATAATTTTCGAATTCACTACACCTATTGTTACCCATGAATTACATTTAATCAAAAATAAAAGAAAACAAGCTGAATTTTTAATTAATGAAATAAATGATAAAAGAATATATAATCAATTACAAGACAAAAATATACAGAACAAAGTAAAATTTATTGAAGAAAAATTTAAAAATAATGTGTGTTCAACTATACCCAGTGCTTTTTGGAAAAGAAAACAACATACAGTAGGATTACCTTATATAAAAGAATTCAATGAAAAGAATATACCTACTAAAGCAAAGTCTATACATATGTCTATTGAATTAGAGTTAAATTGTAAAAAGGAAATCAAGGAATTATTAGAAAAAAGACTTATTAGACCCTCTAAGTCACCCTGGTCTTGTTCAGCCTTTTATGTAATTAATAATGCAGAAATTGAAAGAGGTATACCAAGATTAGTTATAAATTATAAACCCTTAAATAAAGTATTAGAATGGATTAGATATCCTATACCTAATAAAAGAGATTTGTTAAAAAAATTATATGACTCAAAAATATTTTCAAAATTTGACATGAAATCTGGATTTTGGCAAATCCAAATAAAAGAAGAAGATAAATACAAAACAGGATTTAATGTCCCTTTTGGACACTTTGAATGGAACGTTATGCCCTTTGGATTAAAAAACGCTCCATCCGAATTTCAAAATATTATGAATGACATCATTCTACCAATTGGAAATTTTGTAATCGTTTATATTGATGATGTCTTAATATTTTCAAAAAATATTGATCAACATTTTAAACACTTAAATATATTTTATGATACTATTTATAAAAACGGATTAGCTGTTTCACCCACAAAGATGTTTTTATTTCAAACAGATGTAAGATTTTTAGGTCATAATATTATTCAAGGAACTATAAAACCTATTGAAAGAAGTCTTGATTTTACCAATAAATTTCCTGATGAAATAAAAGATAAAACACAGTTACAAAGATTTTTAGGATGTTTAAATTATATTCATGATTTCTTCAAAGACTTAGGAATTATATGTAAGCCCTTATATGATAGGTTAAAAAAGAATCCTAAACCTTGGACTGAAGAACATACAAAGATTATAAAACAAATCAAAGAAAAAGTAAAAATTCTTCCATGCTTAAACATTCCTCACCCTAATGCTAGTCTTATTGTAGAAACTGATGCTAGTGACTTAGGATTTGGGGGAATTCTAAAACAAAAATTAGATAATGAAGAAGAAAAATTAGTAAGATTCTATTCTGGTTCCTGGAATGACACCCAAAAGAATTATTCTACTATTAAAAAGGAAATTTTAAGTATTGTTCTAAATATTAAAAAATTTGAAGATGATTTGTATATGAAACCTTTTTTATTAAGAATTGATTGTTTATCTGCCAAATATATTTTAGAAAAGGATGTTAAAAATTTAATTTCTAAACAAGTTTTTGCCAGATGGCAAGCTATTTTAGGAAATTTTGATTTTACAATCGAATTTATAAAAGGAAAAGACAATTCTTTACCCGATTTTTTATCAAGAGAATTTTTACAGGGAAAATGAGTGAGTCTAACAGGAAGATCGTTCTCACCAAACAATCTATCAACCAGTCAACATCATCATCCTCTTCTAATCAAAGAAATTTCCCAGCATTACCTATACATCCCAACAGATTTGGTCCTATAGCTCCCAGACCAAGACCACCATATTCAGTTCTTGCACAATCTATTCCAACAAAACCAGTTATAAGCCAGCCTTCACCCTCTAAACTAGCACAAACTATACCGTCAAGAAATTTCTCTACTCCATCCATCACTCCAGAATATTCTATAAACCCCAACAAACAAATTATAAAAATCCTTGAGCCATTTGAGGAACAAAAGTTAAGTCAGAATTTTCAAACCTTGATTGAATATTTATATCCAAAAAATTCCCATTTTTATGTTGATGATTATAAAACAAGAGAGTACTATCAAACAATTCTTGTCGACAGTGGTTCAGTTATTATAGATCATACTCTAAACCAGAAAAACCCGGATTATATTGACTGTAGCAAAGTTAAGATTCTAAAGATCATTACTCCAGAAGAATGGTCTCTAAAACCTTATAATCACAAAACTCTTTCTAGTTATCCTAGTTATCCAATTTATAATTATTATGACTATCAAGAAGCCTGGTTTTATGCCTTCCTTTTAAGAAGCTTTAACCACACCTGGTTCTTCTATTTTGCTGAAAAATTTTCTAGCATATATCCAAGATGGTTTATAAAATGGTTCAGATATTTTGGCAATATCCCTGCCACCTTCCCACCAAAAGTTCTGGAAGGTTTTCATAAATATAAAGATTATTTCATGGAAGACCATATTTCCCCTTCTGAATATACTCTTCAATTCTCTATTATATTCAAGTTGCCATGGATTGTTCTATTCACATATAAGAAACAAGAATCTCAAGATACTTCTCCTCCATTATTATATCGACAATTTAGTGTCAAATGGTGGAAAAGGATAGATGAAAGTCAGGCAGATATTAAAGCTGTCAACGATTATTATCGACAGTATATTTCTAACAAAGAAAGCAGCTCTACTCCTATTACTCCAGTTATTCAAGACAGAGACTTTATAAAGCGTTTACAAGAATGCTCATCTCAAGAAGAAATGCAGAAGATTATAAATGAAATTAAAGGTTCCCCAACTCCAAGTGAAGATTTATATCAAGATGCTCAAGATCCTTATGAAGATATAACTTTATAAAATCGTGTCTATATTTTAAAGTCCCAATGAGAGTCTATATTAAAGAAAACAAATTCAAGTGTGAGTTTATATTAAAGAAAGAGTAATTATACACCAGAATACGAAAACAAATTCAAGTGTGAGTTTATTATATACCAGAAAAATTTGATTACTTATGAACCAGAATAAATTACTAACATCTATATTTTAGAACGACATTATTTGTCCATATGAACAAGAAAGTTTACAGGTGACAAGTTTAAGAGAAAGTGGAAGGCCCTACCACTATGAAAGTGGTTATGAATTATTGAAAGCAAAGTTGAAGATACGACAATCAAAGAAAAGTGGAAGACCCTACCAAAAGTAAAAGCATTTATATTTTCAAAAGCAGAATTATTAAAGAGATGATTCCCGACAAGTTTCAAATTATTGAAGAAAGAAAACAAAAGACTTTATGGAAAGCTAGTTACATTATTCAAGAAAAGAAAAAGAAGACAAAGTACTTTATAAAAGCAAGTTTTATGGCCGACAAAAGAAAAGAAGATTGAATTAATCAAAGTTTACCGAAAGATGCCAGTTAAAGCAAGATTGATAAACCGGCAAATTTATCTATAAAGAAGGAAGATTTGAAGAAGTGAAGATCATCGAAAAATATTCTATGAAACCAAAACCCTCTGTAAAATTATCAACCTCACAATGTTCAAAAACCCTAGATTTTAATATATGTATATCTCCTATAGTTCAGTCAAACTCATCCTATATAGAAGAAAGCAATCCTTGTATAGAAACGAAGTGTCCCTGTATTGATTCAAATTCTATAAATAAAGGTATCTTTTTATAATCTTTTATGTTCTTTTATTTCAACAACTTCCATATTCATATTTAAACTATGGTCCTGTACGCATTTGGTATCAGAGACATGAGCTCATTTTTTTTTGAGGTGGTAGTAGTTATACTACCACCTCAAAAAAATGAGCTCATGGCTCTGATACCAAATGCGTACAGGACCATAGTTTAAATATGAATATGGAAGTTGTTGAAATAAAAGAACATAAAAGATTATAAAAAGATACCTTTATTTATAGAATTTGAATCAATACAGGGACACTTCGTTTCTATACAAGGATTGCTTTCTTCTATATAGGATGAGTTTGACTGAACTATAGGAGATATACATATATTAAAATCTAGGGTTTTTGAACATTGTGAGGTTGATAATTTTACAGAGGGTTTTGGTTTCATAGAATATTTTTCGATGATCTTCACTTCTTCAAATCTTCCTTCTTTATAGATAAATTTGCCGGTTTATCAATCTTGCTTTAACTGGCATCTTTCGGTAAACTTTGATTAATTCAATCTTCTTTTCTTTTGTCGGCCATAAAACTTGCTTTTATAAAGTACTTTGTCTTCTTTTTCTTTTCTTGAATAATGTAACTAGCTTTCCATAAAGTCTTTTGTTTTCTTTCTTCAATAATTTGAAACTTGTCGGGAATCATCTCTTTAATAATTCTGCTTTTGAAAATATAAATGCTTTTACTTTTGGTAGGGTCTTCCACTTTTCTTTGATTGTCGTATCTTCAACTTTGCTTTCAATAATTCATAACCACTTTCATAGTGGTAGGGCCTTCCACTTTCTCTTAAACTTGTCACCTGTAAACTTTCTTGTTCATATGGACAAATAATGTCGTTCTAAAATATAGATGTTAGTAATTTATTCTGGTTCATAAGTAATCAAATTTTTCTGGTATATAATAAACTCACACTTGAATTTGTTTTCGTATTCTGGTGTATAATTACTCTTTCTTTAATATAAACTCACACTTGAATTTGTTTTCTTTAATATAGACTCTCATTGGGACTTTAAAATATAGACACGATTTTATAAAGTTATATCTTCATAAGGATCTTGAGCATCTTGATATAAATCTTCACTTGGAGTTGGGGAACCTTTAATTTCATTTATAATCTTCTGCATTTCTTCTTGAGATGAGCATTCTTGTAAACGCTTTATAAAGTCTCTGTCTTGAATAACTGGAGTAATAGGAGTAGAGCTGCTTTCTTTGTTAGAAATATACTGTCGATAATAATCGTTGACAGCTTTAATATCTGCCTGACTTTCATCTATCCTTTTCCACCATTTGACACTAAATTGTCGATATAATAATGGAGGAGAAGTATCTTGAGATTCTTGTTTCTTATATGTGAATAGAACAATCCATGGCAACTTGAATATAATAGAGAATTGAAGAGTATATTCAGAAGGGGAAATATGGTCTTCCATGAAATAATCTTTATATTTATGAAAACCTTCCAGAACTTTTGGTGGGAAGGTGGCAGGGATATTGCCAAAATATCTGAACCATTTTATAAACCATCTTGGATATATGCTAGAAAATTTTTCAGCAAAATAGAAGAACCAGGTGTGGTTAAAGCTTCTTAAAAGGAAGGCATAAAACCAGGCTTCTTGATAGTCATAATAATTATAAATTGGATAACTAGGATAACTAGAAAGAGTTTTGTGATTATAAGGTTTTAGAGACCATTCTTCTGGAGTAATGATCTTTAGAATCTTAACTTTGCTACAGTCAATATAATCCGGGTTTTTCTGGTTTAGAGTATGATCTATAATAACTGAACCACTGTCGACAAGAATTGTTTGATAGTACTCTCTTGTTTTATAATCATCAACATAAAAATGGGAATTTTTTGGATATAAATATTCAATCAAGGTTTGAAAATTCTGACTTAACTTTTGTTCCTCAAATGGCTCAAGGATTTTTATAATTTGTTTGTTGGGGTTTATAGAATATTCTGGAGTGATGGATGGAGTAGAGAAATTTCTTGACGGTATAGTTTGTGCTAGTTTAGAGGGTGAAGGCTGGCTTATAACTGGTTTTGTTGGAATAGATTGTGCAAGAACTGAATATGGTGGTCTTGGTCTGGGAGCTATAGGACCAAATCTGTTGGGATGTATAGGTAATGCTGGGAAATTTCTTTGATTAGAAGAGGATGATGATGTTGACTGGTTGATAGATTGTTTGGTGAGAACGATCTTCCTGTTAGACTCACTCATTTTCCCTGTAAAAATTCTCTTGATAAAAAATCGGGTAAAGAATTGTCTTTTCCTTTTATAAATTCGATTGTAAAATCAAAATTTCCTAAAATAGCTTGCCATCTGGCAAAAACTTGTTTAGAAATTAAATTTTTAACATCCTTTTCTAAAATATATTTGGCAGATAAACAATCAATTCTTAATAAAAAAGGTTTCATATACAAATCATCTTCAAATTTTTTAATATTTAGAACAATACTTAAAATTTCCTTTTTAATAGTAGAATAATTCTTTTGGGTGTCATTCCAGGAACCAGAATAGAATCTTACTAATTTTTCTTCTTCATTATCTAATTTTTGTTTTAGAATTCCCCCAAATCCTAAGTCACTAGCATCAGTTTCTACAATAAGACTAGCATTAGGGTGAGGAATGTTTAAGCATGGAAGAATTTTTACTTTTTCTTTGATTTGTTTTATAATCTTTGTATGTTCTTCAGTCCAAGGTTTAGGATTCTTTTTTAACCTATCATATAAGGGCTTACATATAATTCCTAAGTCTTTGAAGAAATCATGAATATAATTTAAACATCCTAAAAATCTTTGTAACTGTGTTTTATCTTTTATTTCATCAGGAAATTTATTGGTAAAATCAAGACTTCTTTCAATAGGTTTTATAGTTCCTTGAATAATATTATGACCTAAAAATCTTACATCTGTTTGAAATAAAAACATCTTTGTGGGTGAAACAGCTAATCCGTTTTTATAAATAGTATCATAAAATATATTTAAGTGTTTAAAATGTTGATCAATATTTTTTGAAAATATTAAGACATCATCAATATAAACGATTACAAAATTTCCAATTGGTAGAATGATGTTATTCATAATATTTTGAAATTCGGATGGAGCGTTTTTTAATCCAAAGGGCATAACGTTCCATTCAAAGTGTCCAAAAGGGACATTAAATCCTGTTTTGTATTTATCTTCTTCTTTTATTTGGATTTGCCAAAATCCAGATTTCATGTCAAATTTTGAAAATATTTTTGAGTCATATAATTTTTTTAACAAATCTCTTTTATTAGGTATAGGATATCTAATCCATTCTAATACTTTATTTAAGGGTTTATAATTTATAACTAATCTTGGTATACCTCTTTCAATTTCTGCATTATTAATTACATAAAAGGCTGAACAAGACCAGGGTGACTTAGAGGGTCTAATAAGTCTTTTTTCTAATAATTCCTTGATTTCCTTTTTACAATTTAACTCTAATTCAATAGACATATGTATAGACTTTGCTTTAGTAGGTATATTCTTTTCATTGAATTCTTTTATATAAGGTAATCCTACTGTATGTTGTTTTCTTTTCCAAAAAGCACTGGGTATAGTTGAACACACATTATTTTTAAATTTTTCTTCAATAAATTTTACTTTGTTCTGTATATTTTTGTCTTGTAATTGATTATATATTCTTTTATCATTTATTTCATTAATTAAAAATTCAGCTTGTTTTCTTTTATTTTTGATTAAATGTAATTCATGGGTAACAATAGGTGTAGTGAATTCGAAAATTATTTCTTTATTTAATACTTTTGTAATAATACCTCTTTCGTCTACACTTATAGGATATAATTGTATTATAAAGGGTAATCCTAAAATAATTTGAGAAGTTAAATTTTTTACTAATATAAGATGAGTTTTAAAACAATAATTTTCTTTACATATATGGACATCGGATAATTTATAGCCTATACTAAGTCTAGATCCACTGGCTGTGGATAATCTCTGAGTAGATTTTTCAAAATATTTAGTTGGAATTAAACCTTCCTGTATACAATTTAAATCTGCTCCAGAGTCAACTAAAGCAATTAAGGTTATTTTAAATTCTCCGTTTATCATTATATTTACTTTTGTATGCCATCTTTGATATTTAGTATATTGGATTGCATTAATTATAGGTTCAATTAAGGGTTTATCTTCTGAGGTTATATTTTGTTCATTTTTATTTTCCTCTATAGTCTTAACCTTTTCTTTCAAAATTCTTATCTCTGTTTTAACCATATTAAGTTCTTCTTGTAAGTCTTGTATTGTTATAGGTTTGGTTTTATTAAATCTTTTGCATATTTCATTAAAATTATATATGGTATAATCTTCTTCTTCATTACTCTGATGTTTTAATTTTCCTTCTAACTGTTTTAAATATAAATTTTTTGCTTCTTTATTATCGAGTTTACTTATCATATCTATTAATAAATGTAATTCATCATTATTAGTAATAACATTAATTTTATAGTTACAATTACATGTTCCTATACATTCACAATCTTCAGAGTTGCTGCTATTTTTAGATGATTCTTCTTCAATTTTATTTAAATCATTTTCACTATAATCAGATATACTTGATTCATTATCTTTGATTAATTTACTAATTTTTTGTCTAAGATCTTCTATATCAATTTCATTAATTTTAGTTTTAGAATAACAATCTTTTGACATATGTCCGGGTCTACCACATTTATAACAAATAATAATATCTTGATTGTTCTGTTTTTTATTTTCTCTTCTATATTTGTTATTATATTTTTTGTATGATACTTTCCTTTTTCTTTTATAATCTTTATTTTGATAGTATTCTTGATTATTTTTTATAGGTTTTTTGTTATATCTTTTATATTTTATTTTCTTAGAACTAGAAGGGGGTAATACTAAAGGTTCATAACCATATTGTTCACAAAAATTTCCTAGTTCATGTCTTCCACCTATTCCTTCCTTTTTAATTTTTGCTTTTAGTTTTAAATCTGAACATATAGCTAATCCTTCTTTATTAACATAGTTTATAATTTCTCCATAGGTTAATTCTTTATAAGGAATTTCATTATTATAATCATTACTTAATTTATTTCTAATTCTTTCAGCAAATAATTTTGGTAATCCGGCAATAAATCTTTCTTTCCAATAGGATTCTCTACAATCTGGTCTAGTCATAACTTTTGCTAAGAAAACATCTTTATACCATCTAAAATCTTGTAATTTTCTACATGTTAAATTTAATAATATAGTTGAATTTCTTTCTTGATATTCTGCTGGGTTTCCTACATAATTTTTTATAATAGCATAAACTAGAGTATTTAAAGAATCATCAATCTGTGTTTGAACAGCTGATCCATTTTCTGTTTTTATAATTAATTTTTTTGAATTTAATATATGATTTTTTTCATCTTGAGTTACATAACTATCCCACCATCCTTTTAATACTCCTGTAAATCCTGATATTATCATCTGGGTTATTTTGTTGTCTGAATTTTTATGAGCTTTATATGAAGTTGCTGCCATAGTCATTTCTTGTAATAAGTTTAAAATTTGATATTCTGTTTGACCATCTATATTCCATTCATATATCGAATTTCCATCGTATCTAGATTGTACAATTTTATCTCTTTCTTCATATTGTAAATCTGGTGGTGTTGGTCTATAATAATAATTTCTTGTTTCTGGTCGAGGTGTATAAGTCTTATTGGATGTATAAGGATTGTATTTTATTTTTTCTATATTATGAAATTGTTCTTCTATTTCAGATATATCAGAGGTTTCGTCTTCATTTATAGCATTTATATTATGATTTGATATAGTAAATCTTTGTAGTTTTTCTTCAATTTCTCTTAATAGTTTACTTTGTCCTCCTAGATTTATAGGTGTTTCTATATTGTAGGGTATAAATATAGGGTTTTCTTCTACTTGTATATTAGTTGAAGTACTTGAAGTACTTGCTTCTTCATTTTTATATTCTATTCTATCTAATTGTTGTCCTATAGTATTTAACATTTCATTAGTATGATTATTTTGATATACAATGTTTTTTAATATTTTATCAGTATCTGGTTTATCAGCTTTTGAAAAGGGTATTCCTATATATTCTTTTTCTTCCTTTTTTATAATTATATCTTTACAAGGTGGCTTAATACTTATAATTTCTTCATTAGTTGTTAAATCAGTATATGATCTATTTATATTTGTCATTGCTTCAATCCTGGTTTTATAAGGAAATTCTATATTTTCTTCTATACAATATAATTCAAACCATGTAAAAAACGGTATATTTTCTTTGCTGTCTTGCAAATAAAGAATCCATTTTAATTCATGAAACATTTTTTTATCTTTAAAATTAAGTTCATACCAAGTAAGTTTTTCTTTATTATAGTTATTTAGTTTTTCGTTCAATAAATATTCTAAATCTTTTATATTCATTGTTTTAACAAATTGTTAATTTAGATCTTGTTGTTTTTATTTTATTTGCGTTTATTTTTAATAGTATATTTATTGTATCTATATGTTTTGATGTGATATTCTTTATATATTTTATTTGATCTTTACTTAACCATTTATAATTTCTATCTCTTTTGGTTTTAAATTCTTCTATCTGTTGAATTAATTGTTTTCGTTCTTCATATAAGAATATTAAATAAACTGATATAAAACTATTATGATCGTTATTCATTTGTATTTTACTCATAATTGTTCTTCTCTATAATAATCTACTTCAGATTTAGTAGGGTTATAAGTGTTACTAAAATCTTCACTCATATTATCATCTTCATATAGTGGTTTAGGTATAGATCTATTAAAATCAACTCCTTTAACTCTCATAGACTGTGATCTTCTTAATAAGGGTTCACTAGATTTTGAACTAGAGGTTTCAGGAATATATGTAGAATATCTAGGTGGTTCTTTTCCAAAATCTATTTCTATACTTCCGTCAGTATGTTCTGTAATATCTGATATTTTGCTAATAGTTTCTAAAGGTTTGGGTGAACTTATATCTTCTAATTTCCAATTTTGGTTTTGAGTAATTTCATTCCATTTTAATCTTTTAGGTATATTAACTCTAGAATTTCTAGTATTAGCTTCAAATATTATAGTTTCATCTTTTGGTGACATTAATTTTGATCTTGGTTCCACAGTAGTGGTCATTGTTTTATATAAAACTCTATATATAACGAGTATAGGGTCAGTTCCTTGTTTAATATCTAAATTTTTTGTTTTAATTGTTAAGGTTAAAGTATCTAATATATTTTTATCAAATAAAGATATAGTGAAATTAGGATAACAATTAAAATATATAGGGCCATTACATATATTGGATTCTGCCATAGCTAATAAAGAATTTTTAAAATTTAAATGTCTAGCATCTCTTAATATAACTAAAGTAGGTACATCTAACCCTATTCTAGTCAAGGGTTTAATAGCTATCTGTATTAATCCTATATGTAGAAATTTATAATTTTTCATATGATCTTTAATAGTATTCTTGGAAAAAAGTTGTATACATTGATTATTTTGTAGAAGAGGTAAAGTTTTTTCTGTTTGTTTTATAGAATATCCCTGGAAATAATCAAAAGAACCAATTTTATAAATATTACTAATCTTTTGTTTAGGTATACTCCAATCTTTCAAATTGTTTTCAATGTTTGAAATAGAAACTTCCATAGAATTTGTATGATCATGTTCTTCTTCGATTTCAGAAGTAGAACTACTTCTTTGATTTGATAGTAATCTTGCGATTCTATTCATATTTAAATTATTAACTATTTGATTTAAACTTTGTTTTCTGAAAATCTTAACTTATAATGTTGATTGAACATACCTTCTCCGGGAACACCCCCATATCGCTGTGGTACGGTCGTCTTACTGTCCGTCTGCGACTAATTCCAACCAGCTGATCGACAGGGCTTACCAACGCAGATGTATATTTTCTCAACATATATAAATTAATTTTTTCTTTCAACAATGATAAAATCAAACAATTCATAATTTTCATAAGAATATAATCCATAACTACTACCACCTCAAAAAAATGAGCTCATGGCTCTGATACCAAATGCGTACAGGACCATTATATATATAGAGAGAGAGAGAGAGAGAGGGGGTGGGTTATTGACTTATTGGTAAAAAAATCTTAATGTAAAACAAATAAAACAAAATCTTATGCTGACATATGACACTTTGTGCATCAATGTTTATCACTTTTTTTATGCATGATGATACACATGTTCCATGTGTCACTATCAGATTTTGTCTTATTTGTTTTACGTTAAGTATTATTTTGTTTGAACCGACTCATATATATATATATATATATATATATATATATATATATATATATATGGGCTTAGTCTCTTGAAATGTATCAAACTTTGGTCGAATCTCTATCGTATGCATCCATCTTTTATTGTCTCTGTTGTATGTAGTTAACTTTCAAAAATACATATTTAATGTACCGGCTAGTACTTTTGTTGACGTGACAAATTGTGTGGATGTCACGTGTCACCAATAGGACCGTGAAGTACATATAATAGCAATATTTAAAAGTTAGATACATATAATTGAAGCACGATAACTTGGATCCGTACAAAAGGTTTTGGACTTTAAAAGAGAGCCACGAAACAATTTAAATTCAACTTTAGTTAAATGCACACAATGAAAGTGAACATATATTTACATACATTTTAAAACGCTTAACCTTGAATGTTAATACCACAAAATGATAAGCAGGAACGGAGGTGTGTGGGTGTGAAGGTAGGCCATGGCCACCCCAACCCAAATTGTAATTGTGTAAATTTATATATATAAAACATAATATATCCAATCATTTATTTGTATGTTTGTCATTTAGCCTATCAAATTGTTTTATTATGATTCTATTTCTTATTATGTTAAGAGATAATTTAACACCAAGAACAATTATCAATACATCAAGTTATAGTAAAATGAATAAAAGTTTAAATTAATGATGCAATTTATTTAATATAATAATTGCTAAGTAAGTAATTTAGTTTTTTTTAGATGTCTTAGTTAATTCCTTATTTTTATACTTTTTCTAATTTATTTTTGAATATTAATTTCCGATTTACATTGATTAAAAACTTAGTTTGTAATCAACTAATTAACCATATATATTACATTAAGTTGTTGGTAGAACAACTCAGTTTTGATAATTGTTTATATAATTATATTATTTAAATTGCATATTTTATGAATGATGTACATAATTAACAATAAGTTCTTTGCGTTGAGTAGTTATCGTCGAAACATTTAAAGTTAGTTTTAAATGATTTTATCGATGCAAAAGGTGTGTATAACATCATATTTAATATAAAATTTGACTTTCATACATTAATAAATATTACGGTTCAAGTTATAAAGTAGCATTTGTTAGCACTGATATACTATTGGCCACCCCATTACTCAAATCCTGGCTACGTCACTGATGATAAGAAGAGGAAACTGAAAACAAAACAGAAGAGTCTTACATCATTTTCATGAGTCAATTTCAATTCTGATGATTTCTCAAATCCATCGACAACTTGGTCGGAATCCTGGCATTGCACTTGTTCCTCCATTAAGCAATAATAACTTGAAAAAAAATAAAGATTAGTGCGTGATAATAACTCATGCAAGGGTTATGTTTTTTCTATCTTTCCAAGGACATGTGTTTTGATATGGAACTTCTGTTGTCTTTCTTTAACTGAAAACACTCACGAGTCACTTATAATTAATATACGTACGTACAAACCTTTTACCGATCAATAACCGGCCTTCACAGGGCCGGCCCGTAGAATTTAAAGGCCCGATGCGATAATAGAAAAAAGGCCTTTTGAACACGAATATATATATATATATGTGTGTGTGTGTGTGTGTGTGTGTTATAAATTGGTTATTTAGAGGCATAATTTCTTATATTAAAAAAAATTCTATTCCTATAAAGTTTACAATTAACAACTTACAAAATTATTAAATTATATAACTTCAAATCATTTAAATCTGAATATATCAATTGAATAATCAAACTTATAACATATTAAAGATCAATATTCAATCAAAATTATGAATAAAAAAAAAACAAAATAATTAAAAGTTAGGAATAAGATTACATGAAGATGACTAGGAGTCTGGGAGTTGGCACTTGTACAGCGAAAGTCGAGATGAAATATTACAGGAGATACCTGTAAAGTTCAAAGCGTTAATTTTGAAACCACCGAATACTTTAATATTTATTAATGTGCCTCATATCATTTTTGGGCTAAATTATCATCATATACAAATATACATATTGGGCATATAAAAATGGGCCCCTTCTCAAACTTGGGCCCTGTTCATGAGCCCACCTGGAACACCCCAAGGGCCGGGCCTGGGCCTACAAAACCCTCACATGAGTCACTTATAATTAAATGCGCTTAGATACTGAATTTTTATCATATTTTTTTGAAGCTCCTAATATATATATATATATATATATATATATATATAGGGGAAGGATCAAGAGGGAAGCATCAACTTTGGGGGAAGGAGGGAAGGAAATCCCAGCCACTAATTTTCTCCCACCCTTTTTATACAATAAATAATACATATACAATACCCATTTAATCAAATTTAGTCTAAAATCCAAAATTAAAGCATCAAATTCAACGATTCATCAATCAGAAACATTATAAACTTTCCAATCCATCAAACACATTCATACATATCTTCAATTCGTCATGATTTGAAATCATCAAAAATTATGAATTTTGGGTATAACTTTTTGGGTTTTTATATAAAATTTTATTTTGCCAATGAAAACAATAAAATTAAACAAATTTCATCATACAAAACTTATAAACATGTAATTAATCGAATTATGGTTGTCATTAACCATCAAATTTCACAGTTTTTGAAAATATCCAGAACGTTAACATACATTAGCAATGCATGTTAATCAAAATTACAAGTAAGATTCTTAAACATTCATATTTGTTGAATATTACCTTATATAAGTTATTATACATCGTTGAACGTTATAACATAACATTCATCAATGTATTACAATATGTATGAGCTAATATGCATTATAAATGAATGTTATAATGTGCATCAGCATGATATAACTTAATATTCGTCATAAATGAATGTTAAAGACTCAATGAGATGTTAACATGCATTTATGATGAATATGAGTTATTATACACTAATAACATATATAAGCTAAAATATTCATCATAAATGAATATTTAAATTGTAATTTTTATAACATGCATTTCAAATGAGTGTTAACTTTCTGAAAATTTTGATTTTGAGATTTTTTTTTTGTGTAAAACGTAAAATAACTACAAGTTTGTTTGATTATTGATGTATATGATCGAAATATTTGAATTTTGCTTTATATACATCTCAATTTTGTACTCAATTGAATGAATTGGTAATTTTTTTAATGGGTTTCTACATTTTTCTTCATGAAATCTATTTTCTAACATTTTTTTATTGAATCTAACAATTGTTAATCAATCTTGCTCAACGAGTTGTATATTAGTGTTTTTAAATTTATTTTTGCAAGTTTCAAGCTTTAATTTGATGAATTTAAGATGAAAATCATGTTTTTAGTTGTTTTTGATTAACATGCTTTTGAAATGCGTGTTAACGTTGTGGGAGGTGATTTCAAGTTATTTACAAAAATGCCACCGCGTTGACTTTTGAGTTGACCAGAATGTGTGACTGAGAATCACTTCCCTCCTTCCCTAATTATTTTACTTCCCCAAGGATCTTCCCCCTATATATATATATATATATATATATATATATATATATATACTTGGGATCCAGTGAAAATACCAGGATTTTGTGAGAACGGTGAGAACACATCATAGCCATCCATTTCAAAATATATACACTCCAGCTTAATAATCAATCAAACTAACTAATATATGACTCACTGCTGATTTTCAAAATGTATTAATTATCAGTTTATGCATGCGTTTTTTATATACTACTATGATATGATGCATATATAATTCACGAGTTTGTCATTTATGCATTTCAAAATAATACTTCCTCCATCCCACTTTAAATGTCCACAATACTATTTTGTTTGTCTTACAAAAAATTGTCTACTTGCAAAAAAATAACTATCAAGAATCATTAAACTCTCGTTATACCCTCATTTATTACTCCAAATCATTTATTTCTTAAAGATTTTTGGTCAAACTTACATTGAATTTATGGGCAAAACAGGCATTCATACAATCTATCATAAATATAAAAAAATTGTTGTGGACACTCTTTATGGGGAGGGAGTATGCATTATTATCTAACATTTCCTAAAATGAGAATGAATCAGTATAGTATGGATCAATAAATAAATTGAAGACAAAGTGGAATACTCTTATATTATATCGACTTACTTGAAAGGATAATGCACTCTTGAGCCCTTCGACGACGAGTTTCAGCTACACACCTATATGCAGTTTTCACAAATATGTCTATAGAAACTTTGTTAGGTCCTTCAGTTAAAATACAATTGTTGTCACTTCTTTCTTCCTCAATTATTCTCGGATCTATCATTTCATTTATTGTTCCCTTACGGAAGCATAGGCGTGCCACAGATGCCAGCCCATCTTCACTCTCCTTAAGGTACATTTCATCCTTGGCTAGCCTTCCACATAACATTTCAAACAAAATTACTCCAAAAGTATATACATCTGATTCTCTTTTTAACTTACAAGTCTCTCGATATTCTGGATCAACGTAAAATAGAGAACCACAACATGAATTGAAATGAAAAGCATCATCATCTTGGTTCGGAGGAAGGAACACCGCGAACCGAAAGTCAACAATCTTTGCCCCCATATTCTCATCTAAAGCAACTGAGAGTGATGTCAAATCACGGTTTATCACCGTCTTTTGGTCATCCATCTCATGGTGTAGGTACTTCAATCCACATGCAACATCAAGGCATATTTTCAAACGTGTTGCCCAAGTAAGAATAGACACGTTGTCGTCTTTCAAATAATCATAAAGGTATCCATTAGGAGCATCCTCAACGACAAGGATCTTCTCGGAACCTTCATCACAAAATCCAAGTAGAGTTGCTATGTTACGATGCTTACAAGCTGTTAGCATTTCAATGTCTCTAAAGAATACATCTTCTCCTATTTTGTCTATTCCAGGGTGCAGGCGTTTTAGAATGACAGTGGTGCATCTCTTGGGTCGTTCACTCTTATTCTTCTCTTCTATGGAGGCAAAATTTACTTTATCCACAAGTACAAGTTCTGCTCTATATAAGATATAAAAAAGGGTTATTTCAATCTGGTATGCGTCAGATAAGTTATCAGTGGCCAACATTATATCAGCGAGTCTAATATTCAAGTGACTCTGTTCCAAGTTCTTTTTCTGCAACATTGTGACAAGGAGGGAAAAAGAAAAGGCTGTTACTTAAGAAGAAATTGTATCAAAAGAAATATAAAAACAACTCCTAAAATACCATGTTTCTTTTTGGGTTATTAATTTGTAGGATTTAAACAAATACTGCTTGCAAGTGACCATGGTTGTTGTTTGCCACAAACCATTTGATGAAATGTATCTGAGACCATGGTGTTCAATTGCTTATTTGGTGAATGACCCATCTTTGTATCACAACCTTGATTAAAGTTGCAATATTTCAGCTAAATAGAGACTGCTATTAGACAAGGCTGGTAATACTTTAATGAGTGGTACATCTCTGTATGAATAACCATATGTCTGCATACAGAGATTAGAGTACAGTTTCAAACAGTAACTACAATCTGCAATTTGTTGGTTATAGTTGATGAACACTTAAAGTTGTTTGAAAACGATGACAAAGTCTTTAGTATTGCTTCGAGTGTCACTAGGATATCTATTGGTAAGATGTCATCATTCTATATTATGTTTATATATTGTCTTTATAATCATGTACTAACATTCACTAATAAATATATGAACAATAACATCATCATCAATGAATATTAAATCAAAAGTGAAATATTTATAGATGAATATATAGACAAA
Source organism: Helichrysum umbraculigerum (assembly GCA_949592205.1). Lineage (NCBI taxonomy): Eukaryota > Viridiplantae > Streptophyta > Magnoliopsida > Asterales > Asteraceae > Helichrysum > Helichrysum umbraculigerum. The sequence continues at coordinate 13,848,365 of CATIUR010000002.1, read as the reverse complement.
AATTGGTGTTTCCTTCTCTCAAAATTTTGATGTGTTCACAGTACATGTTTTACACTTATTACTTACAATTAACTGCAATCCATAACTTTTAACAAGCAAAAAATGATGTGAAGAATCACAAGCAAAAAAGATCATGGCATTTTGGTCATTTCAGTTGATAAAGGACTGAAACTGTGACAAAATTAGAACCTTAGAGAGGCCTGTCGTAATAAATTCGTTTTTAGGAATTATAGGTGAAAAAAAAGGCAACATTAACATGGACAAGTGTCTAGTTTAGACTCTTCTAATTGAAAGTTAATATAAATAACCTAACCCAACCCATGACCAGTTTAACCCATTTTGACCCACCACATTTTAACACTTCCATGTCAACAGCACATCTTGACAATCCCTTAACATCAACTAAACTAATGCGAAAAAAATTAGTGTATGACAAAATGATGATAGCAGATGAGAAAAAAGAGGGGGTCTTACAGGATGACTTTGATATGGCAGCTGAAGTTCCAATGCTTTCTCAAGTTCATGGACTATATATTTCATATCCGGGCGTTGTGCTCGATCATAATTTGTGCTATTTAATGCTGCTGATAAGAAGGCCAATTGTGATTTCCGGCCCATTTGCTCCAATAGGCTATGTCGGACGATATCCGGCAGTGAATTGTTATCATTATGAAATCTGACTAGTGGAACTAGAAACCTATCATCCCCATTCGGAATAAATGCTTTCCTCTCAAAAAACATCTCCAATAAAACAACACCAAAAGAGTAGATGTCCGACTTGTGTGTCACACCTCCAGTGTTTTCAATTTCTGGGTCCATATACCCCGTTGTGCCAATAGCTTCTGAAAAGACAACCTGATCCATTCGATGTAATGAATGGTTGATGGAATATTCAAAGCCAGATAACTTGGCCTCAAAATTATCATCTAATAATATCGTGGAGCTATTGATGTTACGATGTATCACAGAGTAACTGCGTCCATCCCCATTATGGATGTAACTTAATGCACGCGCAATACCAATACTTATCTTCAATCTTTGAATCCATGTGAGGCTTGGCTTGCTTAGATGCATCTTGAGACTTCCCTTTGCCTCATGTTTGTTTATGATGACCTTCTCACCTTTTTCATCACAAAACCCGATAATAGAGACTATATTTTCATGCTTGAGACTGGAAAGCGCAGAAATCTCGGTCAAGAACTCAATCCCTTGCTTATGCTTACTGTCTAATCTCCTCGCAGCAATTTTCACCCACTCCCCGGACTGCAAGAGCTTTCCTTTATAAACCGTGCCCAATCCACCACGCCCGATGATATTTTTATCATCAAAGTTGTTGGTGGCTTCTAGTACGTCTTCAAGTGGGATTTGTAAGTGACTAAACGTTGTGATTGTAGATGCCATATTTCTGTTTATCAAAGGAAAATCAATCGTTACAAATTAATGTGAGGTAAAATATACGAGCAACCACACACATAGATATTGAGAGTAACTTAGATCTCCTTAATTATTACTGGACTTTTTATTACAGTAATCACCACCTGTCCGACACCATTTATAATTTTTTCACAACGAGTAGATTGTATTTCCATTTTAGGAGTAGTTGTTAGGCTCTACTAGGAGTTTAATCGTATCTAATACGAGATAATTAGTTGCTCCATCATCTTGTAAATGCGTCTGACTTGGAGCTTGTGAAAGAATTTTTGGACCTATCAAAATTCAAAAGTGGCATTTGTGCTTGTGGAAATGATTTAGTGATCGACTCATAACTCGGGCGAGTCAAAGAAATTAAAAGAACAAAAGAAAGAAAAATTTGTAATGCTTCGTCTTTGTTTTAAACTTTGATGACGATTTGGTATATAGTTTGCATATATTTTATGCAATTTTCCCTTTTTCTTATTAACTAATATATCTTACCAATTAATGAATATATATGGTAGAAACATTATCTTTTGTGTGCTAAATTGGATGCACATCGAATCATATGATCAAGCAACTTAAAAAAAAAACATGTCACAATATTATCTATTTACATACCATAATTGAAAACAAAATCATTATCTAATACTACTTAATGTTATTACACGCGGCATTATCTATAGTAGATTGTAAGTACATATATACCTGTATAGCAGATCGGTTTGAAGGTGGTAGCCGGCGGTGGTTGTTTTGTCGGAATTGTTAGTCAAAGATGGCGCCTGAAAGATTATGTATGATTGTGTGGTGGTAGTGTGACTGAAGCTAGACAATGATCAATGATAATATATTTGCATTATTAAAGTTATTATAATTATAAAGAAACTAGGTGAGGTCCCGCGATAACGCAGGGCTTCGATATTTGATTTTATATTAAAATTGTTGTTTTTAATTCAAAAATATTTTTATTAAAATATATTTGACATGTTGATTTTAAAGTATTTATTATTTAGTTTGTAAACATTTTGGTTATAATAGTTACCCAATATTTAATAGTTTTATGTAGGGGTGTTCATCCGGTTTAAACCGAAAACCGAATAGTGAAATCTTCGTTAACTTTAACGATGAAAGATAACGTCATTGAATTATTCTTGCCTAACTTTTAAATATGTCACCTTTATCTCAATCTTGTAGTTAATGTTGTCACTTGTATTTAGTGTGTGCTTATGACTAAGGATCTCATCTATTGACTAAATTAATTAGCCGTTTCCGATATACTTTCTAGGTTAAGTATTAATTCATCTATATTATATGCGGAATTATTTTCTATTTTTTCTTCTAATACTTTTACTTTTTTATTTAATTTTTCTAATTCTTGTTTTAGCTTATTATTTTTTTCTTCTTGAGTTATCATATAATTTCTTTTTATCTTTTCTAAACAATCTAATGAAGATTGTACATCTTCTATTATCCTGGTTCTATAACAACTTACTGAAAATTTTTCTTTTATGTTTTTTCTGAATTTTCTTAATTCTTCTATCATTTCTATTATTTCCTCATTTGTCGATTTTCTTTCTTTTCTTTTTCTATAAGGGCCTCTTTTATTTATATTTTCCATTTCTATATCCTATTATTAAGATTAGTTACCACTGAACTTAACTCTTCAACTTGATTCTTTAATTTATCTAACTGGTTTTCTTTATACATATTAGTTCTCCTGACTGGTGCTTCTATTTCTTCATTTATCCTGGGTATTATAGAATTACTTGACTCACCTATTATATTTCCTAATTTTAATTGTTTGAATCTTTGACTTTGGTTTCTTAGGAATTCTCTTTGTATTTTATCTTCTTGTATTAAAGTACTTGTTTTGTTAAATAATTTTTCTGTATATAATCTATCTAAATTTTTATATTGTATACTTAATGAACTATTTGTTAGTGCATAAGCTATTCGATAGTTTACTGTTAAAGGTATATCTCCTTGTTCCATTAATCCTTTATTTTTGAAATCACATGTTACTCCTATACAATTATTTATACTTTTTGTTTCTAAAGGTATTGGGTATTGTAATGTAACGTTAAACTTGATACACCCATATCCTAGATCTCCATTTATTTTTCCTAAAATACTATATTCTTTTTGTTTTATCCTATTGTCATCTACTTGTAATTCTATTGGTGTTTTAATTCCTTCTCTAAAGGTTGATGTTATTATTATTTGTATAACATTTATGTGTATATATCCAATCTTCCTTCTATGTTCTTCTTTTATTTTTTCTAGTCTTTTTGCTATTTGTTCCACTCTTATTATAGGTGCCTGGAATCTTTTATTAGCTTGTTCTATCATAACGTTTTGTTCTCCTTGCATAATTCCATAATATATTACATTTTCCCTATTTAGTCTTTCATATATTGATCTGCTTACTCCATCGGATTCTGATAAGTTTAATATCCCTTTATTTTTTACTTTTGTTACTAATTTCTTTTCTAGTAATACATCTGATAAATAATTTCCCTTTTCTTCTTGATTTTCTATATCCTGATATTCCTCAGACATTATTAATATTTTTTTCTATATCTTTATAATATAGATTAATTCTAGGTATTCTAAATTCATTTAATATTAATTCTTTGTTATTTATTTCATAATTAAATTGTTCTAAAAAGTCTATTCCTAATAACACATTCCTTTTTTCCGGTTTCTTTCTATTATCTACCATAATTTCCATTTCTACTTTTAATTCTTTACTAAATATAATATCTATCATGGTATACTTAGTATTGGTTATATGTTCATAATCATAACTTGCTTCTTCTAAGGCATCATAAACTTCTTCTACTAAATCTAGACTTATATGACTAGTACATGCTCCTGTGTCGATTAATATAACTATTATCTTGTTATTAATGCTTCCTATAACATGATATTGACTAGAATTATTCATATCTAACTTTATTTTAAAATCTTTCATTTATTTTCTTATTCAATTAATTTATAAATTTCCAACAGAATCTAGTTACTAGCAAGTAGATGATATACCTGACTTGTGTATGCCGATGTTTGGATAATCTGAACTTCCAACTCAACAGTGGAATATGATCAACACGCCTTCCTGGCTTCTTCGATCTTTTCGACACCGTCTTTCAGAGCTTCAGGAACTTCTTCAAAGAATCCTTGATCTAGTTACACAGTTGGCTATATCTTCTTGCTTTCACTAAATTCCTTTGGAATTGATTTAGAAACTCATTTTTGCCTTATAAAATGCAAATTTTATTTATTATTTTGATATTTTACAGACTCTATGAAAGAACATACATAAGATTGTAAAGAAGAGCACACCCTATAATGAGACCTTATGTCTCTATTTATAGACTGGAGATGATGGATATCATCCACACATCCTGACTCGAATATCTTAGACGATAAGAAATCTTATCGTTTCGTACAATAATTTACATTAAAGGTGACCGACAGGTCACATCTATCTAACTAGACTACATTATTTTCAATAATGTGCTTCTTGATGTCACTGCTTACGTTATTCTTCAATAATTGTTGCTTCCGTATCTTCTTTTTCACAAACTTTGCATTTGTGATCTTCTGGGTATGATTCTGAAAGCTTGTGACATAAAAATTCCTTGACCTCCTTGCTGTAATTATATTCATTCTTTATTATTCGAAACATGAATTCATTGAGTAAATTTATGTCTAATTGTGATGGCTCCTTTGCTTGAAAACTCCATATGACCGTTGATTGAGCTGAATAATTAATTCTTCCATCCACCTTTACTGCCTTATTAAGAAGAAGAACATAATTATTCCCTAGATGATCTAATTCATCCATATGCTTTGCCTTACCTATTGCTGGGTAATTTTGATTGCTAATACCGATTTGACACAACTGTATTGCTGGCTGAATAACTTCTCCTTGTTGATCGAACTCAGGAATCGTTCCTGTGATTCGTAGAAAACCTTCCTTTTTGCCTATGATTTTTGCGATGAACTGTGTGATTGCCATTTTCATTTTTATGGGAAAGTGTCTAAATATATCTATTCCTTTAAAATAGATACAACTGATTAGACCTGCTTGAAATAACATATAAACCTTGATAGGTTCTGCTTCTGGTAAAATGATTGCTTTAGGTCCTTGATATCCTGATTCAATAGGATATATACTTGTTTCTTTGTCTTCTTCCTTGTAATTGATCAAGAATGAATATTCATGATCCATGATCTTCTTTGTGAGACGATTATTATCTTCTATCTGTTGCCTTGTCTGAATGTTGTTAATTGTTAGGTGTGATCTTGGTATTTTTCCAAGGACTGGGTATTTTTTATCTTGGACTATTGATCCTGTAACTGGTTTTGCTGGGCTTGATACTTTCTGTGCGTAACTTTCCTTCATTTTGTATTCTTCGAATTCCTTTTTTGCTTCATTTAAACTAAGGTATTTTTTGTGAATTATACCTTTTTCTCCTGTTATAAAGATTGCTGCTTTTGACCATTGATCGAAGATTCCTTGGTTTGGACCATTGAAAATTACATAGAAACTTCTTGCCTTTTCTTCTTCATCAAATTTAAATTTCTCGTTCAGTGCTTCAATTTTTGCTTGTTTTGTACTAGTCTCCCCCCCTAAAATGGGTGTTGGGACGGTTAGTGCTTCTAATCGTTCTCCTCCAGTAGCGCATTGTTCTGCTACACCTAGTAGGTTGACTGCTTCAGTGATTTTTTCGTATTCTTTTTGTAATGCTGCTGTGTCCTTTTGCATTCTTTTGATGGCTTCTTGTTGTTGTTGTTGAATTTGTTCCTTCAGTGTCTTTTGTTTTTCCCTGATTGTGAATTTTACTGCTTCCATTCTCTTGTCAAAGTATCTGCTAAATAATTTGCTTCTCCTGGTATGTGTATTGCTACAAAATCAAATTGTTGTATAATCAAGCTCCATCGTAGGAGTCTTCCCTTATTATAAGATTCTTTTAATTTTATATTTATAAAATCCTTTACATAAGTATTATCTGTTTGGAAAATAAATTTAACTGGTTGTAAATCGATACGAAATTTTTAAGTGCATTGATAAATGCTAATAATTCCTTTTCATGAACTGTATAATTCTGTTCTGCGGGTTTAAAAGTTCCCGATATCCATTTGGATAGATAAACTGGTTGCTTTTCAGTTTTTTCAACTGTATTTTGTGCTTTTGTGTCGAGTAAACTCGATCCTGATTGCATGACATCTGAGCCTTGTTGCTTTATTGACTGGTTAATCCTTACTGCTTTCCAGCCATAGTTCTTAAGAAAATTCTTAAGTTCTGATGGTCTGTTGTGCGTGATATAATCTTTAAATTCTTCATACGCATTTGGTACTGCTTGTAGGACTGCTCCCCAAGTTGTACTACTTGCATCAGTATTTAAGATTATTAAATCACTAGGCTTAATAACATACAGCCTTGGTAGATTTTTACAAACTTGTTTTAACTTTTTTACTGCCAAAGTGGCTTTCTCATCCCATTTCCATGGTATCTTTTGTGAAATTCTTTTTTGCAAAATTTCTCTTTGTTTTGCTAAATCTTTTATAAATCCTTTTTCTCCAATGTAATTTAGACATCCGAGAAATCGTTGTATTTGTTGTCGATCATTTAACTGATCTGGGAATTCGTATATTTTTTCTAATAAATGTTTTTGAGGTTCAATAAATCCTCCTTTTAAAATCTTTATTCCAAGAAACTCAGTTTCTTGTAAAGCGATTTTTGCTTTGTCTTTATTCAGAATGACTCCTTTTTCCCCAAGTTGAACTAAAACCTTGGCGACATTTTGTAAATGACTTTCTTTATTTCCTGGTGTAAATATAATAATATCATCAATATATGCAAGACATATTGATTCTAATCCTTTAAGATTAAAATCCATAAATCTTTGAAATTGACTTGGTGCTTGTTTCAATCCCATTGGCATAACATTATATTCTAAATGCATTTGAGGTGGACAACTAAAAGCTGTTAAAGGTTTTGATTCCTCATCGAGCCTTAGTTGAAAATATCCTGACTTTGCATCAAGGGTTGTAAACCATTCTGAATTTCTAATCTTATTGAAAATGTAATCTTGTCTAGGTAATTTATATGCATCTCCCTTAGTTGCTTCATTCATCATTTTGTAGTTTATTACTAACCTTCTTTTTCCTCGTTTTATTTCATTATGATTTTCTACATAAAAGGCTGGTGCACTATGAGGACTTTTTGAATATCTTAGTATTCCTAGTTCTATTTGTTTATTTGTTTCCTCTCTAAATTCTTCCACATCTCTTTCTGTGTATGGTATTCTGTTAGCAACATTTACTTCTTTTGTTGGGTCTTTTAACTCAATGTGTACCATAATTTCATTAGTATTTTTGACTGGATCCAAAGGATTTTGGCTACTTATTCTTTCCAATAAAGTATCTATTTGTGATTCTATATTCATAAAAATTACATTTGTTAAAAAGCTTTTTACATTACTCATAATTCTCCCCCTTAGAAAATGCATTGTTGTATAAATTTTTGTTGTTACCTGTTCTTGGTTTTGGTTCCTTAATGGTGGACATGTTAAACTAACTGTATCTAATGTTTGGATAAATGGTTGGTAGTCTTTTAAGAAGTTGTTTCCTATAATTAACGGTATTCCTGTATTTTGCTTATAAATTCCTGATAAGGGAAATCTTTTTCCTTCTATTAATATTACTAAGCTTACTGATTTTTCTTTAATTAAAATTGTTTTATTATTTGCTATTTTTACTATTAATGGTTTTTCTAATTTCTTCCAGTAACTAGTAGGTAATAATTTTTCCATTCCTAGACATATTGTTGCTCCAGTATCTAAATATGCTAATACATTTCTATTATATAACCTTACTTTTATAAATGTACTATTTTTACTCATCTTCACTTTCACTTGAATAATATTCTTCTGATTCACTTTCAGTTTTTAAACTATATGTATCGAAATCAATTGATTCATTTTCACTATATTCTTCCTCTATAGGTTCGAATCCTATACTATATATCATTTTAAGCTTTGCATCTTTTGTTTTATCATTTTTAGGGCATTCATTAGCATAATGACCTATTTCTTGACACTTCCAACATCTACAATTCTTCTTTCCCTTCGGACATATTTTGCTTTTATCTTGATTATATCTTTTTCTAAATCTTTGCTTATATTTAGGTTTCCATTTTCTTCCTAAATATCTTCTAGGTGTATACTTGTAGTATTTCCTTTTATTCTTCTTATAATACTTTTTATAAGGTTTTGTACATCCATATTCTTGTGGTACATTGTCTAGTTGTTTACAACATTTTGGGTTGACACTTTTAACATAAGACTTTTCTATTTTTCTTAAGCATAATTCTTGCCTATATTCTTTTGCAAATCGTTCTATTAATCCTAATGTTTGAACTCTTCTCTTTCTTGTTGGGTCGGATATTTGTTTTTCTATGTATTGTGTCATAGGATATGGTAATTTACTCAAGACTATTTCTAATAATCCTGTTCTATCTATTGCTTTATAGTAATTTTCTTTTACTTGACAGAAAAAGTTTTCTATATAACATGGATCACATATTTTCATATTACTTAATATTCTTATTATATCCGGTTTGTCTTCTTGTCTAGCTTCCTCTGGACCATATCCAAAGAACTCGGTAAATATTTCTTGAGCTAATGTATTTAAAAATACTAATTTTACTTCCTTTGATGTATCATTACTTTGTGCATTTACTGTGATTACTGTATTTGTTAACCAGTCTGCTAGTGTTCCCGTCGTTTTATATTTTACATATATCATAAAGTTTCCTAGTGTTAAACTACTTATTGATTCTTCTCCTGTTTGTATTAGTAATTTTAATTTATTTATCCATATTAAAACTAGATCTTCTGCATTTATTGCGCAATCTATGTTTAATATACCTTCTATTATACTTCGCTCTTTTTCCTGAAATTTTGATGGTATGTTTCTTTTTAATTTTTCTTCATTTTCGAAATATCCATTTCCATAAGTGTAGTCTTTATAACTTTTTTCTAATTTTTGACTAAACGTATTACTTGGACCTTCTTGTTTTGGTGATCTAGGTCTTTTTGGGCTTGGAGGATTTTCATCATCTGCCATTCTATATGTTGGATCTTCATTGTCACTATCTATCCCATAAATTATTCCCTGTGTGTTTTCATCATCTATCTTAGCCATGTGTGTGTTATCTATTTGTAGTCTTTCTACTAATTTTGTTAATTTATCTATGTCATCCATTTTAAAATGGTGGTTCTAAAGTGTAATTAGTTGATTGTTTTCTTTTAAAGAAATTTATTAAATCTTCTTTTGTCAATAACTTTTGTAATAATATTAATGCTTCATTCAATTCTAAACCTTGTGTAGATGAACCTTCTATATTTTCTTTAATTTGCTTTATACTAGTTTCTAGCCTACTTAATCTACTACTTATTTCATCCGTATTTTTCTTTAATAATTCAATTATTAATTTCATTTGCTCTGAGACTCGCAATTGATCGCCCATTTCTTTTGCTGTTTAACTAATTGTCTAGGCTCTGATACCAAATTTCTGTCCCGTTGTTATCTTACTTATGCGGAATATATACGTGTTCTATACACTCGTATTCTAGATTTTAAATCATTAATTTCATATCTAAATCTTTCTCTTAGTCTTATATTAAACTGAATCATATCAATTCTATGATTTATAATATGTTGATTAGTAAATGTTAAATACATTAAGTCTAATTGCTTATAATGAAATTCTATAGCTTTTTGAGTTGTTTTAAAATTTTCTTCTATCACTTTTAAATTTCTTTGAGCTTCGTCTAATAAATTTTTATTATATTTATTTGCTAGTCCTAACGGACCTTTATCCATTTAAAATTTTTACCAAATTTTGAATTTTTCTTTCTATTCTAGAATAGTGACGAATTTAGCGACGGTTCTTCCGTTGCTGTTACTATACTCATGACTCATGTCATGAGTATAGTAACAGCAACGGAAGAACCGTCGCTAAATTCGTCACTATTCTAGAATAGAAAGAAAAATTCAAAATTTGGTAAAAATTTTAAATGGATAAAGGTCCGTTAGGACTAGCAAATAAATATAATAAAAATTTATTAGACGAAGCTCAAAGAAATTTAAAAGTGATAGAAGAAAATTTTAAAACAACTCAAAAAGCTATAGAATTTCATTATAAGCAATTAGACTTAATGTATTTAACATTTACTAATCAACATATTATAAATCATAGAATTGATATGATTCAGTTTAATATAAGACTAAGAGAAAGATTTAGATATGAAATTAATGATTTAAAATCTAGAATACGAGTGTATAGAACACGTATATATTCCGCATAAGTAAGATAACAACGGGACAGAAATTTGGTATCAGAGCCTAGACAATTAGTTAAACAGCAAAAGAAATGGGCGATCAATTGCGAGTCTCAGAGCAAATGAAATTAATAATTGAATTATTAAAGAAAAATACGGATGAAATAAGTAGTAGATTAAGTAGGCTAGAAACTAGTATAAAGCAAATTAAAGAAAATATAGAAGGTTCATCTACACAAGGTTTAGAATTGAATGAAGCATTAATATTATTACAAAAGTTATTGACAAAAGAAGATTTAATAAATTTCTTTAAAAGAAAACAATCAACTAATTACACTTTAGAACCACCATTTTAAAATGGATGACATAGATAAATTAACAAAATTAGTAGAAAGACTACAAATAGATAACACACACATGGCTAAGATAAATGATGAAGACACACAGGGAATAATTTATGGGATAGATAGTGACAATGAAGATCCAACATATAGAATGGCAGATGATGAAAATCCTCCAAGCCCAAAAAGACCTAGATCACCAAAACAAGAAGGTCCAAGTAATACGTTTAGTCAAAAATTAGAAAAAAGTTATAAAGACTACACTTATGGAAATGGATATTTCGAAAATGAAGAAAAATTAAAAAGAAACATACCATCAAAATTTCAGGAAAAAGAGCGAAGTATAATAGAAGGTATATTAAACATAGATTGCGCAATAAATGCAGAAGATCTAGTTTTAATATGGATAAATAAATTAAAATTACTAATACAAACAGGAGAAGAATCAATAAGTAGTTTAACACTAGGAAACTTTATGATATATGTAAAATATAAAACGACGGGAACACTAGCAGACTGGTTAACAAATACAGTAATCACAGTAAATGCACAAAGTAATGATACATCAAAGGAAGTAAAATTAGTATTTTTAAATACATTAGCTCAAGAAATATTTACTGAGTTCTTTGGATATGGTCCAGAGGAAGCTAGACAAGAAAACAAACCGGATATAATAAGAATATTAAGTAATATGAAAATATGTGATCCATGTTATATAGAAAACTTTTTCTGTCAAGTAAAAGAAAATTACTATAAAGCAATAGATAGAACAGGATTATTAGAAATAGTCTTGAGTAAATTACCATATCCTATGACACAATACATAGAAAAACAAATATCCGACCCAACAAGAAAGAGAAGAGTTCAAACATTAGGATTAATAGAACGATTTGCAAAAGAATATAGGCAAGAATTATGCTTAAGAAAAATAGAAAAGTCTTATGTTAAAAGTGTCAACCCAAAATGTTGTAAACAACTAGACAATGTACCACAAGAATATGGATGTACAAAACCTTATAAAAAGTATTATAAGAAGAATAAAAGGAAATACTACAAGTATACACCTAGAAGATATTTAGGAAGAAAATGGAAACCTAAATATAAGCAAAGATTTAGAAAAAGATATAATCAAGATAAAAGCAAAATATGTCTGAAGGGAAAGAAGAATTGTAGATGTTGGAAGTGTCAAGAAATAGGTCATTATGCTAATGAATGCCCTAAAAATGATAAAACAAAAGATGCAAAGCTTAAAATGATATATAGTATAGGATTCGAACCTATAGAGGAAGAATATAGTGAAAATGAATCAATTGATTTCGATACATATAGTTTAAAAACTGAAAGTGAATCAGAAGAATATTATTCAAGTGAAAGTGAAGATGAGTAAAAATAGTACATTTATAAAAGTAAGGTTATATAATAGAAATGTATTAGCATATTTAGATACTGGAGCAACAATATGTCTAGGAATGGAAAAATTATTACCTACTAGTTACTGGAAGAAATTAGAAAAACCATTAATAGTAAAAATAGCAAATAATAAAACAATTTTAATTAAAGAAAAATCAGTAAGCTTAGTAATATTAATAGAAGGAAAAAGATTTCCCTTATCAGGAATTTATAAGCAAAATACAGGAATACCGTTAATTATAGGAAACAACTTCTTAAAAGACTACCAACCATTTATCCAAACATTAGATACAGTTAGTTTAACATGTCTACCATTAAGGAACCAAAACCAAGAACAGGTAACAACAAAAATTTATACAACAATGCATTTTCTAAGGGGGAGAATTATGAGTAATGTAAAAAGCTTTTTAACAAATGTAATTTTTATGAATATAGAATCACAAATAGATACTTTATTGGAAAGAATAAGTAGCCAAAATCCTTTGGATCCAGTCAAAAATACTAATGAAATTATGGTACACATTGAGTTAAAAGACCCAACAAAAGAAGTAAATGTTGCTAACAGAATACCATACACAGAAAGAGATGTGGAAGAATTTAGAGAGGAAACAAATAAACAAATAGAACTAGGAATACTAAGATATTCAAAAAGTCCTCATAGTGCACCAGCCTTTTATGTAGAAAATCATAATGAAATAAAACGAGAAAAAAGAAGGTTAGTAATAAACTACAAAATGATGAATGAAGCAACTAAGGGAGATGCATATAAATTACCTAGACAAGATTACATTTTCAATAAGATTAGAAATTCAGAATGGTTTACAACCCTTGATGCAAAGTCAGGATATTTTCAACTAAGGCTCGATGAGGAATCAAAACCTTTAACAGCTTTTAGTTGTCCACCTCAAATGCATTTAGAATATAATGTTATGCCAATGGGATTGAAACAAGCACCAAGTCAATTTCAAAGATTTATGGATTTTAATCTTAAAGGATTAGAATCAATATGTCTTGCATATATTGATGATATTATTATATTTACACCAGGAAATAAAGAAAGTCATTTACAAAATGTCGCCAAGGTTTTAGTTCAACTTGGGGAAAAAGGAGTCATTCTGAATAAAGACAAAGCAAAAATCGCTTTACAAGAAACTGAGTTTCTTGGAATAAAGATTTTAAAAGGAGGATTTATTGAACCTCAAAAACATTTATTAGAAAAAATATACGAATTCCCAGATCAGTTAAATGATCGACAACAAATACAACGATTTCTCGGATGTCTAAATTACATTGGAGAAAAAGGATTTATAAAAGATTTAGCAAAACAAAGAGAAATTTTGCAAAAAAGAATTTCACAAAAGATACCATGGAAATGGGATGAGAAAGCCACTTTGGCAGTAAAAAAGTTAAAACAAGTTTGTAAAAATCTACCAAGGCTGTATGTTATTAAGCCTAGTGATTTAATAATCTTAAATACTGATGCAAGTAGTACAACTTGGGGAGCAGTCCTACAAGCAGTACCAAATGCGTATGAAGAATTTAAAGATTATATCACGCACAACAGACCATCAGAACTTAAGAATTTTCTTAAGAACTATGGCTGGAAAGCAGTAAGGATTAACCAGTCAATAAAGCAACAAGGCTCAGATGTCATGCAATCAGGATCGAGTTTACTCGACACAAAAGCACAAAATACAGTTGAAAAAACTGAAAAGCAACCAGTTTATCTATCCAAATGGATATCGGGAACTTTTAAACCCGCAGAACAGAATTATACAGTTCATGAAAAGGAATTATTAGCATTTATCAATGCACTTAAAAATTTCGTATCGATTTACAACCAGTTAAATTTATTTTCCAAACAGATAATACTTATGTAAAGGATTTTATAAATATAAAATTAAAAGAATCTTATAATAAGGGAAGACTCCTACGATGGAGCTTGATTATACAACAATTTGATTTTGTAGCAATACACATACCAGGAGAAGCAAATTATTTAGCAGATACTTTGACAAGAGAATGGAAGCAGTAAAATTCACAATCATGGAAAAACAAAAGACACTGAAGGACAAATTCAACAACAACAACAAGAAGCCATCAAAAGAATGCAAAAGGACACAGCAGCATTACAAAAAGAATACGAAAAAATCACTGAAGCAGTCAACCTACTAGGTGTAGCAGAACAATGCGCTACTGGAGGAGAACGATTAGAAGCACTAACCGTCCCAACACCCATTTTAGGGGGGGAGACTAGTACAAAACAAGCAAAAATTGAAGCACTGAACGAGAAATTTAAATTTGATGAAGAAGAAAAGGCAAGAAGTTTCTATGTAATTTTCAATGGTCCAAACCAAGGAATCTTCGATCAATGGTCAAAAGCAGCAATCTTTATAACAGGAGAAAAAGGTATAATTCACAAAAAATACCTTAGTTTAAATGAAGCAAAAAAGGAATTCGAAGAATACAAAATGAAGGAAAGTTACGCACAGAAAGTATCAAGCCCAGCAAAACCAGTTACAGGATCAATAGTCCAAGATAAAAAATACCCAGTCCTTGGAAAAATACCAAGATCACACCTAACAATTAACAACATTCAGACAAGGCAACAGATAGAAGATAATAATCGTCTCACAAAGAAGATCATGGATCATGAATATTCATTCTTGATCAATTACAAGGAAGAAGACAAAGAAACAAGTATATATCCTATTGAATCAGGATATCAAGGACCTAAAGCAATCATTTTACCAGAAGCAGAACCTATCAAGGTTTATATGTTATTTCAAGCAGGTCTAATCAGTTGTATCTATTTTAAAGGAATAGATATATTTAGACACTTTCCCATAAAAATGAAAATGGCAATCACACAGTTCATCGCAAAAATCATAGGCAAAAAGGAAGGTTTTCTACGAATCACAGGAACGATTCCTGAGTTCGATCAACAAGGAGAAGTTATTCAGCCAGCAATACAGTTGTGTCAAATCGGTATTAGCAATCAAAATTACCCAGCAATAGGTAAGGCAAAGCATATGGATGAATTAGATCATCTAGGAAATAATTATGTTCTTCTTCTTAATAAGGCAGTAAAGGTGGATGGAAGAATTAATTATTCAGCTCAATCAACGGTCATATGGAGTTTTCAAGCAAAGGAGCCATCACAATTAGACATAAATTTACTCAATGAATTCATGTTTCGAATAATAAAGAATGAATATAATTACAGCAAGGAGGTCAAGGAATTTTTATGTCACAAGCTTTCAGAATCATACCCAGAAGATCACAAATGCAAAGTTTGTGAAAAAGAAGATACGGAAGCAACAATTATTGAAGAATAACGTAAGCAGTGACATCAAGAAGCACATTATTGAAAATAATGTAGTCTAGTTAGATAGATGTGACCTGTCGGTCACCTTTAATGTAAATTATTGTACGAAACGATAAGATTTCTTATCGTCTAAGATATTCGAGTCAGGATGTGTGGATGATATCCATCATCTCCAGTCTATAAATAGAGACATAAGGTCTCATTATAGGGTGTGCTCTTCTTTACAATCTTATGTATGTTCTTTCATAGAGTCTGTAAAATATCAAAATAATAAATAAAATTTGCATTTTATAAGGCAAAAATGAGTTTCTAAATCAATTCCAAAGGAATTTAGTGAAAGCAAGAAGATATAGCCAACTGTGTAACTAGATCAAGGATTCTTTGAAGAAGTTCCTGAAGCTCTGAAAGACGGTGTCGAAAAGATCGAAGAAGCCAGGAAGGCGTGTTGATCATATTCCACTGTTGAGTTGGAAGTTCAGATTATCCAAACATCGGCATACACAAGTCAGGTATATCATCTACTTGCTAGTAACTAGATTCTGTTGGAAATTTATAAATTAATTGAATAAGAAAATAAATGAAAGATTTTAAAATAAAGTTAGATATGAATAATTCTAGTCAATATCATGTTATAGGAAGCATTAATAACAAGATAATAGTTATATTAATCGACACAGGAGCATGTACTAGTCATATAAGTCTAGATTTAGTAGAAGAAGTTTATGATGCCTTAGAAGAAGCAAGTTATGATTATGAACATATAACCAATACTAAGTATACCATGATAGATATTATATTTAGTAAAGAATTAAAAGTAGAAATGGAAATTATGGTAGATAATAGAAAGAAACCGGAAAAAAGGAATGTGTTATTAGGAATAGACTTTTTAGAACAATTTAATTATGAAATAAATAACAAAGAATTAATATTAAATGAATTTAGAATACCTAGAATTAATCTATATTATAAAGATATAGAAAAAAATATTAATAATGTCTGAGGAATATCAGGATATAGAAAATCAAGAAGAAAAGGGAAATTATTTATCAGATGTATTACTAG
Organism: Helichrysum umbraculigerum; assembly: GCA_949592205.1. Classification (NCBI taxonomy): domain Eukaryota; kingdom Viridiplantae; phylum Streptophyta; class Magnoliopsida; order Asterales; family Asteraceae; genus Helichrysum; species Helichrysum umbraculigerum. The sequence goes on along the minus strand of CATIUR010000002.1, from coordinate 13,831,458 downwards.
AAAAGAAATTAGTAACAAAAGTAAAAAATAAAGGGATATTAAACTTATCAGAATCCGATGGAGTAAGCAGATCAATATATGAAAGACTAAATAGGGAAAATGTAATATATTATGGAATTATGCAAGGAGAACAAAACGTTATGATAGAACAAGCTAATAAAAGATTCCAGGCACCTATAATAAGAGTGGAACAAATAGCAAAAAGACTAGAAAAAATAAAAGAAGAACATAGAAGGAAGATTGGATATATACACATAAATGTTATACAAATAATAATAACATCAACCTTTAGAGAAGGAATTAAAACACCAATAGAATTACAAGTAGATGACAATAGGATAAAACAAAAAGAATATAGTATTTTAGGAAAAATAAATGGAGATCTAGGATATGGGTGTATCAAGTTTAACGTTACATTACAATACCCAATACCTTTAGAAACAAAAAGTATAAATAATTGTATAGGAGTAACATGTGATTTCAAAAATAAAGGATTAATGGAACAAGGAGATATACCTTTAACAGTAAACTATCGAATAGCTTATGCACTAACAAATAGTTCATTAAGTATACAATATAAAAATTTAGATAGATTATATACAGAAAAATTATTTAACAAAACAAGTACTTTAATACAAGAAGATAAAATACAAAGAGAATTCCTAAGAAACCAAAGTCAAAGATTCAAACAATTAAAATTAGGAAATATAATAGGTGAGTCAAGTAATTCTATAATACCCAGGATAAATGAAGAAATAGAAGCACCAGTCAGGAGAACTAATATGTATAAAGAAAACCAGTTAGATAAATTAAAGAATCAAGTTGAAGAGTTAAGTTCAGTGGTAACTAATCTTAATAATAGGATATAGAAATGGAAAATATAAATAAAAGAGGCCCTTATAGAAAAAGAAAAGAAAGAAAATCGACAAATGAGGAAATAATAGAAATGATAGAAGAATTAAGAAAATTCAGAAAAAACATAAAAGAAAAATTTTCAGTAAGTTGTTATAGAACCAGGATAATAGAAGATGTACAATCTTCATTAGATTGTTTAGAAAAGATAAAAAGAAAGTATATGATAACTCAAGAAGAAGAAAATAATAAGCTAAAACAAGAATTAGAAAAATTAAATAAAAAAGTAAAAGTATTAGAAGAAAAAATAGAAAATAATTCCGCATATAATATAGATGAATTAATACTTAACCTAGAAAGTATATCGGAAACGGCTAATTAATTTAGTCAATAGATGAGATCCTTAGTCATAAGCACACACTAAATACAAGTGACAACATTAACTACAAGATTGAGATAAAGGTGACATATTTAAAAGTTAGGCAAGAATAATTCAATGACGTTATCTTTCATCGTTAAAGTTAACGAAGATTTCACTATTCGGTTTTCGGTTTAAACCGGATGAACACCCCTAGTTTTATGGTAAAATCGAAGTTGTTTTTGGCATTGCTTTAAACACAATTTGTAAAACTATAAAATTCATGAATCATAAAAATAAATTAGAACAATGTTATTATGGTTGAATATGACATATATTTGTCTATTGTTTAGGTTAATGTATATTATTTAAGGAACTATTAGTTAAATTCATATAATATTTTGATTACGACTTTAATGTATTCATCATATTATAGTTGTATGGCTATATGAATGACCATTTTTTAGTTTCATGATGTTGATGAAAAACATTCATATAAATTAATATATATATATATATATATATATATATATATATATATATATATATATATATATAGATAATTATTTCAAATACGATTGGTTTGGTTATAAATTACCACTTAAAACGTCATGGTATTTAAACTATAAGGACTAAAACAAATATGGAGGTATTGGAAGTGTCAATTTCAATAGTTGTGGTTAAAATTTTAAAAATTAAAAAAAGATGTAGAAACAATAAGGACTAAAAAATTAGGAAGTACTGGAAGTGCTAATTTTAATAGTTGTAGGTACATATTATAAATTTTTTTAAAAGATGTAGAAAATAATTTTAACTGTATGATCTTTATTGATGGAACCAATATAAGGCTCGTGGTATTCTGTTTTATATATATATATAAAGATAAAGATGTTGTGATCAATGACAAATTATCGGAGGTAGTTGTTAATTATTAAATAAAGTAAAAGCTAGCGCACTAACTCATAAAGAGTAGATCACTGATCAGTGAAGTTTTGGTGGGTTTTCATTCTACACCCTCGAGAATATTATTTCTTTAGAAATTGAAAAACCTACAAAAATAAGCTAACCTAAGTAGTATCTACACGTGAGTCATCTAGAGTGAAGCTCCAAATACAGGAGAAGGAGAAACACAAATCTCAACCATCATTTTTTCACATCTTCTCCATTGAAGAGACAATGCATATACCGTACCTATCTCTTTAATTTTCGTCGGAAATAAATAATTAAAACATGTAATTTACTAATTCATTAATCAAAAATATATATTATAAATTTCGAATCCATCAAATGCATGTATTCTTACAGTTGCTAGTTACGTTAGTGGGTTGGCATGCACTCCACTATGAACGTATCAGCTTTCCTTTATAAACCTTGCCCAATCCACCATGCCCGATGACATTTTTTTCATTGAAGTTGTTGGTGGATTCCAGTACGTCTTTAAGTGGGATTTTTAAGTGACTAAACTTCGTGATTGTAGATGCCATATTTCTGTTTATCTAATGAAAATGAGTAGATGCCATATTTCTGTTTATCTAATGAAAATATACGAGCAACCACACATAAATATGAGAGCAACCTAGAACTCCTTAATTGTCACTTGACTTTTTATCAGGTTAAGTTGATTAAAATAGGGGTTAGTCTCGGGGAATACATCCAATTTGTACTCGATGTCTATTGTATGTATGCAACTTACGTTTGCTATTTTTAATGTATCAAGCTTTCAAAAAGTAATGTATTGTGGTGATGTGTCACACTCTCCATAAGCCACGAGACACCTTATACTATAGAAGTGACATATCAGCAAAATACACCAAAACACTTTTGATTAAAACTTAGATGCTTTAAAAATGGCAAATATAGGTTGAGTACACATAATAGATATCAGGCACAAATTAAATATATTTTTAGGCACTAACCCCATTAAAATACAAATAGATAATTATTTGATTATTAATATTACAAATCTACTTTCAAAGGTACCATCATCCCATAAAACAATCAAATTAGTTCGCTGGAGTGAAATTTTTCCTCTCCAACCTCGAAAGTAGGTTTCTGTAAATAACTTATAATAAATTGTTTCTAAAAGCAATAACCAGACCACAGCATGCATATATTTTATGCAATTTTCCCTTTTTCTTATTAACTAATCTTACCAATTAATTAATAATGAATATATATATATATATATATATATATGAAAAAACATTATCTTTTGTGTGCTAAATTTGATGCATATGGAATCCTATGTACATGTAAAATTACAAAAAAGCGTCACAATATTATCTATTTACCTACCATAATCAAAAACAAAATCCATTATCTATTCATACACTAAATTGTACAATCCTTAAAGCTCAAAGTACAAATAGATTGAAGTATAAGTTTGGTGCATGAATCAAATGTTTTGTTGTATTTATCACTCCCCTATAAGTATACCTGTATAGCAGATCGGTTTGAAGGTTGTAGCCGGCGGTGGTTGGTCTGCCGGAATTGTTAGTCAAAGATACAACTTGGCAACCTTGATTAATATTACATAAAAAAAAAAAATACAATAAAGGATTATATTCCGGTCCGGCAAAGACTTTTACTTCGTGATATATATCACCTAATAATATCAGTGACATTCATAAAGTTACTAGGATATACAGAAAATATGGATATACCAGACAGCTAATGCAAAACTGCAATTGTGACCAATATAAATTTGTAATATACTTCAGTAGATACTTCGCGAAAAAACCATAGAAAACATGTAAATAATTTCACGATCTATATAACATAAGAGAGGGCCTAAAGTGACGAATCGTTGCATATCAAAGAGGTGACAAACTGATAAACAACCTAGACATATTATCCATGTTGACAGAATCAAGAACAGCTTCCGGTCTTTCTAAAATGGCTGATAATTAGTTTAATAATATGCTTCAAAGTTGCACACAGAATAGACCATCAGGTCAACATATACTATCTTTAAACCAAATAATTCATATCATGTAAATTTATAAATAGAATACAATAGCTTAACGCAATCCAAATATCTCTTCTGGTGGGTCATAAATACTGATCAGGAAATATCTCCTCGAAATCTTGCTTCACTTTGTTTCTTATATAATAGAGGATGTGGCAGAAGGCCTTTCAGTAAAATTCTGAATGGTAACTCATCAGGTGGATCTGGTGACTGTTTCATGTCTTCGTAGATGTTCATAGCATCACCAGGAGATCCAAAACTCAAAAATCCTCGAATAACTTCTGTGTATGTCTGAGAATCAGGGAACAAATTTTCCTTTTTCATGCTTTCCGACAACTTCATTGCCTCATCCATCTTTCTAGATTTAGATAATGAGATAATCAAGTCTTTGTATAAATATACATCAGGTGTATACCAGTCTTGCTTTTGAATCACCCAAAACATCTGAAAAATCCATAACATAGGTGTAAGATAAAAGCAGTAATGAAAATTATATAGTACTACACCATATCAGATGAATACCATACATTTCAAGATTTATAATCTTGGTTCATATGATTGCAACTTCACTACAGGAGACAAAATAGGCAAGGCCGGTTGGTGGGATAAAGGGTGAAAAATCAGTTCCAGTAGAAATGGGTTGTTTTAGCACATATCAAAACTGCTCCGGTCGGATTGACCCACGAGGCCACGAAGATCTATTGTTTATTTTTTTGTGAATAGTTAATGCGCTATATAGTTTGCACAACTGAGCCCCCATAACAATATTCTAATTGTATAGAATAAAACGACCAGAAGGATGTAAGCATTCAGCAAACACTTCAGAAACTTTCAAGTTTCAACTCCTGTGATCCATCCAACCCATTTGACCCAGTTGGGTAAGGAATGACCTAAATCAACCCATTCATACGTATATGGGTCAAAATTGCCATATGTTCATGTACCATGTACTTGGGCCTCAAGCCCATGGGCTCCCTAAATGGGCCAGCCCCACCCACCTATAAAAAGGATTAAACCCTATCTTTTGAGGGAGGAGGATTTCATTCATTTTCATTGATCAGACTACAACAAAAGGAGGGGAACAAGGGCAGCCCCCTTTTTCCCATCATCTTCTCCATCAAGATGAGCAAAGCTCATCACCCAAAACCCCTCCCCTATATGGTACCAAAGCCGATTCTCGCCACCCTTAGTTTCGTTCTATACACTCTAACGGGTCCTTACGCAAGTCGCGGAGAGCATCGAATCGGTCCAACCAACCTGCACTCAAGTGTAAAAATATGCTTGATCAAATGGCGCCATCCGTGGGACCGACGTACAAAGCTCGTTCCACTCTTCCTTCGCGTCTGATCTGCACTCGTTCTCCGTTACAAAGGAAGATAAGTTTTCTTTTCAAATCTTCACAAGATAACACATAATTGCTCTCGGTTAATTATGTTTTTAATATCCAAGTGATATTTTTTGCTTTAATAATCCAAGTGAATCACTCACTGTTGGAACTTTATCATCATTTGTTTATGTTATTTTTCCTATAAAACAAATATGTACAAGTTTTCAATGCATGAATACAGTTCAATAAACATCCTAAGTGCCATTGTGATCTTGACTTAATTTAAAAACGGAATCTTTGTTACCATTTTTCACATTTTGGTGTATTGGAATCACTAAATTAATTCTTAATCAAACCACATGGTATTTTGCAAAACAAAAATTACGAAAGTCAAGGATCACAGTGACTACAAAATTTTATCAATTATACATTGTCATGGTCAAATTGGGTCCACGAGCAGACCCTCATATCAATCGACTTAAACTAGGATTTCATCAATGTATAACATAAATTAAGTGAGCAGTGCAAATGTTTTATCACAATCGATATTTTATGGTTTGATTGCTGCTGAATGTTGTCAATTAAAGGTTGTTTAATCAATCTGGTGGTTCCATAAACAAGCACAACTTAAAACCAATAGATGTTGAAGACGCACTCCAAGTGCTCGATGAAATGTCTTAACCACTTATACAACTATTTTCATCATATTGTACAACACTTCGTTGTTTTGATTACTCTGCTTTTCTTAGCAGGAACAATCGGTGGTAAATTTATACTCAACACAAAGTGCTCATTAAAATGTTAATGGGTTGATCCGCAGCCACGTATAGAACCGAATCTGCAGCCATATAGAGGCCCCGATCACAACCTTATTCGACTCTACTTTGCAACCATTTTTGTCAACAGATTTGCAGACCCATTCTGGCCAGATTGCAGCCCTTTTCGAGCCATATTTGCAGTCGTCTCCCGGCCTATTTGCAGCCTTCTTCAGCCTTGTTTCTACCTGCTTCTTGTGACCTCTGTCCAAGCCCTCTGCTGCTAATCACAATCTGACCAGAGCACCTGCAATTGGTCTCGCGTTCTCATCATCAATCGAAATTGCGAGTTACGTCTAACTCGTATCAGTAAGTGTTCGTTTATACTTTTGTCATCCTCAAATTTTTTAGAATACACACAACATTGTGTGTAAATTCTGACCCGAAGATCAGATTCATTAGAAAATACACATCCCATTTTATATGATGAAATTGCAAATCAAGACCAAAGTTTTGGTTCGGCTTTCTTGGAAAACCGAACACATAGCAACCAGGAGACTAGAAGAAAAAAAAAAAGCAAAACAAGGCAATTACTGGGTCACAGGTGTATTCATCTGTGGTGAGTGTACAAATTTCAAAACCCACAGTCAAACATCATATTGTAAATTCTATATAAAAGTGAAAGCATCTTAAATGCTCGAAAAACTGTATGATGTTTTACAGAATTCTTCAATGAAGTCTCACAACCTTACTCATTTTTTTTTTTTTTGTTATAATCACAAGTGTTTTCTAATGATCGTTTTAATAAACGTGATATCACACTTACAAAAATTGCTCAAACTTGTGGTGATTCAAGTCACACTTCATGTATCTGATAAAGTGCTTCAACTAACTTTACAACTATCCTTGCAATTGTACGACACTTCATTGTTGCGAATAGCTGTTAGCTAACAGAAAACAAAAGGTGTAATCGTGTATCCAATGTTGGTGTACATCGAGCAAAAAGGGAGAGGCAGACCCGCTGCCATTGGACCTCCCTGCGTAGCCACTTACCGGACCTACCTACGCAGCCATCAGCCTTCCGGCTGCCCACAGTCGCCCTTCCCGCAACCCATGCCTCCTTCGGGAGACCTCATTCCCCCCACATATGTGCTCATTCACGTGATGGGTATTGGTTAATACCTCAAATAGTGGGTGTACGATATTTTGTGCGTAAATTACAAGTGCATATGTACTGTGCTAAGGTATGCTTACACTATACAAGCTCAAATAGAATCCCCAATCAATGGTAAGCAAAGACAAGCGGGACGCGAAACTGAATGTGGAGGACCCATACTCTGCCAACGAATCATGATCAATATATCGAGTCAGCAGGAACAATCATTGCCCATTTCGGGTCTGATTCGCAGGCATCGGACCATTACAGATACAGTTGTAGCCACCCACCTTACGGGCCTGCTTACAGCAACACTCGAGCCTCCCAACTGCCTTGTTGCTGCCCGATCCTTACACCTTTGCCGAATTCGGTCTGTAAGTTTACCATCTCATTAACACACATCCCTATGTTTAAGTATTGATCCAAATTCATGAGTTGAAAGATTTGGATCATCATGAGCTTATTTTCATGAAACCCTTGCAACATATGTCTAACCTACTTCTTACGGAAAATGAGTTTTATAAACACCAATACAGCTTCAAAGTTCATGGGAAGTTTTAGTATAAAAAACTTACTAAAATCTTGACACATATTTGAGAACTTTTTCCATAACTTCCCAAGTATGAAACAAATGAACATTCAAAAAATAGGCTAGCACCTTATGTTGGCAACTATCATCAAAGTTTGTGGTCTGTAACTTTTGAACCCACTTATTTTCTTTATTTCTATTGAAGTTGTAAGAGGCATGAGCAGATTTATCATGTGTCTCACAACAATATTTACAAATCAATATGTACATGGTGCAAATGCTCATGGTATGAGTACAACCTACTGTGATTTACGCAGAGGAAGAACGAAATCATTTTTATACTCAACGTTGCTAAATTGTTTTTTACTTAAACCACATGGCAATCAAAATATAAATGCCTTTATCATTTTAACTCCAACTGCTCATGACTTTACTGTACTTCAATCACCAAAATGTTTTGCCAAAGAAAAGTCAAAAAGAATATGTACAAGTATCTACAGCCTTAGTACGACCTAAATAACTTATTTTATTGTCATTTGAATACAAGAAGCTTGCAATATAGCTTTTTCTACGGATGATTTTTTTTGTCTCTGTCCATTATATTTCCTTTTCGAGAAAAACATATGGCATATAGGAACAGATTATACGAAAAAGGAAAGACCCTAGACCTGCAGAGAAGCTTCTTAGCGACTAATCTCAAGCATGGACCTGCTACATGCATATAGTCACTACTGTATGCTGATCTAGCGAGCCCTCTGCTGAGCCGTCTATCACATTCGGTTTCTTTTTTGGGCCCAATTTGCAGCCATTCCCGGTCTTGCTTTACAGCCCACCTCGGGTCTATTTGTAGCCCCCTTTCAGGCTTGATTACATCCCTCTTCGGACTTCAATTGCAGCAGCATTCAAGGGATAATAACCACATTGCAAGGCTGATTTGCAGCCACATTTCAAGGCATGCTGGCAACCTCTTTCGGGCTTGCTCAAGACTCCTGCTCGAGCTACCTGCTGCATTCGGTCTGTAAGTATTTCTGTTACAGTAAAACAAAAGTACATGTATGATTTGTACCGAAAACCTTGGTTTTGACATTTTTTCTTCACAGAGCTTACATTTCAAAAGTAAATGACTCATTTGAGTTTATACGACTTTGAAAAAGCACAGAGTTACAATGAATTGCAATCATTAATTTTGCTTTTATCACAAGCAAATATAACAGTGGGCATATATAACACATGTATTTCATGATGACATTTTTATAATTCCAATAGTACAATCACCACCTTATACAAAATGTTCTGACTTTTGTAAATAAATCTTTTGCTCACTTTTTGTATGTTGCACTCGACTACTTCCTTTTTCTTTTATAAAAGAAAAATGGCAAAAGACATATAGGCATAAGTACCACCTAACACATTTCACGATAACGCATTCATCTTGTGTTACTGATTCAGCAAGTTTAACCTGTTAACAAAATTTGTGCTTATGTGTACAAGCAAAGCAAAATCTGCTATTGCCCGTAAGGCACACTAGGTACCCAAGGAATTAAAAACTATTTTTCCATGTTGTGCAATACTTCGTTGTGGGATTACTCTGTTGTTCTTAGCAGGAAAGGAGCATAGATGAGCATTAGAGCATATCAACCTATACGTTTTATGACAACACCTCTGCTCATTATCTTGAGTTCAACACTACTAACAGTGTAGCAGTATTGAACTAGGGGAACCACATGATACGATATTGGCCTTGATAGGTTCTTTCACATTCATCACTCTTTTGAGCCGGTTTAAAACCTCTCACGTCATAAATTGCCTCAACAAAATAGACCTAACTCACCAACCAGCAGGCATTGAGCCTTCCAGCTAAGCTATTCAGCTTTAACGTCATTGAGCTTTACATATGCTTTTCATTATTGAGCTCTTCGGCCCTGCTTCCTACATTGAGCTTACAAACAGGTATGAGCAATAAGCTTTTAAGCTCTATTGTACAGATTGAGCTATTAAGCTCCACTTATCAGACAGGCATTGAGCTTTTACGCTCTACTGTACAGATTGAGCTATTAAGCTCCACTTATAAGACAGGCATTGAGCTTTTACGCTCTACTGTATAGACTGAGCTGTTAAGCTCTACTTATCAGACAGGCATTGAGCTTTTAAGCTCTACTATTCAGATTGAGCTATTAAGCTCTACTTTTTCAGATCAAGCTTTTAAGCTTTATTTATCAAACAAGATTAAGCTATTAAGCTTTGTTTATCAAACAGGTTTGAGCTTTTACGCTCTACTGTTTAGATTGAGCTATTAAGCTCTACTTATCAGACAGGCATTGTGCTTTTAAGCTCTACTGTTCAGATTGAGCTATTAAGCTCTTACTTATCAGACATGATTGAGCTTTTAAGCTCTATTATTCAGATTGAGCTATTAAGCTCTATTTATCATATAGGATTGAGCTTTTAAGCTCTACTTTTCAGATTGAGCTATTAAGCTCTACTTATTACACATGTTCGAGTTATTATGATGTGCTTTCAAATTGAGCTCTTAAGCTATGCTATCAAAACGAGCTTTTAAGCTCTTGTTTTTAGACAGGGATGAGCTATTGAGCTCTGCTTTTCAGGATGAGATTTGCTCTCAAATTGAGCTACCGTAAGCTTTCAAGAAGGTCGTTCAGGCCTCAATACAATACCAATTTAAAAATAATATTTGTGAACAACCGATGCAAGCCTAGAGGGGAGTGATCACCCCCTCTATCATGATATTTTTATCACTTTTAAAAAAATCAAATAAAAGTTGTTCACTCCAGAAGACTTGCCATATTTTCCATGTTTATGCAAGTCAAAACAGGCAAGGTGCTAATATGCACTCATGGCCACCCTGTTGGCCGGAACTATCCCATGTAGTTCCGCGTAGCCCCACTCCCTGAGTAATTACTCCTTGAGTAATATTTGCTAGTCATGAATATGTCAAACCGCTTGTACCATTGCCGAGGTGATTGCTTCAAGCCATATAATGACTTTTTCAGCAAACATGCGTAATCTTCCTTTCCTTGGACAACAAACCCTTCTGGCTGGTGCATAAAGATCTGTTCTTCCAACTCACCATGCAAAAATGCCGTCTTGACATCTAGTTGCTGCAGCTCCATATCAAGTAAGGCAACCATGGCAAGAAACACGCGAATAGAAGTATGCTTTACGACTGGTGAGAAAACTTCATTGAAGTCAACTCCCTCTCTTTGAGTAAAGCCTTTAGCTACAAGGCGTGCTTTGAACCTTTCATCTTCAACACCTGGAATTCCGTCCTTCTTCTTGAAGATCCATTTGCATCCAACAATTTTCTGGCCTTTAGGCGGTTTCATTAGCTCCCAAGTATGATTCTTATAAAGAGACTCCATCTCTTCATTCATGGCTACAGACCACTTTGCAGATTCCGGGCAGGCAATAGCTTCACGATATGTAGCAGGTTCTTGAACCTCGATATCTTCTGCCATGTTTAGGGCATAAGCTACCAAATCTGCATGCCCGAACCGTTGTGGTGGTCGTATAGCTCGTCGTTTTCTGTCTCTTGCTAGATTATAATTCTGGAGATCATGTTGCTCATCAGACTGATTTGGTGTCATATGATCAACACCAAAGTCATGTACATCTTCTACAACGGGCTCGTCAGGAGTAGTTTGCACTACTCTATCTAGAACTTCCATTTCTTGCTCCACCTGCATTTCAAGTTCACGATCTTTTCCAGCAATTACTTGTTCCTCCTCTGTCTTTTTCAACATAGCAGACTCGTCAAATGTCACATCCCTGCTGATAAGAAATCGGGATGATTTACCATCAGGGCACCACAATCTATAACCCTTCACCCCATCTGCATATCCTAGAAATATGCATTTCTTTGCCCTCGGCTCAAGTTTACCATCTTTCACATGAGCATAAGCAGGACAACCAAAAATCTTCAAATCATTGTAACTTGCAGGGGAACCTGACCATTTTTCCAAAGGAGTTAGACAATCAATCGTCGTTGATGAAGACCGATTTACCAAATAACAAGCTGTGTTAACAGCTTCAGCCCAAAATACATTTGGTAATTTTGCATTTGAGAGCATACACCTCGCTTTCTCCAGGAGCGTTCTGTTCATCCGTTCTGCAACGCCATTTTGTTGTGGTGTATACCGCACTGTGTGGTGTCTCACAATGCCTTCATTCTTGCAGAACTCGTTGAATTCGCCTTTGCAGAATTCCAGTCCATTGTCAGTTCTCAAGCGCTTGACGGGCTTTCCTGTCTGCTTCTCTATCATCGTCTTCCACTGCTTGAAATTGACAAAGACTTCATCCTTATGTTTAAGAATGTAGACCCATACTCGTCTTGAGTAGTCATCAATAAAGGTTAACATGTATCTAGCACCACCTTTTGATGGAACTGGAGATGGACCCCAAAGATCTGAATGGATATAATCCAGTGTGCCTTTGGTCCGATTAACAGCTGTGCCAAACTTTATTCGATGCTGTTTTCCGAATACATAGTGCTCGCAGAATTCCAACTTTCCGGTATTTTGACCGCATAGCAATCCTTGTTTACTAAGCTCCATCATTCCTCTCTCGCTCATGTGCCCAAGGCGCATGTGCCATAACTTGGTGGAATCTACATCTTTAACCGATGAAGAAACTCCAGCTAAACCAATGACCGTGCTACCTTTTAACAGGTAAAGGTCGTTACTCCTTTCACCTTTCATCACGACAAGTGCACCTCTTGAGACTTTCAAAACTCCACCTTCACCTTGATACTTGCAGCCGATGGAGTCCAGCATACCCAAGGAAATAAGATTTTTCTTCAACTCTGGAACATGCCTGACATCTGTCAAAGTCCTCACCGTGCCATCATACATCTTGATTTGGACTATTCCTATGCCAACAACCTTACAACTTGCATCGTTTCCCATAAGGACTTTACCACCATTTATTTGTCGATAGGTGGAAGACCAATCCCTGATAGGAGACATATGATAGGAACAACCCGAGTCAAGAATCCATTCTTCAACGGAGCGGTCATCGGTAACACTAAGAACATTCGCACCATCAGAATCATCTTTTGCAACCGCTGCAATTATATCGGATCCCACTGCATTCCAAGTCTCTCTTTTTCCTTTTAAATCTGGACAATCTCTACGCATGTGCCCTTCCTTGTGACAATTATAGCACTTGATCTTTCTAGATCGTGTTTTTGATCTAGAACGATTTTTGTTGTTACTGGTTGATGCTTTATCGTTACGTCTTCCTCTTGCCACCAAACCATCCGCATTTTCTTCCACATAATCCGCCGAGGCTTTCTTCTTTAGCTCGCTAGAGAATAAGGTAGATTTGACATCCTCCATGGAAATAGTGTCTCTACCATATAGTAGAGTTGTAACCAAATGCTCGTATGATTTTGGCAAGGAACATAAGAAAATTAACGACTGATCTTCATCGTCAATTTTCACATCAATATTATTCAAGTCCAAAAGTATTTTATTGAACTCATTGATGTGATCATTGAGTGAACCTTCTTTCATCCGGAAAGTGTACAACCGTTGTTTTATATACAACCGGTTCGTGAGACTCTTCGTCATATATAGAGTTTCTAGCTGAAGCCATAGCCCAGCCGGTGTAGTTTCTGCCGCAACTTCTCGAAGCACACAATCAGCTAGATTCAGAATAATCATGCCATGTGCCTTCTCCAGAAGTTCATCCTTCTCTTCGTCTGTCAACTTTTCGGGTAGATAGTCTCTACCTTTTAAAGCTAACAAATAACCTTGTTGGCTCAGGAGAGCCCGCATCTTCATTCGCCAAAGACCGAAATCGTTCTGGCCATTAAATTTCTCTATATCCGACCTGATTATCGTCATCGTGAAATTAATCACAACTATCGCTTTGATACCAGTTTGTTATGATTAATGCACTTTCAAGTCCGAGAAATATAATAGAACAATTAAGCAATAAATAAAGACACAAGAATTTAACGTGGTTCGGCGTGAGGCCTAGTCCACCAGCGGAAGCAGAGAGAGATTTTACTAGCAAATATGACAAACCGAGGTTACAATGTATCACTCAATCTAGGCTCCGAAAAATACTAACAAAGTATTTGGACACTCACTAAATTATAACACTTCCCTCTTAACTCACTTGTATAGAATTTAATTAACAATTCTATACACACTCTTTTTCTATAATAGAATACTCTTCACAAGAGTTAAACCCTTTCAAGTATTTCTTCGAATTGGATGATTCATATGAAGAATCAACCTATCTATTTATAGATTACTTTCCACCGACTTATTGTACCCATTTGTTGCCTTTTTCTTTGCAATTAAGAAACAAAAGTCGGTCAGTGGTGTGAGCCGTTTTCCACAAAAGCCTACAGCTTCCTAGATTGTCCTTTTCACCAACTTGCAAGTCTTCACATATGTAACATAGCAAATCACAGCTGTCCCACTCAACTTAACAATTAAGTAATCATTTTAATTGTGATCTTAGCCATCACATGCATTTAACCGACATATGTAGCCAGCCCCTTTTGACTTTCCATATGCATGCATGGAATTTTAAGACATTCTTGTAAATTCTAGAATATTCAACACAAGACATAAGGGGAAAAGAATTAGAAGTCTGCACCTTCAAACCGTATAACTAAGAAATCTTGACACCATTTAACACTTAAAATTTTGTATTCCTAAATATTCATAGCAAATTTTAACACTAAAGATGGTTTTCTCAATATAAAAGCTTAAGAATACGAGTAATAATTATCATTTGTGATAAAAAGTATGAAGAGAAAAAAAAAATAAAGTTAAGGTTTTAGAACATTAACTTACTTGAAAAAATAAGGCTTTCTAGAGTTCCTTGACAACAACTTTCATTGTTTGGACGTTTGTCTTGAGTTTCTTCCAAACACTCGTATGCAATTTTCAAAAAGGCATCCATAGAGATCTTATTGGGTCCTCTTATTAAGGTAAATTTGTTATCACCACTATCTTCATTTAATATGGGATCTATCATTTCCTTCAATGTTCCATCTTCAAAACGTCTTCGTGCCACATAGGCCAACCCCTTGTCACCCTCCTTGGTGTAACATTCATGGTTGGCTACCCTCCCACACAGAATCTCACACAAAACTACTCCGAAACTATATACATCCGATTCTCTTTTTAACTTGAAGGTATTCTCATATTCTGGATCAATGTAACAATGAATGCCGGCAACCCCATAATGTAGAAGAGCACCGTCTTCTTGATTTGGAGGTAGGTGTTAAAAAATAACATCACAATTGACAAGCAAATACACGAGCACGCAGCGGAATATCAACATGTATATATATAATTAACAAGGGTTAATAGTTGTGTACCTTTTAGCTAGCTCCAATAAATCGTTTAGTAAAACGAATAGGTTTCACTAATGGTAAAACCCTCTACGATCGCACACACAACACGTTGTTGATCACCACCCGAATGCTAGTTCGATTAACCAAGTTAATTAACCCTTTAACTCTTGTGTTTACGTAAAATAAAACCACACTTGGGTTTTTTCTTGCGTCGACTTACGAACCCCACAAAACAACTTTTGGGTTTTTGTAGTTTTGTTTCGTACGTATAAAACAGAGATATGGATTCAAGGGTTAAAGTCCTCCACAAAGTTATTATATATATAGATAGGTTTTATAATAATTAATAAATAATAACTTTTATTATTAATTAATTATAACCCCTTTAAGTAATTAGAAGTAACATTTTAGTCCTAATAACTTTCACCTTGAACTTTATAATTTTAATAACATTTATTAAATGATCTCAAATTAACTAATAACTCAACTAGTTATTACAGTTAATTTAACTTGGTTAAATAAGCGGTATCTACGTGTTAACGCGTGTGACCCCATAGGCTCATATATTTCCGGACATGCTTAAGTCGTGTACATATATACCAACAGCTCCCACTTGGACATGTCTTAAGCAATAACATTGGTTAGCGTCTAGCAACACTCCAATGTTCCCAGAAATTTCTGAGTTTCATTTCATAAAGTCTCAGATAATGATTTCAACATTTACAATCCCTTTGTTTCAGATACTGGTGTTAATCATGAATATGGATCAAAGTCATTTCATGATTTAACTGTTTTATTTCTCATTTCATGTAATTAATCAAGATTACAAAATGAATCGAGACACATCTAGATTTCATTTTGGTATGGCCATACACACATCTGATTAATACCTAATGAGCGGCCTAGAAGTATCATTCTTCAATAATTTATTGAAGGAACAAATTCTGTATTGACTGCACGTGTCAGTCATGCATTTCACTACACTTCTGAAAACAGTCCTGTAACTACCATTTACGAATAGTTAGAACCATATCAAGAAGATGCAATCCATACATGCTGAACCTACTTGCATCTCAAGTCTAAGGATTCAGTAAATAATCATTTTCGAATATTCCTTAATGACGACGATCCATAAAGTAATAATTCGATAATTTGGGGAATCCGATATGCATCTTGTATGAATATCATGTGAGTTTAGTGAGACCCTTTCTGACCAATTACTCATATATGTCTTAGTTTGACTATATTCCCATAGAGTCAATCGACATTGGATAGTTTAGAATAATAAATTATTCAAGGATTAAACATGCAAAAAATGAGATACAATAATATTTAAATAAAATAAACATACCAAGTACTTTATTTCATTAATAAATAAAATGTTTTACATCTCATATCCAAATACTAATCACAAAATTACATGGGATAACTAGCTAGACGAAGTCCTATGCCTTCAGCATGTTCAGTAAGCTTTGCTCTCGATAAAGCTTTAGTGAACGGATCAGCTAAGTTACATTCTGTGCGAACTTTGAGTAACTTGATTTCACCTAGTTCGATTTGCTCTCGAACATAGTGAACTCTCCTTTGGTAGTGTCTGGCACCTTTCTGAACTCCAGGTTCATTGGCAATTATGATTGCACCTGAATTATCACAATATAATTCCATAGGTGATTTATTTAAGGGAACCACGCTGAGCCCAGAAATAAACTTTCTAATCCAAACAGCTTCCATGGCGGCTTCCGAGGCAGCAATGTACTCAGATTCTGTTGCAGACATGGCAGTAGTAGTTTGTTTCTTGCTTTTCCAATCTACTGCTCTTCCATTTAAGGTGAAGACGTATCCTGACTGAGATTTCATATCATCTTTGTCAGTCTGAAACCCAGCATCGCAATAACCGGTTACTTTAAGCTCAGCTGCAGGATTTCCTCCATAAACCAGAACCATATCTTTAGTAGATCTCAAGTACTTAAGAATGTTCTTAACAGCAGTCCAGTGTCTTATTCCTGGATTCTGTTGAAAACGACTTACAATATTTTGCGCAAACGCAACATCAGGCCTAGTACATCTCACAGCATACATAATGGATCCTACAGCCGAAGCATAAGGAACATTTTGTATTTGCTTCACCTCATCAGGTGTAGACGCACCTTGTTTATTACTTAAGTCAAGCTTTTCTAGCATTGGAATATTCCCTCTCTTAGAATTTTCCATCCTAAATCTCTTTAGAATTTTATCAATATAAGCTTTTTGACTTAAACTAATCATCCGCTTTGACCTATCTCTATAGATCTTGATTCCAAGTATAAATGCCGCTTCTCCTAAATCTTTCATAGCGAAACATGTTCCAAGATAGGATTTTACATCTTGTAACATTGGAACGTTGTTTCCCATGATTAATATGTCATCGACATACAAGATCAGAAAAGTAACATTTCTCCCACTAGCCTTGAGGTATACACATGGCTCATCATGGTTTTGAAGAAAACCAAACTTTTTGATCTCTTCGTCAAACCGTTTATTCCAACTTCTAGATGCTTGCTTAAGTCCATAAATGGACCTTTGAAGCTTACATACTTTGTTGGGATGAGATGGGTCAATAAAACCTTCAGGTTGATCCATATAGCCCTCTTCGTCTAGATAACCGTTTAAGAAGGCAGTTTTGACATCCATTTACCAAATCTCATAGTCATAGTACGCAGCTATGGCTATAAGAATCCTAATCGCTCGAATGTCTGCCACAGGAGAGAAGGTTTCTTCATAGTCAATTCCGTAGACTTGAGTATAACCCTTCGCTACAAGACGAGCTTTGTAGGTGTGTACATTTCCATCCATGTCGGTCTTCTTCTTGAAGATCCATTTACACCCAACGGTTTGAGCATCGGGTGGAAGATCAACCAAGCTCCAAACTTGATTATCTTTCATGGATTTCATTTCCACTTTCGTAGCTTCAAGCCATTTTTCAGATTCTGGATCTGATAATGCAGCTTTGAAGTTTTTAGGTTCATTTAAATCCCCTAATACATGCTCCTCAGTTTCTACATTTAGACATAACTTCTCGGGGGCACGTATAGTCCTATTGGACCTACGAAGTGGAACCTCATCATTATTTTGAACCTCAAGACTTTCTTGTTCAATTTGATGACTACTAGTGTCTTTAGAAGATGATGCATCTTCTTGAATTTCTTCAAGTTCTACCGCCCTCCCACTGTCTTTTTGAAGTACGAGATCCTTTTCAAAGAATTTCGCATATCTAACAACTTTGACAGTATGTTCAGAAGGGATATAGACGTAGTAACCCATCGTTTCCTTTGGGTATCCTACAAAGATACACTTAATAGATCTTTGCTCGAGTTTGTCAGGCGTGTCTCTCTTTACCATCGCCTCACATCCCCAGACCTTTAAGTAAAACAAATTAGGGACCGTTCCATGCCACAATTCATGTGGTGTCTTATCAACCTTCTTGGTTGGAACCATATTGAGAATGCGTACAGCAGTCTCTAGAGCATAATCCCAAAATGATAGAGGTAGAGTTGTAAGGTTCATCATCGATCTAACCATGTCTAACAAGGTTCGATTCCTCCTCTCCGACACCCCATTATGTTGTGGTGTATATGGAGGAGTAAGCTGTTGGACGATTCCACACGCCTTTAGATAATCCTTAAACTCTTGGCTTAAGTATTCACCACCTCGATCCGAACGAAGGATCTTGATGGTTTTTCCGAGTTGATTTTCAACTTCATTTTTAAACTCTTTGAATGTTTCAAAGACTTCATGTTTATGTTTCAACAAGTAAACATAACCATAACGACTGAAATCATCCGTAAAGGTTATGAAGTAGCTAGCACCTTTTCTAGACACATGTCTAAGTGGACCACAAACATCGGTATGTATTATCCCAAGAAGATCAGAAGCCCTTTCCACATGATGTGAAAAAGGTTTCTTTGTCATTTTGCCAGATATACAAGACTAGCATTTATCAAAAGATTCATCATCGCTTGATTTTAAAAGACCTTCACGTTGAAGTCTTTTAATGCGATCCTTGCCTATGTGAGCAAGACGACAGTGCCATAGATAAGTAGAGTCCAAGTTAGGCTTGGCTCTTTTATTGCTAACATTATACATAGAATTATAATTTGAAACACAACCACGCATATCTATTTCATAAATACCATCACAAGGAATAGCATCAAAACAATGAACATTATTTTTAGAAACAGAAATACCATTATCAGTAAACGAGTTTACATAACAGTTGTCTTTCAAAAGAGAAACTGAAACAACACCTCTAGTAATAGAAGGTGCGTAATGACAATTGTCTAAACAAATTACTAAACCAGAAGGTAAAATTAAATCAAAATTTCCAATTGCTTCCACAGCTGCTGGCAGACCATTGCCCACTGTCAGTTGTAAAGCTCCTGGCTTCAGTTTCCTTCTTCCTCTAAGACCCTGTAAGGTATTACAGATGTGAGTACCACAACCAGTGTCATATATCCAAGAGTCATGTTTAGAAAAAGAATATAATTCTATGGTAAAGATACCTGAAGTATTGGCAGTATTGCCAGTCGCTTGCTTCCTCTTTTTCATCAACTCGGCAAGATAATCAGGACAGTTCCTTCTCCAATGCCCCACTTCACCACAGTGGTGGCATACCTCATCTTTTGCCGGATGCTCTTTCTTAGCTGGAGGATTCTTCTTGGTTTTGGGAATACGAGCAACAGTTTGCTTATTCTTGCCTTTCCCTTTCAGATTTCCTTTAGCAGCTTGCGGCTTCTTCTGGATTCTACCCCCTTTGATCATCATCACAGCAGGAGTTTTAGCTTTCTTGGGAAGATTTTTCTCATACTCAATGAGCATAGAATGAAGTTCAACTACGGTCTTATTCATACTATGCATGTTGTAATTTCGCACAAATCCCTCAAACTCCTTGGAAAGAGAATAAAGGATTAGTCCAATTGCAACAGGCTGATGATAAGCATAGTTAAGCCTTGCCAAGTGCTCCAAATAGCTCTTCATTTTAAGAACATGTGGACTAACTGGTTTCCCTGATTCATGCTTACAAGAATGTAGTTTTGGAACAATGTCAAACAACTCCACTCCAGCTTGCTTTTCGTACAATGACCTTAACTCATTTATCATATCAAATGGGCCATGGAACTCAAATTGCTCTTTCAGCTCGGGCGACATGCTTGCGAGCATCAAGCAAGCAACATCATTGTAACGATCATAAGTAGCAGAATACGTTGCATTTTCTTCATTAGAAGCATTTTCAGCAGGGGCGTTCATAAGCTGTTGTTCAAGAACATCAGCTTTCTTTTCAGCTCGGAGGACAATCCTCAATGAACGATACCAGTCATTGAAATTAGAACCAGTAAGTTTCTCTCTCTCAAATTGTTGCCTGAAAGACGAAGTGTTTTGGTTTTGGGCAGGATTAGTTGCCATCTACAAAACAGATAAAGTTCAAAAATCAGTATTTTCGATAATTAACTCTTATAGAATAATTAATTTACCCAAGTTTAACCAAGTAAACTATTAATTTTCTAAAAGACTAGGATCCTATTGACATAGCACCATTACATCAGTTGATCTGCTAGTAATGATGTTACTCAAAAGGTAAGTGACGATCAATAATTGCATTACTAGTGCAATTCCTAGAAATTATGGGACTTACAAATAATACATATGAAGCAAGCATAAGTAAATTTGTAAACATGTTTCATCCCATCCTTTGCCACGGGCTTAAGGATCTCACCGCTTAACTCGTTTTAAGTCGTCCAATTAAGAACTGTAAATAGTCCACCACCGTCTCACGATGAGTGGTAATTTACCTTGGGATTGCAATTTACTTACGTCTCACGCAGAGTAAAAAGCAACTGCAAGTGTTCTTACGATTGGATGGCAATGACTTAAGTTTTAGGGTAACGCAATTTGATGTGTTATCAAATATGTATGAATATGCATGCACCATATTCATATCATAGGTTTTAATAAAAAAAACATTCTTCAATTAAGTTATGTGCGTTAAGATGTCCAATTTAATATTCATATTAAATTAGAGATTGCACTTTTATTAAAATTGACGATTCAACATGTTTTAAACATTTTCGGCCATGTACAAGAGAGGCCATGAAGAGGCCAGTCGAGGGGCTAGGATCTTTACATCATTTTATCCAACCCGTCGACTTAGACACCAAGCCGAAAATACCTCTCGTATACAAGCTCCTAGTCGTGATTTAAAACAAAATATTAACTTTTAAATCTCGTCGTGGGAGAAAATTACGGTATGTGAGCCCAACCCGAGTTGACATAAGATTTGCAAGGAAATAATAAATCTTATTTCATAGCCATTTAGTCAAGTTTAATTTTATTTTCTAAAAACAATTTTGCGTCACAAGTCAACAATTGGCAAATAATAATTAAACTAAACTACAATCGACTATCTTAAGGGGCATTGATCCTATGGCCACTATGTTTTAATATGTGTAATTTAAACTAGGTTCCCTCTTCAAAGGAAGTAGGACCACATACACCAAGGTAACTTGGTTGCGTAAGCCACATTTAAATTCACATATAATATAATCACATTGCAAATAGTGTAAGCTGATCCAGAAAATCAGCTGTGTTCAAAGCCTTATCAGGCTGAGATAATGTCATCTATAGCCTTAGCACAGAACTACAAAGTTGTAGTCCTATGTGTCGTGCATCTTGTGTAAAAATTTGAGCTTCTAACTCTTAACGGTTGATTTTATATGATTTTTATAGTGAATTGGTGTCAAGCAGCAAATACACACGAAAATTGCATATAAACACATAATCAACAAAGTTAATTAGCCAAATTTTATTACCCTAATTCACATGCATCTATATGACATTATTAGGGTTATATCCATGAATAACCTTGCATGAATTATTCATGGATATTCCCTTTTAACAATTAAACAATAAAAGTACAACACATATAACATGCAATTATCATATAAACCATGTTCAATATACATCTAATAACTCAAAACTTGCTATGAGGGTTTACAATTAGCCATTAATTTTGGGTAGATAATTTATATAAATAAAAAGATAAAAATTCTTCCTTTTCTTTCTTTTGGCCAAACCAATATAAAAAAAAAAAAAAAAAACATAAATTTTTCCTTTTTAATTGATTTTAATCCCAACCCAAAAATCCTCACCAAGTTTTGAATTCTCAAGTAACTATACATATTGCATGTAGGCTCTGATACTACTGTTAAAAAATAACATCACAATTGACAAGCAAATACACGAGCACGCAGCGGAATATCAACATGTATATATATAATTAACAAGGGTTAATAGTTGTGTACCTTTTAGCTAGCTCCAATAAATCGTTTAGTAAAACGAATAGGTTTCACTAATGGTAAAACCCTCTACGATCGCACACACAACACGTTGTTGATCACCACCCGAATGCTAGTTCGATTAACCAAGTTAATTAACCCTTTAACTCTTGTGTTTACGTAAAATAAAACCACACTTGGGTTTTTTCTTGCGTCGACTTACCCCACAAAACAACTTTTGGGTTTTTGTAGTTTTGTTTCGTACGTATAAAACAGAGATATGGATTCAAGGGTTAAAGTCCTCCACAAAGTTATTATATATATAGATAGGTTTTATAATAATTAATAAATAATAACTTTTATTATTAATTAATTATAACCCCTTTAAGTAATTAGAAGTAACATTTTAGTCCTAATAACTTTCACCTTGAACTTTATAATTTTAATAACATTTATTAAATGATCTCAAATTAACTAATAACTCAACTAGTTATTATAGTTAATTTAACTTGGTTAAATAAGCGGTATCTACGTGTTAACGCGTGTGACCCCATAGGCTCATTAATTTCCGGACATGCTTAAGTCGTGTCATATATACCAACAGTAGGAACACCGAGAACAAGAAATCAACAATCTTTGCCCCCCAATTCTCATCCAACGCAATATTGCTGCCATGTATACTACGGTTTATCACCATCCTTTGGTCTTCCATCTCATAGTGTAGGTACTTCAATCCATGTGCAATATCTAGGCATATTTTCAAACGTTGTGCCCAAGTAAGAATAGACTTGTTGATGTTTGCCAAATGATCAATAAGGAATCCATTAGAAACATTCTCAATGACAAGGATCATCTCGAAACCTTCATCACAAAATCCAAGTAGCCTGACGATGTTGCGATGCTTACAAGTTGTAAGCATTTTAATTTCTGTATGGAATACATTTTCACTATTCATGTCTTCCCTAGGGTGGATGCGTTTTATAACTACTGTGCTACGTTTCTTGGGTAATTCATTTTTGTTCTTCTCTACTACTGAGGAAAAATTTTCATAATCAAAGTGCTCAAGTTCTGCTTTGTATAAATCATACAATGAGGTTTTATAGATGTGGTATGCCTTGGAGAAGTTATTGGTTGCGAACTCTATATCACTAAGCCGCATTTTTAGGTGGTCCAAGATACTTCCCTGCAACATTGTGATATAGGGTAAAGAGGGTTACAACTCATTCTTTTCTAGAAGGAAAAGGATAAATTAGAAACGAATTATATGCATAATATTTATATTCTTGTCGAGCTATTTAATGAGTTTAGTAAATTTTAATGTAATGGTAGATTACTGAACGCGTTATTGGTGATACATAGTGCATACAACATGGTTACCATATGCCGGGACCAAACACAATAGCAGCAGTCAAGGGGGATGCAACCTCTTATGGGGTCCTAAGGGCAACACCTTGAATCTGTTAAGGATATGACTTTCAAGTTAGAAAACTTGATAAGTTTGATGGGATCGATTTAAGAGATGGTAGAAAAATATGCATTTGTTGTTAAGAACATTGAAAATGGCTTATGTTCCGAGTACATCCTATCTAGAGGATGTAGAAGAGGAGACTTTGTATCAGACGCACAAAAGATGCAATTAGGAGAATGATGACTACATATGTTGTGGTCACATCTTGAATGGTATGTCCCATTCTCTGATAATTAACAGAATGTCGACTCTGCAAAGCATCACTGAAATTCTTTGGAGTCTAATTAAGTGTATCGCTGAAGATACTTCTAGTAGAAAGTTCTACAAAATGGTGGATTCCATGCTTGTTATGAAACAATACCATGAGTGTTTGCCTAGGCTTGGACGTACACTTTGCACAACACAAGATGAATATGGATGAATCAACTGCCATTTCAGTGTAATTGATAAATCGCCCCCTTCCTGGAAAACTTCAAACATACTTTGATTCATAAGAAAGAAGAACTGACTGTGGTTCAATTAGGTAGTCATTTACTCTTAAAGAAGGGTGTAAGAGTGTAGGAAATTGACAAAGGGAAATGGCAAGAAAATTGTTGGTCCATCTAATGTCATTATGATCGCTGCAATATAGAATAAATGAAAGACAAGCAAAAATATAATGATAACAAGGATGATCCTAGCAAGAAGTCTACATATACTTGTTGGAAGTGTGGTATTGTTACACGCTTCAAAAGGATAAGAGAGTTTGTAATTAATAAGAATACCAATGGTGATACACAATTAAATTGGTTTAAATATCTAGGCACCATAATCTTAAACAAGGTAAGAATATGAATAATGATTTTTGATTTGGTTAAGAATCATGTATCATTCATTTTCGAATCCTTTTATGTGCAGGATGATTATATTGCTTAATTGGTATGTTGATTCAGGTGGTACTACCCATGTGTGTACAATCATAAGCATTAGTTCAAGAAGTATGAGTCGGATGATGGTGTGTTGCATATTGGAAATGAGACAATAAAAGCTGTTTGTGTTTGTGGGAGTGTTGTTTTAGAATTTAGTTATGGAAAATAATTGATTTGTTAAATGTATTACATCCTCCGAAGATACTAAAGAATATAGTTTCTATTATGCAAAATATGTATGCTACCAAAAATTAATAGACAACAGTTTCAAAGTATGCTATATGTTCTTCATAACTATTGGAACATGTGCATAGTGTTTTTCGTTCTACTCCTTCTTTAGGTAACAAGAAATATTTTGTTAATTTTTTTATGGTGCTTCTCGATTTGTTATGTTTATTTCGAACGTCAAAAATAAAACCTTAGATACATTTAAAAACACACAATACTGAAGTAGAAACATATTAGTTAACAAGTTATGCATGCATAAGGGTGGTAAATACATTGATCTTGATTATTTTTAATGTGTGACTATTATTCATTGGACAATAGCTGTATATACTCCCCAATAAATGGTATATGGGGAGGAAGAATAGGGTTCTTAAGAAAATGGGTAATTTCATGATGTCCTATTATGTTCTAAGTGATGGATTTTATGGGGAAGCTACGTTAATAGCTTGCTATTAGCTTAAGGAGCAAAGTTACAAACTTATGAACAATAGTTCAAGAAGAAACCAAACTTGAATTGGCTTAGTTTTTGGGTTGAAATACAATTGTAAGACTTCTTGGACACAAGAGGAAGAGCATTCATATTAGTTATGCTAAGCTTTCCAATGCATATAGGTTTTATATTATTGAGCATATGATTCTATTACAGTTAGCATTAGGCTGGAATCAACATATGCAATCTTTGATGAGAACCATTTCTCTTCTATGCCATGACCAAATTAAGGGAATCGTTCTTAGTAATAGTGGAGCTAACGAGGTGGTTTGAAAGTTCTGAAATGGCTTTAGAAAAGTCATTTGAACTTAGAAAAAGTAAAAGGGGGAGAAAATCAAAATCATCTGTCCCTAACTATTAATTGAAGGTTTGGGGAATCGAAGAGGTTTCTAGGATATATCCGTATTTTTAATGTCGAGTATGATCCAAAAATATGTGTTGAAGCAATGAAGTCTTAAGTTTCCTTCTAAAAAGAAGCAACTATCAATGAGATGGATTCCATCATTGATAACAATACTTGGGTGTTAGCCGATCTACAACCTAGTTGTTAACCTTTGGGTTGTAAATGGTTCATCAAAAGGAAAATGAGAGTTAGTGGAAGAAATAAGAAATTTAACTGAAGGTTAGTCGTTCAAGATCTTAGATAAAAACCTGGGGTTGACTATTTTGACACATGCGCACCTATGTCTCGGATCTCTAGATTTCTAGGATGTGAAAACTTCACTCTAACATGATGATTTGGATGATGATGTTTATGTGAAACAGCCTGAAGGCTTCATTATGCTTGGAAATGAGCAAAAACTACTTGTTAAACCCTTGTATGGATTGAAATAAGCACCGAGAAGTGACATCAAAAATTTGATGGGTTTTAGATCAAGTAGACAAGTGCATATACAACGAGTTTGTATACTCTAATAAAAGAGTGATCATTTACTAGTATGTTGATGACACATTGATATCTGTGAATAAGTAAACTTGACTAAGAAATTCTTGTCATTAAAGTTCTCAATGAAAGGTATCGGGGGAGGCCGACGTGATCCTAGGAATTAGGATTAAACGTGAGAACAAAGGGATTTCTATTTCACGTACAGTCTCATCGGTTCTATTTTTGTACCTTTTCTCTCTTCTCTAGTTCCATGTGCGACTACCTACTTCTCTAGATTCCTATTCTAAATTATATATATGAAGCATCTTTATGATGTCATCATTCTAATTAAATTTTGATTTGTCAATTAGGTCCTTTAATTTTAACAAATTTTATAATAAATCCCTAACTTATTAAAAAAGACTTTTTAATCAATTACTCACTTACATATAAAAAGAAATTTAATTCATTAGTTAAAATATTATTCAAATCGATCTGTAGTGTTTCTATTATTAATTCACCAAATAAAATTACTTGAAATTGTTAATATATGCTTACAATAATTAGATTTTTCACTAACTTGGTTTCAAAATCTTTTAAATTTTTTTAATCTCTACTTATATAAATTCATTTACATAAAGTAATATTATTATGAATCCAACTAAATGTTTAATATACATATTAACTTACACACTTTTTTATTATGAACATGATACTAAATATGAAATTTCATATTAAAATTCAATGCCCCGTGTGGTTTAAAGTCTAGTTTTAATTACAACATTAGGAATAAGTTATTAATAGGCATAATAAATATCATGGTGGAGATTTGGTGACGAAAAATAAAACAGAAATAAAAGGAGGTTCTTACATAATTTGCATGTATCAATTCCTGTTCTAACGGTTTCTCACATTCATCTCCAACATTGTCGGTAGAGTGGGGTTGTTCTTGCTCCTCCTTCAAGCAATTTTATGAAAAGTCAAAGATTAGTAATACAAACAGCTTATTTGGATCTTTACAATATCCTTTCAATGTGATGTGTACCAAAAAAATTACGAATATCGTGAGAACTACTAGAT
The DNA here is from genome assembly GCA_949592205.1 of Helichrysum umbraculigerum. Lineage (NCBI taxonomy): Eukaryota > Viridiplantae > Streptophyta > Magnoliopsida > Asterales > Asteraceae > Helichrysum > Helichrysum umbraculigerum. The sequence goes on along the minus strand of CATIUR010000002.1, from coordinate 13,803,831 downwards.
TGCATGTTTGTTCACATATCACTACAAGAAAAATCACCATTAGTGATAAAACTGATTTCGTCACTAACATTATAAAAATTGGTCACTAACTATTTTTGTGACAAAATTAAGGTGGTCACTTTTTGTCACTATAGGTCCGTCACTGTAGAGACCAAAGGTGAAATGTCGTCACTTTGATGACGAAGCTTCAGCTGAAATTGTCACTGAAATGTCGTCACTAGACAATTTTGTGACGACTTTCAGTTTTGCGTGACTAATTAGTGACAAGATTCTGGATCGTCACAAAATAGTTTGTCACTAAAGCCTATTTTTCTTGTAGTGTATAATTAACTTGATTCACATGTGAATATTGATTTAGGTTAGGTTGGGAAAAAAATTTCGAAAATTATGTCTTAAAACACAAATACGTTTTACCTTATTTGTTCATATTATCGTTCATATGTAAACATAAATTTGATTTTTTGCGTTTTTCGCTATAATTTTAGGATTTTTTGAATTTTTTTTCCAACCTAACCTAAATCAATGAAACATGTGAATCAAGTTAATTACATGTGAATTAACATGCAATCTAGTAGTTCTCACGGTTCTCGCAAATTTTTTGGTTCTCAATTGAACCGGATCCTATGTATATATATATATATATATATATATATATGGAGAAGTTTTTTAGGGAGAGAAGAGGGAGAAGGATTTTTTGTTACTATGATTCAGTATATTTATTCTTAGATTCAGTACTTTTATTCTAAGATTCAAATTGTTATTATTATAACTTTTGAATCATAGCAACAAAGACTTACTAATAAACTATTGAACCAAGACAATAAAATGTAGAATTATATTAATAAAAATATGAATCTTAGCAATAAAATATCGAATCATAGTAACCTCTTCTCTCCCTAAATTTCCTTCTTTTTTGATCCTGTTATATATATATATATATATATATATATATATATATATATATATATATATATATATATATATATATATATATATATATATATACTACTATATAATATAATTAACACTCTCTCTCCTAAAAAAATTTAAGACTAAGTAAAATGGATCCCACTTACTACTTATTCTCCACTAATTACACTTTTTATCAATCAAATATTATATCTACCCACTAAAATTTTTTTTGATTGATTAAATATCAAAGTGAACACTTATAATGAGACATCTCAAAATAGTAATGTAAACATTTTAAATGAGACGGACGGAGTATTATATGTTTTTATTTTAAAACATTCATTTGCAGTTTTACACCTTCACCGACCGTCACCACGTTCACCGTTGCATTGCGCGGGTATAATGCTAGTATATATATATATATATATATATATATATATATATATATATATATATATATATATATGTATATGTATATATATCGCCAAAGATCTACTCTTAATGTGTATTATCATTATCATGCATATATATCCCATAGGCGTCAAATATGAACCATATGCTTTAATAATTCTAAAATTCACATAATATTGCATTTTTAATTTACCTTTTTACTTATTCCAGGTAAATAATTTAACTTACAGATATATACTACATGGTTGCTTTTTTAAGCGTGTTAGTTGTCAGTTTACATGTTTTAATATGGGTTTATTTTTTCGTTATGTATTAAACTTTACACTTTTTACTATTGTATGTAACTTTCATTTGTTCTATTGTATGTAGTGAACTTGTAAATATGGTTTATTGTATGTATATTTATCATTTTCAGGTAAGGTTAAAAAAAGAAACTTTCCTAAGAGTGATATAGGTTAAGTTACCAAATGTTATGTATTTGGTAGATAGAGGACTAAAGTTGTAAATAGTCTAATTAAAGACTATATTGAAGATCTCCATCTTCCGAATACATAACATTTGGTAACTTAACATATACCACTCTTTGTACAGACCTTACCCAAAAAGAAAATTTTACATACAATAAACCATATTTACAAGTTCAATACATACAATAGAAGTTTTAAAGTTCGACGTATACAATAGTAAAAAATGTAAAGTTAAATACAAAACGAAACAATAAACCCTTTTAATATTATACTATGGTACATATATAATTTATGATTTTGTAGTTTATATGATTCATAATAACATCATCAAGGATTTAACATTTCCTCTAAAATAATATCCAATCAGTATCATGAAATTATAGGTTAACTTACTTGAAGCGATAATGATTTCTCTAGCTCTTTGAGGACGACTTTCATGGTTGGACGTTGATCTTGAGTATCAGCCAGACACTCAAATGCAATTTTTACAAATATGTCTAAAGAACCTTTGTTGGATCCTTTAGTTAAAGAAAAATTGTTTTCACAGCTCTTTTTACTAATTTTAGGATCTATCATTTGCTCTAGTGTTCCCTCATGGAAGCATCGCCGTGCCACATATGCCAACCCCTTTTCACTTTTACTCAAATAAATTGGATCATCGACTACCCTGCCACACAGAATTTCGCACAAAACTACTCCGAAACTATAGACATCCGATTCCCTTTTTAACTTACCTGTCTTCTCATATTCCGGATCCGTGTAATAATGATCTCCAAAAATTCTGTTGAGATAGAGAGCATCCTCATCTTGATTAGGAGGCAGAAACCCTGACATCCCAAAGTCAACAATCTTCGCCCTCATATTACCATCCAAGCCAATGTGGCTGCTGCGTATATTACGGTTTATTATCATCGTTTGGTCTTCCATCTCATGGTGTATGTAAGTTAATCCATGTGCTACATCAACACATATTTTCAAACGTTCTGCCCACGTAAGAATACGTCCGTCTTTGGTGTCTTTAAGATAATTACGAAGGGATCTATTAGAAAATTCCTCATTGACGAGGATCATCTCGGAACCTTTATCACAAAATCCAAGTAGAGGGACTATGTTGCGATGCTTACAAGTTGTAAGCATTACAAGTGTTGTATAGAATTCTTCTTCTGCTATTCTGTCTTCTCTAGGGAGGATGCGTCTTATAATTACAGTGGTGCAGCTCTTGGGAAGTTCACTTTTATTCTCTTCTGCAGAGCCAAAGTTCCCTTGATCGAGATGCTCAAGTTTTGCTCTGTATATGTCATAGTATGTGTTACCCATTATGCGGTAAGATCCAGTAAAGTTATCCGTGGCCAATATAATATCAGCTAGTCTAATCTTCAAGTGGCCCAGTTGATCTTTCATGTGTTCCAATTTGTTTCTCTGCAACATTGTGACAACGAGGGAAAAGCAAGAGGTTACTTGAAATGAAGTTGTGACATAATTAAGCATTTATCGACCCCCTTAGAAATAAAAGAAATACAGAAACGACACCTAGCTAAAACCCGTAAAGGTATATATATATATATATTATTGATTATTGATACTACTATTAATTATATGGGATTAGTGCGTGAAAATGTACTCAACTTTAACCTAAACTTTATAGTGTGTATCCAACTTTATTTTAGTCTATTGTATATATACAACTTTCAATTATGGTCTATTGTATATATTTACACGTGTCATCCTAATAATCCTAATAAGGTACCACTTGGCATCCATATAAGAACTACACGATACACACAATATACTTTAATTGAAAGTTTGATATATTCAATAAACCAAAATAAAGTTAGTTTGGGAAAAAGTTGAATATATTTCTACTCACCAATCCCTAATTATATATACATTTATATTAATATTACTGTTTACTACCTTTATTACTTTTAGTGGGTGTGCCTATGGGTACATATTTCTATGCATTACGGGTATCAACCTTTTCTCTACATCTTACATTCCTCATAACCTACATTCAGCGGGATTAGGTAGTGTTGTTATTGTTGTGTCTATAGTGTCTGTAAACTTCATTTTGCTCTATTGTATGTATCCGACTTTTGAATATCGCTAGCTGCTGCATGTATTCAATGGTACGTACTTTTGATGACGGACAATTGTGTAAGGTGTCACGTGGTATTCATAAAAGTGGCCGCATCATCAAAAGTACTACCTAGTACATACACTAATGATATTTAAAAGTTAAATATTAAATTTGAGTGCGTTACCGCATACTCCCTAAGTATTATTGTGGCATAATGGCGCGGAAAAGAAATGCCCTTACACGATTTTCAAGTTTCAAGTCTCGTTCTGAAGATTCCTCAAATGCATCTCCAACTTGGCATTGTACTTGCTCCTCCTTCAAGAAATAATATGAAAAGTTAAAGGTTAGTGATACAAACTTTATCGGGCCATCTCCAATGTATATAGAATTGCACCAAATTTAATGTTTTTGTATAAAAAACCTTCTCCAACCAACTCAGTTAATTTAGTGTAAAATTTAGTGTACACTAAATTTTGGAAGATTTTGCACCAAATTTGGTGTAGCATTAAACTTTGCATCAAATTTATAATGTTTCATTTTATACCCTATGTTTGAACTATTGTTATTATTTAGGGTTTAGTATCTGGAAATGCATCAAACTTTGACGCGATCTTAATTGTGTGTACCCAACTAATTTTTTTTCTATTGTGTGTACCAAACTTTCAAAAAGTGTATTTTTGATGTATTTTTCTGATGTGTCATTTATTTACACTGCGACTTGGCACTCGCATAGATGAACACATCTTCAAACGTACTACAAAATACATCAAAAATACACTTTTTTAAAGTTGGATACACACAATAAAAAAAATTAGTTGAGTACACACATTTAAGATCGCGTCAAAGTTTGATGTATTTCTAGATACTAAGCCCTATTATTTAAGTACAAAACTGAAAAAAAACTTATTAAATTGTATGATTCTTTTAAGTACCACGTACCTTAGATTCAATAATATGATTATTGAAACAATAAAATACAACTTTCAAACAAATTATGATAATTTAAACATTGATTTATGTAAAGAATTTATGTAAAGAATTTATATAATTGAAGCTTAATAAACTAAACATTTAAGTTACTAGTTTGTAAAGATCTACCTTTCAAAAAAAAGTTTGTAAAGATGTTATGCGTCACCTTATATTTAAAAAAACGTCATCAAAATACACACAATGTACATAAATAAATAGTTTCGTGCATAGAATAGCGGTCAATTTTATTACATACACTATAAAGGTCAACACATTGTTATATATACATCTACAAGCAATTAACCCAATACGAACCGTATCTTTTCTAGAAGAGTGTACGTAGAACTCACATAAGACAATTTATATGTGGTAAATATTGCATTTTAATTTACTTGTTAAACATCCCAGATAAATAGTTGTAATTAAAAAAGGTAATTTGAAGGGTACCCCGACTCCTGTACCATATTTCAATGGTACGTGTTCGTCTCACCCACAAGGAGCGTCAGCAAAGACCAAATCACTTATCCAAAAAAATCCACCCACATGTGCTACATGAGGCACGGATTTGAACCCTGACATGTCGGTCACACATGTAGGGAATGGATGTTTTTGGTGTCGGTACCAATTGAGATACACCCAATTGGTATAAATAATTGGAATAAGTGTATAAAAATGTATTAAACTACGACCTAAAGTCTATTGTATATATTAAACATCATTTTGATTTATAGTATGTAAGAAACTTTCAGTTAGTGATATTATATTCATCCAATGATTTATTCATCTAGTAGCCTATATTTTTGGTGACTTGACAATCGTATCACGTCATTAAAAGGGAATGTCACGTCATCAATTAATTGTAATAATACGTCAGATACATATGATAATAATTACCGAAAGTTTACATATATCAAAATGAAGTTGGATGCATAGACTTTGAGTTATAGTTGAACATCTTTCGAGACACTTATCCATAAGTAATTTAACTAACTGACATAATTCATCGTTGATTTTCTAAGCATATTATCATCTAATATCAAATGTTAACTAGTTATGAATAGTATGTTGTCTGTCCATTCTTAAACCAACTTTATTTGTCTTAATAAGTATATTATTTGTGTAAATTAATTATAATAAATTCTGTGTAGCTTGACGGTAACAGGTCCCATCCTCTAATTTTGATCCATCCTATGTTCAAATCCTACACACTAAACTTTTGTCTACTTTATTTATTTTTGTCTTTAAATATTAGACCAACACTTTTAATACAAGGAAAATACATGCTACTACTGTATTTATTTTTGTCATGTATATTATAATGCGTCTTTTTGCATGCCATTACTTACATTAAAATAATGATTTAGTATGTGATTCGAAAGTTTAAATACAAAGGAGGTAACAAATTATAGGATTTATATACAATATAAAAAAATTATTTAATTAATGCAATGCACATAATATAATATGTGGATTACAAGTGTGTATCGATATATAGATACACATAGTTTATTTAATCATATCACGGATCTTTTTTAATATACTTATCAGATTAGATTATTGACTTGGGTATTAACTAAGTTTATTAAATAAAATATCACTAAATATATATAACAAACAACATATTTTCTAGCGATATGTAAGTAAGTTTCCAACTAAGAGGTTGTGAGTTTAAGTCGCATTGATAATCATATGTATAATATATAATTAATTCTAGGTAATAGATGTAATAGGTTGTGTATTACATTCTGAAAAGATGTTAACTAATAGTAGTAATTAACACATAACAAGGATAATTAAGTGGTGAATACAGTAGTTTTTATAGTCTAACATTAATTTTTATAGTATTACGTATAGTTATTTTGTAGTTGTTAATTAATATAGGATTTAAGGTAAAAAAATCTAATTATAAATTGTAAAATAAGTATATATGTTTTGTTTAAGGTATCAAAATTTTTTATATTAGATTTATTTTATATATATTAAAGAGATCTTTTTTAAAAATGAAATTGCTGAAAAAATAAATTTACAAGTATTTAATGACATTGTATGAGAGTCCCGACCCAACATGTGGGCATGATAATACTTGTTATTTTCAATTCACGTATTTATATATGATAGTATGGTACATATACAATTTATGAGTTTGTATATATGTATTATTTATAATAACATTACCAAGAAATTCAACATTTCCTCTAAATTAATAATGAATCTGTAATTATGAAATATACTGAAGACAAAAAGGAATATCCAATGATAAGTTAACTTACTTGAAACATCAGTGCTTTTTCAAGCTCTTTGACAACATCTTTCATTGTTGGTCGTTGGTCTTGACTTTCTGCGATACACCCATACGCAATTTTTACAAATATGTCTAAAGAAGCATTGTTGGCTCCACTCACTTCCTTAATTTTAGGATCTATCATTTGCTTTAGCGCTCCCTCATGGAAGAATCGCCGTACCACATATGCCAACCCCTTTTCACTTTTCCTCAAGTAAATTGGATCATCGGCTACCTTGCCACACAGAATTTCACACAAAACTACTCCGAAACTATATACATCCAATTCTCTTTTTAACTTATAAGTCTTCTTATATTCTGGATCCATGTAATAACGAGTGTCAACAATATATTGGAGATGGAAAGCATCATCATCTTGATTCGGAGGTAGGAACACCGAGTTCCCGAAGTCAACAATCTTTGCCCCTAAATTCTCATCCAACCCAATGTGTCCACTGCATATATTACGGTTTATTATCACCTTTTGGTCTTCCATCTCATGGTGTATGTAGTTCAATCCATAGGCAACATCAAGGCATATTTTCAAACGTTCTGCCCAAGTAAGAATACTCCGGCCTTTGATGTTTTTTAAAAAATCAGTAAGGATTCCATTAGAGAATTCCTCACTGACGATGATCATCTCTAAACCTTCATCACAAAATCCAAGTAGAGGGAGTATGTTGCGATGCTGACAAGTTGTAAGCATTTCAAGTGTTGCATAGAATTCTTCTTGAGCTAGTTCGTTTACTCTAGGGAGGATGCGTCTTATAATCACACTGGTGCATTTCTTGGGTAGTTCACTTCTGCTCTTCTCTTCTATGAAGGCAAAATTCTCTTGATCAAAATGCTCAAGCTCTGCTCTGTATATGTCGTAGTATTCGTTATCCGCAATCCGGTATGCCGCAGAAAAGTTATCGGTTGCCAACATAATATCTGCGAGTCTAATCTTCAAGTGAGTCAGTCGAACTTTCAAGCTTTCCAAGTTGTTTCTCTGCAACATTGGGACAAGGAGTGAAAAAGCAATGGCAGTTATCAAGAGGTAAAAGAAATATACATAGGAACGATACCTAAAACCCCTTGAAATTTATTTGGTAGTTAATTAATTAGTTAGTGTTGTTTCCATGGATATTAGAACTATTTAAATATAATTTATTATATTAACTGAAAGTTATATGTGGCATCAGTCATTGGTAGTATCAAGAAGGAAGCAAGGAAGTCAGGCCCTGCCCTAGGAATTCGTTGGCCCGGTACGACCAGAAAAAAAAAGGCCCCCCTAAACACAAAATTTATATGTATACATTTACATTACATATAACATGTATTAGAATGTTCAACACTACTATCAAATCATTATAACCATGACAATATAGAAACAATTGGGGGTTAGTGTCTGAAAATGTATCAAACTTGTCGTCGATATGAATTGTGTGTATCACATCTATACTCGTCAGTTTTAATATTCGTTTAAGGTGCCACGTGGCATCATGAGAGATCGACACATCATCAAAACATCACAAAACTACATTAAAACACTCTTTTTGAAAATTGAATGTATAAAAAATGATGAATGAAAGTATGATACACACAATTGATATCTGGTACAAGTTTAGTACATTTCCTGACACTAACCCAAACAATTGATATAAAGTTTCTTTACTTACTTACAAGCATGAAAATTATCTGAAAAGTATTATGTCATACAAATTAAATATATACTATGAATTATCAAATTCTAATAACATCATACACATTCTGTAGCAAATATTGTATCAAATTCATATAATAATTCCTAAACCTTATTTCTTTAATATTCTACAATTGACAACTCACAAAATTCAGATATATAACATTAAATTATCAAGGGTTAATTGTTTGGTTATGTATCTAACTTTGCTCGTTTTATTATTGTATGTAACAAACTTTCAAAATATATATTGTATGCAGTAAACTTGTAAAAATCTCTATTGTATGTCACAACCTTTAAAAACATCTATTGTATGCAATGAACTTGTAAAAAATCTCTATTGTATGTTGCGGGTTACCATGTGTACATGCCAAACTGAAAATAGCTCTTTAACATTGGTTTGTGGCTGCACGAGCAAACTCTTGCAGATCATTGACTACCGCACCATACGATAGCGATTTTTTTACAAGTTTATTACATACAATAGATGTTTTGAAAATTTGTTACCTACAATAGCATTTTTTACAAGTTTATTACATACAATAGATGTTATGAAAGTTTGTTACATACAATAATAAAAAGGGCAAAGTAAGATACATAACCAAACAATTAACCCAATTATCGAGGCTCTAGTATATAGATTGAATAATCAAACTAATACTTCTTCAGTCCCAAAATATGTATCGTATGTTGACTTTTTGAGTCTTTCTGTTTCAACTTTAATCTTAAATAATTTTATTTGTGTTATATAATACACGATGCAATATATATGAATGGATTGGGTTTTAAATATATTTTCGCTAGCATAATTTTCATAAATTATTATATAACACAAACAAAGATATGTATTGTCAAAGTTCAAAAAGAAAGACTTCAAAAACTTAAACAAGACACTTATTTAATTATTTTGGGACGGAGGAAGTAATAATTGAGCATGAAACTTAAAATCTAAGAAAAACTTAATAATTAAATTAAGAATACATACCTATGGGTTGCAATTGATGGCAAAGTTAATCTACTGATTGTAATATTATAATCTATATCTATATTAAAATATAAAGCATCTTAGTAGTTTATTTCTTAAAATTAAGACTCAATATTTCTATATTTAATTATCTAATTGTCATTATCATTTTACAATATAACCCCATCATTTTCACATATTTTTCATTTTTCACTAACTGTATCTCGAATCACAAACTTTATATACGCGCAAACTAGGGTTATCAACTCATAATCACGGGTAATCCAAACACATTGAACTACTAAACTACGTTGCTTTATGAGGGCAATACGCTAGTTTTAAAGAATACATCACCGGTTCTTCTATGATTTTTTTTCCGGATGGTTGATAATTAAGTTTCCCACTTTTACTTTTCAACTTTCGGTAGATGGGGGTTTATATAACTGAAGTTAAGTACGTAATATTTATATTTTATTTAAAGTAAAAACAGAAAGAGAGATTATACAAGATATAATATAAAGAGTCGTAGTTTCCTTCAACCCCGCACAAAAATATAATTGGATTAAACTTAGTTTATGTAGTGGGCTAAACTTAATGGACACTGATATATATATTGGACACGTTAAAAATGAGGCCTCATATAAAAGTTGGGCCATGTGCAACGTCCATGTTGCACTCCCCAAGGGCCGGGTCCGAAGGAAGTTAAACATTCATTCACGATAAATGATAAAAAAAAACACATATTTTTACAAATAAATATTAATTAAAACTGATGTTATAACTGCTAATATTCATCGATGATAAACTGTTTTCTATAATGGATAATATTATATGATGAAAATCAAGGGAATTTGCTAACATTCATCATTGATGAATATTAATCAAAGTGGATATTATAAGTTCATAATAATTTCTTTAAAAAGTTTTCATTCACGATGAAATAATCAAACATAAAGAAAATATATTTTACCCGTAAATATTAATCAAAACCGATTGTATAATTAACTACTAATATTCATCGATGAACTATTTTCAATAAATTATTATATCATATGATAAATATTAAATAACATTCATTAACGTCATTAACGAATGTTTTTCAAAGTGGATAATTTATATTGATTTCTTCGAAAAATTGTTCGTTAACATTCATTCGAGATGAATGATAATTAAACATAAAATAATTTCCAAATAGATATTTATCAAAATTGATGTTATAAATACTAATAGTCATTAAAAAACTATTTTTATTAACTTATAATATCATATAGCATTCATTGTTGATGAATGCCAGCTCTCTGGATCTGGCCAATATATATATAGGATCTGGCGTATATAGGATCCGGTTCAATTGAGAACCAAAAGAATTTGCGAGAACTGTGGGAACTACTAGATTGCTTGTTTGTTTACATCTGATTAACTTGATTCACATGTGAACATTGATTTAGGTTAGGTTGGGAAAAAAAATTTCGAAAAATCCTAAAATTATAGTGAAAAACGTAAAAAATCAAATTTATGTTCACATATGAACGATAATATGAACAAAAATCAGGTAAAACGTGTTTTAAGACATAGTTTTCTAATTTTTTTTCCCCAACCTAACCTAAATCAATGTTCACATTTGAATCAAGTTAATTACATGTGAACAAACATGCAATTTAGTAGTTCTCACGGTTCTCGCAATTTTTTTGGTTCTCAATTGAACCGGACCCTATATATATATAATATGAACAAAAATCAGGTAAAACGTGTTTTAAGAGATAGTTTTCTAATTTTTTTCCCCAACCTAACCTAAATCAATGTTCACATTTGAATCAAGTTAATTACATGTGAACAAACATGCAATTTAGTAGTTCTCACGGTTCTCGCAATTTTTTTGGTTCTCAATTGAACCGGACCCTATATATATATATATATATATATATATATATATATATATATATTGGAATGATCCAGAGGAAAGTGCATTTTTTGGGGGAAGGGAGAAGCGTTAGTATTCATCTTGAAGCATATTGCATTTACCCATATAAATCTCGAAAATAGCAAACTGAAATTTAGTAAATGTTAATCAGAATCGATGCTATGAATGTTAAGCTTCCTTGATAAATTCTTTCTGCAAGTTATAACATCGATTTATGAATATTAGATCTAAATCCTTTAATATGCATCGCGGTGCATATTAGTTAATATGCATTGTGATGAATATTAACAATAAAAATATTTTTCAAATAATGTGAAGTTTTAATATGCATCGTGATGCATATTAGTTAATATTCATCACAGTGAATATTAATAATTTATTAAATAAATATTCATCAACTAATGTTATTACTTAAAAATGAAATTCATTCGTTAAAATACTCTTTATAGCATCGATTTTGATTACTATTTACCGGTAAAAATAATTTTATTTTGTTGACGTTTTGATTGATAATTGTAATATGTTTCTTGATGCATACTAACGCTTCCCCTCTTCCCTCAAAAAAGGCACTTCCCTCTTGATCACTACCATATATATATATATATATATATATATATATATATATATATATCGATGCTATAAAGAATATTTTAACCAATGAATTTCAGTTTTAAGTCATAACATTAGCTGATGAATATTTATTTAATAAATTGTTAATATTCACTGTATATTAAAACTTCACATTATTTGAAAAATATTTTTATTGTTAATATTCATCACAATGCATATTAACTAATATGCACCGCGATGCATACTAACGGATTTGGATCTAATATTCATTAATCGATGTTATAACTTGAAGAAAGAATTTATCAAAAAAGGTTAACATTCATAGCATCGATTCTGATTAACATTTACTCAATTTCAGTTTGGATTTCGAGATTTGTATGGGTAAAAGTAATATGCTTTCTGATGCATACTAACGCTTCCCCCAAAAAATGCACTTCCCTCTGGATCATTCCACTATATATATATGTGTGTGTGTATATATATATATATATATATATATATATATATATATATATATATATATATATATATATGAATGGGATCCTGTGAAAATAAGGAGTTAAAAAAAACCCAGTGAAAACACATCTCCACCCTCCATCTAATCTAACTTATATATATATATATAAAAGGGGTGGAGATAAAAAAGAAACGGTGAAAACACTTTTTCCTTCACAATTTTTTTTAAGGTGTGAACTTTTTTTTTTGAAGTAAACCAAAAAAATTAAGGTTCACACATAAAAATATTTTTTGTAAAAAAAATAAAATAAAGTCAAATCCGAAAACCAAAACAAAAAATTAAGGTTCACAATTAAAAAACTTAAAACTTTCTGTGAACTCAAAACAAAATAATAAGATTCACAATTGAAAAAGTTAAAAACTTGTTGTGAATCTAAAAAAAAATTAAGGTTCACAGTTGAAAAAAAAAGTTCACAACTAAAAAAGTTAAAAACTTTCCGTGAACCAAAAAAAATTAAGGTTCACAATTGAAAACGTAAAAAACTTTCCGTGAACCAAAAAAAATTAAGGTTCACAATTTAAAAAGCAAAACACTTTCCGTGAACTTAAAAAAAAATTAAGGTTCACAATTGAAAAAAAAAAAAGCTTCGCAGTTTAAAAAAAAAAGGTTCACAATTGAAATTTTTTAAAACTTTATGTGAACCTAAAAATTTAAGGTTCACAGCTTGAAAAAAAAAGGTTCACAATTGTAAAGGTTAAAACTTTCCGTGAACTCAAAAAAAAATCAAGGTTCAAAGTTGAAAAAGTTAAAAACTTTTTGTGAACCAATTAAAAAAATTAAAGTTCACAATAAAAAAACTTTAAAAATTTTCGTAAAAAAAAAAAAAAAAAATTTATGTGAAAAAAATAAGGTTTACAATTGAAAATGTTAAAAACTTTGTGTGAAGCAAAAAAAAAAAAAATTAAAGGTTCATGACGAAAATTTTATGTGAAACAAAAAATATAAGGGTTCACAAAAAAAATTCATGTGTGAAGCAAAAAAAATGAAAGTTCACAACTTAAATAAATTGTGAATCAAAAAGTGTTTTCACCGGGTTTTTTTTATCCCCACCCCTTTATATATATATATATATATGTGGGAGGTTCAAATGAGAACCACTTTAAAGTTGAAAACTGTGAGAACCACAACGAATACGTGTTTGTTCACATGTGATTAACCTAAATCATATGTGAACATTGATATACGTTTAATTGAAAAAGAAAAAAGTAAAAAAAATCATAAATTTACCTCTTAAAACGCATTTTAACCGATTTGTTCACATTATCGTTCACATGTGAACATGTATTTGTTTTTTGTGTTTTTCGATATGATTTTAAGAATTTTTTTTTTACTTTTTTCTTTTTCAATTAAACGTAAATCAATGTTCACATATGATTTAGGTTAATCACATGTGAACAAACACGTATTCATTGTGGTTCTCACAGTTCTCAACTTTAAAGTGGTTCTCATTTGAACCTTCCCCCATATATGTATATATATATATGTTAGATTAGATGGAGGGTGAGGATGTGTTTTCACTTTTTTTTTTATCTCCTTGTTTTCACCGGAACCCATCCCTATATATATATATATATATATATATATATATATATATATATATATATATATATATATATATATATATATTAATGTTCTAATTAAATTTACAAAAACAATGCGGTAACTAATTCAAGTGCTATATTCTCGTACCCGCCAGTTTTTTTTACAAAAAAACCCTGCATGTTTAATAAAAAATTATTTATACAGAAATAACATTATGCATCTAGTGTTGAATATGTAAAACACACATTATTTATAATTTTATATGATAGTAGTATGCGACTACTCTTGCAACTCTAAAAGGACAAATGATTCACAAAAAATAGTCTGCATCGGTAAAGCACGCATGATTCACATGATAACGGTATGCATATGCAAAATTAAAAAACATAACAGTATACATCTAGCGTATGCATCTAAATTGATGATTTCACTATTCCGTTCATGCTAAGCTTCGATCGACATGTTGAAATTGATGAATTCCTCAAAGTCATTATGTTTAGGTGTACGGAATTGATTTCAAATTTTAACGAAAAATCCGTTCATGCTAAGCTTCGACCCGAAACCCTAAACCTCAAACCTATACCCTAACCCCTAAACCTAACCCTAACCACACATCACATGCACAACCAATCACTAATATACCTGTTACTAATTTGTAAAACCCACCAGAAAATGAAAATAAAAAAAAAATTTGTCAAAGGTATGCCTTGAGGGACGACAAATCGAAGAAGAGAAAACTCTGAATTTTATGATGCAATTTTCATAATTTTTCGACTTGCTGTTTGTGAGATATTTAAGTTTCAAAAATGTGAGGGAAATAAGTTGTAACATCCTCTCCGATAGCCTGGTATTTTCTAGTTATAATTTCGTATTTAATTGTTTTAAATAATTTTGCGATATAATTGTTTAATTGTGAAATTTGGTGAAATAGGTCTTAGGACTTATTGTGGATAATGAAATGTTGCTTGTTTTAATTTATTAAAGTTGACGGTATAATAAAATAAGTTTCTCGAATTTAGTAATTAGGTGCCAGACAATAGATTTAGAGCGGGTATAAAATACCCACACTGTTAAATGATTATAAAGATGGGCCGATCCTTTATTTGTTACTTTACCAATTTCTTTCCCCAATTTCTCTTTCAAGTAAAACACATAAACCCTAGCTAGTAAATCAAGTGAAATCATCAAAGTAAAAAGTGGATTGAACTAGTGAACTTGTAACTATCATCATCTCCTTCTTCTTCTATTCATCATCATCTCCATTTTAAAGGTAATGATGTTTATTTCCAATGTTTGCTAGAAAAAGAAATTGATTAATTGAATGATCTTTGTAAGTTTATATAGTGATTGGTTGTTATATATGATGATAGGTGATGAATGGTAACTAGTTATATGCATCGAATTCAAGTTTTGAGTTAAGATTTAAATGAGTTTGATAATATGAATGGTTTGGTGATTTTGGTGTAAATCTATGATTATCGAATGTTATTGTGGTTGATTGATGTTATATAGATGTTATATGAAGTAGTTATAAGTTTAGAAATTGAGTTTTCTGCATATTTAGATCGAAAATTGAGAATTGGGAAGTTTTGGTTCGTGCATATTTCATTTCTGCTGCTGCTGTTCTTGATCTGCGTGAGAAGCCGGCGGCTTGATGAGACAAGCCGGCGGGTTCTGTTTAAAGGTAGGGAAGCCGGCGGCTAAGAAGCCTAGCCGGCGGCTAAATGCCTAAGGCCGACGGGTCAAAGACCCTAGCCGGCGGGTAAAAATAGCTTTAAAACTCGTTTTATTTCTGGTTGCTCAAAATGCCTTAGAGCCGGCGTCCCAGGGTTGGGAACCGGCGGTTGACACAGGGTAGCCGGCGGCTACTCAACTTAGCCGGCGGCTAAGTGATCCCAGCCGGCGGCTTCTGGCTGTTCCAGGGCATTTTTATGTTAGTTGTTAAAACACCTTCCAATCGTTATTATATGATAATTAAATGATGCATTATGATTGAATATGCATGGTTAGTAGCTAGTAATCTCGATGTTTATATTAATAAGTTCCAAATGTGTTGAACTTTTATAAGTTATATTTGGGCGATTTCGATTACTAACTTTTTATTGGTGTTGAATCTCAGATCCTTTGAAAGACAAAGTTGCCCCGGGAATCTGAGTTAGTGAAGGCGAAGGTATTGGTGAGTGGATTCAAAACTCACCGTTTGGCTTAGTTGTAATCATTTGATTACAACGGGTAAACGTAGACTTGATTATTGAGTTGATTAGTTGTTATTGTTGATCATATGCCTATATGTGCTTTGTGTGGCCTTCGGGCATTGTTGTTAATGAGGTCAACGAGTTGATGAACTGTTGGTTGGGCTAGTGTGTTGTTGTGTGAATGGTACAGGGATGTACTTCATTTGTTGTGTGTGCTGAACTGTACCTAAGTATAATAAACACTAGCTATCGGTCTCGTCCGTTATGGCCATACGGATATGTTTGAATAAGTGATCTTGGGGAGCCGCCCGGGTACTAAGGTTATCCCCGGATCCGCCGATCCTCATTAAGTTGTTGTTGATTGTTGTGGTTGCGAATACTTGTTGTAGTTAATTGGTTTAGCTAAGTTAAATGTTGAGTGTTGGATTTACTCACTTAGCTATGTGCTAATCCCTCGTTGTTACTTCCTGCAGACTTTTGTTGTTATGCATGCGGGTGGGTAACAGGAAGGTCAAACCTTGGAAGAATGGAATGTTTGATATTCAAGCTACTCTGATTATTTTTGTAACAACTCAGTTTAGTTTATATAATACCCCGACATGCTAGTCTTTTGAACAAGTTTTAAATCGTAGTAACTTAATCATCTAAACTATTTTGGTACTTTGGAAAAATATGTAATGTAATATTGTGTTTTATTTACTTACGCTTCCGTATTATCTATAATATGATTACAAGTGAATGATGGGTGTTATAAGTTGGTATCAGAGCATAGTTTTGGGATAATTGTTCATTGTTGAATGATCCATCCCGAAACTCGAGCGTGATATATCAAACATTCTTGGGGATGGGATTAGTATTGGTTGAAGGTAGTTAGTGTTTAGATGCTAACGATTAACAAAAGTTCAAGTGTTGTGTTGAATTTCAGAAATGGCAGATAACGAACCACCGACCACCAACCCCAACAATGCCTCCCGGATTGTCGCTCCTCAAATTGGGACTCATACCGAGCAACATGATCATAATGGTACTTCTCAACCAACCGGACAACAATCTAACCGAGATGAGTATATTCATGAGATGGAAGACGAGTTGGTATTCTTTAGGGAATTTAAGAGAAAAGCTGAGGAAGCTGCAACTAGACAGTTATTTCAGCAAGCCCCAGTCTTTGGTTCTGGTTCATCCTCTCAATCAGAAAAGAAGTGTTCATACAAGACTTTTATGGCTAGTCGACCACCGGAATTTCAGGGAAGTAAAAATCCTACGGTAACGTTAAATTGGTTGAGGGATATGGAACGCAAATTTGATGTGACTTGCTGTGATGAGGAACTTAAAGTCAAGTATGCAGTTCAATGCATGAAGGATGATGCCATGGTTTGGTGGGATTCCATTACCGGTCATTTCACTCAACAACAGAAAGAAGCTATTAGTTGGTCCCAGTTTCATCAAGTTGTTCGTAATCAATATTGTTCGGATTTTGATATTGCTAGGATTCGAAGAGAGTTTGTGAATCTGCGATTAAAGGATGACATGACTATTGATGAATTGATTACGCAGTTTACTGATAAGCTTAGGTTCGTGCAACAATGGGTTCCGGATGAGAAAACTCAAATTGAACCATTTGTGGATGCTTTACCGGATAACTATCGTACGGTTGTGAGATTGGCTAAGGATTTATCGCATGCTTTTAATCTCGCGCGGTCTGCCGATAGTGATTTGAGAGGTTTGAGATTATGGCAAGGAAAGGATACAAGTTTCTCTAAGGCAAGAACTGAACCGTCGGGTAGGAATAAATCTAAGTGGCAAGGGAATCGACAAGGTGGTAAGAAATTTGTTGGAAGAAGTAGTTCTTCGGGAAGTTATAATAGTTCCAACTGGTGTAGTTCGTGTAGATCTCGGCATGATGGTCCGTGTACGGCTCAGACAAACAAATGTATGAAGTGTGGTGAATTAGGTCATGAGATAAAAATTTGCCGGTATCCAAATTTTGTTTGTTGGACTTGTAAGAAGGAAGGACATAGGGTTGGTCAATGTCCGGAGGCAAGGTCGACGGGGTCGGGTTCGGTCGGGAGTTCGGGATCTTCCGGTCAGAAAAGAAAGAACCCTCCTCCAGCAACTAGTAGGGCTTTTCAGATGACGGTTGATGAGGCCGTGCGTACTGAAGATGTTATCACGGGTACATTTCTTATAAACTCTGTACCTGCACGTGTATTGTTTGATTCGGGTGCTAATTGTACTTTCATTTCTGTACAATTTTGTGATAAGTTAAAATTAGCCCCTACTGTGATAACAAAGCCTATAGAAGTAGAAATAGTTAGTGGTAAGTTAGTTTCTGTTACCACCTCGGTGACTGGAGTTAATATTACTATTGATGATCATGTTTTTCCTATTTCCTTCTTGTTGATGCCAATCCCTAGTTTCGATGTAATAATTGGTATGGATTGGTTGAGTCAGAATAAGGCTAGTATTGATTGTCACCAGAAGTTGGTTAGGATCCCAATCTCCGAAGGGTCATATGTTGTGGCTCGAGGAGAAGGGGATGGTGTAGCTATTCCTTTGATTTCGTTGATGAAAGCTAGGAAGTCATTGTCAAAAGGTTGCGAGTCATACCTAGCCTATGTAGTCGATGCCAAATTAGAAAGGAAAACTGTCTCAGATGTTCCTGTTGTTTGTGAGTACCCTGAAGTGTTCCCCGATGAATTGCCTGGGTTACCACCAGTTAGGGAAGTAGAATACAGAATTGATCTTGTTCCGGGCTCGTCGCCGATTGCTAAAGCTCCTTATAGGTTAGCTCCTTCTGAGATCCGTGAAATGATGAATCAGATTCAGGAATTATTGGATAAAGGTTTTATCAAACCTAGTTCCTCGCCGTGGGGTGCACCAGTGTTATTCGTGAAAAAGAAAGACGGGTCGTTACGCATGTGTATTGATTATAGAGAGTTGAACAAGAGAACGGTAAAGAATAAGTACCCTCTTCCGAGAATAGATGACTTATTTGATCAGTTACAGGGTTCTTCGGTATATTCTAAGATTGATTTGAGGTCGGGTTATCATCAAGTCCGGGTTTGTGAACAAGATATACCTAAAACTGCTTTTCGTACTAGGTACGGTCATTATGAATTTTTGGTTATGCCTTTTGGTTTGACGAATGCTCCAGCGGTATTTATGGATTTGATGAACCGTGTGTGTCGACCATATTTGGATAAATTTGTGATTGTTTTCATTGATGATATACTTATTTATTCGAAATCTGAAACTGAGCATGCCACGCATTTGAGATTGGTTCTTGAAACATTGAGACGAGAACAATTGTATGCAAAGTTTTCCAAATGTGAATTCTGGATTCGAGAAGTTCAGTTTTTGGGTCATATAATTTGTCGTGATGGTGTGAAAGTGGATTCATCAAAAGTTGCAGCTGTGATGAATTGGAATGCGCCGAAATCTGTTTCTGAGATAAGGAGTTTCCTTGGGTTAGCGGGATATTATCGGAAATTTATCAAAGACTTTTCTAAGATAGCCGGTCCGTTAACCAAACTAACCCGTAAAGATGAGAAGTATGTGTGGACCGATCAACAAGAGCAAGCTTTTCAGACATTGAAACAATTGTTTTGTCAGACACCGATTTTAGCATTACCAGAAGGTACTGATGATTTTGTGGTTTATTGCGACGCTTCATATTCGGGTTTGGGTTGTGTCTTAATGCAAAGGGATAGAGTTATCGCTTATGCTTCTCGACAGTTGAAACCACATGAGAAGAATTATCCTACGCATGATTTAGAACTTGCAGCAGTTGTATTTGCCCTAAAACTTTGGAGACATTACTTATATGGGACTCGATGTGTTGTTTGTACTGATCACAAGAGTTTGCAATATGTGTTTTCCCAGAAAGAATTGAATATGCGTCAGAGACGATGGTTGGAATTGATAAAAGATTATGACTGTGAGATTAGATACCATCCGGGCAAAGCTAATGTGGTTGCCGATGCGTTAAGTCGAAAGAATACTCCTGATCGAGCTTTCTATTTAAAAGTGAATGTTTCCTCGGATTTGATTGATCAAATTAAAGTTGTGCAACTTGAAGCATTGAGGGATCAAAATCTGAAATCTGAAATTATGATAAAACGCAAGGATGAGTTAGTTGATGATTCAAGGAGATTAAAGACTTATCAGTCTCGTGTTTGGATTCCTTCCATTGGTGGTATTCGAGATTTGATTTTGAATGAAGCTCATAAGTCACGAATGTCTATTCATCCGGGTAGTACTCGAATGTATAATGATTTGAAACCGTTGTATTGGTGGCCAACGATGAAAACCGACATTGCAAAGTTTGTGGGATCTTGTCATATTTGTGCTCAGGTCAAGGCGGAACATCAAAAGCCGTATGGGTCGTTAAAACAGTTGGAAATACCTGAGTGGAAATGGGATCACATAACTATGGATTTTGTGACTAAGTTACCGCGTACTGCTCGAGGCAATGATATGATTTGCGTTATAGTGGATCGATTGACTAAGAGCGCGCATTTTCTTGCTACGAGTGAGACCGCTTCGTTGACTAAACTTGCTCAATTGTATGTTAACGAAATCGTTTCCAGACATGGTATTCCCTTATCGATTGTGTCAGATAGAGATACTCGTTTTGCTTCTCGTTTTTGGCAAAGTCTGCAACAAGAGTTGGGTACACGTGTAAACCTTAGCACAGCTTATCATCCTCAGACAGACGGTCAGTCAGAACGTACAATTCAAACTTTAGAGGATATGCTTCGTGCTTGTATTTTGGAATATGGAGGTTCATGGGATTCACATCTCCCATTGGTTGAGTTTACTTACAACAATTCGTACCATTCAAGTATTGGGATGCCTCCGTATGAAATGTTGTATGGTCATCGTTGTCGAACACCTACATGTTGGTTAGAGGCAGGTGAGAAACAGTTTGCTGGGCCCGATATTGTTCAAATAACCGCAGATAAAGTAGCTGTTGCACGTGAGAAGTTGAAAGCCGCAAGAGATAGACAGAAAATGTATGCAGATCCTAAAAGACGACCGGTTGTATTTTCCGAAGGTGAATTAGTGTATCTTAAAGTTTCTCCATGGAAAGGTGTGATTAGATTCGGAAAACGTGGAAAGTTAGCGCCTAGGTACATTGGTCCATTCAAGATTCGCCAAGTTGTAAACGATCAGTTAATGGCATTGGATCTTCCTCCAGAGCTCTCTGGTATTCATGATACGTTTAACGTATGTTACTTGAGAAAGTGTAATATAGAGGATCAGTCACAAATTCTTCCGTTGAAAGATTTAAAAGTTGATCAAACTCGGAAATTGGTTGAAGAACCGGTTGAGATCCTTGATAGAAAGGTGACTAAACTTAGGAAGAAACAAATTCCTATGGTGCTTGTAAAGTGGCGACATAGTTTAGGTTCCGACCTAACTTGGGAGAGTGAGGAGTCGATGAAGTCCAGATATCCTGGATTGTTTGATAGGGCTGAGATTTCGGGGACGAAATCTCCTTAAGGAGGGGAGATTTGTAACATCCTCTCCGATAGCCTGGTATTTTCTAGTTATAATTTCGTATTTAATTGTTTTAAATAATTTTGCGATATAATTGTTTAATTGTGAAATTTGGTGAAATAGGTCTTAGGACTTATTGTGGATAATGAAATGTTGCTTGTTTTAATTTATTAAAGTTGACGGTATAATAAAATAAGTTTCTCGAATTTAGTAATTAGGTGCCAGACAATAGATTTAGAGCGGGTATAAAATACCCACACTGTTAAATGATTATAAAGATGGGCCGATCCTTTATTTGTTACTTTACCAATTTCTTTCCCCAATTTCTCTTTCAAGTAAAACACATAAACCCTAGCTAGTAAATCAAGTGAAATCATCAAAGTAAAAAGTGGATTGAACTTGTGAACTTGTAACTATCATCATCTCCTTCTTCTTCTATTCATCATCATCTCCATTTTAAAGGTAATGATGTTTATTTCCAATGTTTGCTAGAAAAAGAAATTGATTAATTGAATGATCTTTGTAAGTTTATATAGTGATTGGTTGTTATATATGATGATAGGTGATGAATGGTAACTAGTTATATGCATCGAATTCAAGTTTTGAGTTAAGATTTAAATGAGTTTGATAATATGAATGGTTTGGTGATTTTGGTGTAAATCTATGATTATCGAATGTTATTGTGGTTGATTGATGTTATATAGATGTTATATGAAGTAGTTATAAGTTTAGAAATTGAGTTTTCTGCATATTTAGATCGAAAATTGAGAATTGGGAAGTTTTGGTTCGTGCATATTTCATTTCTGCTGCTGCTGTTCTTGATCTGCGTGAGAAGCCGGCGGCTTGATGAGACAAGCCGGCGGGTTCTGTTTAAAGGTAGGGAAGCCGGCGGCTAAGAAGCCTAGCCGGCGGCTAAATGCCTAAGGCCGACGGGTCAAAGACCCTAGCCGGCGGGTAAAAATAGCTTAAAAACTCGTTTTATTTCTGGTTGCTCAAAATGCCTTAGAGCCGGCGTCCCAGGGTTGGGAACCGGCGGTTGACACAGGGTAGCCGGCGGCTACTCAACTTAGTCGGCGGCTAAGTGATCCCAGCCGGCGGCTTCTGGCTGTTCCAGGGCATTTTTATGTTAGTTGTTAAAACACCTTCCAATCGTTATTATATGATAATTAAATGATGCATTATGATTGAATATGCATGGTTAGTAGCTAGTAATCTCGATGTTTATATTAATAAGTTCCAAATGTGTTGAACTTTTATAAGTTATATTTGGGCGATTTCGATTACTAACTTTTTATTGGTGTTGAATCTCAGATCCTTTGAAAGACAAAGTTGCCCCGGGAATCTGAGTTAGTGAAGGCGAAGGTATTGGTGAGTGGATTCAAAACTCACCGTTTGGCTTAGTTGTAATCATTTGATTACAACGGGTAAACGTAGACTTGATTATTGAGTTGATTAGTTGTTATTGTTGATCATATGCCTATATGTGCTTTGTGTGGCCTTCGGGCATTGTTGTTAATGAGGTCAACGAGTTGATGAACTGTTGGTTGGGCTAGTGTGTTGTTGTGTGAATGGTACAGGGATGTACTTCATTTGTTGTGTGTGCTGAACTGTACCTAAGTATAATAAACACTAGCTATCGGTCTCGTCCGTTATGGCCATACGGATATGTTTGGATAAGTGATCTTGGGGAGCCGCCCGGGTACTAAGGTTATCCCCGGATCCGCCGATCCTCATTAAGTTGTTGTTGATTGTTGTGGTTGCGAATACTTGTTGTAGTTAATTGGTTTAGCTAAGTTAAATGTTGAGTGTTGGATTTACTCACTTAGCTATGTGCTAATCCCTCGTTGTTACTTCCTGCAGACTTTTGTTGTTATGCATGCGGGTGGGTAGCAGGAAGGTCAAACCTTGGAAGAATGGAATGTTTGATATTCAAGCTACTCTGATTATTTTTGTAACAACTCAGTTTAGTTTATATAATACCCCGACATGCTAGTCTTTTGAACAAGTTTTAAATCGTAGTAACTTAATCATCTAAACTGTTTTGGTACTTTGGAAAAATATGTAATGTAATATTGTGTTTTATTTACTTACGCTTCCGTATTATCTATAATATGATTACAAGTGAATGAGGGGTGTTATATAAGTATTTGATGAAAATGAATGGTTGAGATTAATTCACTTATTCTCACTTAAAATTAAAATTGTTGTACGGGTCTTGCTATAGATACCCCTCCTGGCCCACTTTTTTCCATCTTTTACCCCCCGGCCCATCTAATCAATCACATCATTCTTTTTTTTTTTTTTACTTTCTGGGCATACCCCCTCTTTTTCTAATTCCTACCCCCTGTTTACTCTAAAACTGAAACTGATTCTATACTGAACTGGAACCGAACTTAAATAAAACTGAACTGGAAAAAGACTGCACGGGAGTCAAGTGGACCAGTGGTATCCCCCAGTAATTCTAGGGTGGCTTTAGAAAACCCCTTATTTGAACCCTACTCATTAAAATTGTTGGCAAAGAGCCAAAGACTCCTTACTTTATTTATAGGTAAGGCATATTGCCCAAAATAGAAAGAGCAATCACAGGCGACACACAAAGAAATATAAGAAAACGTTCCAAATATATTGGGTTTAGGGTTAAGAACTCAAAATTTTAATTAACCATCACAAGATAGCCTAGTGGTTGGCGTCCTGTTATCCTCACAAGAGGTCTCAGGTTCGAACCTCACTAGAAGCAAAAAAATCTTGGGTGGCCACGGGAAGGTTCGAAAACGGCCACGGCAACGGTTAGGTCGCGTACATCACAAGCAAAAAGCTTGGCCAACCCGGGGGAGCCTGTTAAAAACGGAAATACCCTTTAAAAAAAAAAAAAAAAAAAAAAACTCAAAATTTTAATTATTTACATACAAAGAAATACTCCCTCCGTCCCAATTTAATTGTCCCCAGACAAGAAACACGCAGTTTAAGAAAACATCAACTTCTCTCTTACTTTTTGATAAGATGACAATTCTACCCCTTACTTTTTACCTACTTTTTTGTCTTACATATATAAAGTAGGGGTATAAAAGGATTTTAGCTCATCATTTTTATCCATTTTTGGAAGTGGACAATTAATTTGGGACAGCCCAAAAAGGAATAGTGGACTATTAATATGGGACGGAGGGAGTATAAGAAAACCTTCCAAAAATGTAATCCCTATTAAAATTATTTGGATCTCCTTCGTGTGTAATAATCTTTCAATTTATTTAAACAAATTTTAACTGTATTTATTTTGGTGACGTATCAACGTGTAAAATGATGTTACATGTTAACTCATACAACTGACATGTACATAAAAGTACCAGGGCCGGCCCATATGTGTAATGGGTTTAGGCAATGGCCAAGGGCCCCCAATTTTTGTTGGGCTTATAGAATTTTTATGATATTTTGTGCTTACCAAATTTTTATGATATTTTGGGCTTATCATATTTTTATCATATTTTGGGCTTAACTATTTTAGAACCCAAATTTTTATTATATTTTGGGCTAACCAAATTTTTATGATATTTTGGACTTACCTATTTATGATATTTTAAGCTTACCTATTTATGATATTTTGGGCTTATCAAATTTTTATGATATTTTGGGCTTACTATATTTTTATAATATTTTGGGCTTATCTATTTTAGGGCCTCAAATTTTTCAAAACTAAAAATTATAAAAATTATTTACGGACTAGGCCCCGAATAAAGGTACGTTATTAACTTAGTTTTTTTTATGTTAACGGACTAGGCCCTAAAATTGATCCGCCGCCCCCAAAAACCTTGAGCCCGCCCTGAAAAGTACTAAAGGTTGCATGTAGTAGCAATACATAACAAGTTTATTACACATATTAGATGTCTATTAGATGTTTGAATACTTTATTACATATGTCAGATCATAAATAAATACATTTGAGAGTAACCCTTAGGTTTATAAGACTCCTTACTTTAAAGTGTGAATAAAATTTAAAATAATAACATAAACCAAAGAGTTGATACGATTCCTATTCCTAGAAACCCATACCCATTACCCCATTCCAAACGTAGCTTCACAGCAGGGCGGAGCCACCATGGGGCAAACGGGGTCACTCGCCCCTACGACTCAAATTTCTTTTAATGTATATATATAATATATATGGGTTTAGTGCAATTGAATGTAGATCTGCTATTTTGCCCCCACCTTTGCTCAGTTCATAATGAAAAATAAAAACATAAAAGATAGGGAAAAGAGGAAAAAGAAAATCGAAGCTCACTTCATGAAGATTTTAATGGAACTTGTTTGAAGAAAGTTGCAGGAGATGGTGTGTTGGGGAAGATAACACTAATGGCCCCACTTTGATGTTATTAACTTAATACTCCGTATATTATATTTGACTTTAAATTCTATATCTTTGATTGAATACACATTTTCACCCTCAAACCTTTATAATTTATTAATTAACCCTTATCTTAACAAACATATATTCACACGAAAGTTAAAACAATCTCCATTTATTACTACTAGTTCTTGTACTTATTATTTTGCATTTGTTATTGACTACTAAATCGGTGAATAACTTTTTAATTTTATTAATATCAAAGAAAAAAAATGATGTTTTTTCTTATGTTATGAAAATCAGTACTACATACTTATATAGCTATTAAAGATAGAGAAGAGTTCAATTGAGACCATTTATTTTGTATGAGAATGGGGGAACCAACTACAATATGTCATGTGTCACTTTTTTCTCTCTCATCCACGTTTTTAAAAATTAAATATCTCACAAACGACAAGTCGAAAAGTCATGAAAATTGCACCATATTTTTCAGCGTTTTATCCTATTCGATTTGCCGTCCATCAAGGCATACTTCCGACGAACTTTTTTTTTTTTTTTTTTTTTTCATTTT
Organism: Helichrysum umbraculigerum; assembly: GCA_949592205.1. Lineage (NCBI taxonomy): Eukaryota > Viridiplantae > Streptophyta > Magnoliopsida > Asterales > Asteraceae > Helichrysum > Helichrysum umbraculigerum. The sequence continues at coordinate 13,776,912 of CATIUR010000002.1, read as the reverse complement.
TTTGGTGAGTTTTACATATTAGTAACACATGTGTTAGTGATTGATTATACATTTGATTTAAGGTTTAGGGTTAGGGTTTAGAGTTAGGGTTTAGCAGGGTTTAGTGTTTGGGTTTAGCAGGGTTTAGTGTTAGGGTTTAGCAGGGTTTAGGGTTTAGTATGATTTAGGGTTTAGAGTTTTATAAAGCGTTTAGGGTTTAGGGTTTGGGGTTTAGGGGTTAGGGTTTAGGGTTGGGAGTTTGGGGTTTCGGGACGAAACCCCAAACTCCCAACCCTAAACCCTAACCCCTAAACCCCAAACCCTAAACCCTAAACGCAACACTGTAACACACGTGTTAGTAATGTGAAACCCACTAAAAATAATGAAAAAAAAACTCGTCGAAAGTATGTCTAAATGGACGGCAAATCGAAGAGGATCAAACGCTGAATCTAATGGTGCAATTTTCATAATTTTTCAATTTGTCATTTGTGAGATATTTAACTTAAGGGGTAAATGGGTTTTGTATTCTCTTTGTACACATAGCACCATATCATTGGTTCCTTTATTCTCACACAAATTTTTAGTCTCATTTGAACCTTACCCATTAAAGATAATCTTTTTTGAGAAACAAAGACTATAACAAAGTTATACTAAAAAATTGCATAGGATTTTTTAAATATAAATGTTAAATCTAATAGGAGAAAACAACTTACGCAGATTGTTTTAATCTAGCTAGTTTTTTTGTTTATCGACATTGGTTAAAACTTTAATGATGTTTTGATGATGTTTTACACTAATTTGGTGGTTGAGCCGTAAATTTTTTAAGTAGTTTTTTTATGCCCCCATCGGCACAAATTTCTGGCTCCGCCACTGCTTCACAGTATCATGACCTTTAGAAACTATGGTTTTATATTTAGGTGTGATGTGATATTTGGGTTTGATTATATACATATAATGTTATGGATTTGAGTATCGTAAAAAAAAAGCAGGTATGGTTGACTACTGACCATCAATCTAGAAGTGATGGGTTTAATGAAGACGTGCGGTTTATGTAATGTGATATACATACAGTTGTGTGGCAATCTTTGTCTTTGTAAGGGAAAAAAAAGAAAGAGAACGACATATTGTCATTGAACACAGAGTAAGTGCGACAAAGTAACAAGCTTAGAGAGGTGTAGTGTAATAATTTTTTTTTTCTAGGAATGATCGATACGTTAAAAAAGGCGAATCACATGGGTCTACCGCGTATCCTCGAAATTCTCTTCTCTGAGGTTGGAAGTTGGACAAAGTTTCAGACATTTCCCAACCTACTACACCCTTTAACCCCATTTTGACCAACAGTATTTTGACCCGTTCAACTATACGCAACCCAGCATGTTCAATTTTAGAGCAATGCTAGAATCACACAATTTTCACAAAAGGATACTCACAAAATGACGTGGCATCTAAGATGGACCAATCAAATCCACATCTTTTTTCTCTCTCATGATTCTCTCTCTTCATCCCATTGGTACATATCATTTTGTGAGCAAAATTTTGTAAATTTTTTGTGATTTTATCATTTCTCTCAGTTTTAATACCTTTGTCAACCGCACTTCTTGACAGTTCGTCTAACATTAACTAAAATAATGAGAAACAAGAAAAATGATCGGTTGGTTTAAAATTACATGACTACATATAAATCTAAAAATGTGAGAATTTTTTTCAAACGTAGTTTACTTTTTGAAACAATTATGAGTGAGAAATATTGGTTTTTAGAACATTTGTAAAAGTAGTAGAACCGGGGTTCACAAACCCGGTTTCTAACTTTTTCTGACAACCCCTGAAAAAGTCAAAATGTGTGGATTGTGATGACCGTTGTGCTTTCCTGTTATTTAACCTTTTCTTTTTGTGCCCCTAAACTATTCGTTGATGTTCTATTCAACACTTTAAGTTGATATATTTTCAATTCAACACTTGTTAATGTTATTTTAAATGTTTTATTTAGCACATCTTACTGTTATTACGCATGGTATTGTAAAAGTTAATTCTTCTGTCCCACAAAAATGGTCTCCCAACAAATTTTGTAGGAATTAAAATATGTCGGATAAATGTCAATTTTGTCTATATATTCAATGCAATTTTAGCTGAATTTATTTAAGAAATAAATGATTTATAGTAAAATATGAGGGTAAAATTATTGCAAGTGTATAATTAATTTGAGACATATATAAATAGTAATGTAAATATATATTTTGGGACATAAAAGAATAATGGTTTGACCAGCTTATGTCATTAGGTATATTGTTGAGTAGAAGGTAAACCCATGCGTTACAACATATATTTTTTTTAAAGTGATTTCCCTCCTCTTACACTTAAAAAAAGAGTAGGTATTCTTAGAAATATCATCACAAAACGTGGCAATATATGTGGATTATACTTGAGACAAATGGTACAATTAGGGGTGTTCACTATTTGGACAACTCGAATTATCCAATCGGACAATTTGGATTGGACTATTTGGTTCAGATAATTTGATTTTTGGATTGATTTGGTTCAAAAACAAATATTTATTTTGATTTTTGAATTGGTTTTGGTTACCATTTTAGAAACCGAATAGTACAAATTAATCGAATAGTAATATATTTTGATAATAGTTTGAAAATGTATTACGACTTGTCCCAATTATTCAAAACCGAAAACCAATCGGTTTTATCTATTAAATTAGGTTTGGTTTGAACCGAATTAACATAATGTACACCCATAAGTACAATGAAAAGAAACTTATGGCTACGTATGTGCATGGTCGTAATGACCCAAGTAACGTTAGTTAAATATATAATCAAGGTTGATACACAAATAGGTCACTATATTTTACGAAAAAGTTCATTTGGGTTACTAAACTTTAAAAATGTCCAATTGGGTTACTGTACTTGTAAAAATGTTCAATTTGATTACCAAACATTCAACATAGTTGCTATAGTCAAGATGACGCCATTTACTAAATTTAAAAATGTTCAATTAGGTCACTATTTTTAACCGAAATTAAGCCAAATAGGTGGAATGACACCAATCAACAAGTATAGTGATCCAATTAAACATTTTTAAAGTTTAGTATCCCAAATGAACATTTTCGTAAAGTATAGTGACCTATTTGTATATTATCCCTATAATCAATATAAAGTTTGAAGTTACTTTTTTTAATGACGTTGAAAAATTACGTCACAGTTTATATTATATCAAGTGATACGTAATATAAAATTTAAATTGTTGAATGTAGCATTACCGAATAATGTAGAGGTATAAAATGAAAAATAAATAACAAGATATACCATACTACTTTTCAACGATTTGCGCAGTTCGATGTTGTGAGAGAGAGAGAGAGTTAGGAACCGGGTTTAAGAACCCCGGTTCTACTAGTATTGAAAATGCTTTTTAAAAACCTATATTTCTCATAATTGTTTCAAAAAGTAAACTACTTTTGAAAAAAATTCAAAATATGATTGGTAGGCTTGAAAAATTGATTGGATGAGATCAAGAGTAAGAAAAAATTCAACTAATCAAAAAATTAGGTCTACTTTTAGATATACATAAATAGGCCTATGTAGCATTTATACTCGGAAAACAATTTAATAGATATTACATATTAATACTATGACAAAATGATGATAGCAAAAGAAAAGAAAAAAGAGGGCGGTCTTACCAAATTTTCAAATGCCAGCTGATATTCCAATGCTTTCTCAAGTTCATGGACAATATAGTTCATATCTGGCCGTTGTACTTGCTCATCTCTTAAGCATGAATACGCTGCAAATGAGAAGGTACGCAATGATCTCTTGCCCATTTGATTCAATAGGACAGGTTGGATTATATCACATAATGTATCATTTTCATGATGAAATCTGACCGGTGGAGCTAGAAACTTATCATCCTCATTTGGAATAAATGCTTTCCTCCCACATAAAACTTCACATAAAACGACGCCACATGAGTAGATGTCTGACTTGTGGGTCACACCTCCACTCTTTTCAATTGTTGGGTCCAAATACCCTGTTGTGCCAATAGCTTCCGAAATGAGTACCTGATCCATTCGATGTACCGAATGATTAATGGAATATTCAAAACCTGATAACTTGGCCTCAAACTTATTATCCAATAATATCGTCGAGCTGTTAATGTTACGATGTATCACAGAATAACTGCGGCCATCCTCATTATGGATGTGGCTTAATGCACGTGCAACACCAACACATATCTTCAATCTTTGAATCCATGTGAGGGTTGGTTTGCTTAGATACCTCAAGAGACTTCCTTTGGCCTCACGCTTATTTATGATGATCTTCTCACCGTTTTCATCACAAAACCCGATAAAGGATACTATATTTTCATGCTTGAGATTAGAGAGCACAGAAATCTCTGTCAAGAACTCGATGTCTTGCTTTAGCTTATGCTTCCTGTCAAATTTCCTTGCAGCAATCTTCACCCACTTCCCGGACCGCATGAGACGTCCTTTATAAACTTTTCCCAATCCACCTTGTCCGATGACATTTTTATCATCGAAGTGGTTTGTGGCATCTCGTACCTCTTGAAGTGGGATTTGTAAGTGACTAAACGCTGTGATTGTAGATGCCATATTTCTGTTTTAATCTATAACTTCTGTTATCAAATGAAATAGAGTACAAAAACAGTGGATTGCAAATAATTCTGAATGTAGGATATACCAGCAACCACACCCATATATATATATAGTAAAGGGATCTAAAAAGAAGAAAATTTAGGGAGAGAAGAGGGAGAAGGGATATAAGCCAATCATTTAAAATTTAAGGTCAAAGGGTATTATGGGTATTCAACCAATTAACAAATTTAAAAATAATAATAATTAATTACTGACCATATTTACATGGCAGTTTTTTCTCTGTATGAATCAATCGTGAAGAACGAGTTTTACATATCAACCAAATTTGATTTTATATGTTCTAGATGAAATTGATGCATTTTTGCATCAACTTTTAATTTGTCGTCATTTTTTATGTGTCTCGATTCAAATGTTGTAAACATCTAGCGAAAACTTAAAAATGTAGGCGACCCATGTGAGATGTATGATACGTATAAATTTTCAAGTATTCCATTTTTTTCAATTGGAGTTCGTATATAAGGGATTTTTATTGTTATTATGATTATAATAATTTATTATTTGGTAATTGGATGACCATCCATTAACAAGAGGTAATTATTATGTTTTATTTGAAATTTATTCTTTGATATATGATACAACTATACCAATGGATTTAAATGAAAATAAATAGATTTCAACATCGAGTGAAATTAAAGTATAATTTATGTTTTAGAATTTTATAATTATGATTCAATACTTGCTAAAAATAATTCAACAATTTAAAACATTGATTCAAATAAAATAACTACTATGATTCAATATTTTTGTTCGGATGATTTCATATTTTTCTAACATAAATTTACTGAATCAAACGATAATATAATAACGTTTTTGGAAGCCAACTATACAATTTACATATTCACATTCATTAAGCACTAATTAGTTTTAGATTTCTATATTTTATATAATACGCAAAAGAAATCAATTTAACTTCCAACAAAAAATAATTTTTGGCCTTTTTGGAAGTCTTAATGAGGGCAACGGAAGTGTCAAAATGTGAATCATTTAGTTCATAATACTATTATGATTCCACCAAAATTGATTTACGTACGTATGTATAATAATGATTCAACAAACTTACACCATTGACTTATAACTTTTATAAGATTGATTCAAAAACTATATCAGGTTGATTCACGAATTTTATCGCAGTGATTCTGAATTTTATAATATGAATTATATATGTATCATATTGATTTATACAATCAATTTATAGCATTTCATTAAATGATTCAGAGTATAATAATAAATAGCATGTATTAAATTAAATGAAACTATAAGTATCTACTTATTCAACGAAAAAGTTGTTGTTCCCATTTTATTGTGTGAATCGTATCGAACATAAAAGAAAAAAGAAAAAGAAAACATAAAAAAATGGTTTTTAAAAGGAAAGTCTATTTTTGCATTAAAATAGGATCAGTTGTAAATGTCTGGATGGCGGTTTCAAAACATACGGGGTAATTTAAATGACTCTTTTGACCTTTTATCTTTAAACAAATGGGACTAATTTCATTTTAATGCATAATTTTGTCATTTTTATTTTGAATCGTTGATTAAAGGAATAAATGGTCCAGATCGTTTCTCCGCCTTCTCTCATTTGAAACTCTTCTCCCTTGATCCCAATCCTATATATATATATATATATATATATATATATATATATATATATATATATATATATATATATATATTATCAACTTTTTTGTTAATTGACTTTTTAATAACTTTCTAACTATATTATGCTAAATTTTATGTCAACTTGAATGTCAACATAGAAATTTTGAATTGAAGCTGGAACATGCTACATGTGGGACTATGAATTATAAAATGTTATTCAACATCTGATTGCATATGCAATGAACCGGAGACATGAGGATGCTTTAACTACAAGTTGACTATGTACCTTTTGTAATTAAAGTCTACTATGAGTATTATAAACTAAACAACTGAAAATTATTACCAAGATTCAAGGCATCCAATGAAAACAGATGCAAGTTAATTTTAATCCATCATAAACTTTAATAAATCTCCTAGAGCCCATGTTATGATGGATGGGCACTTTGCCTTGCACATGTAGACAATTATAAAGTTTGAAGTTACTTTTATTAATGACGTTGAAAAATTACGTCACAGTTTATATTATATCAAGTGATACGTAATATAAAATTTAAACTGTTGAATGTAGCATTACCGAATAATGTAGGGGTATAAAATGAAAAATAAATAACAAGATATACCATACTACTCTTCAACGATTTGCGCAGTTCGATGTTGTGAGAGAGAGAGAGAGAGTTAGGAACCGGGTTTAAGAACCCCGGTTCTACTAGTATTGAAAATGCTTTTTAAAAACCTATATTTCTCATAATTGTTTCAAAAAGTAAACTACTTTTGAAAAAAATTCAAAATATGATTGGTAGGCTTGAAAAATTGATTGGATGAGATCAAGAGTAAGAAAAAATTCAACTAATCAAAAAATTAGGTCTACTTTTAGATATACATAAATAGGCCTATGTAGCATTACTCGGAAAACAATTTAATAGATATTACATATTAATACTATGACAAAATGATGATAGCAAAAGAAAAGAAAAAAGAGGGTGGTCTTACCAAATTTTCAAATGCCAGCTGATATTCCAATGCTTTCTCAAGTTCATGGACAATATAGTTCATATCTGGCCGTTGTACTCGCTCATCTCTTAAGCATGAATACACTGCAAATGAGAAGGTACGCAATGATCTCTTGCCCATTTGATTCAATAGGACAGGTTGGATTATATCACATAATGTATCATTTTCATGATGAAATCTGACCCGTGGAGCTAGAAACTTATCATCCTCATTTGGAATAAATGCTTTCCTCCCACATAAAACTTCACATAAAACGACGCCAAATGAGTAGATGTCTGACTTGTGGGTCACACCTCCACTCTTTTCAATTGTTGGGTCCAAATACCCTGTTGTGCCAATAGCTTCCGAAATGAGTACCTGATCCATTCGATGTACGTACCGAATGATTAATGGAATATTCAAAACCTGATAACTTGGCCTCAAACTTATTATCCAATAATATCGTCGAGCTGTTAATGTTACGATGTATCACAGAATAACTGCGGCCATCCTCATTATGGATGTGGCTTAATGCACGTGCAACACCAACACATATCTTCAATCTTTGAATCCATGTGAGGGTTGGTTTGCTTAGATACATCAAGAGACTTCCTTTGGCCTCACGCTTATTTATGATGATCTTCTCACCGTTTTCATCACAAAACCCGATAAAGGATACTATATTTTCATGCTTGAGATTAGAGAGCACAGAAATCTCTGTCAAGAACTCGATGTCTTGCTTTAGCTTATGCTTCCTGTCAAATTTCCTTGCAGCAATCTTCACCCACTTCCCGGACCGCATGAGACGTCCTTTATAAACTTTTCCCAATCCACCTTGTCCGATGACATTTTTATCATCGAAGTGGTTTGTGGCATCTCGTACCTCTTGAAGTGGGATTTGTAAGTGACTAAACGCTGTGATTGTAGATGCCATATTTCTATTTTAATCTATAACTTCTGTTATCAAATGAAATAGAGTACAAAAACAGTGGATTGCAAATAATTCTGAATGTAGGATATACCAGCAACCACACCCATATATATATATATATATATATAATATCAACTTTTTTGTTAATTGACTTTTTAATAACTTTCTAACTATATTATGCTAAATTTTATGTCAACTTGAATGTCAACATAGAAATTTTGAATTGAAGCTGGAACATGCTACATGTGGGACTATGAATTATAAAATGTTATTCAACATCTGATTGCATATGCAATGAACCGGAGACATGAGGATGCTTTAACTACAAGTTGACTATCACCTTTTGTAATTAAAGTCTACTATGAGTATTATAAACTAAACAACTGAAAATTATTACCAAGATTCAAGGCATCCAATGAAAACAGATGCAAGTTAATTTTAATCCATCATAAACTTTAATAAATCTCCTAGAGCCCATGTTATGATGGATGGGCACTTTGCCTTGCACATGTAGACAATTATATACATATATAATGTCAACGAGGAAGGCGTCATTTTGCATAATCTGAAACCTTTTCCAATGTTTCGGTGTTTATTCGATGTATTGGAGATTTTAATGATATGAATTATCAAAGACCTTCCCACGAAGTCAAAGCGGTTGCAGGCAATTACAAATATGTATATAATGTATAATGGGTTGGGTAGTTTCTTGTTCATTTCCTTATTAATATTAAATTCATACTTCCTGAAGTTTAGTAGAAACTAGTTTATTTTTTTTAACGGCAAAAAGGAAATTGAATATATAAAGATCAGCTAGTCAAAATACAAAAATCCAAAAATGCGACAATAACATATTCTAAATTCTACCCGGATCTTTAACTGCAAAGATTGCAAACCCGTGTATAAACGGGTTTAGGACACATATCCTTTTATAAACATTCATTTAATAAAGTGAACTATTACTTACAGTTTATAATCATTTACTTACTAACATTTCCATTCAATAATATAATAATGATAATAAAAATAATTATAATAGCTTAAGTAGTAAATTAGTGATGTGAAAAAGATAGATAACAATAATACTTATCCTTTTTAGTCAGCTTATCGATAATTTTAAAAATTCACCGGGTTCGCCTAAGAGTATTGGCATTTAGGCGAAATTTTTATGCCATGTGTCATTAAATTGGTTGGTGAAGTATGGTTGACCGGCGAGTTATAGGTTGACCAGTGAACTTTTTATTCCATGTGGCATCATTTAATTGGTTTATTTTCTTTCGCTTGGTTCGCCAATTGTATTTTTAATTTAGGCAAATTGTTTGACTATTGTTGTAAAAATTATCTGACACCGATTGACTTCTATGTGTAAAGGGATAGTTTGACTGTCCATTAAGGTAATTAACTCTATATTTTATTGGTACACAACCAACACCATGACCTTGAAAATAGACCATTGTACATATCACTGCTTGATCCAATCGAAGACATATAGCAAAGTTGGACATACGAAGCACTTATGTAGTAGGGGGTGTTCATCGGTTCGGTTTTCAGTTTCCTCGGTTTATTCAGTTTTGGTTATTCGGTTTTGAAATTTTTTTGAGCAAAACCAAAAATCGAACCGAAAACCGAATTCACATGTGGACACCGAACCGAAAACCGAATTCGAATTCGAAAATTTCAAAAAAATTTTTAATTTAATCGGTTTCGACTCGTAATTTTTCGTGTGTTAGGGTTTCGCTAGAGTTGAAAATGAAAGACATGAGGTTAATTTAAGGTTTAAATGTAAATATATACTTGTTTAGAAAATCTAAATATCACACCTATGCTACATATATTAATAATTTAATATATTATTAATTTAAAGTCGGTTTTGAATTTGGTTTTCGGTTAAACCGAATTCAAAAATTCAAAACCGAAAACCGAATTCAAAAACCAAAACCGAACCGAATCAAAAACCGAATTTGAATTCGGTTCTGATTTTTTTAAATTTTAATTCGGTTCGCTTTTCGGATTAAACTGTTTCAAACCAAATATTGAACACCCCTATTGTGTAGTCTCTTTTTATTTGATTTGGAAGGTTGAAAACAGATAACAAACCACTGCCCCAATTACCCATTCATACATGCCAATAGCAGTCACTTGAAATGAGAGAAGAGCAGAGTATGACCGTATAATTTGATATCCACAACCGATCCCACATGTAGGAAAAATACTTTAAATTTTTACCTACATAAACTAAGAAAAGTTAGATATGTGGCACAAAAAGTCTCAAAACATGATTATTTCATTGGGCACCATCATCTAAATTTTAGTTTAAAATTGATGTTGACCCATTTATGATACCAAATATGTGGCATAAAAAAGTTTGGATCTTGATGACCACCGTAAAAGTCTTAAGAGAAGAAAAATATAAAATCATTTTTAGCTTATAAAAATAAAAAATGTCGTGCATTATATACAATAATAGTTACCTTGGCGAAGTGAAATTTAATACTACCTTTAGTGGAAAATTTTCATTAAGCCACCAAGAGACCACAAAAACTTATACTCCGTAGTATAAAACAATTAAGGAGGTTATGCCTTAGAAAGAAACTTTGTGTGCGCCGACCCGTTAGAGATAATTCATAGCCCATTCGTAAAAAGGGGCTAATATTCCACCTCTAAAAAGTTTTGGTTCCTCGAATAGATATCCCATTTTTCATTTTTTCTCATTTCCTACCCTCTTCCACCCATCTAATCAATCATATCATGTTTTTTTTTTTTTTTTTTTACTTTTTGGATATACCCCCTCTTTTGCTAATTCCTACCCCCTGTTTAGTTTAAAACTGAAACTGATTCTGGACTGAACTGGACCAAACTTAGATAAAACTGGACTGAAAAAGGACTGGACTGGTACTGAAGTGGGCCAGAGGTATCCCCTGTAATTCAGGAGGTGTCTTTGGAAAAACCCTTAAGAAATGGTTGTTGTGTTGAGTCAGATGAAAGTACTACAGTTTCTATCTGTTAATGAAAAAAAACATATATTATGACACATGTAAGAGAATATAAATTCGAAGGATAAGAACTTTGTTTATCAAATGAAAGACAATACAAAAACAAAGGATTACAATTGAATCTGAAGGTAAAAAATAATACAAGTGACCAGACATATATGTCGATCACTTCCTTGTCACTTGCCTTTTTTATACTTTTTTAATTCGATAATCTTACCAATGAATGAATAAATGAAGATGTAATTTCGAGTTTAGCAACTGGGATGTTGCCGTAATCACAGCTGTCTAACACCATTGTTATTTTTTAAAGAGAAATTATATATGCCATACGTCAATGGTCAATCATTTAAGATATACTCCATTCATCTCAAAATAAGTGTCTCATGTAAAAATGCGCACAGTTTAATGAAAGTCACTATTTACCAATAACATCTTATCTTTATCCGCTAAAGTCTTTTCTAATTGGCTGAAAGAGAATCTGGACACTTATTTTGGGATGTCCCAAAATAGTAAGTGAGACACTTATTATGGGACGGAGGGAGTATTTATCTATACCCCGGCCCTTATAATTCATTTCCACATCTTCCTTAAAAACTTATTAAAAGGGATATCGGAAAACCCCAAAATACCCCTAGCACTAACTACAGTTTTGGGTCCCACTTACTACTTATTCTCCACTAATTATACTTTTCATCAATCAAATATTAAATCTACCCACTAAAGTATTTTTTGATTGGTTAAACATGGACATCCCAAAATAGTGATATGGATATTTTAAATGGACAAACGGAGTACAATATATTTTTATTTTAAAGCATTCATTCGTACCTCCACCCACCGTTACGTCACCACTTTTACCGCTGCATTGCGCGAGTATAATACTAGTTATTTCTCAATTGTTTTGCATTTCGACTTCATTTTGGTCGGCATAAATCTTAAAACGAGTCAAATGGGTCACTACTACAAGAAACAGAGTAACATTTACAAACCTTGAAGTTAAAAAGTTTCAAAGCTCAACACATGCCCAGCCCATTGAATGCTAATCTTTTTATATTGTCAACTTGATATGTGAACATAGATCTTGAAATTGAAGTTGGAACGTGCTAAACTTGGAGCTATGAATTATAAAAAGTTATTCAGCATCTAATTACATATTAAATGAGCTGGAGAGATGGGGATGCTTTAACTACAAAGTTGACTATTACATTTTGTAATCAAGGTCTACTATGGGGACAATAAACTAAACAATTTAAAATTATAGTAAGATTCAGGGAATCCAATGAAAACAAATTTTAATTATTTCCCTGATCCCCTCAACAATTATGTTAAACTTTACCAAGCCCAAGAAACAGAGAAGAAAAACAGTAAAAAACAAATTGAAAAACTGAGGGCAGACTAATCACTTTTCGCCACTATTCAAGTTAACCGGAATACTTACCTGAATATTTTAAGAAAACAAACAAAGCTGGACACATCCGGGTGTCGGTCAGCAGTGCCGTGCCGCAGTAGTTATTTTTACTAATCGGAGCTTCAAAACATGACACTGAAAACAGTATCATCCTGATTCCTGAGGTGATTAAAACAGAACATAATATATAAGTAGTAAAAAAAAAAATAGAGCCTAAAAGTCAATATCATTTTAACTTTTCCTCCATTTACATCAACATCTATCTATCTACAATATCACTACTAGAAAATTTCACTTTAGAGACATCTTTAGCGACATACAAATTGATGTCGCTAGATTGCGATAAGTTTAACGTTACGTTTAACGATGTACATGTCGCTTATATCGCAAATGACATCGCAAAATGAGGCGACATCACAAACTTAGTCGTTAAACACATCGCTGGTTTTGCGTCATCTTTGTACATGTCGCCTAATTAAACGCTAAATGACCACTTGCCTAGATGGCCTAGTGGTATGATCTTCCCCAGGCTTCCTAGAGGTCAGGGGTTCGATCCTACCCTGGGTAAACATTTAGCATGTTAGGTACCGCCACCGCAAATCCACAGGGCACACCCGGGTTCGAGTCCGATAAAGGACTGCCGGTATAATTTCGTGGGCTAACTGTGGCCAGGTGCTTTTCCTGGCAGATGTCTCCTGCGGGTGGGACGCTGCGGATCTCAAAGAGATCCGGGGTCAGAGGTACCCTCCAACTACCCTTAATTAAACGCTAAATGGAGACATCAACAAACAAGTCGCCAAGTGTGTCTCCAATGTTAACGACTCTCTAAGCGTGTCGCTAATCTTGCCACTTTGTCAAACACGTCTCGATATGTGTCACAAATTTGAGACATCTAAACTAATATCTCTAAGTATGTCGTTGATTTTGACAAGCGGATATAGCATCCAACAATTTTGATTCGTAATTTTTATATTAAATATCAAATATATAAATTAAATTATTTATTTAATAATTAGTACGGAGTATTTACGAGTAGCATCTTTAGTACTCCATATAGTAGTAGTATATATAAATAAATATAAACCGTTAATTAATACGGAGTATACAATGACATAACTAGCCTTGTGCCCTAATCATCAGGTCTCCGCCCCCCAATTCGTTCGACGACGACAATAACACCCGGCCACCGCCACCACTACCGCCGCCGCCGCACACCGCTGCGCATCGTTGCTACACCATCGTCGTTTCACCACCGCATATTTGTTACACCGCCACTGTGCCACCATTGACGTACCTATTAGGCATTCCTCATCATCCAATCAAGGATGATTTCCTTACAAGTGCCGTGAAATTTCTCGTAAGATCTTAACTTCTCAATCTCTCTCTCAATTTTCATGTTTCTGAACTGATCTTTTTAAATTTGATTGCGTTTGTCAAATTGCGAATCGCAAATTTTTTGACGAGATTGTTATAACAAAAATTTATCATTATCCTGATTGTAGAAATGATCTTCAATCTACCTTCTGAGATGATTGTAATCTACAGGCCTGATTTAAGTTAATATTTCTGTTTCTTGGATTGCCTATCAAGTATTTATTGACGGTATTGTCTATCAAGTGTTTGTTAAAAGTTCTCAATGAATGCCTCTATTAAGTATTTTTAACTATTTCTCATGTATTTTGTTAAATGACATGTAGGATAACAGACTGAATCCCTGAGGTAAATAAATGACTCTTCTAGGTAAATATTTCCTTTATGCCAGTCATCCAACACCACCTGAACTTGCTAATCATCGGTTGCACGCATGCTCTTGGTTCATCTTCTCTTTAGGTAATTAGTTCGATGATCTCATTATTGCCAAATTCCATGTACAGGTTAGAGTATTTTCGTATAAATATTTTCTCTTCTTGTATGTGTGCATGCGTCTATGTTTGATCAGCTTGTTATACACACGCATGGCCAGACACACGAATGTGTGTTGTGAAGCGTGAGCTCATTTAGGTCCTGATTTGCCCAAAGCATATATTAAGTAAGTTGGTAAGTATGAATCGTAAAATAAAAGTATCGCCTTATGAATCGTAAAATAAAAGTATCGCCTTAGAAAAATAAATGACGTAACTTAATATTAAGTAAGCGTGAGCTCATTTTGGTAACTGATTTGCCCAAAGCATATATTAAGTAAGCGTGAGCTCATTTTGGTAACTGATTTGCCAACATTGGAGACATTGCTCTACACGCCTCTAAGCATATATAAAGACTTGATATTGGTAATGTTTTTTTCTAATTAAGTGCATCTCGCAGTTGTTGGTTTTGTAGGTTCGGTTTCCAATGTAAACCTTATAATATTTGATTTATTTTATGTTATAATATTTGCTTTAATCCTACATTGTTCAGCTAAAAAATAGAAATGAAGAAATATATGCTGTATATATTGGCATACAAAAGGTATATAGTAGGAATGGCGACTTGCATAGCTTCTTAAACAGCGATGTGTAAGATTGGCGTTTAAAATAGTGACAGATTTGGTGACTTACATAGCGACATAATCAACGACTGTAACAGGCATGTCGCTTATTTTTGCGACATACAATGAGAAGTCGCTAAAGTTGTCGCTCCTTTTACCGACGGATTTCTAGATGTCGTTAATTCTGCGACTTTTTTATACCGACATTGTAACATCCTCATTACTGGCCTAGGAGGAATTTGGTAAATTACTTAATTCATTTGATTATTTAATTAAGTTTGGAAATAATTGTGTTATTTGGCTAATTGAAATTGATAGGGTAAATGGTCAAACGACTTATTGTGATATATGAATTATTAATTGCCTTAAATTATTTTAGTTGACGGTATAATAATATATATTTTCACGTAAACGGTTTTTAGGTTCCAAACAATAGGTTTAGATCGGGTGTAATTTGGAACCAACTTATACCCACCCTTAGCAAATGGATCGGTTCATTTGTGTTTCCCCAATTCATTTCAATATCACACACATAACCTAAGAACTAAGAAATCTAAAGAAGAAAACTTTAATCAATCGATTTGAGCTTGGATTTCGTGGTTACCACTGAACATCATCATCTTCTCCTTCATCATCATCATCTTAAATTGTAAGTTCATACCCCAATTATGCATATTTATATGATTGAATGAATTAGGTTAGATTCTTGATGCCTAAATAGATTTAGAAGCTTGATGATGATTATTTGTTGTTATAATATGTTGTAGGATGTTATTTGAGGTATTTTGATTGTTAAAAACATGTATTGTATCTAGATTGGTGGAATTAGGGTTTTTGGTTCGTGATGGTGTTCTTGTTGATCTGGGTTTTGTTGCTGAAACTGTGTCGAACGCGATCCAGCCTCGTCACCCGGATCGCGTTGCTATGTATTAAATGGGTACAACATGATTTTGTTCCTTGAAACGCGATCCAGATCACCTCGCCCGGATCGCGTTGGTCAGTGAAAAGCTGAGTCACTGGGATTTTGTTCTTGGGAACGCGATCCAGCCACCTTGCCAGGATCGCGTTTGATAGTGAAAAACGGTAACATAACTTTTTGTACATTGGAACGCGATCCAGCCTACTCTCACCCGGATCGCATTTGCATGTTGTAAAAATGACAAATTTGTTAACTTGTGACTTATGCATTCGTGTTAATCGCATTGTAGTAATAGTATAGTAGATATTCTTATATGACACTATATACATGATTATATCATAGTGAACTTGAATGTGAGACTAATTCGGGTTGGTCGTATTTTCAGATAAAGCGAAGACTCAGTGAGACTAGATCTCTGAGTGGTGACATTGTCAGTAAGGGTGAGTGGATCATTGACTCTCTTTCTGAATTAGTTGTAACAATCCGGTTACAACGGGTAAACGTGGTTTTACAGTTATATATATATTGAATCAGTACATTTTGCCATGATGATTATGGAATGTGGTATCTTGTCAGGGGTCAATATGATATTGGGTTTGGATACTGTTACTTTGGACGACATGATGACTTTGTACATGTGTTGTTTATTGAAATCATGTCGTATGTAGTAATGGTACTAAACTATCGGTAAGACCACTGTTTGGCCTTCAGTGGTTATAAGTGTTACTTGGGGAACCACCGCGGCATGAGGGTACCTCAAGGACCACCGATCCTCTTTGATGTATTTGTTATAATGCTTTGTGGTGATCAATTGCTATGCTAGTTTAGACTGATAGTTGTGATCTATTCACTTAGCTTCGTGCTAATCCCTCTCCTCACTTCTTGCAGATTACTTTTGATGTGGGTGGGCAAGAAGTTAGTTTGAAGAATGTTTGACTGCCTACTCTGACTATACGACATGTAGTCGTTTAATAAACTTATGTTTTGGAATTTAAATAACACTTAACTTAATGTTGTAGTTGATGTAATTATTGTACCAACTTATCATGCAGGCATAGATTGTGTTTTGGGAACTATGTTATACGCAATCTATAATGCATGATTTGTATTTAATCGCTTCCGATATATATTTAAAAAAAAAAAAAATTGTCTCTTGAAATATTGTGGTGTTATAAATTGGTATCAGAGCCTAGGTTTGGGTGAATTGAGCATGGGTTAATTGTTCAATCCCAAATCTATGTGTGTCAGTCAAACATTCCTTTGAGTGGGATTTTATTAGCATTTGAAGATGGTTAGTATATAGGTACTAACAACTAATGTGTTATGAGATATTGTTTTGGTACAGATATGGCAGAGACTGAACCTCCAGCTGACACACCCCGTGATGCCCCTCAAACTAATGTATCCCCTCCTGAAACCCAAAATGTTAGCCAGGGTCAAACTGGTACTACCTTTTCTGCAGGGGATTTTGATCATGAGGATTATATGATTCATCTAGAGGCAGAAAATCTGAGACTTAAGGTAATAGAACAACAGTTTTTGCAACAACAACAACAAAACCGGTCTTCTCAACAAATCTTGCAATCTTTGCCACCTACTGTTAGCACAGTACCACCACTTTTGGTGACTTCGCAGATTCCCGTATCTCAGTCTTATTATCATCATCCACACTATGGTACCTATCCGATTTCGGCTCCGTTCTCTTCCGGACCTTCTGGTTATCAGACTCCGATATTTCAAGCTCAGGGTCAACCAAAGCTATGTTCTTTTAAGACTTTCAAGTCTTGTGGACCATCGGATTATTCGGGTAGTACAAATCCCTCTGTTACCTTGGATTGGTTGAGGGATGTGGAAAGAAAGTTTGAGGTTTGCCGATGTGAAGAGGAAGTCAAGGTTCCTTTTGCGGTGCAACTTCTGAAGGGTCCCGCAATGGTTTGGTGGGATTCCATTACATCACATTTTACCCCACAGCAGAGAGCATCGATTTGTTGGTCTGATTTTCACAATGAGGTTTGTAAGAAATATTGTTCGGGATTTGACATGACCCGGATTCGACGCGAGTTTTTGGATTTGCAATTAACGGACAAGATGACGATGGATGATCTCATTTCCCAATTCACTGACAAGTTGAGATTCGTGCAACAATGGGTACCGGAGGAACGTATGAAGATTGACCATTTTGTGGGGATGTTACCGCATACTTATCGGACGACCGTGAGGTTGGCGGGTACTCTTTCCCAAGCTTTTGATCTTGCCCGTTCTATGGATGGGGATGTTAGGGCACAAGGTTTGGAGGTTAGGGAAAAATCTCCATTTAAACCCAAGGGTGAATCTTCGGGTAGTCCTGGAAAGAAGAAATGGCAGGGATCTCATCAACCTAAGAAGTTCAGTTCGGATAGTAAATCATTGGATAGAACCAATTGGTGCCACAATTGTAAATCGCGACACACGGGTCCTTGCACTCCACAAACTGCTAGGTGTATCAAATGTGGACAACTTGGTCATGACATCAAGGATTGTGCGTTTCCTAGACATGTGTGTTGGAATTGTCAAAAGGAAGGTCATCGTTCGGGTTTGTGTCCGGAGGCTAGGAAACAAAAGATGGGTGTGGTCGGAGGGTCTTCATCTTCTGGCCAGAAAAGAAAGAATCCACCAACGGCAACTGGTAGGGCATTCCAAATGACAGCTGATGATGCTGTCAGGACTGAAGATGTTATAACTGGTACATTTCTAATCAACTCTGTACCAGCTACTGTTCTGTTTGATTCGGGAGCCAATTGCTCATTTATATCTATGCTTTTCTGCGATAAACTGAAATTGACTCCCACTTGTATTACAAATCCTATTGAGGTTGAGATAGCAAATGGCAAGATAGTTCCAGTTACCACATCGGTGACTGGAGCTAGCATCTTGATTGAAGATCATAGTTTCCCAATTTCTTTTCTATTGATGCCCATCCCCAGTTTTGATGCGGTTTTAGGCATGGATTGGTTAAGTAAAAATAAGGCAAGTATAGAGTGCCATAAGAAACTAATTAGGATTCCAATATCTAATGAGTCATTTGTTGTGGCTCGAGGGGAACGGGAAAGAGGTAGTATCCCTATGATTTCTATGATGAAAGCTAGTAAATCTCTAGCTAAAGGGTGTGTATCCTACCTGGCTTATATAGTTGATGCAAAATTAGAAAAGAAAACCGTTTCCAATGTCCGGGTGGTTTCCGATTTCCCCGACGTTTTTCCTGATGAATTGCCTGGGTTGCCTCCCATTAGAGAGGTGGAATATAAAATTGAGCTAATTCCTGGTTCTACTCCTGTAGCTAAGGCTCCTTATAGACTAGCTCCCTCCGAAATTCGTGAAATGATGACCCAAATCCAGGAGCTATTAGATAAGGGTTTCGTCAGGCCTAGTTCGTCTCCTTGGGGTGCACCCGTGTTGTTTGTTAAAAAGAAGGATGGCACCCTTCGGATGTGTATTGATTATAGAGAGTTGAATAAGCGAACCATAAAAAATAAGTACCCTTTGCCCCGAATAGATGAATTGTTTGATCAATTACAAGGGTCTTTCTATTTCTCTAAGATTGACTTGAGGTCGGGTTATCATCAAGTGCGGGTTTGTGGGGAGGATATTCCTAAGACGGCTTTTCGCACTAGATATGGTCATTATGAATTTCTTGTTATGCCTTTTGGGTTGACTAATGCTCCGGCGGTCTTTATGGATTTGATGAATAGAGTTTGTCGACCCTACCTTGATAAGTTTGTTATTGTATTTATTGACGATATATTGATTTATTCTAAGTCTGAATCCGATCACGAAGTACACTTGCGTTTAGTACTTGATACTTTGAGACAGGAGAAGTTGTATGCTAAATTCTCCAAATGCGAGTTTTGGTTGCGTGAGGTTCAGTTTTTGGGACATATTATTTGTGAGGATGGAGTTAAGGTTGATCCATCTAAGGTTGAGGCAGTTATGAATTGGCAAGCACCTAAGTCTGCTTCAGAGATTAAGAGTTTTCTTGGTTTGGCGGGTTACTATCGAAAGTTCATCAAGGATTTCTCTAAGCTAGCGGGTCCTTTGACGAAATTGACTCGAAAGGATGTTAAGTTTCAATGGAATGATCAGCAGGAGTCGGCTTTCCAGACTTTGAAACAGTTATTGTGTCAGGCTCCAATTTTAGCCTTGCCTGAAGGGTCCGAGGATTTCATTGTGTATTGTGACGCTTCGCATGCGGGTTTGGGTGGTGTCTTGATGCAACGTGGTCGAGTCATTGCATATGTTTCTCGTCAGCTTAAACCTCATGAAAAGAATTACCCTACCCATGACTTGGAACTTGCAGCTGTAGTCTTTGCCTTAAAAATCTGGAGACACTATTTGTATGGTACTAAATGCGTTATTTGTACGGATCATAAGAGTCTTCAGTACATGTTTTCTCAGAAGGAACTGAATATGCGTCAGAGGAGATGGTTAGAGTTGATAAAAGATTATGATTGTGAGATTCGTTACCATCCGGGTAAGGCGAATGTGGTCGCGGATGCGTTGAGTAGAAAAGGGAAATTCGAGAAAGTTTGCTTTATGCGATTAGAAGTTTCCTCCGAGTTGATTGACAAATTGAGAATGGCACAAATGGAAGCACTTTTGGATCAAAATTTGAAAGCCGAGATTCTATTGAAAAGAAAAGAACTGTTATGTGACGATTCTCGTGGATTAAAGACATTCCAATCACGTGTCTGGGTTCCTTTGCTTGGTGGGCTTCGTGATGTAATATTGATGGAAGCTCATAAGTCCCGATTGTCGGTTCATCCCGGGAGCACGAAAATGTATAATGATCTTAAACCTTTGTATTGGTGGCCTACTTTGAAAACGGATGTTGCTCGAATTGTGGAATCTTGTCACATATGCTCTCAAGTGAAAGCCGAACATCAGAAACCGTATGGGTCTTTGAAACAACTTGAGATCCCCGAGTGGAAATGGGAACACATTACGATGGATTTTGTAACAAAATTTCCACGAACCATTAGAGGAAATGACATGATTTGGGTGATTGTGGACCGACTAACTAAGAGTGCTCACTTCCTGGCTTCTAGTGAGACGGCATCTTTGAGTAAGTTAGCTCAGTTGTACATTAGTGAGGTTATTTCGAGGCATGGGATTCCGTTATCTATTGTATCAGACAGAGATCCTCGTTTTGCATCTGGATTTTGGCGGAGTTTGCAAAAGGAGCTGGGTACTAGAATCAATTTGAGTACGGCTTATCACCCTCAGACGGACGGTCAATCAGAGCGCAGCATTCAAACTTTGGAGGATATGTTACGTGCTTGTGTGTTAGAATATGGTGGGTCTTGGGATTCACACCTGCCATTGATTGAGTTTGCGTATAATAATTCGTATCACTCGAGTATAGGTATGCCTCCGTATGAAATGCTTTATGGGCGTCGTTGTCGAACACCCACATGTTGGTTGGAAGCGGGTGAGAAGCAATTTGCGGGTCCAGATATTGTTCAGATTACTGCTGAAAAAGTAGCTATAGCTCGTGCGAAGTTGAAAGCTGCTCGGGATAGACAGAAACAGTATGCCGATCCTCGGCGCCGTCCGGTTTCGTTTGTAGTGGGTGAATTGGTATATTTAAAGGTTTCCCCTTGGAAAGGAGTGATTCGGTTTGGTAAACGTGGTAAACTTGCTCCTAGGTTTATTGGGCCATTTAGAATTCGCCAAGTAGTTAATGATCAAACGGTATCGTTAGATCTTCCTCCTGAATTAGCGGGTATTCATGACACCTTCAATGTTTGTTACTTAAGAAAATGTAAGGTGGAGGACCAATCCCAAGTCCTTCCGTTACAAGACTTGCGTGTCGACTTAAGTCAGAAACTTGTAGAGGAACCCATAGAGCTTGTAGATAGAAAAGTGACTAAACTTCGAAAGAAGGAGATACCCATGGTTTTGGTTAAGTGGCGACATAGTCTGGGTGCTAATCTTACGTGGGAAACGGAGGAAAGCATGAGATTGCGGTATCCTAATCTTTTTGAGGGTGGCGAGATTTCGGGGACGAAATCTTCTTAAGGAGGGAAGATTTGTAACATCCTCATTACTGGCCTAGGAGGAATTTGGTAAATTACTTAATTCATTTGATTATTTAATTAAGTTTGGAAATAATTGTGTTATTTGGCTAATTGAAATTGATAGGGTAAATGGTCAAACGACTTATTGTGATATATGAATTATTAATTGCCTTAAATTATTATAGTTGACGGTATAATAATATATATTTTCACGTAAACGGTTTTTAGGTTCCAAACAATAGGTTTAGATCGGGTGTAATTTGGAACCAACTTATACCCACCCTTAGCAAATGGATCGGTTCATTTGTGTTTCCCCAATTCATTTCAATATCACACACATAACCTAAGAACTAAGAAATCTAAAGAAGAAAACTTTAATCAATCGATTTGAGCTTGGATTTCGTGGTTACCACTGAACATCATCATCTTCTCCTTCATCATCATCATCTTAAATTGTAAGTTCATACCCCAATTATGCATATTTATATGATTGAATGAATTAGGTTAGATTCTTGATGCCTAAATAGATTTAGAAGCTTGATGATGATTATTTGTTGTTATAATATGTTGTAGGATGTTATTTGAGGTATTTTGATTGTTAAAAACATGTATTGTATCTAGATTGGTGGAATTAGGGTTTTTGGTTCGTGATGGTGTTCTTGTTGATCTGGGTTTTGTTGCTGAAACTGTGTCGAACGCGATCCAGCCTCGTCACCCGGATCGCGTTGCTATGTATTAAATGGGTACAACATGATTTTGTTCCTTGAAACGCGATCCAGATCACCTCGCCCGGATCGCGTTGGTCAGTGAAAAGCTGAGTCACTGGGATTTTGTTCTTGGGAACGCGATCCAGCCACCTTGCCAGGATCGCGTTTGATAGTGAAAAACGGTAACATAACTTTTTGTACATTGGAACGCGATCCAGCCTACTCTCACCCGGATCGCGTTTGCATGTTGTAAAAATGACAAATTTGTTAACTTGTGACTTATGCATTCGTGTTAATCGCATTGTAGTAATAGTATAGTAGATATTCTTATATGACACTATATACATGATTATATCATAGTGAACTTGAATGTGAGACTAATTCGGGTTGGTCGTATTTTCAGATAAAGCGTAGACTCAGTGAGACTAGATCTCTGAGTGGTGACATTGTCAGTAAGGGTGAGTGGATCATTGACTCTCTTTCTGAATTAGTTGTAACAATCCGGTTACAACGGGTAAACGTGGTTTTACAGTTATATATATATTGAATCAGTACATTTTGCCATGATGATTATGGAATGTGGTATCTTGTCAGGGGTCAATATGATATTGGGTTTGGATACTGTTACTTTGGACGACATGATGACTTTGTACATGTGTTGTTTATTGAAATCATGTCGTATGTAGTAATGGTACTAAACTATCGGTAAGACCACTGTTTGCCCTTCAGTGGTTATAAGTGTTACTTGGGGAACCACCGCGGCATGAGGGTACCTCAAGGACCACCGATCCTCTTTGATGTATTTGTTATAATGCTTTGTGGTGATCAATTGCTATGCTAGTTTAGACTGATAGTTGTGATCTATTCACTTAGCTTCGTGCTAATCCCTCTCCTCACTTCTTGCAGATTACTTTTGATGTGGGTGGGCAAGAAGTTAGTTTGAAGAATGTTTGACTGCCTACTCTGACTATACGACATGTAGTCGTTTAATAAACTTATGTTTTGGAATTTAAATAACACTTAACTTAATGTTGTAGTTGATGTAATTATTGTACCAACTTATCATGCAGACATAGATTGTGTTTTGGGAACTATGTTATACGCAATCTATAATGCATGATTTGTATTTAATCGCTTCCGATATATATTTAAAAAAAAAAAAAAATTTGTCTCTTGAAATATTGTGGTGTTATAGACATACCAGTTGATGTCGATAAATCCGTCGCTGGCATAAAATATGTCTCTATTCGTGTCGCTAAACATGTCGTTAAAAGGCTTTTTTCTAGTAGTGTATACAGTAAAATAACATGGCCATTTGGAAGCAGCTAAAGCATGGCTAAACTACTAATGCCCAATGGTGATTGCATGTTTGGAACACTTTCATTTCTTAGATACATTAGACTCCTCCCAACAGTGACTAACTACTGACGCGTCAGTTTGTGCCACGTCTGCGCCACATCAGCTTTTTCCACAACTGACATAAACTGACATTTCACTCCCTACAGTAACATCACTTCTCTTTTTTTCAGGGCCCCACACACTAATTTATTTATTTATTCAATACACAAACTTAAACAAAATATTTTTATAAAAATTAGTAAAATACATTATTTAAATTAAAGCCATTAAATTAGTTAAAAAGAAAACATTAAAATAATTACAATATTAAAACCCATAAGCCTTTTAAAGCCCATTTTTTTAAAAGCCCCATTTAATGAATCAAAGCCCGTTTACTTTATAAAACCTAAACTATTCATTCATCATCATCATCATCGTTTTCCTTTTCCTCTACAAGTGAAACAAACTTAAAAAAACACAGACAAAAAATTGAAAAAGAAGAAGAAAAAGAAGATGAAAAGAAATCGAAGGAAACAAACACGTTGGGACCCGCGGTTGCCAAAGCGACGCATCTCAATCTCCGTCGCCAAACCGAAGCCATCAACCGACGCCGGCCAACCGACGGGCCGTGCCTATGGAGTCGGTGCCGTCGGTTGAAACCGACGTCCAAACCGACGCACCGTTGGGTGCGGTCTTATAAGGTTAAGTGCACCGGAATGTAGTGGGTTTAATGGAAATGGAGCTCAAAATCATAGCTTTTAGATTTATCAAATCTAACGAATTATTTCTCAGCAAAAAAGAACTTTAATTAGGGGCACAAATACCCTCTTTATACGACTGTATATACAAAAATTTAATCAGATCATATACAATTAGGTAACGGAAACGAATTATTTCTCAGCAAAAAAGAACATTAATTAGGGGCACATATCCACGCTTTATAGTTTATACGACTGTATATACAAAAATATAATCAGATCATATACAATTATGCAAACGGAATCAACGTCATCAGGTTTCACAATAATAAGTGGACCGGAATCGGAATGAAGAACGGATGAGATTATACCAATAACAAGGGGCGCGTGTTCCAAAACTATGTAGCAGTACCAAAATACCCCCCATTAAACTTATCGGTGTTGAAATCGACAAATTAATCCCTTTTTTGATATACGCCTATCCCATTTTAGTGTCATACAGCATGATACAAAACAACATAGATAAACCTTGACGGTATAACTGAAAACACAAGATGACCTGATTTAATTAAACATATGTTCTTACATTGGTGGAAACTCCAACCATTCTAAACAAGGCCCGACAAAGTAGACATATAACTTACAAGTTTCAAAATGGGTTAATAATGGTTTAATCTTTCAAGTTCTAACTTTTTAACGTTTTAACCATTCAAGTATTCCTCTAATGATTTAATCCTTCAAGTTTGCATTGACTCATTGATATACCCTTCAAAGGGTTTTACAAGTAGAAGTAGAAGGGTAAATTCATTATAAAAGACAAACTTCAAGGGTTAAAAAATCAAACTTTTGAGGTATAAAGAACAAATATCTCCATCAAGAGTTAAACTGTCAGAATTTTAAAAATTAAAAGATTAAACCATGAGAGAAAAAAAAACTTAAATGGTTAAAACGAAAAAAAATGAAACATTGAGATTAAACCATTATTAACCCTTTCAATTTTAAAGAAATACACCCATCTCTTACTTCATGATCTGAGTTGACTTTCCACAATATAACCTCCATCCATACAAATCTGTATCATGTGAGAACATTTCACTTTGTTTTGGTAGAAGCTCCATTACCTCTAGACATCTGCATGTATATGAAATATATCACCTGATTACATACTTCTTAGCCACATTCAACTATTCAAGAGGTGGAACTTTGGTAATTTGATAGCCACATTCAATGTAATCTGACATTATAAATCTTAGCTTATCATATGCTTAATATCTTATACTGCTGAAGAACGGAATTTTCAAAGTAAAAAAGAAAATCAGTACTCTTATATTATGGTTATATATATAAGAGCATTTATAAAACCATGTCTAGGTGAAACTTTAATAACTTACTTGTGATTCCAGTGCCTTCTTAAGTTGTTCCACAACTTCTTTTGCTTGTGGCCGTTCTTCTCTATTCTCATTTAAGCACCGGTAGGCAATCTTCTGAAATGCACTCAATGCTTCCGGCATGATCTGTGCTTTTATTTCCTCAAAAACCACCGTATCGTGTTTTCCTTTTTCAAATCTTTCTTTAATGAAAATCGGTAGATACACACCTTCCTGTTTGTGGATCACGAACGTTGATCTTCCACACAAGATCTCAAATAAAACCACACCAAATGCATATATATCAGATTCTACGGTTAAGAAACCCGATTTTAAGTAAAGTTGATCCACATAGCCCAGTGTGCCGCACGCCCGATCAATGACATAGTCCGTTTTCTTGTTTATTGCACTTCTCAAGGAAAGCCCAAAATCGGCAAGTTTTGCATTCCAGTCACCGGTTAGTAGAATGTTAGCGGTTTTGATGTCCCTATGTATCACCGTTGCTTGTTTTCCAACTCCTCTATGAAGGACATCCAATGCAGTTGCAACATCAATGCATATTTTGAGCCATCTCACCCAATTAAGATGGACATCGCTCAAATACCTATCAAGACTTCCTCTAGGCGCATACTCATAAACAATGATTTTTGCGTCTTTTTCATCACAATAGCCTACAAGAGGGATGATATTCCCATGCTTATACTCAAAAAGAATTTGGAGCTCATTTCTAAATTGTTTTTCCCCTTGACCACCACTTGTATCCAATCGCTTTGCAACAATTGTATTATCACTTTGTGGAAGTTTTCCTTTATAAACATCCCCAAATCCTCCTCCGCCAACACAATTGTCTTTACGAAAAATTTTTGTTGCAAATTTTATGTCTTCAAATGAAATCCTGAGGTTGCCGTCTTTGTTGTTTTCCTGTCAATCATGAGACACCATATTAAATTCATACATAACAACCTTCAACGTCCTTATATGTTCCAATATAATTTGAATCGACTAAAAAATCCCCCAAAGTGTTGTTTTAGATGTTCCCTGTTAGTACATGTTTGTGTCTGTCAGTTGGTCTAGCTCGTAGTTTGTAATTAGAATTAGTTATCCTGATTCCTGCGATGTTGTGCGTAACGTCGCAGGTGCGACGTCAGGTATTGGGCCTGCGACGTAGTCAACGTCGCATGGGCTTGGGCCTGCGACGTCGTGTGCGACGTCGCAGGTGCCAGATTTTGTATATAAACGTTTTACGTTTTCTGTTTTAGGGTTGACGAAACCCTAAACGTAATTAGTCGAATCCACCTGTAATCTGATCGGTTATAATCAATATACAAACGTTTTGATTCGTATTCTTTGTGTTTGATTATTCATGTGATTGGTTCGTGATCTAATTGTTATTTCCGCTAGCGATTAGATTGACTCGGTGCCGTATAGATCCAAGGTTAGGGACAAACAACTAGTATCAGAGCAGAAAAGTGCTCGTTTTTGGCGATTAGGATCGAGTTCGGGAAAAAGCGACGTGATTCTCATAGTATTTTGTGATTATTACGTTTGTTTTTTTTTTTTTTTTGTGTGTTTTACAGGTTTTCGATCAATATTACTGGGAAAGTTGAAGGTTTTCGTCGATCTTCGAACGTGGTTTTCGTTTAGGGTTAAAAAATTCGTTTTTAGGGTTTTTGGCCGCAGGTTTTCGCGTTTTGCGACGTTACCTGCGACATCAGCTGCGACGTCGCTTGCGACGTTAGGATTTGGACTTTAATTAGTCTGTGCGACGTACTGTTGCGACGTCATCTGCGACGTTGCTATTTTGATTTTAAATAGTCTCTGCGACGCTGTGTTGCGACGTCTTGTTGCGACGCCGTGTGTCTCTGCGACGTCCTCTGCGACGTCATCTGCGACGTAACTCTCAACGTCGCATATTTCTGATTCTTAATTGAATCCTTTGCTTTTTGCGACGTCACGCTCGCCGTCGCATAACCTTTGTGCGACGTTATCATCAACGTCGCTAATATCAGAAATTTGTTTTTTTTTTTTTTTTTTTCGATTAAGTAATTACAATGGCTGCTGATAAAGAGGATATTAGAGGACTGAGAGAAATGATTAAACAAAGTAATGACATAGGTTCAAGTAATAAGCCTCCACTATTTACTGCGGACATGGATTACGTGTACTGGAGAGACCGACTTGAGCAATACATTGATTTTCATTGTCCAGAATTATGGGGACCATTACGTGAGCGTTATGTACCTCCATTAGCTGAAGGGGAATACCATAGTTTTCGCCCTGTCAAGACTTATAAAGCTATGACTCCAGAGGAGAAGAAAGATTTTGACACTGAGAGAAAGTCATTTTCGATGATTAAAATGTGTTTAACCAAGGATGTTCTATGGCTTTTCAGAACTCATGAAACAGCCTTTGATTTATGGAAGGCAATTGAAACTCGTTGTGGAGGAAATGATAAATATAAGGAAGCCAAGCTCGAACTTGTTAAGAAACAGTACGATATCTTTGACATCCTTCCTGATGAAGACTCAACTTCTTTATTCACTAGGTACTCACGGTTAGTTGGTGAGTTGTTTGAAGGGGGTTATACTTTTCCTGCAATTGAAGTCAATAAGAAGCTACTGGATGTGTTGCCGAGTTCTTGGGATGTTAAAGTTCAATTTTTAAAAGAAAATGAAGAACTTGCAAACATGTCTTTGGATACTTTGATAGGGGATCTTCAAGCTCACGCGATGGAGATTAAGAAGAAAGAAACTAGGTCTGGTGCTGCTGTTCAGAATCCTAGTGTCTATGGTGTTCAACTTAACTCTGGAAAGACTTATGGATCTGGAGTCGCCTTTGTAATAAATACAAATGCTTCATCAACCTCTTCTTCTTCTTACGATGGGATTCATTCTGTTTTCATGTTTGGACCTTCTTCAAATCAACAACAGGTTCAAGTCTCACCTGCTATTCAGGAACAAGCTGCCATTTATACAGCTTTCTTAAGTTCATACAAGGATTTGGTTACTCAACCGAATCTTACTTTGGAATTGACTAAGGAAGACTATGCTCAGCTTGATGAAGATGATTTGGAGCAAATGGATCTAACTTGGAATGTGGCAATGATCACCCGAAGAATTCAAGAGTTCTTGCAGAGGACAGGGCGTAAAAGCTTGGAAGGTGATGGAAAGACTGGCTTCGGATTTGACAAGAGTAAGGTCCGATGTTACAATTGTCAAAACTTGGGTCACTTCGCCAGGGAATGCGAGAAACCCAAAATGCCAGCTTCAGGATTCACTACACCTTCTACGCCTCAAAAGACCAAAGAAAAGGAAGTTACTAAGAAAGGGCCTGCTGATAATGCCCTGATTGTTTTCGAGCCCACAAGTCAAGATTGGACGGCTGTCTCCCAGCAATACCAACAGTGTTTGATGGCTCACATTGTGAATGAGGTACATGATGAACCATTAAATTGTATCTCATGCATTAAGTTAACTGAATCTCTAAAGGCATATCAAATTGACACCGTAGAGTTGAGGAAAAAGAATGAAAAACTAACCGAGTCAAATAATTTCTTAAAAGCTAATGAGAAACTTTATGAAAAACATCTTGAGGCTCATCGGTTAGATACTCAGAAATATAAATCTAAGGTTTTTAGTCAAGAAGATGCCATTAAAAGCTATCTTGTTGAAATTGAACTGCTAAAGAAAGAATTACAGATTTAAAAATTGAGTATGAGAATTATAAGAGTAAAATCTTAGGTTCAAATTCCTCAACGGTTGTCTTTAATGAAATTCTTAGCAAGCATGGAACTAGTGGGAAAAAGAATGAGGGATTGGGATACCACTCAGTCCCTCCTCCTACTACTCACTGTCCCCTGCCTGTTAAGGAAGGCTTTGAAGAAATTCCAGTTGATCGGTCAAAGCTTTATGGTATAAAAGCCAAAGATGCTAAAGAGACCAAACATAACAAACCGGCAAAGGAGAAAACCAAGCGGCCAGAGTACCCCTTGCCAACGTTTGTTAAGTCTGTGAATGAATCTCCTGTTATTGTTGAGGAGAGTGTTAAGCTAAAGAATGAATCTCCAACCTGTTTTGAGGAGATTGTTGAGATTGAGGACATTACGGATCAGGAGTATCCTGAGGTTAAGAAAGTTGAAGTTAAACCTGAAAAAGTGATTTCAAAGGTTGAACCTGAAATTAAGGTTCAACCAAATAAGGGAAAAGCCAAGGTTTTAAACTCGAAACAACAAACTTTACAGTCACCTGTAAAGATTTTGCAAAGAAAATTAGTAAATGAAAATGTTTCGTATGATAAACCTTCAACTTCAACCTCTCATCCAAAACAAACATTTTCTAAGACGTGTACTCAATGTTCATGTTCTAGAAATGTTTCTCCACCTCCTGTGGTAATTCCTCAGCCTCAACCGTTTGTTGAGACTCGTTCTTGTTTCTACTGCAAGAAACAAGGACATTTAATTCGTGAATGCCCAAAGCTGTCAAATCAGCGCTATGGGAGAGAGATGCCTAGGACATCTGTTTATAGAAATTCTTTTTCAAAATCTCAACCTAGGCGTTACTCAAACTCTCCTAAGCCTGTTTTGAAGCCAAGTAATGTTGAGCAAAAATCTTTGTCAATTCAAAAGCCCAACATTACTTCCAATACCAATTCCGAACCTTCTAAAGTTTGGAAACGAAAAGAGTCTGATGTTGACTCTTCAGTCGTCAACAATAACACATCAGATAAAATTTTTAATTTGTTTAAAGATAAAATCCTATCTGACTTGCTTATTGTTGATGACCACGGTCGACCTAAGTCTGTAAAGGCTTGGGTCACCGTTTCTCACTAATCTCATTCGTTTGTGTGTTGCAGCAGTCAGAACGCGTTAAAGATAGTGAATGGTATTTGGATAGCGGCTGCTCGTGACATATGACAGGCGATGTATCTCTTCTTGTGGATATTAAACCATACGCAGGAGGATATGTTGCCTTTGCTGGAGATACTGGGGGAACCATTTCTGGAAGAGGAACGCTAACTAACGGCAATGTTAGTTTTGAGAATGTGAACTACGTGGAACAGCTTACACACAACTTGCTAAGTGTTTCACAGGTCTGTGATAAGGATTATACCACTGCGTTCACAAAGACAGAGTGCGTGATACCGAAGCCTGGGTATGTCATTCCGGAAGAATGGGTGTTACTGAGAGCACCAAGAAAGAATGACACATACATTTTGAATATGAGAACTGTTGAGACCTCGAATGAGTATACGTGTCTCTTGTCTAAGGCTTCTGAAAAGGATTCACTGCTTTGGCACAGACGAATGGGACACATTCATTTCCGAAAAATGAATTTCTTGACTAAAAATGACCTAGTGCTAGGAGTTCCAAAACAGTCATTTGCTCTAAAGGATGACTGTATCTCTTGCCAAAAAGGAAAGTTACGTAAGAAGTCCCATAAGTCTAAGCAGGTGAATTCCATAAATGCTCCATTGGAACTACTGCATATGGATCTTTTTGGTCCAGTCTCTACAAAGAGCATTGGTGGTCGGTCTTACTGCTTGGTAGTTACTGATGACTACTCAAGGTTTTCGTGGGTTTACTTTTTGACCTCAAAGGGGGAGAATCCTGATATTCTGGTGTATTTGTTGGACAAGTTGGCAAATCTGTGCAACTTGAAGGTGAAAAGGATACGAAGCGACAATGGAACTGAATTCAAGAACTCAACTCTCGAATTGTTTTGTGCTACAAGAGGTATTGAGCATCAATTCAGTGCTCCAAGGACTCCACAACAGAATGGAGTCGCAGAAAGAAAGAAAAGAACAATCATCGAGACAGCTCGGACTATGTTAGCTGACTCCAAGTTACCAATCATCTTCTGGGCTGAGGCGGTAAATACTGCCTGTTATGTTCTGAATAGAGTGCTTTCGGTTAAGAAAAAGAATAAGACGTGTTATGAACTTTTCAATAACCGTAAGCCAAATCTGCAGTTTCTAGAACCATTTGGGTGTCCATGCATGATCATGATTACAAAAGATAAGGTCTCTAACTTTGGTGATAAAGCTGTTGAAGGAATTTTTCTTGGATATTCAGTCAACTCTCCGAATAAAAGAGTCTTTAACAAATCAACGAATCAGATTGAGGAACATTTTGAAGTGAAATGTTTAAGGTATACGGAACCTCCTCAAGGAACGGGTCCGGATTGGTTTTTCAACTATGGAAACCTCTTCAATTCTTTCAATATTCCGGAAGAAGATTATACGGAAGAATTGGTTTCTATACTTCATGAACTTGATCTTACTCAAGATACACCTGTTAATAAACCATCCGACCCATCTCCCAATGCAACACCCGCACCTCCACCAACTAAACCTACACCTTCACAAACAACACCCACACCACCACAAACAACAACCAAACCACCACCATCTACACCTACACCATCTCCTAATCCACCATCTTCGGTTGCTCCTTCTAAAACAGTCTATAACTACACAAAGGAGCTTCCATATGATCCAAACATGCCTCCTTTAGAGGAACCTCAAGAAGAAGATGAAGTGGAAGAAACAATGGCCTACTCTCACTTATTTTCTCCTGAAGATGAAGGAGAAGAAGAAGAGTTAGCCATTCCTGAGTCTGCTGGTACTCCCGAAACTGAGGGAGATTTGAACAATCTGGGTGTGGACGTTGTGCCAACTACCATACCAGAAACGCGTATACATAAGGATCACCCCATTGATAATATCATTGGTGATCCTCATGCATCTGTTCAAACACAACAACAAGCAAAGCAGACTTCAGCTCAACAGCTTTTGGGACTTATTGCTCATATTGACTCATGTCATTTGTCTCAAATTGAACCTAAAAAGGTTGAACAAGCCTTAAAAGATCCATCTTGGGTCGAGGCTATGCAGGAGGAACTACAACAGATAAACAAGATGAATGTTTGGGAAATTGTTCCTCTACCCAAGTGTGCTCACTTGACGGGTACTCGTTGGGTTTATCGCAACAAAATGGATGATCGTGGGGCGGTTATTCGAAATAAAGCCAGTCTGGTAGTTCAAGGATATAGTCAACTGGAAGGTATTGACTATGATGAAGTTTTCGCTCCTGTCGCTCGTTTGGAATCTATTAGAATTTTTCTAGCCTATGCTTCTTTTAAAGGATTCCGTGTGTATCAACTTGACGTGAAGTGTGCCTTTCTATATGGAGATGTCGACGCAGTGATTTATGTGTGTCAGCCTCCTGGTTTTGAAGATCCAAAGCATCCTAATCATGTTTGTAAGCTGAAGAAAGCTTTGTATGGTCTTCATCAATCTCCTCGACTTTGGTATGAGAGACTTGCCAAGTACTTGCTGAAGAATGGTTTTGATAGAGGACAGATTGATAGCACGCTTTTCATCAAATGGGAAGGAGCGGATTTATTACTTGTGCAGGTCTATGTGGACGACATAATTTTTGGATCAACTAATGATCAGTTGTGCAAGGATTTTGAAAGACTGATGAAATCTGAGTTTGAAATGAGTGCTATGGGGGAACTCACATCCTTTCTGGGACTACAGGTTGAGCAATCTAACAATGCAATTTATATCCACCAGTCAAAATATGTCACTGACATGTTAAAGAGGTATGAATTGCTCAACTGTAAACACTACGGCACTCCAATTGAAGTAAGACACAATCTTGGACCTAATGAGGAGGATGAAGATTGCAAGGAGAAAGACTATCGCTCAATGATAGGCTCTCTCATGTACCTGACTGCCTCAAGACCAGATATCGTGTTTGCCGTTTCACTCTGCTCTCGATTTCAAGCAAATCCGAAGGTGTCTCATATGAAGGCAGTAAAACGCATTTTTGGATACCTCGCTTTTAGGCCATCTCTGGGTCTATGGTATTCAAACGAGAAGAACTTCGAGTTAACTGCATATTCGGATTCGGATCTTGGTGGTTGCAAGGTAGATATGAAGTCAACTACTGGAGGATGTCAGTTCCTTGGATCGCGCTTAGTTTCTTGGCAGTGCAAAAAGCAGACTGCGGTTGCTATTTCCACAGCTGAAGCCGAGTATGTTGCTGCTGCAAGTTGCTGTTCTCAAGTTCTTTGGATTCAGCACCAGCTTCGTGATTACGGGGTTCAATCTCTCTATGACTCCTATTTACATTGATAATACAGCTGCTATATCTATAACACACAATCCCGTACAACACTCTAAGACCAAACATATCAAACTTAGGTTCCACTTCATACGGGATTGCTTTGAGAAACACCTTATAGATGTCGTACATATAGAAACCCTTAAGCAGTGTGCGGACCTTTTCACAAAAGCCTTTTTGCGATCACGTTTTATTGAAATGGTCAATCTAATAGGTTTAAGGTTCTTTCAGTTAAAGAATTGATTTGTGACTTGGATTTTTTTTTAGTTTTTAAATTCATTAAAAAAAAGAAAAAAAAAAAAAGAAAAAAAAACCAATCGCAATAGCCACTCTTTATACTCTTTAGTATTAAAGAAAACGCGAGGTTGCAACATTTTTAAAATAGACGTTGAAGTTGTGTCTGTAAAAAACTTGGGATATGATAGTACATCGGGTGACATGCACAAAATGGAATTTTAAGGTTTATCTTGGATGTGTCAGTAGGTTTATATGACACACTTAAAACAGTTTCTATCTAAATTGTCTTCATTACACGATGTATTGGTAGGCATGATACACACCGGTTTGTGAGTGAGTAAGAAGTAATAATACAACTTGTCTATTACTTTGTGAAAAATGTTATATGATGTATGACGTATGTCTTAATTGATAAATGGAAGTAATGACATACACTGTCATAATTATGAAATGTAAAATTGGCATATAGTAATAATATGATTATTCGCCTAACTAATGGTGACTATTGTTGTACTCATGTACATACCTGAATCCATTAGTTGTGCAAATAGTCTCAAACTTGGTATGTTCATACTAAGGGATCCTCTGTTGTACTATGTACAGAACTGGAGCCACTAGTATCTTCATAGTCGGTTTGATGTATGCCTAAATTTAAATATCAAGTGTATGTTACGAGAAAACCGAGTTAAACTTGGTCTTGTAATCTCTACCTTGTGTGAATATGCAGTGTTTTGTTTTACTAAAGTTTATCGGTATATCATATAATAGGTTTCTCAAAATTAATATTCAAACTAACAATAAAAGTTAGCTCACAAATACGAATGTAATATGTTTAGGTGGATAAACAATACCAATAATCGTCTTGAAATAATTTTTATAAAAGGTGTTTTAAATGTGCCAAGTAAATTTAAAGTGGACAAATATACTGATGATCGAAATAACACTTACTATTCCTAATAATTGCATGTTATTCCGATATGATCCCTAATCAGACAAAACAACTCCGTCACCAAAAATAGAGTGTTAGTAATTTTATTTTGTTATATTTTTACTTTTTGTGATATTAAAGAAAATACCAAAAAGAATTTTTTACTTTAGTTATTTCATTTTATGCTTTATTTTTATTCTAAGTTATTTTTTCCAAGTCACGAGTCATTTGGTTATTATTTGCTAAATAACAAGTAAACGGTTCTTGAAAAATTCAAAATCGACTCAAATCACATCCTAACTGCTCTATGCGACGTACCACTCAACGTCGCCTGCGACGTCCCAGCCTACGTCGTACATAGGGTTAGACTATATATAGTCTCAACCGCGACGTAACGCGTCACACTATTCACTATTCACTTGCGACGTAGCCTGCGACGTACCATTTGGCGATTTGCGACGTAGCATTTTTTCGAGCATTTTCGTGATTTGTAGCCGTTTTCATTCCGATTCACTCACGTAGTTTTGATCTACTCGTTATTCCGCACACTTAGGTACCAATCTAACCTATTTTCACCGTGTAATTATGCGATAATTGCTATGTATATCTTACGGTTTAAAGGGTTACGGGTTTTGGGATAAATTCGATGGTGTATTGTATGATTTACGTGTTATAAATTATATTTTTGTGATCACCATTGTTAGCCGCACCTTTTAGTGCGTTTGATTTTGAAAACCCCTAAATTCGATGGTTAGGGTTTCTGGGTTGGGGACGAATGTTCGTCGATGCGACGTACGCTGCGACGCCGTGGCCTACGTCGCTTTGCTTAATTATTATTAATTGCCTACGTCGCCCTTCCCTACGTCGCCTTTTACTGCGACGTACTACGCGACGTCCCTCACTACGTCGCTATTTTATTAAATGTGATTAAATTCACAATAAATTGCAAAATGCGACGTACCTCTTGACGTCGCTCGAATTTTCTGCGACGTCAGGCGTTGCGTCGCTTTTCAATTTATTCTGATTTTTGGCGACGTACTATTCTACGTCGCTCTGTATTATGCGACGTCAGTGGCTACGTCGCTAGTTCCAGGAAGTTTATAAAGGTTTTACAAAAAATGTAACATTTTTTGCTAACCTTTTTCGAGTTGCAATATGTTTTTGTTTTTGCAGATATGGCTCTTGTTTTCGAAGCGCGTCATAATACTGCAGCTTACCTTGATGATACTTATGATAAAGCAGCACCGTATCGTCAGATGATTGCATTTTTGAGGCGTTCAAGGGTATTCCACGCCATTTCGGATAACACTGTGGCTTTTGGAAATCTGATCAACCCTTTCTGGAGAAACGCAAATGTTGTTACTGATAACAACGTTCGAAGACTGGTTTCTACAGTTGCTGGTACGGAAGTCACTATTACAGAACAGAGTATTCGGGAACTTTTACAGCTGAACGATCAACCGAATATGCCAGTCGGTTTTGACCATATTTTCGTTACGGGGGCTATGCAAAGGATTGGATATCCCGGGATTCCCACTGATCAGTATAGGAAAGCGAACCTCACATGTGTTTGGAGATATCTGATGCATGTGATTATCGTTTGTTTGGGAAATAGGAAAGGTGGAACGGATGGTATGAGCCGAAGTTTGGCTTCTGCTATGTTAGCGTTAGTGTACAACAAGCCGTTCAACTTCTCGGGTTTTATATTCAAGGCTATGGTTGACAATGCAAATGCCGGGGATCAGAAATGGATCTTATATCCGAGGTTTATTCAGCTGCACATCAATCGCCATCATCCAGATCTTCAGGCACAGGGTGATATTGATCAACAATTAAAGATTTCACCGATGATGAGTCGGATCTTTACCATTTGTGCAGGTTTTGAGAAAGGGGTTGCGGCAGCAACGGATGTTCCCTTGTTTGGTCATATTGTTGATGAGAATTACGTGCCGCCTCCGGAACCTCAATATATGGACATTCCGGCACCACAGCAACCGCAGCAACCGCTTGTGAACATTCCTGTTCAAGCTGCGGGGGAGAATGTAGATGCTCTTTTGGAAAACATTGAGCAGTTTGGCCATGTTGAATCGGACAACTCAGCATCTCATGAGACTGTTGAAGGTTCTGATTCTGAAGCTGCCGCAAATGTAGGTCCTCAGGATGGGGGTCCGACGCCTGAGCACTCGGACGGTACTGTTCCGCATCCCTCTGAGATGGAACGTATCCGGATTACCGATTCATTCCGATATCTGAGGATTCAGCGTAGGATCAGGGCAGGACGCACGTATGTACCTCCAAGGGATACGGGGAAACGTACTCGAGGTGACGATGATTCTGCTGATGTAACTTATCGACCTAGTCGTCGTGTTCGTCGCTCTTCGTCAGCAAGAGCTCCAGTCAACCCGTCCCCTCAAGATGCTTTTGAGATTCAACCGACACCAGCTTTTATGCAAAAGATGATGAATGATATCCAGAGTATGCAGCAAAGGATGATAGCTCAAGATGAAAAGATTGCTGAGCAAGCTGCGCTGATCGAGGTTCAAGCTAAGGAGCTTGAGGAAACGAAGCTTAGGGTTAATGTTTTGGAAGGCAGGTTACTTGCCTCGGGGGAGTCTGGGTCTGGGATACCCACTTTAGAGTCAAGTGAACCTGCGTCTGTAAATCCCAACCCTGTACTTGAAAATGTTAATGAAAATATTTCTGTTTTGGATTACTTTTGTGTTGAAGATATTCCAGGGCAACCGAGACCGCTGGCTGTTGACTATTCATTTGCTGACTTATCGTTTATTCAAAGAATGGCCAGTGGAGTTGGCTCTGAGGAAGAAATGGATAATGTTTTTGAGATGAATGAGGATGTTTCGATTGAAGAGGAACAGTTGAATTCAGATGAAACGTATGATGATGCACAATCTGGGGAAGCTTATGATGGTGCACCAATTATAGAATCTGATTCAAGTGAAGATGAGATGCCAGCTAAAGCTCAACATGGAGAATCAAGTTCTGCTGCAACTCCAGCTCCAGAGACACAGTCACCGGACTCAGCAGTTCCTGAAACTGAATCTTCTGATGTTCCTAAGAAGAAATTAACTGCTGAAGAAAAGAGAGAAAGAAATAAGCAATGGTGGCCTAAGGGACGCAATCCAGTTCCTATTCCAGTTAAATGTCAAGTTTATCGAGTTAGTCGAAATTATACTGGAGTTATCAGAAGCTGGAAATGTCACAGAAATTTGTTTATGATAAAGAGAAGAGATGGAGTTCAGTACTTCAGAATGCGTTTTGATAGATTGAGCACGTTGCCGAAAGGAGAAATAAATCGTTTAGCTCAATTGAATCTGATCAATCTGTTCGAGAATGATTATGCTGAGTTTATTCAGAGAAATTTACGTCGGGAAGTGTTATCGAAGACATATTCCAAATTGAAACCGACGTTGGGAACTCGGTATACGTGGAAAAAGAAGATTGATCCAGTCACCAAAAAGCCTATGGTTAAAGTTCACTATCCGCCTGCTAAATGTTTGACTGAGATACCTCTGGAACCTGTTCCTTATTATTTTCTGCGAAGATTCGTTAAATGGGAACTTGATCCACAGACTGGTGAAGCGGTTATTACTTTCGTTCCAGATTCTGAACCGTGGCCAGAAGTTGGAGGTATATGGAATTTGAAGCAAGCAACGTTTAGAATATATGATCCGATGAGTTTGATTAATCTTCATGAAAAAGATTTGAGAAAACTCTACGACAATCGGATTCAGGTCGGTGGAAAGAATGAATTCAATAAATGTTTAGCCGAACAGTTTTATAATGTGGTTACAGTTTGTGTGGCTAATGGAATTCACGCCGACGGTCAATTTCCTGCGGGCTGGGTTTAAAGAAGATTTTTGAAGACCAAGCTGAAGTCACGGGGGAGTTTGTTAGTACATGTTTGTGTCTGTCAGTTGGTTTAGCTCGTAGTTTGTAATTAGAATTAGTTTTCCTGATTCCTGCTACGTTGTGCGTAACGTCGCAGGTGCGACGTCAGGTATTGGGCCTGCGACGTAGTCAACGTCGCATGGGCTTGGGCTGCGACGTCGTGTGCGACGTCGCAGGTGCCAGATTTTGTATATAAACGTTTTACGTTTTCTGTTTTAGGGTTGACGAAACCCTAAACGCAATTAGTCGAATCCACCTGTAATCTGATCGGTTATAATCAATATACAAACGTTTTGATTCGTATTCTTTGTGTTTGATTATTCGTGTGATTGGTTCGTGATCTAATTGTTATTTCCGCTAGCGATTAGATTGACTCGGTGCCGTATAGATCCAAGGTTAGGGACAAACATTCCCAAATTGAATTCAGGTAACATCTTTTCCTAAGTTTCCAAAGTTTTATTACTCTACAGAGAATATAAATTACTGACAGCAATTACGTATATAATATAATTCAGGACATATAAATATAATTGCGAATTTAAGAAAATAATACTCTTTTCCAACTTCCATACTACATATGAACGTATATATAATTTTATAAAACTGGGGAGATATTGATGATTAGCTAGAATGATGTTGAAAGTTTTTTGCAAATTGGAGATGAATTTGCATGTACGGTGTTTAAAGTGTTTATGGAATTAATGATAACGTGGTGATAGCATATATGATAAGTTGAAGAAACTGGGTTAAAAAGATAAACCCTTATAACACTCAAACCAACTTCAAAGAAAAACAGTAACTTACTTGAAAGAATAATGCTTTCTCGAGCTCCTCTACAATAACTTTCATTGTTGGACGCTGGTCTTGAGTTACTTCCAAACACCGACAAGCAACGTTCAAAAATGCTTCCAAAGAATTTTTGTCGGGTCCTTTATTTAGGGAAAAATTGTTGCCACCACTTTCTTCCTTAATTATAGGATCTATCATTTCCATTAATGTTCCATCCTGGCCGCATCTTCGTGCCTTAGATCCCAGAACCTTGTCTACCTTCCCACAAAATAAACTAAACAAAACTATTCCAAAACTAAATACATCTGATTCTCTTTTTAACTTACCTGTCTGCATATATTCTGGATCCGTGTAACCATGAATCCCATCAATCTTACCAAGATAGAGAGCATCGTCATCTTGATTCGGAGGCAGAAACACTGAGTGCGCGAAGTCAATAATCTTTGCTCCCCAATTTTCATCTAAAGCAATTGTGTGGCTCCTTATATTACAATTGATCACCATCCTTTGGTCTTCCATCTCATGATGTAGGTATTTCAATCCATGAGCAACATCAAGGGATATTTTTAAACGTTCTGCCCAAGTAAGGATAGGCTTGTCTTTGATGTTTACGAAATAACCTTCAAGGTATCCATTAGCAAAGTGCTCCAAAACTAGGATCTTCTCGGATCCTTCTTCACAAACTCCAAGTAGAGTGACTATGTTCCGATGCTTACAAGTTGTAAGCATTTCAATATCCGTAAGGAATGCTTCCTCTCTTCGTTTGGCATCAAAAGGGAGGAACTGTTTCACTATCACCATAGAGCGTCTCTTGGGTAGTCCACTTTTACTCTTCTCCTCTATAGAGGCAAAATTTTCCGTATCGAAGTACTCAAGTTCTGCTTCTAATAACTCATACAATGGGTCAACAACTTTACTGTATGCCGAAGAAAAGTTATTGGTGGCCAAGAGTATATCGCTGAGTCTAATATGTAGTTGCTCCAAAATATTTCCCTGCAACATTGTGATTAGGGGTAAATTAAAGAGTGTTCCAACTTATACTTTGCAAGAAGAATAAGAACGAAAACTAAAAGAAATTGTATGCATGATATTTTGTTGATTCCTATAAAGCAATTTACCGACAATATGCACCCAAAAATACATGTTAATTGATCCGACTTAATCAATTAATTATATTGTATGATAATTGATAAAATTAAACATTTTGGAGGGTTACAAAGTATTAAATGAAACTAACTTTGTGTCTAGTTTATTAGAATGAGAATAAATTGTTTTTGTTTCCTTTCTAATAAAAAGAGTCAATAATCAGGTTGAGTTTTGAAAATGGTTATCCAACGAGGTCGAGCTTGATTGAGTTTTATCGTACAATTATTTTATATCAATATCAATAGCCCAACTCGTCTATACCCACATAAAGTGCAAAGCCCAATATATAAGCTCAGATGGAGTTTCACTATAAAACTAATTGGTTATAGATGATGTAGCTCGTGAACTTGTATACAAGTTTTAGTTTCTTTATGTTTGCGATTTAGGATATAGGTTTGTGCCCAACAATCCTCCGTTCTAACCGAAATTTCGCATTTGGGCCTCCATTTCAATGATGCTTTAAACACCACAAGATCAAGCCTTCTTATTCTCAAGGAGGAACGAGATGATGTTACTTCACCAAAGATCAAGCCTTATTATTCTTCGACATGGAGATTAGACCAAGGATACCGTCTACATCAATACCGGGCTACAACCGTAGCTCTTGCCATGACCATTTTCAGTTCAACTCATCCAACGGTCAACATCTAATCTCATTTACTTTCAAGTGCCATAAATCTATTTATTTAATATCAACAAATAAAGGTCATAGTCCTAATATCGGTTGTTATGATCTTTTTCAGCCCAATTTGTCCAAAGCCCGACATATAAGTCCAAATGAGGTTCCACTCTAAAATCAACAGTGATATAGGAAGTAGCCGAGAACTTACATACAAGCCTTTTTGTTTCTCATGTGGAATATGATTTTGCACCTTAGATAAACTAAAATATACAAAGTAAGAGCTTAAAAGGTTATTACCTTTCGGTTGTTTGGTGAAGGACTTTCAATTGCATTTTTTGACCGCCCCTTCAAAATTAAACACAACAATTGAAAATAATTAGTTACTCCGTATTTTAATACGAGAGATTAATGATGAAAAGAAAAAAAAAAGAAGGTGTCTTACAAGATTTTCCGTTGTTTCAGTTCTAACAATTTCTTCTCTTTGTCGGCAGCTTCGTCAACATCTAGGTAATATCCTTTCTTCTTCATTATGGAATAATATGAAAAATTAAAGATTAGTGATACAAACAATATCAAAGGTTGTTTTCTTTCATCTTAACGAGTGTACGTGTGTGCTTCAATATTGAAAGAAAAATGTTAGGATCATAAAAAAAATAGGGAATAGTATCTAGAAATGCATTTAACTTATGCCCGATGAATATTGTGTGTACCCAACTTTACGTTTGCTATTTTTAGTATATTCAACTTTCAAAAATGGTGTTTTAATGTATTTTGATGATGTGTCGCTCATTTAAGGTGCCACGTAGCATCTAGAAAGTTTGACACGATATCAAAACGTTACTAAAATACACTATAACACACTTTTTAAAGTTTGATGCATTAAAAATAGTAAACCTAAGTTAGGTACATACAATAGACATCAAAGACAAGTTAAATGCATTCCAAACAGGTATTTACAAAATGATGTGGACCAATAGTGTGAAGTGAGATACATA
This sequence comes from Helichrysum umbraculigerum, assembly GCA_949592205.1. Taxonomy (NCBI): domain Eukaryota; kingdom Viridiplantae; phylum Streptophyta; class Magnoliopsida; order Asterales; family Asteraceae; genus Helichrysum; species Helichrysum umbraculigerum. The sequence continues at coordinate 13,734,040 of CATIUR010000002.1, read as the reverse complement.
TAAGAGAGAGAGAAATAGATGAACAATATGATTGGTCCATTTGATATGTTGCATCATTTTGCGGATATTTTTTTTGTAAAATTTATGTGACGTAGAAGTCCTTGTATATTGTAAAAAAAATTAAGATTGGTTATATGCATCCGAATCCCATAGGCATACCGCATACACCCGCACGTTTTCTAGAAGTTTGTAAAATTCACATATGACATTTTTGTATGTGCTGAACTTATTACAAACCAATATTTTAACTAACTGATGTCAGTGTAACTCGTTGTTTTTTTTTTTTTTTTGTTTTTTTTTTTAAGTATCAGTTGTCAATTTGTGTGTCTGTGTATAATACTAAGGTATGATTGGGAAGCATTTCGAAATAATATCATCAAGAATGTAAGATTTCTCCCAAAATGATGATGAAACAGTACTATTGTGGATCAATATATAAATTGAAGACATCAAAAGATATCCTTATAATAATATAGGGCTTAGTCCCTCGAAATGCAACGAACTATGCCCAAAACTCTATTGTATGGGACTAACTTTCGACGAGGCATAAGAATGCAACCAACCTGCTAAAGTGGGGTTTTTGATGTAGTTTACCTACTAAAATATGATGTCATCCGGTTTTCATTTTTTTTTTGACATGTAAGCTGCCACGTATATAGACACGTGGATTGCTGGCTATAGACACGTTAATGGGGGAATCTGCCATTTATTTAATATTATTTCATTTTAAAATTTTATTAAATGTTGTATATGTGGTCTTCATCAACATTAACAACACCAGCAGCTAGCATCATATCATCATCAAAAACTCATGTTCATATGAACATATAAACATTCCAGATCGTTAATAAACAACTACATACACATTCATATAAACATAAACACGTACAGTAACATTACCAGATCGTTAATAAATACCATCCATTGCCAGAATCACCATCGTCGTTGGTGGTTGTGGTTGCCGGAATCACCATCCATTGCCAGAATCGTTTATCACCATCCATCGCCGGCGGTCCAGATTCACTCCTCGCCGCCCTATCCAACCGCCACAACCATCATCTCGTTATCATCATCATCATCAAAGAAATTACAACAAAGATTTAAATCCACAAAATTATTTTAGATGAAAACCCTAATTTAAAAACCCCAAAATAAGGAAATCTCATACCCCCAAATTGATTAAATCCACCGCCATCAGTCTCCGATTAAACGATATCATATCTCAAATTCGATACAAATGTGTTTCCGTCACCAAACGGATTAGTGTCATCCGATTAGGATCGGTGTGTAATGGCTGTTGATTTGGAGACGATAAACGGCATCGGTTAGCGATGTGTAATCGCTGTTATGATGTTGATGGGGATCACATATGATTTTATGATGTTTATAAGAGATCATGTTTAGTGATTGTTGGTAACTGTTGAACTATTTGATGAAGAAGGATGAGTCCAGAAATGAGATAGAATACAAAATATACAAAATAAACATAAAAAGTTAAAATTTATAAGACGTGGAAACATATATCCACTTGTACTGCCACGTATCTTCCAACAAACCAAAAACACACTCCTTAACCGGTTACCTACTAAAAAGGTTAAAAATTACATCAAAAACCCCACTTTAATAGGTTGGTTGCATTCTTATGCCTCGTCGAAAGTTAGTCCCATACAATAGAGTTTTGGGCATAGTTCGTTGCATTTCGAGGGACTAAGCCCAATAATATACTAGATCTAAGACCCGCGAAATTCGCGGGCTACATCATTAAAACGTTACAACAAAATTTATCATAATATGAAGTAGTGGACATTGAATACACAATCAAAAAAATGTAAATTTTGGTGAAATTGACTTATTCCTGCTAAATACAATATTTTCGATGATAGCATATGTGTTGATACTTGATATATTGACACACACTGATACTGAGTTTGCACAATTAATTGAGTATAATTTAAACAAATTCATAAACTTAATAACATATATGAGACGTATGAAGATCTTCATGTAAAAAACGTGAAAACAATTTAGTATCATATATGTTTATCTTAATTATAGACATATTGGGGAATTTTAAGGTATTTGTAAAGTAGAAAAGGATTTTATTTATAATGGATGTAGCATTAATAGTGTAGCATGTACACCAAGTTAAACCTTAGTTAGACCTTCGTATCTTATTGCATCGAATAAAAAAAATAAAGGCTCTCGTAAGACCGTAGCAAAACCTCAACTGCTAATAGCAAACCTTAAATTTAAATAAAAAAAATTGCTGTAACCATTAACCCAGAGTTACATCTCAAATTTTCAACTCCAAATAATCTTTTTAATAGTCTTATTCTTTATATTTTCCTAGTGGGCCTACGATTATAGTTTGGGAAAATTATGGATGTAAATTAAATTTATTAATTGGATGTTCAAAAGATATAATATATCACGTTTAAAAATATATATAAATATAAATATATGTAAAAACTGAGGTAGTTAAATTTTAAAATTCAATTACGTAAATCACTTAATTTGGATTACATTTGAACCATAAATCTAGCACTATAAAACAATATAAAAGACATTATCATAAATTGCTTAGAAAAAAAACTGTTAGACATTATAATTAGAAAAATGCGAAGTTATGGAAATATGTGTCTCATTACAATCATAATAATATTTTTTAGAATCAACTAATGATCTAATTAGTTTAAGAATGTTTTGGTACTATTAGTTAGTTAATTACAGATTTTTATATTTATGATGTGTAATACGGAATCAAATACTTGAATACGCATAATCCAAAGCACATTTCACAAGCACCAGAACACCTTTTTCTAAAAACTCATTTGAAACCCTAGCTACGGCGGAATAAACGGTCATTAATGGCGACGGCAATGTAAACGTTGAAATAGCATCATCGGGGAAAGATTCGGAGGATACAACGAATCAAACTATACAAAAATTGATACAAAAAATTTCGGGTGATATCATGTTTTATTCTTGGTACATTTACTTTACGGACGTTACTTTTGTTGTGCTTATTATAATGTTTTAGGAATTAAAGCGACTAAAGTTGTATGAATGTAAGAATGTTGATGAAAACATAAATATTGCGCATCGATTACCACTTATAAAACATATGTTTCATCTGTTATAGATATTTAAGAATCTAATACGAATGAAACGTGCATTGATCATCTTGGTTAGGTATCTCGTGGCCTTACAACCTACAAAGTGCTTAGAGCATTAAGACGTGCATAATAGTCTGATATAGCTAACCATGCCATCGCAGATTGTCGTGTTGTCAATATCTCATTTAGTTGTAATAAAGTTGTCTTTCAAAGTGAATCAACCTACAAGTAGGAGATACAAATAAAGTCAGGATCAAGTAAAAATTCTGTATATATATGAGTGCTAACTATTATTTTGCCAATAAAACATAACAATAATACAGTTTAGTATATGTAAAATAAGTTAATATCGAATTAAAATTGAGTAAGAAATATAAAACCTGATGTAGGTAATCTTCTACGGCTCCTAAATTACTCATTGCCTTGGACATTTGAGACATGTATGTGGACATTTTTGGTGATGTTGAGGAAGATGTCACAGTATCCCACATCATTATATTTGAAAGAGTCTTGCAATCTAGTCATCCCCTCACTTACAAATATAGCAAAAAACATGTCACTTAAATTTAATGCATATGACACATTGTTAATAAAAATATCGACTCGTAAGTACAGAGGTTTATTTGACGGAAAATAAAAGTATAAGATTATTTGATTCTGTTTATGACTATAATAAATAATAATGTAAGTATATATTTTATGTATTAAATTTTGCATTAACTTATTTTCGGGGCAATTTAGTAATGTAGTCATCAAAAAAAGATAAATAAGGGTTTTAACTTATTATTAGAACATTATATAAGTATTGAATATCATGACAAGCCTTACTTGCATTAATAACTGTACTTATATAAGTCCGTGTTGTTAAAACTGATGTTTTGAGTCTAAATAAAACTGATGTTTTGAGTCTAAATATCACATAATCTCTTTCAGAATGTACATCAAAAGACCATGATATTGTTTTGTGTAACGCATAATATTAAACATTCAAGTGTATATTTAAGATAAATAAAAAGGAAAGACATGAAGTAGTAATGGACATAACCTGTACGCCAATCCTTTTAAGATGCAGAAAGTTACAGTCTTGATTACAGGTGTTCTCTTCATATCGGCTGCAAGTAGGTTCTTAATAATCAGTCAACAGTGAGGAGTCAAAAATGATGGGGCGACCTGTACACTGCATTTTGAATATTGTATTACGAATGAACTTTGTAGACTTTGGCTTGCCTATAATTGTAACCATCCAAATCATCTGGACAGATTCGTGCAATAAAATAAAAAGGAAGACAACAATTCTAACTATCAAAAAAGAAAGAAGTGTAAAACTTGCACATGACGTGCACACTGAAATTGGAAGAACTTCAAAAAACTTTTGTGTTCAGAGGAGAAAAAGAACACTCAGTCTGCTGTTATAAAATCAATGATTCATGTTATTTTTCACTCGTGGAAAGGATAAAAAGCTATCCCAAGTTTTATTTTGATGCATAAAACCTCCAAATCAATTTATTCATACAATAAAATTGGAATCACACTTGACACACTAATATTTATTAGAAAATAATCAAAAATACGTTTTGTGGCTGAAAAGTTATTCAGGTACCGATTACGTTGCGACCCATACCAAAAGCCAGTAAGCAACTCTAACTTTATCTCAAAATCAAGAACGCCAGTATAAAGATGAGACTAACCAACCAAATAGAGACACAAGCAATTCAGTGCTCATATTGCTGATTGTAGTATTGCTCGCGATTTTTACTAAAAGTGTTGTCACTCCTGTCGTTACTCTGTACGCCATCATCAACATTGGCCTCTTTGAGTTGTGCTTGTTTCCTCTGGCTATTCTATTGCTCGATTTTGGCACACCATTCTTCACTACCCTCCCTAACTGTTATCTGTCTTTCGAACTGTTACTACGTCGTTCTCTTCTTTGATGAGGGCTTGTGCTCCGGTGCCTCCTGGACTGATTCTCACTATAGTAATCATTCAAATCCCTATACCTATCAATCTAGAATCCTGTTGTTAGTTAACGCTACACTCACACCGCAGCCTGTGGTAAAGGAACTGAAGGATGAGGACTTAGTCAATTAAACTGGTGAACCCAAAAGAACCACCACTGTTGGCTATAGTACGGAATCGATAGCAGCAGTGCTGAGCATTAATCTTGGGATACTGATGATGTTAATGCTGATTTTGATGATCAATCCCGGCTATGACTGAAGAATATACGAATTTGTTCCCTGCACAAAAACCAAACAAATTATGTGACAGTACCTTGGTCTCTTTCTTTTTAGTGTTATAAAAGGTTGGCAAGAGTGATATAGCTCAATTAAGGGATTATAATGTGGTTGAAAAACAACCTGCTAACCAACATTTCAAATCCAATAAGAACCGGACTTTCAGCTAAACAGAGACCCACACAAAAATAATGATTAATGACACTTGGATGTATCAAACATTATTTAATTTGAGATATTCCTAAATCATTAAAAGCCATATAAAAAAATTGCAACATCACATGGGAATCGGGTTTTAATTAATAAAAGAAGAAAATAAAGTTGGTTAAAATAACATTTGAAAAATTAAGCAAAACAGTACGTGACAGAGAGATGTATCCGAAAGAGCATCTCGTATGCGCTCTATTCCCGCATAGCATTACTTTTTTCCTCAAAAGTTGTTCATCTTCTGTAACCTGCAATCACAACATTCCAACAGATTATAAGCAAACAAAAAAATGACTCATTTTCACATATAATATCATTGGAGATGTGTAGTCATTGAATTCAAGGCATGCATTCAGGGTATTTCCCATATGTGTAAAGTACATATTTCATTTGTAAGTGTGCAGCCATAAAACTATTAAGATGTACAAGATTATCTTATGTACAAGTTGGAACAGGAGAGATCTGCTCTGAGTAGTAGTATGATCATAGAAAGGCAGCACGAGCAAGACTACTTTGGCCATACAAAATTGTGAGACCTTCTTAAAGCCACTTGAATATGATGGTTTTGATTAGCTAAAGAGGACGCACCACGAATAGGAGAAGGGAGGGCAACCCTGTGCGGATAAACTCCTTTGCAGCTACTGCAATACAAAAAACAAAAAGAAAGAAAATTAAGTAGAATCTGCGAGTCAGACTTTTATTTATAGATGGGTCGATTTGGGTTATCATTTCTCTAACTCGTAATATAAAGAAATTGGCAAAAAAGGGATTCAGTGCATAAAACCTCCTTTTTCATTTTCTGTATATGTCATTTGACACAACGATTATTTACTGAAGAATTAGAAGTTTTGGTCCAAAAAAATGGCAAGTGGCAACCCATTACGTAACCAGTACGATTATTTACTGAAGAGTTAGAAGTTTTGTGTTGTATCTAACCATAATATTGATTTGTAACTTGAGGATTTCCTACAAAAAAAGATGTTTATATTAAAAAACCACGGAAACAACAATCGTATAAGCAATCCCAACAAACTCATAGTGAACGTACCAAAAGCAAATATGGAGGATGGATGTTGATTTTTTAGATTAATAGGCTTCAAGCAACCCTTAATTAGGATTTCCTTACCAGCTATACAATTATTGACAACAAAACTCATATAATACTCAAAAATTTAGGAACCCAAAAGAAGTAAAATTGAGTAGAGCTTATTGCCCACATATACCTCTTATCAAAACCATTGGCTTAAGTGATGGCTTTCAGCCTTTGTAAAAGTAAGATTTTCTAAATAATCACAAATGTTTCTGCAATTAAAGCTTTAATAAAATCGAAGTAATTAGAAATGGAAACAAAAACTTACCCACGTAAGGTTTAGACTAATCTTGGACTTTCGAACAACCCGTACGGCCATAGGTAGCTATACCAACAAAAAGACCATCATATTATGTCGATTATGACTTGTCGTTGGTCTCTTCATTTCTTTGAGGGAGCCTATTACAACTTAAGTTGCATCAGTTCCCTAATATGTACATATAGAACACCATATGATAGTTCATTAACAAAATTTACATAACAACACAAAAACACATATCAACAACTAATTTAACACTGTTAAAAAAAAAGGAAAAACCCCAAAAGCATTAGATAAAATTACTGATCAACACCAGCTACTCATTAACGATCAAACATACAATAGTTTAAACCAGACCAAACAACACTATCAGAGAAAGACAAAGAAGGAAATACCATAACGGTGCAATATGGATCAAGTTCTTTTAACTATACCAGAGCATGATGACAAAATAAGTCATGTATGATCTCTTATAGTTAGTTAAACATGTTTCCTACAAATAATGTGTAAAATAGAACTTTCACTTACATACTTTGGATTTATTAGATATTTCTCCTAGAATACTTCTCGATAATGCATATTTCTTATAAGAACATGTATATATATACTTTGTCATAAACTATACTTAATCATTTGTAATAACTTTGGGTGCATCCCTATATTTTATGTAGCCTCATACGTATTAAAGCACTTAAAAGTGTACCTAACTATTGGTCGTAAATTGTGAGCATCTTGAATTCAATATATATAGCCTCTGTTTCACACAAGAAGTACAAACTTTAAGAATCACAAACTAATATTAAAATAAAAAAAAAGCAAAGGAGTAATCTGGTAAGAACAGTAAAAAATAAACTCACTTTTGATTGTAAGAAATAAAATATTAAAAGCTCCATGCCATCCTTTGAGCAACCTTCTTTGCAAGAACCCTCTCCTTTGATTTTGTTTTGGCCGGAGATTTGGAACCCACTATAACAATGCCCCACTTCTTGCTGTATGCTTTGTATTTCTCATTGAAGTTGGCATAAGCCTGAAATAGCTGAAATTAGTATATAATTGAACCATCAAATTTTTATGAGGTCACACGGTTTCAAGAGACTTAATGAAAGCAACTCTTAATTGCTTCCAAGATTCAGCTAAACTTCATCTTATCTTCATTCTTGACTGTAGTCAAGCATAAAATAGTTCTTCTTCTCCTTTGAAAAAAGATACAATATCAACGGAAATAAATGAGAAATCATACGGTTCCAAATCCAAATTTTCCATGTACAATGAAATAGGGGATTTCCATATTCCTACGCAAGGCAGGAAGCTAGACAACTAAGTCTATGAAGTTCACATCATGGGCAATGATCACCGTTTATGCCTTATTTCTATCCCAGAATATATAATACTCCCTCCGTCCCAATTTAATTGTCCCCAGACAAGAAACACGCAGTTTAAGAAAACATCAACTTCTCTCTTACTTTTTGATAAGATGACAATTCTACCCCTTACTTTTTACCTACTTTTTTGTCTTACATATATAAAGTAGGGGTATAAAAGGATTTTAGCTCATCATTTTTATCCATTTTTAGAAGTGGACAATTAATTTGGGACATCCCAAAAAGGAATAGTGGACTATTAATATGGGACGGAGGGAGTATATATTAAGTTTTAGTTTCCTTTTCAACAGCCTATAGTCATCCCCCTAATTCACTCATCTCAACCCATCTCGATGAGTATCCCATTTAGCAAGAACCTATTCAGACTCATCACCTAATCTCCGGCATGCCCAACAATCAATCAAGGTGACTTATATATTTATATTTCAAACTGAAAATTATCGCAGCTATAGTAGCTGACCTGTTGAGATTGTAGTGAAAAACAAAGTCTTCTCACCATACAAAACTTCATATACCCCCAAAATCATTTAACCCTTGGGTTATCAAGAGCCCTTTAAATAGTTTTTTAATCAGCAACTACTTGCATCATTACCCAATTAACACTTTAACGACTTTGAATCGTCAACTACTTGAATCAACACCTTCTAGAGACACCATCGCTAAACATTGTTTCAACCATGCTTTAGTAGCTTTGTACTTAACGGACCAGTAGTTAACCTATTAGAGCAAAAATCTTGTTTCAATAGCTCTAAATAATGTAGAACATATACACATTCGTAGTCTAAGATACCTACATAAAGAATATTGTTGAAGTCAGTTTACAGGAAAAGAATTAAAACATAGTTTTATACTAATATATAAAACTGAATTGTATTTCATACCTCATGATGCAATTGATTGCTATGGTTTCATCTTTCAAGTATCTTTCTTTTAACAAAGAATCTAAAACTTGATGACTATCTGAAAATCGAAACAAAAACAACACCACGAAACTGATACAAAAACTCTAAACAACTAATCAATCAAAAACTAAAAAAAATAGTGCCAAAAACCGGATGAAAGTGGTATGGTGTTACGGAAGAAACCTTCGAGAGAAAGTTCGCCTTCGAGGTCTTTAATTATAGTGCGATAAAATTAAACCAAAGTCAGATACCTATTTTGCTATTTTAAGCAGCAAAACACTTAGATATGGAGGCAAATTAGAGAACCAAATACTTGTATGTGGCACTTTAGTGCTGTAAAATAGACAAATCATTTATTACAAAAATTACTTCATTATATTCAATAGCTCATAGGTAGTTGTAACTTCAAATGGAATTGCTAACCTGATCATGATCTGATCTTGTACTTTATTTGACTTCAGCTACACCTAAACACAAGACATTTTTATGGCCCTTTCTAACAAAGACAATACATTTAAAATAAGTCATGAATTACATGATTGAACAAATTATGCTATGCAAGAGCTTCTTGTAGAGTCTCAATTGTAGGTTCGAAGTCTTTATGATGTTTCAACCATCTTAACCAAAGAGGCTTTCATGTATCCTTCTGCACATAATGCAAAATCATCAAACTTTCTATGCAGCTTAAATCACACAAAGTTACTAACTAAACACAAATATGCATAAATCAAAGGGAGAAAGCAACTATTAGTGAAACACAAATAATAGGTCAAGCTTCTCATTAACAATACATCAAACACCTTATGTGCGTTTAAAAGACTTCGAAAATCACAATACATTCATCACCTGATTATGCATAAAATTCATGACACATTGATGAAAATACAAAGCCTGATAATTCACAAAATAAATAATTAATATCAGACAGTAATTAATTACAGGTCCGTCACTGAGTTTCGCTGAATTTTTGGAGGCCCTGGGCAAAAATATAAATGTTCGTCGAAATGAGGCCCTATATCGAGCTATAAATTAATTTTCTTACTTTTTGGTCGTGCTTCAATCAATTTTAAACAATTAAAACATATTTTTTTCCTTACAATTAACAATCAAATTATATGTATATGTATATACACATATACATATACACAAACACATACAAATTTGAGGCCCTTGTAAGTCGGAGGCCCTGGACGGTCGACCACCTCGCCCACCCTCGAAGACGGCCCTGATTAATTAGACAAAAATTAAGCAAATACAATCAACATAAATACTTTATACGCAAGTTCAATATACACAAAATATAACCTGTTATGTATACCGAAATAATAACAATGATAAACAAAATATAAACATGCTATGTTTAATTCGAATCAGTTTGAAATATAAAAGAATGAATAACCAGTTGAGATACACGGAGAAACGGGTGGAGGAGTCAAGCCAATTACATTAATGCAATGGTGGCTGTCAGATTAAGGCCGTGATGATAGTGAAGTAGGGTTACGTGGAGGTTTGAAGGTCGTGAGTGAGGGTCTGAGGGAGAAAAGAGGAGTTGTAGGGCACGTCCGAATTTTTTGATTCTTATCCTTTTTTTATATATTTAATTAATACAGTATAATATAAATTAGAAATTTGAATTTAAAATTTAAATTAGTTAGCTCCTAGAATTTCGCAACATACAGTTAGGATAGGGGTAACATGGTAAATTTAGACGATGAAAGATGAGATATTACGTAAACATTGTTGTTAATCTAGATCAACGGTTAAGATCAATTTATGAACATCATTTAAGGGGTAGGATTAATTCATTTGAAATTATTTAAAAAATGTATACGCATTTAAACTCGTCCAATAAATATTATAAGAGATTGACTTACTTGAAGTTGTAATGCTTTCCGAATCTCTTTGCAGACGACATTTATTGCTGGACGTTGGTCTTGCGCTTCTGTAAGACAACGATATGCAATTTTAACAAACATGTCTAAAGAATCTTTGTTGGGTCCTTTAGTTAAAATGATATTGTTGTCACTGCTTTCTTCCATAATTAGAGGATCTATCATTTCATTTATTGTTCCGTCATGGAAGCATCGACGTGCCACAAATGCCAGACCTTTGTCACTCTCCTTGGTGTAAATTGGGTCGTTGGCTACCCTACCACATAAAATTTCAAACAAAAGTACTCCGAAACTATGTACATCCGATTCTTGATTCTGAGGTGGGGATGAGTACTCAAAGTCAAAAAACCTTGCTCTCCAATTCTCATCCAAAGCAATTGTGCAACTATTAATCATATCACGGATTATCGCCATCTTTTCTACTTTCAGTCTATAACGTATGTCACTTAATCCATATGCAACATCTTTGCATATCATCAAACGTTGTTTCCAACTAAGAGTAGGCATGTCTTTGATGTTTGCCAAATAAGAATCAAGGGATACATTCCAAACGTCCTCAACGATAAGAATCTTCTCGGAACCTTCATCACAAAATCCGAGTAGATTGACTACACAGCCAAGATCAAGGAAAGTCGTAAGCATTTCAATATCGGTACAGAATACTTCTTCTCCTAAAGGGTTGTCTTCTGCAGGGCGGATGCGTTTTATAATAACAGTGGTGCGTCGTCTCTTCGGTAGTTCACTTTTATTCTTCTCTTCTACGGAGGCAAAATCTTCTTCATTGAAATGCCCAAGTTCTGCTCTGTATAGGTCATAGTATCCGATATGCCCGATGCAGTATGCCTCAGTAAAATCAGCGGTGGCCAATAATATGTCAGCAAGTCTAAAATTAAAGTGACTCCAAAGAAACTTCAAGTGTTCCAACTTCTTTCTCCGCAACATTCTGACATGAAAATTCTAGAAACAAAAGAAATATATATGAAACGACACCTAAGACTCCAAAAGTAGAGCTGATTCAATTACATTTAAATAATATATTTCATTGTATTTGTATTTGTATTTATCTTTAATAATAATAATAATAATAATAATAATAATAATAATAATAATAATTATAATAATAATAATAATAATAATAATAATAATAATAATAATAATAATAATAATAATTACTTCATAATGGGATAATATATGCGGCGACCAATTGACCAAGCCAAAAAGCCAACTATTGTAATTGAGACGACTCCCTTATGTAGAAACTGCGAAGCAAAGTAATCTTTGATTTATATTACTTCATGATTTATATTTTCGTGCAGGTTTGTATGATACTATCATATTATATTATATGAGTAAAGTTCAAATGAGTACACCCAACTTTGAGTGAGAATGAGGGAACCAACAGATTACTGCCATGTGTCACTTTATTCTCTCTCCTTCACATTTTTAAAAATTAAATATCTCACAAACGGTAAGTCGAAAAATCATGAAAATTGCATCATTAAATTCAGCGTTTTCTCCTCTTCAATTTGCCGTCCCTCAAGACATACTTTCGACAACTTTTTTTTTCTTCCATTTTTTGGTGGGTTTTACAAATTAGTAACATATGTGTTAGTGATTGGTTATACATTTAATTTGTGGTTAAGGTTAGAGTTTAGGGTTAGGATTAGGGTTTAGTAGGGTTTAGTAAGGTTTAGGGTTTAGTAGGGTTCAATGTTTAGGGTTTAGTATGATTTAGGGTTTAGAGTTTTGTAAATCATTTAGGGTTTGGGGTTTAGGGGTTAGAGTTTAGGGTTTGAGGTTTGGGGTTTCGGGGAGAAACCCCAAACCTCAAACCTCAAACCTCAAACCCTAAACCTTTAACCCTAACCCCTAAACCTCAAACCCTAAACCCTAAACGCAACACTTTAACAAATGTGTTAGTAAATTGTGAAACCCAACAAAAAATGAAAAAAAAAAATTCGTCGAAAGTATGTCTTAATGGACGGCAAATCGAAGAGGATCAAACGCTGAATCTAATGGTGTAATTTTCATAATTTTTTGATTTGTCGTTTGTGAGTTAATTGATATTGGGGGTAAATGAGTTTTGTACATGTGGAGCATTCTCTTTGTACACATGACATGATATCATTGGTTCCCTCATTCTCACACAAATTCTCATTCTCATTTGAACCCTACCATATATTATATTGTCTATGGCTATGTTTGCGAGGAGCTTTTCAGAGCTTTTAGGAGCTTTAGCTTTTAATATTAAAAATAAAAGCTCCAAAAATAATAAAAGCCTTGTTTGGTGTAGTAGTTGTAGCTTTTACTTTAAATGAAAAGCTTCAGATTGAAAAGCTGGTGTGTAGTAGCTGTAGCTTTTAATTTAAGTGAAAAGCTCCTTTTAAGTCATTTTATACTTCAAAGTTACAGCTACATTAGTTTGCCAAACAATTTTACAGAAATAAAGTTACAGCTTACAACTTGAACTTACAGCTACATCCTATAGCTACAACCAACAGCTACAGCTTACAGGTACATCTACAGCCTACAGCTAGTTTTGCCAAACATATGCCAAGTTGATGCTAAAATAATATACTGTATAATATAGAGAGTATATTTGATAGTTGATACTAATATGGTATATTTGGGTTATGTTTATGTGTCTGAAAGATTTAACATGTAAAATTAAAAATTATATTATTGTTTTGTACAAGAATATAAATTCGGACTAGATATAACTTATAACTCAAGTAACACATGTATTTTTTTTTTAATTTGCCTATGTAAGAAGAAAAATCTCGCCTGTCGAAAGTATGCCTTGATGGACGGCAAATCGAAGATGATCAAACGCTGAATCTAGTGGTGCAATTTTCATAATTTTTCGATTTGTCGTTTGTGAGATAATTGATGTTGGGGGTAAATGGATTTTGTACATGTGGAGCATTCTCTTTGTACACATGGCATGATATCATTGGTTTCCTCATTCTCACACAAATTCCCATTCTCATTTGAACCCCACCCTATTACTCCTATATATAAAACATGTGCTATAGTAATTTTTTACGGTTGAAATTTTACAACCATCAAGGCCGATCTTGTTAAAATAACCCATTTCTGTGTGATTCTAACCGTTTCAAGAAATTGCCCATATATAGTTCAGTTCTGGGTTTGGCACCTCCACCCGAATCCCAAAGTTCAACTCTCATATCACACACACACTTTCTTCTAAACCCCCTATTATTTTCTTCATCCCCATTTCCACCCATACTTCACATGTTCCTCTGATTATTCATTAATTTTAATTTCTTAAAAAATTTATTAATCCAGCCATCATCAATTGCAAATCGCCACCACACTCATCCGTCTGTACACCACCGTGATTCCTACCTATCATTGACTTCTTTTCGGACGGCGATTTCAACAACACGTTTTGTCTATCAATGTTCCCAACTTCATTTTTTCTTAGTTAATAAAGGTACTTTTACTTTACTTTACTTCACATATTTCTAAAGTTGTTTAATTTAATCTTACTTTATATAATTATAGGGGAAATTGATGGAATTGCTCCCATAAAATACCGAATATAACGATTTGCCCTTTCAAAAAGAAAATTGAAGACTTATCCCACCCAGAGCAAGTCGCAAGACACAAATCACAAGAATTGGGTCGCAAATCACAAATGTGCGACTTGATTCCGCTACAAGGACAAAAATAGCATTCTAATAATTGGGTAACAATTGAACGAAATCGATCACGAATTGAAGTTCAATGTTTGCGCGAATGATCATGAATGAAATCTAATAATCTCTTATGTGATTGTTTGAATTAATTTTGTAAATATGGATATTAGAATTTCACTAGATTAAATCGACGAATTGCCCCTGACAATTATAGATTGCCCGCACCAGACAATTCAGTTCGCGCAGTTTGTATCGTAATTATAGTTCGCAAAATCCCTTATATATATATATATATATATATATATATATATATATATATATATATATATATATAGGGGTTGTTTCAATGGAGAAAGAAATTTAGGTGGAGAAGATGGAGAACTATATGATTTAGTATTTTTATAACTGTGATTCAATTTTTCATTACCTATAACTTTTGAATCAAAGAAACAAAAGAATAAATTTTAATTAATAAACATTGAATCGATGCACTAATATGTAGAATTATAATAATAAAAATTTGAATTATAGTAATAAAAATACCGATTCATATATCTTCTCCCTCTTCTCCATATAAATTTTATTCTTTTTTATCCTGTTAATATATATATATATATATATATATATATATATATATAGTAACAGGATCGAAAAAGAATAAAATTTATAGAGAGAAGAGGGAGAATAATTTTTTATTAATATGATTCAATATTTTATTACTAAGATTTAATTTTTTATTTTTATAATTCTACATTTTATTGCTTTGGTTCAATAATATATTAATACGATTTAGTCTTTTGTTGCTATGATTTAAAAGTTATAGTAATACAAATTTGAATCTTAGAATAAAAATACTGAATCTTAGAATAAATATACTGAATCATAGTAACAAAAAATCCTCCCCCCTCTTTTCTCCCTAAAAAACATTCTCCCTAAATCCTAATCCTATATATATATATATATATATATATATATATATATATATATATATATATAGTGGAATGATCCAGAGGGAAGTGTATTTTCATCAAGAAGCATATTACCTTCACCCATACAAATCTCGAAAAAAATAAACTGAAATTTAGTAAATGTTAATCAGAATCGATGCTATGAATGTTAAGCTTCCTTAATAAAATCTTTCTGCAAGTTATAACATCGATTTATGAATATTAGATCCATATCCGTTATTATGCATCGAGGTGAATATTAGTTAATATGCATTGTAATGAATATTAACTATAAAAATATTTTTCAAATAATGTGAAGTTTTAATATGTATCGTGATGCATATTAGTTACTCTCTCTGTCCTAAAATAATAGTCCATCTTTCCTTTTTGGATGTCCCAAAATAATTGTCCACTACTTATTTCAACCAATAGGAGGAGAGTTTAGTGGGTGTAGATTCCATTTGATTAGTTGAAATGTGTTGCGGTCCCACTTTTATTAAATTGTTTGTTTTTTGTTGGTGGACAATAATTTTGGGACGGAGGGAGTAATATTCATCAAAGTGAGTATTAACAATTTATTAAATAAATATTCATCAACTAAAAATAAAATTCATTCTTTAAAATATTCTTTATAGTATCGATTTTGATTACTATTTACCGGTAAAAATAATTTTTTGTTAACGTTTTAATTGATAATTGTAATATGCTTCTTGATGAATATTAACGTTTCCCCCTTCTCTCAAAAAGGCACTTCCCTGTTGATCATACGTACGTACATACATACATACATACATACATGCATGCATACATACATACATACATACATACATACATACATACATACATACATACATACATACATACATACATACATACATACACACGCACGCACGCACGCACGCATGCATGAGGAAAGTTAAAAAAAGAATGGTAAAAAAATGAAGAATGGAGGAACCAATAGGATTGCTCCATTTCAAAAACTCATTTTCACATTTTTTTTAAAGTTAAATATCTCACAAATCGTATGTCTAAAATTATAAAAATTACATATTCAAAATCAGTGTTTTTTTCTCTACGATTCTAGATCCATCAAGATGTACTTTTGACAAAGTTTTTTCTTTTTTTCATTTTTATTGGGTTTTAAAAATTTGTAATGTGAAATCACATGTGATTTAACACTAAAAACTAATCACATCTGTTTATATCTCCGATTAAACTTTAAATTAAAATCATTGATGATTTAAAGCAATTAAAACATGAAAAACTAAGTTGTAATCACTTGCGATTGAAAAATATCAATAACATGTGATTAAAAAGTAATAAAATACGGATTTTAAATCATTGACTATAACTATATAATTAGGTAAAAATCAAGTTGAAATCATATATGAATTATCATATATTAGTATATTTTTCATCAAATATCAATTTTTATATGAAAATCATATGTGATTATATACAAAATCATATGTGATTATATAAAAAATCACTTGTGATTGAATGTACAAATAACAATCACATGTAATTTTTAATGCAAACTAATGCAATTTTTTATTTTTTATTCATAACTATTAATGTGGATGAATATTAAGTTTTAATAACTTGTTAAATAACATATACCATAAATAAATAATCGTGAATAAATTTTATTCTTTTCATCATAAATCACATTTGATTATATTGTAGAATCTGGTAAGAAAAATGAAAAAAATTCATCAAAAGTATTGCTTATGATATCTCTAATCGAAGAGAAAAAGATGTTGATATATATATATATATTAAGAAAACTTAAAAGTTAATTACCTTTTGGTAGTTCCTTGGAGGACTCTCAATTGCATTTTTCGACAGCTCCTTAAAAATCAATCACAACCATGGGAAATAAGTTAATAGTACGCATAATCAATCACACATGTGGTCAGATGAGTAAAACGAAAGAAGGTTCTTACATGATTGTCGCATAGTTTCTGTTCTAACAATTTCCTTTCTTCAGTGAGAGCTTCCTCAACATCTTGGTAATATCCTTTCTTCTTGGTTAAGGAATAATATATGGTTAGTGTATAGTAATGTAACTTTTTTGTACACAATATCTATTGTGTATGTTCAACTTATGTTCGTTAGTTTTAATGCATCAAACTTTCAAAAAGTGTGTTTTATATATTTTGGTGATGTTTTGATGATGTGTCAAAATCTCCAGATGCCATGTGACACCTTAAATGAGTAACACATCAACAAAATATATTAGAACACCGTTTTTGAAAGTTGGATGTATTAACAAAGTAAGTAGTAAGTAGGTAGACACAACACTAGACATCAGACACAAGTCAGATCTACTCTCAGACATTAACCCCAATATAATATAATATTAAAAAAATAATGATTAGTGATACAACTGATATCAAAGGTAGGTTGTGTTGACATTTTTATATGCACTGATGTTTGATCAGCTATTGAAAAGATTTCATTCCTTTTTACTTTTCCACCAGATCGATCAATAATTAAGTATCATTGTTGAGTTTTTAAAATGTACCCGTGTTTGTATAAAATTCTATATTGCATATAATAAAATTTATGTGTTTGTGGTTTATGTATTTTTTAGAAATAATAATATCTATTGTGTATGTTCAACTTATGTTCGTTAGTTTTAATGCATCAAACTTTCAGAAAGTGTGTTTTATATATTTTAGTGATGTTTTGATGATGTGTCAAAATCTCCAGATGCCATGTGACACCTTAAATGAGTAACACATCAACAAAATATATTAGAACACCGTTTTTGAAAGTTGAATGTATTAACAAAGTAAGTAGTAAGTAGGTAGACACAACACTAGACATCATACACAAGTCAGATCTACTCTCAGACATTAACCCCAATATAATATAATATTAAAAATAATGATTAGTGATACAACTGATATCAAAGGTAGGTTGTGTTGACATTTTTATATGCACTGATGTCTGATCAGCTATTGAAAAGATTTCATTCCTTTTTACTTTTCCACCAGATCGATCAATAATTAAGATCATTGTTGAGTTTTTAAAATGTACCCGTGTTTGTATAAAATTCTATATTGATGTTATAATCTGTAGGAGGAAACGTGGCTGATTTAGGACTTATTATTATTACTTATTTATAGCTTTTAGTTAGGAAGTTTATTATATTTATTTCAGTTTAGGATAAAGTGGGATTAACCCATGATTATCAAGTTGCTGTTTTTTAGGAGTAGTTCTCTTATCTATAAGAGTAGTTATCAAGAGAGCAGTTATCCTTATGTAGTCTTTATATGTAAGCCACGGCACAGAAATTAAGCAGTCAGAAAATTCAGTTTTAAAGTGTGTTTAAGAGATCGTTGGGTTCTCTCTCTCGAGCCCTTATTCTATCATTATCAAAATAGGCCGTCAAGGCAGGAAATCAATTAAGCAATCTGCTGTTAGTCCACCTGTAACTCGATCACATAGTCGGGACCATAACAACTTGGTATCAGAGCAGAGAGTTATGGGTGCAACAAGCAACAATCTGGAGAATAAGTTTGAAGCATTCTTGAAGATGTACCAGGAAGATCGTCAAAAGGACCGGGCAGAACGAGAGCAGATTTCTGGCCGTCTCGAAGAGTTATCACGAGGCATGGCAGCCCTACAAACAGAATCTCCACAACAAGAATACGAGAGTGTTAATCAGGGAGATCAAACACATATTAACAACCGTCCAAGGAATCAATTCCAAACTCCAAGGTATGGCAGATTGGAATTTCCAGTTTATGATGGTACAAACGATCCCTTGGTGTGGTTGAGTTGTTGTGAACATTATTTTCGTCACCAACACATTCCAGAGGCAGAGAAAGTGGAGATTGCATGCTATCATCTTGATGGAGATGCACAAGTTTGGTTTCTCAAAGTGGATAGGGACATCCCAGGAATTTCATGGGAAGAATTTAAACGCCAATGTCATCTTCGATTTGGGCCTGTTGTGCTTGGAAATAAACTGGGAGAACTTTGCAAACTTCGACAAACAGCTACGTACGAGGACTACCAACGCAACTTTGAACAACTCGTTACAAGATCAGGCCACCTCAGTCCTCAACAGGAAGTAGATATTTATATTAGCGGTTTACAGGAAAGTATTGCAGTAGAAGTTGAATTGCATAGGCCTGCAGACTTGACCCAGGCTATGCGTCTAGGCCGTTTATATAATAAACGTTGCGGTTTAAGGGAAATTACAAACTCTTTGTCAAAAGCATCATCTAGTTCCACACCACCATCTCCTTCTAACAAGAAGGTTTTTAAAAGTCTGACCCATTCGGAGATGGAGGAGCGGCGGGCCAAAGGACTATGCTTTAATTGTGATGAGATTTATACAAAGGGGCATCAGTGTAAACGGCTGTTCTGGATAGATGGAGTTGATGAAGATGACATGGATGGTCAAAGCTCTGATGATGAGGATATCAAGAAAGGGGTCACTTAACTGCTATGTCATGTAACAACTAGTGCTTGAGGACAAGCACTATTTTAATGGGGGAAGTGATGTTATAATCTGTAGGAGGAAACGTGGCTGATTTAGGACTTATTATTATTACTTATTTATAGCTTTTAATTAGGAAGTTTATTATATTTATTTCAGTTTAGGATAAAGTGGGATTAACCCATGATTATCAAGTTGCTGTTTTTTAGGAGTAGTTCTCTTATCTATAAGAGTAGTTATCAAGAGAGCAGTTATCCTTATGTAGTCTTTATATGTAAGCCACGGCACAGAAATTAAGCAGTCAGAAAATTCAGTTTTAAAGTGTGTTTAAGAGATCGTTGGGTTCTCTCTCTCGAGCCCTTATTCTATCATTATCAAAATAGGCCGTCAAGGCAGGAAATCAATTAAGCAATCTGTTGTTAGTCCACCTGTAACTCGATCACATAGTCGGGACCATAACAATTGCATATAATAAAATTTATGTGTTTGTGGTTTATGTATTTTTTAGAAATAATAAGGGTGCGTTTAGTTACAGAAAAATTTCTCAATTTTTCTTTTTCCAATTCTCTAGAAAATGAGAAGTGTTTATCTTTCTAGAAAAGCATGAAAAATCTAGAAAACATGTTTAGTTGCAAGGCGTGGAGTTTTCCTTTTTCAAGGAAAAGTAGAGATGGAAACCTTAGAAAACCATCAAATGTAGTTTTCAAATTTGTAGTTACAAAAAGGAAAACAAGGATTTTCCTTTTCTTATAAAAGTTTTTTAGAAAATTCAAATTTGAACACGTTTTCTAATTTTCTTGTTTTCTTAGAGAATTTTTATTTTAAAGTGAGGAGTTTTCTGTAAATAAACGCAACTAACATTTCCTATAAAAATTAATGATGGAATCGCAATTGTGGATCAATAAAGTTGAAGACAAAGCCGAATATCCTTTTTAATATTTTGACTTACTTGAAACGATAATGCCTTTTCAAGCTCCTTGATGACAACTTTCATTGTTGGCCGTTGGTCTTGAGTTTGTGCCAGACGCCAATATGCAATATTTACGAATATGTCTAAAGCATCTTTGTAGGGTCCTTCGGTTGAAATGAGATTGTTGTCGGAGATTTCTTCCTTTATAAGAGGATCTATCATATCCTTTACCGTTCCCTCAAGGAAGCGTCGCCGTGCCACAAATGCCAGACCTTTGTCACTCTCCTTAGTGTAAATTGGGTCATGGGCTCCCCTCCCACATAAAATTTCGAACAAAATTACTCCGAAACTATATACATCCGATTCTCTTTTTAACCTACACGTATTCTCATATTCTGGATCCTTGTAACCTTTAGTGCCAGCAATTGAATATAGATGGATAGCATCATCATATTGATTTGGAGGCAGGAACAACGAGTGCCCAAAGTCAACAATCTTTGCCCCCCAATTTTCATCTAGAGATACTATGCCACTCCTAATATTACGGTTTATCACCGTCATTTGGTCTTCCATCTCATAGTGTATGTAATTCAATCCATATGCAACATCAAGGCATATTTTCAAACGTTTGGCCCATGTAAGAATAGACCCATCTTTGATGTTTACCAAATACTTATCAAGGAGTCCATTAGATACATTCTCAATGACGAGAATCATCTCGGAACCTTCATCACAAAATCCAAGTAGAGTGACTATGTTGTGATGCGTACAAGATGTAAGAACTCCAATTTCTGTAAAGAATACTTCTTCTCCTCGATTGCCTTTTCGAGGGCGGATGCGTTTTATAACTACAGTGTTGCGTCTCCGGGGTACTTCACCTTTACTCTTCTTTTCTAAAGAGGAAACATGTTCTTTATCGAAATGCTCAAGTTTTGCTCTATATAAGTCATAGAATGAAGTACTCCCGATGCGGTATGCCTCGGAAAAGTTATCAGTGGCCATCATTAAATCAGCGAGTCTAATCTTCATGTCACTCAGCCCAGATATCAAGTGTTCCGAGTTCTTTCTGTGCAACTTTGTGACAAGGGGGGAAAAAGAAAAGGTTGTTACTTAAAGTGTATTTTATTGATCCCCTTCGGAAACAAAAGAAATTTAGAAACACTAAAACCCCTAAAAGTAGAGTTTAATTAATTTAAGTGAACTAATCTTTAATTGTATTATACTTTCTCCGCCCAAAAAGTGTCTCATTCTAAAATGCACATAATTCAAGAAAATCACTACTCCTATACTTCCTCCGCCCAAAGTAAGTGTCTCATTCTAAAATGCACACAATTTTAGAAAATCAATATCCACCAATAACATATCATCTTTACCAACTAAAACCTTATATGATTGGGTGTAAGGGAATCTAGACATTTATTTTGAGACAACCTAAATTAATAAGTTAAATACTAATTTTGAGACGGATAGGGTAATATATTATACTCCCCGTTCAAACATATTACTATTTATATCTGTTACAAAATAAATGTCCACTTACAAAAAATAACTATTAAAATTTAAATACACACATATTTTACCTTCATTTATTACTCTAAATCATTTATTTCTTAAATAAATTAGTCAAATTTTTCTTGATTGTAAGGGAAAAAATAAAACTTACCCAACAAATTTTATTGTCAACAAAAAATATTGGGGGACAATTTAATTTTGTGAGACGGGTGGAGTAATGAATAATAATATTGGTTAGAATTAAGAGAGAAGTAAAAAAGTGAGGGAAGTAAGAAAGCAATAGCATTCATCACGAGTAGCTAACATTAATTCATACAATACTAAAAGAAATTAGTAAGGGAGTGGCTAACTAGTGCCCTAAAAGTACAAGACAAGGTTAATTAAATGCACAACAACTTTCTATATATATCACAAAATTCATTGAGTAAATTCAGTTTGGTCCAATTATACATCATCATTTATTACATTTTATATTATTTATGGAAAATTAAACATCAATAAATGTCACTAACTTGTGCCCCTAGGACACTAATTAGATTTTCCCAATTAGTAATTGTTAATCAATATCCATGCTACGAATTTTAAGCATCATTTATAAATTTTTCTGTAGGTTAAACATTAATTAATGAATGTTAAATTATCAAATTCGTTAACATTCATCGATCACCGAATGTTACCAAGATGAATAAAAAGTTGACGAATGTTATGAGTAACATGCTTTTGACCAATATATTCATTGAAAGAATGTTTCAATTATAAATTATAAATCTTAAAGTTACTAAACTCATCGCGATGTCCGTCAAATAAATGTTAACGAGTTTACAACTTAAGTATATCTTTTAGTGAATCCTCAATGAATATTATTCAAATACTCCCTCCATCAGCAGAATAATTATCCCCACACAAATTATCTTTTATTTACGATATATAGATCAATAAATTCTCAGTTTTGCCCTGTATTAATAGAAAGTCTGGTCGAAGGTTATTAAGAATTAAATGATTGATAGTAATCTGAGGGTAAAACATAGAGTTTAATAATTTTAATAGTTATTTATTGCAATTAGACAAAATTTTTGAGACAAACAAAAATATTAAAGTTGACAATTAAAATGGGACGAATGGTGTACATATATTTTTTTTTTATCATTATTGATTAGGAGTAATAATATCTTTTTTTATCATTATTGATTAGGAGTAATGATATCCATGTCGCTTAACATTCATCAACGAGTTATTAACTTAATTTTTATTAACTGATATCACGTGATGTTGTAACTTATGAAAAACAAGTCATCTATAAATAATTTGTATTTATTGAATCGGTTTTGATTGATATTTAAGATTAAGATTTAAATGAGTATAACAATTTTTTGTGAAAATAAAGGAACTAATATGTAACATCCTCGGAATGGGCCTGGCAGTAATACGGTAATTTTCTTAATTAATTTGTATTTAAATTGTATTTAGGAATAATTGGTGTTATTCGGATAATTTAAATTAATAGGCTAAATGATCAAATGATTTATTGTGTTAGATAAATTATTAATTGTTTTAAATTAATTTAGTTGACGGTATAATAAAATGTATTTCTCGCAAATGGTTTTTAGGTTCCAGACAATAGATTTAGGACGGGTATAATATTACAATGTATTGGAGTTGGCTTAAATAAATGAAGATGTCGACCTTCTTATTTCAATTTCCTGACTTTTGTCTAACACCTCAAGAACACACACACATTTGAAATCTTTGCAAATTAAAAGAGAAATCAAAGTGAAACCATCAATTAAAGCTGTGATTTTGTGTTATAATCTGACCTTCATCATCTTCTTCCTTCTATCATCTCCATTGTAAGTGTTTTGCCCTCATTTTCATGTTTTTGCTTGAATTGGTAGAATGAGGTTAAACTAATAATGAAATGGAGTGAATTCATGCTTGAATGTGGTTGTGTGATGATTCTTAATTGATTACCTGCTCATCTAAGAATGAATCAAAGGTGTTTTCATGTTTCAATTGAATGAATTGGGTTTTAGTTGAAAGTGGGTTAAATTCATGATGCATGTGTGGATTTTGATGTTAGATGTTGTTGTTTGTTGTTTGTTGTTTGTTGTTGTTATATGTTTATACATGTTAATAGGTGTCAATTATAAGTCAAAATCGTGTTTGATGATTGAATTGTATGAAATTTGGGTTTTTGGTTCGAGCTGAAACTAGTTGCAGGTCTGAACCATTGCTGAAAAACGTATGAACGCGATCTCGAAACCCTTGCCCGGATCGCGTTGCTATGTGCATTTTGATCTCAGAATGATTTTGTACGTATGAACGCGATCCAGCCCCTATCATCCGGATCGCGTTAGCTAGTGTTAAATTGGGTCAAACGGATTTTGTTCCTTGGAACGCGATCCAGCTCCTTGTCCCGGATCGCGTTTGCAAGTGTAAAATGGTAACAGAACGTTTTGGTACATTAGAACGCGATCCAGCCACACTCTTACCGGATCCCGTTTGTCTGTTGTAACTTGATGAATTTGATAACTTGTGACTTGTGAACTTGCATTACTTAAAGGGTATTGAATGTCTATTAGGTGCATCAAATTACATTATATACTTGTGTAGATTATAATAACTTATAAAATGAGATACTAATTAAGTTCTAACTCTTGTTCTCAGATAAACCGAAGACTCAATATTAGATCTTTGAAAGAAGACGGTGACTGTCAAGGGTGAGTGGATCATCGACATTCTGTCTAGTTGGTTGTAACAATCTGGTTACAACGGGTAAACGTAGATTTACTTGAATATTGATTGATGAAGTATATATTGCCATGATGATTATGGATTATGTGAATTATTTCAGAGGTCAATTGCGATTGGGTTTGGAATCTATTACTTGGATATCATTAGCACTTTGTACATGTGTTGCTCACTGGAATAATGTTGGAAGTAGTAATAGTTCCAAACCATCGGTTAGATCACTGATTTGGCCTTCAGTGATTGTAAGTGTTGCTTGGGGGCCTCCGCGGCATTAGGGTGCCTCAAGGACCACCGATCCTCTTTGACGTATGTTGTCTGACTGCTTGTTGTAGACAATTGATATGCTAAGTTAGGTTGATGGTTATTGATCTATTCACTTAGCTTCGTGCTAATCCCTCATCCTTATCTCTTGCAGGTTATTATTATATGTGGGTTAGCAAGATGAGGGTTTGGAATGTTTGAAGATGCTACTCTGTTTTGGATAAATGTGTTAACTGTTTATTAGCACGTTTGGATTTAATTAATACTAAGGCTTTCAGTGGTGTAATGTTGAACTAAACTAGGTGTTTTAAATCGTATGTGTGGGTTTCAATCTTGGTTTATAATATATGCAATCTAAGTTGTATTTATGTTAATCTACGCTTCTAGAATGTTTAAAAAAATAAAAATAAATAATAGCCTTGGTAACTTGGAGTGTGTTATAAATTGGTATCAGAGCATAGGTTTGGGTGAATTGAGCATGGGTTAAATGTTCAATCGCAAACTTATTTGTGTTTATCAAACATTCCGGGGTATGGGATTTAGCTATGATAGGAGAATTGGTTAGTATGTAGGTACTTACTATTAACGAGTTGTGAGATGTGATGTGGTGCAGGAAATGGCAGATAAGGAGAACCCGACTGTTACTTTCATCAGTGTTTCGGTATCCGACGTCTCTTCTCCTGAGGCCCGAATTATTAGTCAAGGGCAAACTGGTACCTCTTTCGGGGCTGAGGATATGAGCCAAGAGGACTATATGTTGCACTTAGAAGGAGAAAATATCAGACTTAAAGCTATTGAGCGTCAGTTCTTAGACCAACAAGCTCGGGTATCTTAGCAGATTCATCAAACTTTACCACCCGTAGTGAGCTCTATACCATCTTCTATAGTAACATCTCATGTCTTTACATCCTCGCCATTTGATCGGCAGCAGCAGCATTTTAGTACTTATCAAACATCGGCCCCATTTTCCTCTGGGCCTTCTGGTTATCAAGATCCGGTATTTCCACCCCCGTATCAACATAAGCTTTGCTCATTCAAGAATTTCAAATCCTGTGGACCATCTGATTATTATGGTAGTACAAACCCTTCAGTTACATTGGATTGGTTGAGAGATGTGGATAGAAAATTCGAAGTTTGTAGATGCGAAGCCGAGGTGAAAGTTCCTTTTGCTGTCCAGCTTCTCAAGGGTCCGGCGATGGGTTGGTGGGATTCTATCACCTCTCATTTGACGCCACAACAAAGGGCTTCTATAAGATGTCGGATCTCTATAACGAGGTTTGCAAAAAATATTGTTCTGAATTTGACATGACCCGTATTCGACGAGAGTTTTTGGACTTGCATTTGACGGATAGTATGACTATGGATGACCTCATTACCCAGTTCTCTGAGAAGTTGAGATTTGTGCACCAATGGGTACCGAATGAACGTACTCAGATTGATCATTTTGTTGGAATGTTGCCCCATACTTATCGGAAAATAGTGAGACTTGCGGGTACCCTTACCCAAGCTTTTGAATTAGCCCGTTCTGTGGATGGTGATATTCGGGCGCAAGGTTTGGAAGTTAAAGAAAAATCTCCATTAAAACCTAAGGGTGATTCTTCGGGAAGTTCGGGGAAAAAGAAATGGCAAGGATCCTCGCCAAGTAAGAAACAAAGTTCGGGAGGCGGTATTGTGGATAAGGCCTATTGGTGTCATAGTTGTAAATCCAAACACACCGGGCCTTGTACTCCTCAAACTCGTAGGTGTGTTAAGTGTGGTCAATTTGGGCATGATTACAGAGATTGCAATTTTCCAAGGAATGTGTGCTGGAATTGTCTTAAGGACGGGCATCGTGCGGGGCAATGTACCTAGGCGGGTAAGCAAAGAACGGTTACGGTCGGGGGATCTTCATCGTCTGGCCAGAAAAGAAAGAATCCACCAGCAGCATCAAGCAGAGCTTTTCAGATGACAGCTGATGAAGCTGTCAGAACAGAGGATGTCATAACCGGTACTTTTCTTATCAATACTGTACCGGCATGTGTTTTAATTAATTCAGGAGCCAATTGTTCTTTTGTATCTATGAACTTTTGTGATAGACTGAAATTGACTCCTACTATTATTACAAATCCTATTGAGGTCGAAGTAGCTAGTGGCAAAATGGTTCCGGTTACCACATCGGTGGCTGGAGCTAATATTTTGATTGAGGGCCATAGTTTTCCTGTTTCTTTCCTTTTGATGCCTATTCCCGGTTTTGATGCGGTTTTGGGTATGGATTGGTTAAGCCAACATAAGGCTACCATTGATTGCCATAGAAAGTTAATAAAACTTCCAATCTCGGATGGGTTACATGTAGTGGCTCGAGGGGAACGAGAGAGAGATAATATTCCTTTGGTCTCCTTGTTGAAAGCTAGAAAGTCTCTAGCTAAAGGGTGTGAATCGTATCTAGCCTATGTAATTGATGCTAAGCTAGAAAAGAAAAAGGTCTCTGATGTCCGAGTGGTTTCTGATTACTCGGATGTCTTTCCCGATGAGTTGCCTGGCCTACCTCCCATTAGAGAAGTAGAGTATAAAATTGATTTGATTCCTGGTTCTTCTCTAGTAGCTAAGGCTCCTTATAGATTAGCTCCATCCAAAATCCGGGAAATGATGAGTCAAATACAAGAGTTGTTAGATAAGGGCTTTGTTAGGCCTAGTTCTACTCCCTGGGGTGCACCTGTGTTGTTGTTAAAAAGAAGGATGACACTTTTCATATGTGTATTGATTACAGGGAGTTGAATAAAAGAACCGTTAAGAATAAGTACCCTTTGCCCCGAATTGACGAGCTGTTTGACCAATTACAAGGGTCCTCTTATTTTTCTAAAATTGACTTAAGGTCGTGTAACACCCGCTTTTGTGACTATCTGGTAATTTCCTTTAAATTTAAATGTTATTAGTTGTTATACTTTAAATATTGTGTTTATATATGTTTTGAATTAGAACTTAGTGAATTTGGTTAAGGATTTATTGTGACTAGTGAATTATTTACCGTTTTAAATAGTTGTAGCTCACGGTAAAATAAAATAGTTTTCTCGCGAATGTTTTTTAGGTTCCAGACAATAGATTAAAAAGTGGACTATTTTAAGTGAATACGGAGTCGGTTAAATATTTGAGCCGACATGTTTAAAACTTTCCAAAAAGGGAAAGTTACTCATTTCCTTCAAACCCTTAAGAAAACATAAACCTAAAAACTACAAACCAAAATCCTAGAACTAGTAAAGCTGTGATTGCTCCTTGAATTGTCCTTGAACTCACCATCATCATCAAGCTAATAATCTTTCTTTGTAAGTGTTCATATGTATTCTTTAAGAAATCATTTGGTATTTAGTTAATTGGTGAATTGTATGAAATTGAAGTCTAAATTTATTGTTTGATGGTGTATGATGATACTTGTTGTTTCTATATGTTTAAAAGCTAAATTTGAAGTGCTCTTTATGGTTTAATTGTGATGGTTAGACTGATTTTGCTAAGTTAAAAGAAAAGCATGTGAAATTGGTAATTGAAAGGTGGTAAGTGAAGTTACAAGTTGTTGTGTAACCTTTGTGGAAGAAGTTTAACACTTATAACAGATTGAGCAAACTGGAAATGAAGAAATTAGAAGTATAGTTCGGCACAGAGTAGAGGTGAAATGAAACTATTATACCTTTGGCCTATGGCCGGCGGTCAAAATGTTTAGCCGGCGGCTAAATGGGCCTGACGCAGAACATGACCTTTTTAGTTATAAATCTCATTTCAAATGGTTTTGTTTATGTTTTAGTCGCAACTAGTGAGTGAAGTAATATAATTATTTGTTATGGCGCAAGTACATATAAATTAATTGTTATATGTTTGATTGTAATGTGGTAAATCGATAGTATGTGACTATGTTAACTAATTGAAGCGAGAATTGAATTCAGCTACTAACTAAATTGCTTTGTGGTGTTTACAGATACACCGAAGACTCAGTGAGTTAGTCAGCTGAGTAAGTGGATTACAGTTGACAGGTGAATAGACTTGGAACTTCAGTGTGGTTTGGTTGTGACTTATTGGTTACAACGATATAAATATAGTGATTATTGATTATATTGCTGAGATATATATATATATAACTGTGATGTGTTGCCTATGTGCATTCTGGGGATTCGGAGGTCAACGATTGTTGGACTGATTGCTACAGGTTAGTCAATGTGAGATTTGTAATCATGTGTTGAGAATGGAACACATATTGATTAAAGGTAGCAATCAGTTATCGGTAAAATCACTGTATTGACCTGCAGTGATTGTAAGTGTCGCTTGGTGGGCCACCGCGGTCTGAGGGGTCCACAAGGACCACCGATCCTCTTGGTGATGTCGTGTCAAAGTGATATTGCTGTTAATTGATACTGTTATAGCTAAGTCAACTGTTTGTAACAGGTTTATTCACTTAGTTTCTTGCTAATCCCGTTATTCACTCCTTGCAGGTTTTGATGTGACTGGGACTGGGCAAGGAGTGACTAGGAGTTGTTTGACCAGGATTACTCTGATTTTGTTAGACAATGGTTCATGTTTTGTTATATAATGTTTATGATAAGCTAATGGTTTGTAAACGAGCAGTTAATACTTACAACTTGTAATATGTTTTGGTTAATGACATAATGTCATCAGTGTTAATATGAATGGGATTTCGCTTCCGAGTTAAAAAAAAAAAATGTGTCATGTAAATTTGGTGCGTGTTATAGGTCGGGTTATCACCAAGTGCGGGTTTGTGAAGAAGATATCCTCAAGACAGCTTTTCGCACTAGATATGGTCACTATGAGTTTCTTGTTATGCCATTTGGGTTGACCAATGCTCCGGCAATTTTCATGGATTTGATGAATAGAGTTTGTCGACCTTTTCTTGATAAGTTTGTTATAGTGTTCATTGATGATATCTTAGTGTATTCTAAATCTGAGACTGATCATGAGATGCATTTGCGATTGGTTCTTGACACCTTGAGAAAGGAGCATTTGTATGCTAAGTTTTCTAAATGCGAGTTTTGGCTTCGTGAAGTTCAGTTTTTGGGGCACATCATTTGTAAAGATGGGGTTAAGGTAGATCCATAAAAAATTGAGGCCGTTATGAATTGGCAAGCTCCTAAGTCTCCTTCCGAAATTAAGAGTTTTCTGGGGTTAGCGGGTTACTACCGAAAGTTCATTAAGGATTTTTCTAAGATCGCGGGTCCTTTGACTAAATTAACCCGGAAAGATGTTAAATTTCAGTGGACTGAACATCAGGAATTAGCTTTTCAAACTTTGAGGCAACTTTTGTGCCAGGCTCCGGTTTTAGTATTGCCAGATGGGTCCGATGACTTCATTGTATATTGTGATGCTTCTTCTGCAGGTTTGGGTTGTGTTTTGATGCAACGAGACCGTGTTATTGCATATGCTTCGCGACAGTTGAAACCTCATGAGATCAATTATCCCACCCATGACTTGGAACTAGCGGCCGTGGTTTTTGCTTTAAAAATCTGGAGGCACTACCTTTACAGCACAAAATGTGTCATTTGTACGGATCATAAAAGTCTTCAGTATATGTTCACTCAGAAAGAGCTTAATATGCGTCAAAGGTGATGGTTGGAAATAATTAAAGACTACGATTGCGAGATTCGTTACCACCCGGGTAAGGCCAATGTTGAGGCAGATGCTTTAAGTCAGAAAGGAAAATCTGAAAAAGTGTGTTTTTTGCGTTTGGAGGTTTCTTCGGACTTGATTAACCAGTTGAAAGCGGCTCAGATAGAGGTATTGATGGATAATAACTTGAAATCCAAGGTAATGTTAAAAAGGAAGGATTTGTTGAGTGACGATTCTTGGGGTTTGAAGACCTTTCAATCCCGAGTTTGGGTGCCTTTGCTTGGTGGTCTTAGAGATGTAATTTTGTTGGAGGCCCACAAATCTAGATTGTCGGTTCATCTCGGAAGTACTAAGATGTACCATGATTTGAAACCGTTGTATTGGTGGCCTACCTTGAAATTGGATGTAGCTCGGTTCGTGGAATCTTGTCATATTTGCTCGCAGGTTAAAGCCGAACATCAAAAACCATATGGAGCTTTGAAACAACTTGAGATTCCTGAGAGGAAATGGGAGCATATTACTATGGATTTTGTAACCAAATTGCCTAGAACGGTTAAGGGTAACGACATGATTTGGGTAATTGTTGACAGATTAACCAAGAGTGCTCATTTTCTTGCTACTTCTGAGACGACATCCTTGAGCAAGTTGGCACAGTTGTATATTAATGAGGTGGTTTCTAGACATGGAATTCCATTGTCCATTGTTTCTGATAGAGATTCTCGGTTTACTTCTGGGTTTTGGCAGAGTTTGCAACGGGAATTGGGTTCTAGCGTAAATTTGAGTACTGCTTATCATCCTCAAACTGATGGTCAGTCTAAGCGGACTATTCAGACTTTAGAGGACATGTTACGGGCTTGTGTTTTGGAATTTGGTGGGTCATGGGATTCTCACTTACCGCTAATTGAATTTGCCTATAATAATTCTTTCCACTCTAGTATAGGCATGCCACCTTATGAAATGTTGTATGGTCGTAAATGTAGAACACCCACTTGTTGGTTAGAGGCGGGTGAGAAACAGTTTGCGGGTCCTGACATAGTACAAATTATAGCCGATAAGGTAGCTATAGCCCGTGATAGGTTGAGAGTTGCTCGTGATAGACAAAGGCAATATGCCGATCCTCGTCGTCGACCCGTTTCATTTGTTGAGGGTGAAATGGTTTACTTGAAGGTTTCACCTTGGAAGGGTGTTATCCGGTTTGGTAAACGTGGTAAACTAGCGCCTAGATTCATTGGACCATTTAGAATTCGTCAAGTAGTTAATGATCAAACTGTGTCGTTAGAGCTTCCTCCGGAATTAGCGGGTATTCATGATACCTTCAATGTGTGTTATTTAAGGAAATGCAATGTGGAGGACCAATCCCAAGTTCTTCCGTTGCAAGACTTGCGTGTTGACTTCAACCAGAGACTTGTAGAGGAACCCGTAGAACTCTTAGACCGTAAGGTGACTAAACTTCGAAAGAAGGATATACCAATGGTTTTGGTTAAGTGGAATCATAGTTTGGGTGCTAACCTTATGTGGGAAACGGAGGAAAGCATGAAGTCTCGGTATCCTAGTTTGTTTGGGAGTGGTGAGATTTCGGGGACGAAATCTCCTTAAGGAGGGAAGATTTGTAACATCCTCGGAATGGGCCTGGCAGTAATACGGTAATTTCCTTAATTAATTTGTATTTAAATTGTATTTAGGAATAATTGATGTTATTCGGATAATTTAAATTAATAGGCTAAATGATCAAATGATTTATTGTGTTAGATAAATTATTAATTGTTTTAAATTAATTTAGTTGACGGTATAATAAAATGTATTTCTCGCAAATGGTTTTTAGGTTCCAGACAATAGATTTAGGACGGGTATAATATTACAATGTATTGGAGTTGGGTTAAATGAAGATGTCGACCTTATTATTTCAATTTCCTGACTTTTGTCTAACACCTCAAGAACACACACACATTTGAAATCTTTGCAAATTAAAAGAGAAATCAAAGTGAAACCATCAATTGAAGCTGTGATTTTGTGTTATAATCTGACCTTCATCATCTTCTTCCTTCTATCATCTCCATTGTAAGTGTTTTGCCCTCATTTTCATGTTTGTGCTTGAATTGGTAGAATGAGGTTAAACTAATAATGAAATGGAGTGAATTCATGCTTGAATGTGGTTGTGTGATGATTCTTAATTGATTACCTGCTCATCTAAGAATGAATCAAAGGTGTTTTCATGTTTCAATTGAATGAATTGGGTTTTAGTTGAAAGTGGGTTGAATTCATGATGCATGTGTGGATTTTGATGTTAGATGTTGTTGTTTGTTGTTGTTATATGTTTATACATGTTAATAGGTGTCAATTATAAGTCAAAATCGTGTTTGATGGTTGAATTGTATGAAATTTGGGTTTTTGGTTCGAGCTGAAACTAGTTGCAGGTCTGAACCATTGCTGAAAAACATATGAACGCGATCTCGAAACCCTTGCCAGGATCGCGTTGCTATGTGTATTTTGATCTCAGAATGATTTTGTGTAACATCCGTAAAATGGGCCTAGTAGTTTTAATATGATTTCCCTGTTTTTTAATAATTGTTTATGTGTTAGGAAATTATGTTGTTGGTTATTGGGTAATAACTAGAAAATAAGTTTTAGAACTTATTGTGGATAGTGAAATATTAATTGTTTTAAATTAATATAGTTGATGGAATAATAAAATGTTTGGACTCGCAAGTGGTTTTTAGGTTCCATATTATGGGTTAAAAAGGGACCGACTTAATGTGTACAAAGGGATATAAATGTGTGTACCCTATTTTCTTCTCAATACTTCCACACACATACACGTACTCACTTAGTAATAAAGAAAAGAAAGAAAACAGAAATCGTCCTTGTGGTCTACGTGAGTTAAACAAGACCAAGAAATCATTAGATTAATATGGAAATTCAAGAGTGGAGCTTATAATCTTTATTTCCATCCTCTTCTTCTATAATTATAGGTATGAATTCCTTTTATTATTAAACTTAGAAATATGATTATGGTAGAATTGATTTGGGGACTTCGATTGTTTATGGGATGTTTGTTACTTGAATTGAAATGTAATTTTTATGATTTCAAGTTTATATAAAGTAATATATAAATCAAATATGAGTTAATGAGTTGTTATCATTATGTAAACATGGCTTGAAGGAAAAGTTGTTGATTATAAGTTAAGTATTTAATTGATATCAAGTTTTGAGTTGATTATTAGTTTGGGTTCATGATTAAATACATGAGATTGAAGTCTAAATCTTGTTATAAAATGCCTATATGAAGTTGTTGGATATTAGAAACATATTAGATGGAAGTAGGAATTTGGGTTTGATGTTATATAAGTTAGAATTCGAAACTGGGTTTAGTTTACAGAATCGTAGGTCGAAGAAAATGTTGAAACGCGATCCAGCCTACCCTGTTTGGATCACGTATGATGTTTAAACAGAGAATGAATTCGATGCTCTGGTCATGTGCTCACAACTTTAGTTTAATATAATTAACATACTTACTCAGTGTACATTATAAACTGATTTTAACATTAAAGAAAGATTTAGTTAATGAGTTAAAATTCTAAGCATTGACATGTGATACACAAGATTCCTTTAATTTAATTAATATACTCACTGAGTGTATATTACAAATTGATTTCTAATATTAGTAAAAGATTTGGTTTGATGTTAAATTATATAATCCTCATTTTTAAGTGTAACTTAGGAATTGTATATTGTTGTAATATTGTATATATCAAAATATGTAATATGATTATAAAATGAGTACTAACTTATTGTTATTTGTAATTTCAGACAAGTAGAAGGAAACTCAGTGACATTAGACTACTGAGTGGAGACTGAGGTGTTTGGTGAGTGGTTCTGTACCTTCAGTGTGATTTAGCTGTAACAGGTTTGGTTACAGCAAGTGAATGTAGATTTATTATTGATAGACTGTTTAGTCTGATATGTTGACTGTGATTACTTGGCCATTGGGCATATGTGATTAATCAGAGGTCAAGATGATTTGGGCTGGGTTACTATTGTTGGACGACATGGATTTCCTTGTACATGTCGTTAATAGGAAATTAGGTCGTGTGAAAATAGTAACAAGCTATCGGTTAACCGCTGTTCGACCTGCAGCTCAGTTGGGTTATGATTAACCGTTGTTTTGGTCTACAGCTCAGTGGGGTTACTAAGTGTTGTTTGAGGAGCTTTTTACTGGTTTTGGGCTGCCTCAAGAACCACCGATCCTCTGATGTTGTGTGAAACTATGTGACTGTGACTGTGATTATTTATTGTAGACGAAGTTGTTATTGCTAGATTGGACTGTCGGTTACAGTTCTATCTCACTTAGCAGTTGTGCTAATCCCACCACTTTAATTACTTCTTGCAGGTTATGACTTGACAGGGTGGTCGGGCAAGAAGGTGTTGACCTGTGATGAATGTTTGACGACTACTGCGTTGACTCTGATATTGATTTTATTAAATCAATGTGATGTTTTGGAATTATATAACACCCAACGGCTGTATTTTGATTGTGACATTATAAATTATTGAATGTATTTGTATTTAAAATGAAGAGTTTGTTTTGGGACATCGCTTCCGGGTGTAAAATACACTATTATAATGTGTTTGAAATGGCAGGGTGTTATAAGTTGGTATCAGAGCATAGGTTTGGGTTAATTGGACATCGGTAAGTGTTCAATCCCAAATCTATGATTGTGTTTGTCAAACATTCCAGGTGTGGGATTAGTTGGTGATTGAAATTGTTAGTCTGTGGATACTAACGATTAATAGTTTGTGAGATTGTTGTTGTGATACAGATATGGCAGGTAATGAGCACCCGACCAACATTCCCCATAGTGCTTCTCGGATGGACACTTTTCCTTTGGAGATACAGAGTGATAGATATGAGCAGACTGGTATTATATTTTCAGCTCATGAGGATATTGACAGAGATGAGGATGTATCTCAGATGAAACGTGAATTACTTGAACTTAGAGGTTTCAAACAACAGGTTGAACAAGATAGACAGGCTGGATTTTCACAGCAACCGAGGCAGGTTTGTTCTTTTAACACATTTATGAGAAGTAAACCTTCAGAATTTCAGGGTAGTTCAAATCCTTCGGTTACTTTGGACTGGTTGAGAGATACTGAGAGAAAATTTGAGGTTTGTAAATGTGACGAGACAGATAAAGTTCCATTTGCTGTTCAGCTTCTTAAAGGTCAAGCTATGACTTGGTGGGATTCGATTACATCTGTTTTAACCCCAGAACAAAAAGTATCTATTAGATGGTCGGATTTTTATAATGAAATGTGTAAACAATTTAGTTCTGAGTTTGATGTGTCACGTATTAGACATGAATTTATGGAATTACATATGACAGACCAGATGACTATTGATGAGTTGATTTCACAGTTTACAGATAAATTGAGATTTGTTCATCAGTGGGTTCCAGATGACAAAACCAAGATTGATCGTTTTGTTAGAGCATTACCACCCGATTATCGTACTACTGTAAGATTGGCGAGTTCCTTGAGACATGCTTTTGATTTAGCTCGTTCAGTGGATAGTGATATACGGGCTAGAGATGTGCAAAGTAAAGAAAAGACTTTACAGTATTCTAAAAGTGAACGTCCTGATAAAAGTAGACATAAGGGACAGAGTAGTTAGCAAAGTATGAAACAAAGTGATCATAGTGGTTCAGTTGATAAACCCAAGTGGTGTTACATATGTAAAACCAGACATGCAGGATTGTGTACTTCCCAGACTTCTAGATGCATTAAGTGTGGTGTGTTTGGTCATGATGCTAGGGATTGTGATTATCTTAATCATGTTTGTTGGATTTGTCACAAGGAGAGTCATCGAGCAAATCAGTGTCCAGAGACTATGAGATAGGAGTCGGGGTTGGTCGGGAGGTCGTCATTTTATTGCCATGAGTGGAAGAATGTGCTATCAGTTGCTGGCAGAGTTTTTCTGATGACAGTTAATTAGACTGTCGGGGAAAGTGACGTCATTCCAGGTACTTCTGTATTACTCTATTCTGGCATATGATTATGTAACTTAGAGTTAGTGTACCTTTATGATTGTTTGTTATGTGATAAGCTGAAAATTGTTCCCATTGTGTTTATTAATTCTGTTGAAATAGACTTAAGTGATGATGAGATAATTTAAGTTACCACATAGGTGACTGGAATAAGTGTTTGATAGTGGGCTATATATTGGGTTGAATTTTGTTGTTGTCAATCTTTTGTGTAATAAAAACTTTGACACTGGATGACTGAGACAAATTGGTAATGCGGGAACTTGATGATTGACATTTTATTGTGAACCAGTACCTGTGCTTGGGGAAAGGATAGGAGCATATACATTGGGATATGTGAATGTGGAAAGAATTGAAAACCTGTAATTACATTTGTAAGTTACTCACGGAGTAACGTATGACGTGTGTATCTTTTATGATTAAGTAGTGGATGATGCTACCTTGACTTGGAGTTTATAACAATTGTTTTGCCTTAAACTCATGGAGACACTGTTGATGGATAAATTAAATCAAAGAGTTGATTGTGAGACTTGGTATTTATTGGAACCGTTGCTGGATTATGATGGAATTTATTCAATATGTGTTAAGAGATCTTTTCAGATATAGTGAATTGATTGAAAGCTGTTAGCTTGAAATATTAACGGATTTTAAATTTGAAATCGTTATATCGATGAATTATCATGAAGCGGATGTGATATTATGGTGGATTCTAATCATTGGGTTTCGAGTATAACCGGTGGATTAAGTGATCATTGTAGATATTATACAATCGTGGCATTTTGGATTATTGAGCTGGATTAGATTTCGGGGACGAAATCTATTTAAGGGGGAGAGATTTGTAACATCCGCAAAATGGGCCTAGTAGTTTTAATAAGATTTCCCGGTTTTTTAATAATTGTTTATGTGTTAGGAAATTATGTTGTTGGTTATTGGGTAATAACTAGAAAATAAGTTTCAGAACTTATTGTGGATAGTGAAATATTAATTGTTTTAAATTAATATAGTTGATGGAATAATAAAATATTTGGACTCGCAAGTGGTTTTTAGGTTCCATATTATGGGTTAAAAAGGGACCGACTTAATGTGTACAAAGGGATATAAATGTGTGTACTCTATTTTCTTCTCAATACTTCCACACACATACACGTACTCACTTAGTAATAAAGAAAAAAAAAGAAAACAGAAATCGTCCTTGTGGTATAACACCCCTCCTTTTGAAACCATTTAATATAATATTTCGGAAGCGCATGTCCAACAAACCATTTATAATTTACATCATTTTACAACTTTATAAATTTCAACTTATTTTAAACCATAGTTTAACATCATGGGTGTTATATAAAACGAAAGATACCATTGATTTATACAAATCAAATATCAGAGTAACACATTCTTGTCAAACATTCCTTCCAGCCCAACTTCTTGCCCACCCAAATATCTAAATACCTGCAAGAAGTGTTAATGTGGGGAATTAGCATAACGCTAAGTGAGCAGATAACCAATCAACAGTCTAACTTAGCTCAACAATTTTGAATACAACAATTAACACTAAACCAACAAGTACACAATATCACTATTAGGAAAGCAACAGGCAACTGTTCAACTGGTCAACTTAGCAACTAGTCAACTATTCAACAAAGCAACTATTCCACAACCAGGACTTAATAATGAGGCATCGGTGGCTCTTGCGATATCATAATACCCGAGGATTCCACAAGAACACTTACCCAAACATATCCGTATGGCCATAACGGACGAGACCGATAGCTAGTGGTTATTCTCAACTAACACAGGAGGTGTGTTAAACCTTGAATAACCGACTAGCCCAACCAACAGTTCAACAACTCGTTAACCTCATTAACAACTGATGCCCGAAGGCCAACAACAAGTCCAGTGATCACATAATCAACAAATCACATATTCAGCAGGTCAACGTTATCATATCAACAATATTATTACTAGCTATCATAATTATCATGGCAACTACAATAGTAATAATATGTTACTTGTTGTACCCAAACTCGTTACAACCAAGTTACACTGAGAATTAGAGATCCACTCACCGACACCTCAACCGCAAGCTCAGAAGTCTAATATTACTGAGCCTTCTCCACATCTGAGAATAAAATCAATAAACAATAAGTTAGTAACTCATTAACAACAATTAACCTATGTTATAATCATATAACATATCACAATAGTACATTACACAATATATCATATTAAGTATGATAAACAATCATCAAATGGTATTTAACACTCTATACCATTTCATGTATAAACAAACAACTCACCTCAAAATATAACATATTAGACTCAAGTTATATTCACAACTCTTAAGTATTTAAATCTAACACAAAAGTTGCTGGATTTCAGCTCTACCCGCCGGGTAAGGCTAGTACCCGCCGGGTACTAGTCAAAACTCTCCAAGCTGCCGGCTTCAAGCCTTTTTCACATCCAGTCTCATACCCGAACTCAAAATAAGAAGCCGTTTGGCCGAAGCCGCCGGCTTCCCACGAAGCCGCCGGCTTCCCACGAAGCCGCCCGGCTTCCCACGAAGCCGCCGGTTTCATACCAACCAGACCAAGCCGCCCGGCTTCCCATGAAGCTGCCGGCTTCCTCCTGATTTCAAGCTTACCCGCCGGGTAAGGGAGGTACCCGCCGGGTACTCCCTTCGTCCCCAGCGACCAGCAACCTGTAAAACCTCAAACCCGCAAAATCTAACCAAAACAACAAAACTCAAGTTCTGATTGATTATATACAACGAATAACAACTTCTAACAATGACTAACATCATAAATCACCATTTCTAACATCAATTTCACTTCAAATTTCATAACCCACTTAAATCAATAAAATCAAATTTAAAACAAACTTACAACTTGGAAGGAATTAGATGAAGGTGATGATGATATTAAGCTCTAATCACAGCTTCAGATTCAATTTCTACTTTTGATTTGGAATTCTAAGTTTGATTTCTCAATTTGGGGTTTAGGGTTTTCAAAGGAAATGAAAGAAGGAAAAATAAACTTTCCTTAAATGGAAAGAAATAAATAAGTCGGCCCAGATCTCAAACCGACTTTAATAACGGGTATAATTTAATACCCCATTTCAATCTATTGTCTGGAACCCGAAAACCATTTGCGAGTCCAAACGTTTTATTGCACCGTCAACAATATTAATTTATAACAATTAATAATTCACTTATCACATTGGAATATTCGACTCATATTCCAATTATTTCAACTATTTCAAATAATATTATTTCCAAACACATTTAAATATATATTTAAATCAAGAAATAATATATAAACAACTAGGGTCATTTCGAGGATGTTACAAATCTCTCCCCCTTAAAGAGATTTCGTCCCCGAAATCTAATCACATTCAACTTGTCTAATGTAACATAACTATACATTAAACCTCAAGAACAACTTATAATATTAATTATATATATTGAATTCTTTCCACATGCACTTATCCAAAGGTACACGCTTCTATCTTTTCCCATGCACATATACTATGCATAAACTCTATTTCCATTCACCAAACGATTATTTATATGAATCGTCTATAATGAACCACATAACCACTTAAACAAGTGGAATACAAAACCACCTACAATCAGAAACTAACAACATGCTATAATCTTTGACCCATACCCCTTAAACAACAACTACAACAACAATTACAACAATAACAACAAGTGGAACCTAAAGTCACTTACCGGGTCTTTACAACCAGAAATTAGCAATGTGCTAAAATCTTTGACTCCTCACAACTACTTATCACTTTTAACAACAAAACAACATCAACAATAGTGGTTTTAAAACCACACTACACGTGTCAACCTTGAATATTCACATTCAGTTCATGACTAACAACCAAACTAATAGTCATATATCACCTTAACAAACAAGGTAGAGGTCAAACTCAGTAGGTAAAACCACAATCAACAAGTACTCTGCTATATCAGCAAAAGTACCAACCTGTCATATTACCTACATTCAACCAACCTCTACATTGTCTTATTTCAACTAGCAACTCTTTTACAACACAACTATCCTGTCCTCAAGTATATAACAACTAGTAACAATTTCAATCTTTCAACTTTAACCATTAATTTTATATCATCACATTCACCTCAATGTGATTATATTAATTCATTTCTCTACCATAGGCTATTTAGATTGTCATAGTCGTTATTAAGCCTTTAACATTACTATACACATTCATATCAATGGTTAATAGAACCATTACAAATTTCAACTAATGATTAAACAATCATATAACAACAACTATTATGCACATACAAAGTACGTGCAAATCAACTGGACACATATAAACACATGTAATCAACTACTACTATTATTCATCTCCACAATGTTTCACATATTGTCCAATTCACATGATACTACTAGTTCAATTAACTAAATCAACAATTTGTTTAATTAACTACAGACTCAAATGTGAGAACTTATTGCTTATAAGCAATCTACAACTCACACCACTAGTTAATATTTCAACAAGCACCAAACACCTCACGATTAGTCCAAAATCATGTCTCAACTCAATTTAAGTCACTTAGCAATTTTATATAAATCGCTTCATGACTAACTCATTAACTTCTAAGAATTCATATCACAATTCACTTGTTAATAAGTTACATCTTTTATTCACACTGTTCACATGTTAATTTAACTTAACACCATTAACCTAAGGTTTCATAACCTTTTAACAATTCTTTTAACTCATTTGAGTTATATACATCCCAAATTAACATCATTAACTCATTTGGGAGTTTAATCATATTTCAAACAAACACTACTAGAGTTCACACCTATTCATCTCTGTCAACACTGTTGACTATTTGTCAACTTCAACTTAATCAATTTATCATCAAGTCACCTTGACCACTTTTCTCAAATTGAACTCACACTATTTCAATCCTATTCCAAGGATTTCACATCATACACTAGACTCTTTATTCACAGTCGACTTTTATAGTTAACTTTTCACAACATTTTTAATATATTTATACTATGTTTAACCTCAAACATAGATTTCTACAATTACTTTCAACAACAATGGCCCATTCAACTAACAATGGAACCAC
Organism: Helichrysum umbraculigerum; assembly: GCA_949592205.1. NCBI lineage: Eukaryota > Viridiplantae > Streptophyta > Magnoliopsida > Asterales > Asteraceae > Helichrysum > Helichrysum umbraculigerum. Next base: position 13,691,725 of record CATIUR010000002.1, on the reverse strand, counting down.
AACACATTAACTCTAACCCTTTACTAATCAATGACCAACTAACAACTCATTACAACACCTGATGAGTTATTTACTCATGTCATTTATCATATATATCTAACATCTAGTAATTATTTCAAGTTTTTTAGATTTAACCAAATCATAACCTTCAACTCAGTGTTTTCACTATTATTAATGAATTAATTATCACACAGAGTCATTAACACAACTTGGCTTAATACAAGACATCCATACATTAGTAATCCGTTAGGATATTATATAACTCACTAATAGGAAATCCACTCCCATTAGTCACACAACCACGTTTCAACAGATTCAAACAATTGCAAGTATCATACACACTTGCAAGTTTCAATTACTGATTATCATAACTTCCACTAATTAACCTTTACCATTCAAATAACAGGGAATTAGTTTAACAAGTTTCATATTATCTTATTCTCAATCACATTCAATTTCTTTGATACCTAGTAACCTCAACAAGTTCATGTGACACAGCATAATGTAACAACGGTGATCAGGCGTTGCTTGATTATGTTCTTCACACTTCCTTCTCAGGTTACTTCCTATCATTATTCAACCATGTGATTTATTTCACTTAAACACATATCACGCCATGTTCTGGTTTCTAACACTACTAGAACATTTTTACAACTTTCAACAATAGATACATACTTACTATCTATTTATTACTTGCATAATCAACTTTACATATGCAATTTATTTCACTTGTACATCTCACACATACATATATAACATACTTGAGTATGTACTCATTATTACACAATAATATCAAGCGTAATTCCCAAACACGTACACTTAACATCAACAATCAGTACAAAGTACAATATCAAGTACTAAGTACTTTATCAATATTTCGTGCAATTCCAAGCACATTTTTAATAATAATTAACTTACTTGCTAATACAGCCTCCCATGGCCGATTTATTTAAATTATCAACTCAACATGAGCAAGTAATTTTCCATATACAATAAACATCTTCACAAGGCATTTCTACTTGCCTCCAATCAACTAACACGTATCCACACCTTAATAACATATAAGGTTTCATCATTTCTTATGTTATTAATTCAACATTTATATCTCACCTACTGGTTCATATTTCATTGACTATTTAAGTCACACACAACCAGTTTCACTATTGGTGTCCTACCATAATCTTAAAACATCAATTTCTCATTATAGTCATTATCTTTATACCATTAACAACAAGTATTCAACAAAGATTTTCACAACTTTATTAACACACATAAAGGTTTATCAACTACCTTTATTTTATATTACTTTTTGTACATAGATCATAATTCAACCAACAATTATGATCAAGGCCACACTTAAACATCTAGTCACCCTTATCACATTCCACTTCAACTTGGCCTAATCAAGGCACACCTTATAACAATTATACACTTTTAATTTAAACAACAATATGACTCTAACCTATTAATTAAGATATACTAACATCTCATTAATTTCAACATAGAGAGTCACATCAATTCGGTTTATCACATAACACTAAATTTCCTAGCAAGGTCTCATAATCACTCCTTGCATTTAGCAACTAATAATCATGCAACTGATTATATTTTCTGTTTCAACATTGTAGACACAAAATTAAGTTCAACTGTATCACTATTAACAACTCATTCAACACTGTGTCTACACAACTTAACACCTTTTCAACAATTTCAAATTCAACATAAACTACCCAGTTTATTACATAACATATGATAATCATCAGTTGACTCAAAACTAGGGAATCATATCAGTCTGACTCAATTTACTTTACTATTAATCAACATCATCATAGCAAAGTACACTATTCAAACTGAATTAAATTCAACAAGGTTATCGATAATTACCTGATGCACTTAAGCCAGCAACAATTGAGGAATCAATGAGAATACCAGTCGGTTCCTCACGTTCCTCCGTCTCTGCAACCAAAATAACAATCTTGCAACTTGTTATAGGTTAGTACATGTTCAACTAGATAACTTCCCATACAACCACTAATCCCACCTTCAGGAATGTTTGACTTGACACAACCATAAATTTGGGATTGAACACATTACAATGTCCAATTCGCCCAAACCTATGCTCTGATACCAACTTATAACACCCCTCCTTTTGAAACCATTTAATATAATATTTCGGAAGCGCATGTCCAACAAACCATTTATAATTTACATCATTTTACAACTTTATAAATTTCAACTTATTTTAAACCATAGTTTAACATCATGGGTGTTATATAAAACTGTTGATACATGTTTGTGTGTCTGTCAGTTGGTCTATCGAGTTGTAAGTGTCGTTTGTTAAGTGGAATAGAAAAGTCATTTTTAGGTATAGCGACACTTAGCTTCTGTGTTAGGCGACACTTGCGTTAGTGTCGCATAGCGTCACTTAGGTAAGTGACGCATGAGGGCGGCGACATGCGACACTTCCCAAGTGACGCATGTCTGCCGAATTAGTTTTAGTATAAATTGAAACCTACGGGTTTTCGGCTAGGGTTGACGAAACCCTAGCACCATTTGTCGACTAAGCATACTTGTAAACAGTTCCAATACATTCAAGAAGCTAATAAACTAGTTTTACTTTGATTGATTCATTGTTTCGGTTTAAGTTTATTACTCGTTTGTGTAATTGATTGATTCCGCCAATCTATTACTTTCGATCATCACTTAGATCCACAGCCAGGGGCACTTTCAACTGGTATCAGAGCCTCGGAGTTGATTTGATCGACGTGTGTTGGTGTATTGGAGAGTTTTCGGTTTGATTTTGTGAAGATCGTTGATATTCTAGCAAGATTAGGATCGATTTGGTGCTATTATTGTGTTTTGAGTAAAGTTTTACAGGTTTCGTACGATTGGGACTCAAGAATTTTCGTTAGGTTTACGAAAATTCGATTTTTGGGGTTTTTGGGCGTTCACAGCCGTTTCTGCGTCACTCGGAGCGTCACTTCGACACTTTGTGCGGCACTTCGAGCGACACTTCTGTAAGGATCAATTAGGGTTTTAACGACACTCAAGTACGTCACTCAGTAACGTCACTTGAGGATTATACGTCACTTACCTTAGTGACGCCTACTGTTCATTCCGACACTCATTTGCGTCATTTGATACGACACTTGTGTGTCATCCGTCACTTACTGTTAGTGACGCGTAATTACTGTGCGTCACTTATAGCGTCACTTACCTTAGTGACGCCTGTTATTGCTAAGCGACACTCAAGTCCGTCACTTGAGTGCGTCACTTCTTTGTTATACGACACTAATCTCTAGTGTCATTCTGTTTTGCTTATCCGTCACTTGATAGCGTCACTTAGCAAGTGCCGCTACTCTTTGCGACACTTAAGTGCGTCACTTACCAAGTGACGCCTCTGTTACTAATCAGCTTCCTAGTTTTTGTTTTAAGTTGATTTTATAGGTACATTTCAATGTCTGACAAGGAAGACATCAGAGGTATAAGAGAGATGCTCAGACAGAGCAATGATATTGGTTCCAGTAATAAGCCTCCATTCTTTGGACCAGATTTGGATTATGTTTACTGGAGAGATAGATATGAATAGTATATAGATTTCCAGTGTCCAGAACTTTGGGGACCGTTAAAAGAACGCTATGTTGCTCCAGTGGCTGAAGGGAATTGTTGATACATGTTTGTGTGTCTGTCAGTTGGTCTATTGAGTTGTAAGTGTCGTTAGTTAGTTTTAATAGAAAAGTCATTTTCTGTATTTGCGACACTTAAGTTTAGCATTAGGCGACACTTGCCTTAGTGACGCATAGCGACACTTAGGTAAGTGACGCATGAGGGCGGCGACATGCGACACTTACCAAGTGACGCATGTCTGCCGATTTTGTTAGTATAAATTGAAACCTACGGGTTTTCGGCTAGGGTTGACGAAACCCTAGCACCATTTGTCGACTAAGCACTTCTGTAAACAGTTCCAATACGATTTACAAGCTAATATACTCGTTTACTTTGATTAATCATTGTTTTCGGTTTGAGTTTATTACTTGTTTGTGTAATTGATTGATTCCGCCAATCTATTACTATCGATCAACACTTAGATCCACATCCAGGGGGCACTTTCATCTGGTATCAGAGCCTCGGAGTTGATTTGATCGACGTGTGTACGTGTATTGAAGTGTTTTCGGTTCGATTTTGTGAAGATCAAAGACATTCTAGCAAGATTAGGATCGATTTGGTGCTATTACTGTGTTTTGAGTAAAGATTTACAGGTTTCGTACGAGTGGGACTCAAGAATTTTCGTTAGGTTTACGAAAATTCGATTTTTAGGGTTTTTGGGTGTTCACAGCCGTTTCTGCGTCACTCAGAGCGTCACTTCGACACTTTGTGCGGCACTTCGAGCGACACTTCTGTAAGGAACAATTAGGGTTTTTACGACACTCAAGTGCGTCACTTAGTAACGTCACTTGAGTATTATACGTCACTTACATTAGTGACACCTACTGTTCAATCCGACACTCTACTGCGTCATTTGATACGACACTTGTGTATCATCCGTCACTTACTACGAGTGACGCGTTACTTCTGTCAGTCACTTAAAGCGTCACTTACCTTAGTGACGCCTGCTATTGCTAAGCGACATTCAGGTCCGTCACTTGAGTACGTCACTTACGTGTTTATAAGACACTCATCTCTAGTGTCGTTCTGTTTGTTTATCCGTCACTCGATAGCGTCACTTATCAAGTGCCGCTACTCTTTGCGACACTAAGGTGTGTCACTTACCAAGTGACGCCTTTGTTACTAATCAGCTTCCAAGTTTTTTTTTAAGTTGATTTTACAGGTACGCTTCAATGTCTGATAAGGAAGATATTAGAGGAATCAGAGAGATGCTCAGACAGAGCAATGATATTGGATCCAGTAATAAACCTCCGTTCTTTGGACCAGATTTAGATTATGTGTATTGGAGAGATAGATATGAACAGTATATAGATTTCCACTGTCCTGAACTGTGGGGACCTTTAAAAGAACGATATGTTGCTCCAGTGGCTGAAGGAAATTATCGTGGTGTTCCTCCAGCTAAAACATATAATGCTATGTCACCTCAAGAGAAAAAGGAGTATGAAACAGAAAGAAAGGCTCATTCTTCTATCTGTATGTGTTTGCCAAAGGATGTTATGAGACTCTTTAAATCTCATGACACAACTTATGATCTGTGGAAGGCAATTGAGACAAGATGCGGAGGAAATGAAAAGTACAAGGAGGCTAAGCTAGAATTAATCAAAAAACAGTATGATCTATTTGACATGATTCCTAATGAGCTGACTTCCAGTTTATTCACTCGATACTCACATCTGGTTAGTGAGTTAAATGAAGGAGGATACAATCTCCCTGCACTTGAGGTAAACAAGAAGTTGCTAGACGTGTTGCCAAGTGCTTGGGATGTGAAAGTCCAATTTTTAAAAGAAAATCCAGAATTACAGAGGATGACTTTGGATCAATTGATAGGTATTCTACAAGCTCATGCGATGGAATTGAAGAAGAAAGAATGTAAGTCAGGTGGATCTGTACAGAATGCCACAACTGGTGGAGTTGGACTAGTCAATTCTGGCAAGAGTTACGGTGGAGTAGCATTTATAACGGATACCAATTCATCTTCTGCTTCTTCTGGAGGTCATCATACAGCTTATCTTTCTGGTACATCTCAAGGAAATCAACAACAGGCTCCAGTTTCACCAGCAATACAAGAGCAAGCTGCAATTTATACAGCTTTTCTGAGCTCTTACAAAGATTTGGTTACTCAACCAAATACAACTTTGGAACTGATCAAGGAGGATTACGGACAATTGGATGAAGATGATCTAGAACAGATGGACTTGAATTGGAACATTGCTATGATAACAAGAAGGGTTCAAAAATTCTTGCAACGAACTGGACGCAAGAGTTTAGAAGGCAATGGGAAGTCAGGATTTGGTTTTGATAAAAGCAAGGTCCGTTGTTATAACTGCCAGAATTTGGGTCATTTCGCTAGGGAATGCGAGAAACCCAAGATGCCACCGTCGGGCCTTACTAAACCTGATCCTCCAAAAGCGAAAGAAGAGGGCAAGACATTAGTTGTGGACAATGCTTTGGTGGTTTTTGAGCCAACTACTCATGACTGGAATGCGGAGGCTACAAAGTTTCAACAGTGTCTCATGGCTCATATTACACCTGAGGTACAAAATGAATCACCTGAACCTTTAAACTGTATCTCATGCATTAATCTAACTGAATCTCTAGAGGCTTTTCAAAAGGATAACCAAGAGTTGCGAGATAAAGTTGCAAAACTTAATGAGTCAAATAAGTTTTTGAAAGAAAATGAAAAACTCTATGAAAAACATATTGAAGCTCATAAGTTAGATACTCAAACTTATAAAGCTAAAGTTTTTAGTCAACAGGATGCAATTAAAAGTTATCTTACTGAAATTGAACTGTTGAACAAAGAGCTTTTAGACTTAAAAAGTGAGTATGGTAATTATCGAGATAAAGTCTTAGGGTCAACTTCTGCGACAATGATCTTTAATGAAATTATTAGCAATCATAAGCAGGATAGGAAAAGTAAGGGAGGAAAAGGAATAGGTTTTGTTGAAATAGCACCTCCTACTACTTATACTCCTTTACCTGTTAAGGAAGGCCTTGATGAAATTCCAGTTGATTATGCTAAGTTGTTGGGTATCAAGGGTAAAGTGGCTAAATCTAACAAACAGGAGAAGGAGAAAACCACGAGGCCAGAGTATCCCACTCCTAAGTTTGTTAAGCCACTGAATAAATCTCCTGTTAGTGCTGAGGAGATTGTTGAGCAAAAGGATGTATCTCCAGTTTGTTTTGAGGAGATCGTTGAGATTGAGGATATTACGGATCAGGAGTATCCTGAAGTTAAGAGAGTTGAAGTTAAACCTGAAAAGGTGGTTTCAAAAGTTGAACCTGAAATTAAGGTTCAAACAAATAAGGGTAAAGCCAAGGTTTTAAACTCAAAACAACAAACTTTACAGTCACCTGTAAAGATTTTGCAACGAAAATTAGTAAATGAAAAAGTTTTGTCTGATAAACCTTCAACTTCGACCTCTCAACCAAAGCAAACATTTTCTAAGACATGTACTCAATGTTCATGTTCTAGAAATGTTTCTCCACCTCCTGTGGTAATGCCTCAGCCTCAACCGTTAGTTGAGACTCGTTCTTGTTTCTACTGCAAGAGACAAGGACATTTGATCCGTGACTGTCCCAAGCTGTCAAATCAGCGCTATGGGAGAGAGATGCCTAGGACATCAGTTTATAGAAATTCTTTTTCAAAATCTCCACCTAGGCGTTACTCAAAGTCTCCCAAGCCTGTTCTGAAGCTAAGTAATGTTGAGCAAAAACCTTTGCCAATTCAAAAGCCCAACATTATTTCTGATATCAATTCCGAACCTTCAAAAGTTTGGAAACGAAAAGAGTCTGATGCTGACTCTTCAGTCGTCAACAATAACACTTCAGATAAAAATTCTAATTTGTTTAAAGATAAAGTCCTATCTGACGTGCTTATTGTTGATGACCATGGAAGACCTAAGTCTGTAAAGGCTTGGGTCTCCGTTTCTCACTAATCTCTTTCTTTGATGTGTTGCAGCAGTCGGAACGTGTGAAGGATAGTTTATGGTATATGGATAGTGGCTGCTCGCGACACATGACTGGCGATGTGTCTCTTCTGACGGATATTAAACCATACTCGGGAGGATACGTTGCTTTCGCGGGAGATTCAGGAGGAACGATTTCGGGAAAGGGAACGCTAACAAATGGAAAAGTTAGCTTTGAAAATGTGAATTATGTGGCGGAGCTGACTCACAACTTGCTGAGCATTTCACAAGTTTGTGACAAGGACTACACCACGTTATTCACAAAGACGGAATGTGTAATATTGAAGCCGGGGTATGTCATTCCTGAGGATTGGGTATTGATGCGGGCACCTAGAAAGAATGACACCTATGTGATGAATATGCGAACTGTGGAGACTACAAGTGACTATACTTGTCTTCTTTCAAAGGCTTCAGAAAAGGAATCACTCCTTTGGCACAGACGGATGGGACATATTCATTTCCGTAAAATGAATTTTCTGATTAATAATGATTTAGTGAGGGGAGTTCCAAAACAGTCATTTGCTCTACAAGATGACTGCGTTTCTTGTCACAAAGGAAAACTCCACAAGAAGTCCCACAAGTCTAAGGTAGTGAATTCTATTGCAGCTCCGTTGGAACTACTGCATATGGATCTGTTCGGTCCAGTTTCAACAAAGAGCATTGGTGGTCGGTCTTACTGCTTGGTAGTTACTGATGACTACTCAAGGTTTTCGTGGGTATATTTCTTGACTACAAAGGGGGAGACTCCTGATATTCTGGTGTATTTGTTGGATAAGTTGGCAAATCTATGCAACTTAAAGGTGAAAAGGATTCGAAGCGACAATGGAACTGAATTCAAGAACTCAACTCTCGAATTGTTTTGTGCTACAAGAGGAATTGAGCATCAATTCAGTGCTCCAAGGACTCCACAACAGAATGGAGTTGCAGAAAGAAAGAACAGGACAATTATAGAGACAGCTCGGACTATGTTAGCTGACTCCAAATTACCAATCATCTTCTGGGCTGAGGCAGTTAATACTGCCTGTTATGTTCTCAACAGAGTGCTCACGGTTAAGAAAAAGAACAAGACGTGTTATGAACTTTTCAATAACCGTAAGCCAAACCTTCAGTTCTTAGAACCATTTGGGTGTCCATGCATGATCATGATTACAAAAGATAAGGTCTCTAAGTTTGGTGACAAAGCTGTTGAAGGGATTTTTCTTGGATATTCAGTCAATTCTCCGAACAAAAGAGTCTTTAACAAATCAACGAATCAGATTGAGGAACAGTTTGAAGTAAAATGTTTAAGGTATACGGAACCTCCTCAAGGAACAGGTCCGGATTGGTTCTTCAACTATGGAAATCTCTTTGACTCTTTCAAAATTCCTGATGATGATGAAACGGAAGAGTTAGTTTCCATGCTACATGGACTTGATTTTTCTCAAGATACACCAGTTAGTAAACCATCCGACCCATCTCCTAATGCAACACCCGAACCACCACCAACTGATACTACACCAATACCAACACCCACACCACCATCAACAACACCTATTCCAACATCTACTTCTCGAGTTACACCTTCGAAAGATGCTCCTTCTACCTCTAAAACAGTGTATAACTACACCAAGGAGCTTCCTTATGATCCAAACATGCCGTCATTAGAGGAAGGAGGAGAGGATGAGGTAAGTGATGAGGGAGAGGAAGCAGAAAATATGAATTATTCTCATTTATTTTCTCAAAGAGATGATGATGATGATGCTTCTCCGAATATGTCTGCAAATGAGGGAGATCTGAGTAACCTGGAACAGAATCTTGTGCCAGATCAAATTCCAGTGACTCGGATACATAAGGATCACCCCATTGATAATATCATTGGTGATCCTCATGCAAAGGTTCAAACAAGACATCAAGCGAAACAGACTGATACTGAACAACTTTTGGGTCTGGTGGCTAATGTTAATTCATGTTATCTTTCGCAGAATGAACCTAAGAAAGTTGAAGAGGCCTTAAAAGATCCATCCTGGATCGAGGCCATGCAAGAGGAACTACAACAATTTGAAAAGTTGCAAGTCTGGGAAGTAGTTCCATTACCCAAGGGTGCCCACTTGACTGGCACTCGTTGGGTTTTTCGTAATAAGATGGATGATAGGGGCGTTGTAATTCGTAATAAAGCACGTCTAGTAGTTCAAGGCTTCAGCCAAATTGAGGGGTTGGACTATGATGATGTATTTGCCCCTGTTGCTCGATTGGAATCCATACGCATTTTTCTGGCATACGCGTCCTTCAAGGGATTTCGCGTCAATCAACTTGATGTGAAAAGTGCGTTTCTGTATGGAAAGGTTGACAACGATGTGTACGTTAAACAGCCTCCTGGTTTTGAAGACCCTGCGCATCCTGAATACGTCTGTAAATTGAACAAGGCGTTGTATGGTCTTCACCAAGCACCAAGACTTTGGTACGAGAGGCTAACTACACATCTGATTAAGCATGGTTTTGTGAGAGGGAACATCAATAGCACGCTATTTATTCTTCGTGAACAGTCAGAGGATAGGGAAGATTTGCTACTTGTGCAGGTTTACGTGGACGATATTATCTTCGGGTCTACCAATGAGGCAATGTGTAAGAACTTTGAGAAAATCATGAAGTCTGAGTTTGAGATGAGCGCAATGGGGGAGCTCACTTTCTTTTTAGGTGTACAAGTTGAGCAGCTTGCAAAAGGTATTTATATACATCAGTCTAAATATGTCAATGACATGTTGACTAGGTATGACCTGCTCACTTGTAAAACCTATGGGACTCCCATCGAGCTTAATCACAATCTCAAACTTGCTGAGGAAGATGAAGATTGCAAGGAGAGGGACTATCGTTCAATGATAGGTTCTCTTATGTATTTGACTGCCTCAAGACCGGACATTGTATTTGCCGTGTCGATTTGCTCACGTTATCAGGCTAAACCAAAGGTGTCACATATGAAGGCAGTAAAGCGAATTTTTGGTTATCTCAGAGCTAGACCTACCCTTGGTCTTTGGTATTCAAATGAGAAGACTTTCGCTCTCACAGCCTATTCAGATTCGGATCATGGAGGTTGCAGTATCGATAAGAAGTCTACAACGGGTGGATGTCAGTTTCTGGGATCGCGTTTGGTCTCGTGGCAGTGCAAGAAGCAAACTACAGTCTCTCTTTCTACAGCAGAGGCTGAGTATGTTGCTGCCGCTAGTTACTGTGCCCAAGTTCTCTGGATTCAGCACCAATTACGCGATTACGGGTTACTTCTTACTATGACTCCCATTCACATAGATAACACTGCTGCTATTTCTATCACACGCAATCCCGTACAGCACTCTAAGACAAAACATATTGAACTTAGGTTCCACTTCATACGAGATTGCTATGAAAAACACTTGATAGACCTGGTCCACATAGACAACCTTAAACAAAATGCTGACCTATTCACCAAAGCCTTTTCACGTGCTCGATTTGATGAACTGGTCAACATGATCGGTTTAAGATTCTTTGGGTCTAAAAAGTAATCTGTGACTTGGATAGTTAACGTTATTTGCTTTTATGTGTGTTAAAAAAAAAAAAAAAAAAAAAAAAAAAAAAATCGCAACAGCCACTCTTTGTACTATTTAGTATTAAAGAAAACGCTAGGTTGCTACATTTTTAAAATAGACGTTGAAGTTGTGTCTGTAAACAACTTGGGATATGATAGTACATCGGGTGACATGCACAAAATGAAATTTTAAGGTTTATCTTGGATGTGTCAGTAGGTTTATCTGACACACTTAAAACAGTTTTTATCTAAATTATCTTCATCATACGATGTATTGGTAGGCATGGTACACACCGGTCTCTGAGGTTTTAAGAAGTAATTTACATACATGTCTATGATCATGTGGTAAACACCTTGTGATGTACGACTCTACGTCTTAATTCCTTAGCATAGCTTGACATACTTCTATTTTTGGATCGTATATCTGAGATCTTTTGGGGGAGTATGCTGATTGTTTCCTCTGTTGTACGTAAGTGCAGACCTGGTCTCAATTCAGCTTACTCTCAAAACTAAGCAAACGTGAGTCAATGCACTTGCAAAGTCTTAAATTTAAGATACTACACAAGGTCGCCACAAATTTGGTATGACTGCGTTTAGTTTTGCTTATACCTGAATCAAGTTATGTTGCTCTGTTGTACGCAAGTACAGACCTGTCACCGCTGGCTTGATTCTTAAAATTGATTCTCTTATATTCTTTCTAAATTTGGAAACTATGTTAATGTCTAAGTTATAGGGGTATATCTATGGTGGGAACCATTGTGAAATATTCATTTTAACAATAAAAGGTTAACTCACAGACACGGATGTAACATGTTTAGGTGGACAAACAATACCGATAATTGTCTTGAAATAATTTTTATAAAAGGTGTTTTAAATGTGCCAAGTAAATTTAAGGTGGACAAATATACTGATGATCGAAATAACACTTACTATTCCTAATAATTGCATGTTATTCCGATATGATCCCTAACCAGACTTAATCAACTCCGTCACCAAAAAGAATGTATTTAGTTTGGTTTTTATTGTTGTAATTTTGTTAAATTATATTTTTTTACCAAGTCACATTTACTGTCAAATTGAGTACTACGCAAAAGATCGATAATATTTTAAATTTCGTTAAAAACTGTCGATATGCGTCACTTCATAAGTGACGCTCATAGTGACGCATAAAAGTGACGCTTTAAGAGTCGTTCTAAGTGACGCATAAAAGTGACGCTGATTAAGGTTTTGGTATAAATAGTCCGTATCCGGCACTTATTTCTACCACCAACACTATTCACTACGCGTCACTTCCACTACCCTTGCGTCACTTCTCTCGTCGCTGCGTCACTTCGACTGTTCGTGCTTTCCGATCGATCTACGGCTTTTTGTGTATTTTGCGTGCAATCGGCCTCCGTTACCTTGTTCATCTCACTTATACGCATCATTAGGTACCATTCTTATCTATTATAATTGCGTATTCATGATTTAATCGTCGATTGAAGTTTCGGGTTTTTAGGGTTTATGAAATCATGATTATTGGGGATCGTTTTGTTATTGTTTTGTGTTAATAAACGGTGTGTTTTACTCGTCTTCACTTGCCGCACCGTTTGGTTAACTCGTTTTCAAAAAACCCCAAATTTGGTTCGTCGTGATTTCTGGGCTTGAACAGTGACACGATGATCTTCATCGTTGCGTCACTTCAAGCGTCACTTCCTTAAGTGACGCTTAATGGTAATTTCACAGGTTAATGTCACTTCAACAAGTGACGCCTTTAAACGTCACTTTGCTGAGTGACGCCTTTATGCGTCACTCCCACATCATACTTACCGAGTGTGGCTTTGATCCGTCACTTCCTTAACTGACGCTGTCAGTGCCGCTATTACTAACCGTCATTTTATAAATGACGCATACCCGTCACTTTTTAAGTGCCACTTGAATGATACATGTTGCGGCAACGTCACTTACACCAGTGACGCTTTCAATGCGTCACTTACCTTAAGTGACGCATCCTTCTGATTTCTGATTTTCATACGGCACTCTTTAAGTGTCGGATATGTTACGTGCGTCACTTCTTCAGTGACGCTATAATATCAGATTTTTCGATTATGATTTTGAGCTTATTCTGTAACGATTTTTCGTGTTCTTGTCTGGTTTATAGTTACAGATGGAGAATCTTCAGGATTATTATCGTCGCACAAACACCAGGCACAACATTGTTGCATTTTTGGAATCTACGCATAAGAACTCGTTGCCTTTTCGGCCGATGATCGAGTTTCTTAGACGTTCGAGGATTCATTACGCTATTACAGCTTCAGTACCAGTGTATATGAATCAAATCGAGGAGTTTTATGACCACGCATTTATCAGAACAGAGAACGACACTCCGAGGATTGTGTCCACTATGTTTGGTCGTGAGATTCAGATTACACAGGATTCAGTTCGCCGTGTTTTGCAGTTTGATGATGCAAACGATATGCCGACCGTTTTTGAGACCACTTTTATCTACGGGGGTCTTCAGAGATTGGGTTATCCGGCTGATCAGCTTACTGATTTTCGTAAACAGTATCTCTGTAGAGTTTGGAGATACTTAGCTCACATCGTAATTGTGTGTTTATCTCCGCGAAAAGGAGGATACGATGCTGCTAGTCACATGACTTTATCTCTGATGCTGGCGTTAGTTTATAACAAGCCGTATAACTTCAGCGGTTATATTTTCGGGAATATGGTTGATAATGTTCGAGCTGGAAAAGAAAAATGGCTGTTATATCCTCGTTTTGTTCAGCTGTTGTTAAATGATTTGAATTTGGGAATAGCTCCGGATCTAAGATCGTTACTATTTCCAACGCCAATGATGTTGCGTGTTTTCAATGACTGTAAGCTGCCACCAAAAGATTCTCAGATCTTACCTGATCGTGAGTTATTTGGGCACATAGTAAACGAAAACTATGTTGCGCCGCCTGGGGATGGTTATGAGGATGTTGTTGCTCCTCCGGTCAATGATGCAGATTTAGTTGATGCTGCTGTAGCTCAAGATTTGGAGGATATTGAGCAAGTTGAAGAGGTTCCAGCTGAGGAATCTGATGGTGGTCTTACACCACCTGATTCTCCAGGTGATGTACCACCTCAGGATGCATTGGATGGAATACAGTTGGCTGATCCTCGACGCTTTAAGCGTATTTTGAGAAGGATTTCTGCGGGGCGTGTTCATGTACCGCCTAATCTTGGAAAGCGACCAGCTGGGTCTTCTCCGTCTTATGCTAATTTACCATTGAGAAGACGCCAGCGAACAGGAATTACTATTCAGGAACCTGGTCACCAAGATCAACAACAACAACAACAACCGCCGACTGCGATGCTTCAGCAGTTACTTGATCAGATAACTCAGATGAACAAGCATTTTGATGATTAGGCTGCCGTGATTGAAGCTCAAGCTGCTCAAATACAAGATTTGGAGATAAAAGCAGCTCATGTGCAGGAGTTGCAGCTAGAATTGAAAGATGTGCAGTCTAGGTTGTTAGAATTGGAAGCGGTTACTGTTGTTTCGGGGGAGGAAGGTCAGAGAACCTTAGAAACAAATGTAACCCCTCCCCCAGAATCCGAAAATGTAAATCCAGATTCTATTAATGAAAACATTGCTTTGGATTATTTCGTTGATGTTCCAGGACAACCGAGACCCATTTCGGTTGATTATTCGAATGTTAATCTCACATACATTCAGAGTTTGATAAATCCGGATGATGAAGAAGATAGATCAGTCGATCCGGATGATATAGAGATGGATGCTGAGGTTCCAGGGTCAGACGAAGAATATTTGGTTAATCCTCATCAGGAACCAGCACTTGAGCGAGAATCGGAACCAGTTCAGAAACAACCGGCTCAACCGTATGATTTTGATGCACCGATCATTGAGTCCGATGATTCTGATGATGACCAAGAGCCTCAAACAGATACTACTCAGGAACAACCAACTGCTGAATTTGTTCCTGAACAAGCACAACCGTCTACATCTTCAGAGCGCCCAATGTTTCGAAAGCTCAAGCCTGAATTGAAGATTTGCAAAACATATCAGGTTCGAGGTGATTTGACTGGATTAATCAGAAGTTGGAAGTTTGATGAAGTCAACTTTCTGATTCTTATTAAGCGAAGAGATGGAGTACAGTATTTTCGGCCAAGATTTAACTGTATTAGCACATTGCCGAAGGAGGAATTAAATCGTCTTGCTCAGCTGAATATCGTTAACCACACTGATGATTTTCGTGGTAATATGTTTCAGAAGATTCTCAGAAGAGATATTAACAGCAAGAAGTATTTGTGGGTTAGACCAGAGTTGGGAGTTCATTATTCATACAAGAAAAAGTTGGATTCAAGAACTCAGCAACCGATTGTGAAGTATCATTATCCTCCAGCTGCTAGTCAGAAAACTGTGCCTTTGCAGTCATTACCACTTGATTTTCTGAAAAGATTACGATATTGGTGGTTTGACTCTGTTACTCAAGAAGCAGTCATTGAATATCTTTCGGTTGAAGATCCAGTGATTGAGAAGGGTAATTGGAGTTTATCTGCAAAGTATGGAAGAACTCTTCGTGTTTTTGATCCGATCAGCCTTATCAATTTGACGAAGAAATATTTGAAAGCTCTTCACAAAAGTAAGATGGAGTATCATCGTTATGATCAAGAAGAAGCTTCAAAGTTCGAGAAGGTGGTCGAGATTTGTGTTCGAGTGGGTATTCATGCTGGTGGAGTATTTCCACCAGGTTGGGTTTAAACTGAAGATGTTTCTGAAGACCAAGCTGAAGACACGGGGGAGTTTGTTGATACATGTTTGTGTGTCTGTCAGTTGGTCTATTGAGTTGTAAGTGTCGTTAGTTAGTTTTAATAGAAAAGTCATTTTCTGTATTTGCGACACTTAAGTTTAGCATTAGGCGACACTTGCCTTAGTGACGCATAGCGACACTTAGGTAAGTGACGCATGAGGGCGGCGACATGCGACACTTACCAAGTGACGCATGTCTGCCGATTTTGTTAGTATAAATTGAAACCTACGGGTTTTCGGCTAGGGTTGACGAAACCCTAGCACCATTTGTCGACTAAGCACTTCTGTAAACAGTTCCAATACGATTTACAAGCTAATATACTCGTTTACTTTGATTAATCATTGTTTTCGGTTTGAGTTTATTACTTGTTTGTGTAATTGATTGATTCCGCCAATCTATTACTATCGATCAACACTTAGATCCACATCCAGGGGGCACTTTCAGGAATTATCGTGGTGTTCCTCCAGCTAAAACATACAATGCTATGTCACCTCAAGAAAAGAAAGAGTATGAAACTGAAAGAAAGGCTCATTCTTCCATTTGTATGTGTTTGCCAAAGGATGTTATGAGACTCTTTAAATCTCATGACACAACGTATGATTTGTGGAAGGCAATTGAGACAAGATGTGGAGGGAATGAAAAATACAAGGAGGCCAAGCTAGAATTGATCAAAAAGCAGTATGATATATTTGACATCATTCCTAATGAGCTGACTTCCAGTCTATTCACCCGATACTCACAACTGGTTAGTGAGATAAATGAAGGAGGATATAATCTTCCTGCACTTGAAGTAAACAAGAAACTGCTGGATGTGTTGCCAAGTGCTTGGGATGTGAAGGTCCAATTCTTAAAGGAAAATCCAGAACTACAACGGATGACTTTGGACCAATTGATAGGTATTCTACAAGCTCATGCAATGGAATTGAAGAAGAAGGAATGCAAGTCAAGTGGATCTGTACAAAATCCCACAATTTATGGTGGACAAGTCAATTCTGGCAAGAGCTATGGGGGAGTGGCATTTGTAACATATACCATTTCATCTTCTTCTGGAGGTCAACATACAGCTTATCTGTCTGGTACATCTCAAGGAAATCAGCAACAACAAGCTCCAGTCTCACCAGCAATACAAGAGCAAGCTGCTATTTATACAGCTTTTCTGAGCTCTTACAAAGATTTGGTTACTCAACCAAACACAACTTTGGAGCTTATCAAGGAGGATTACGGACAACTAGATGACGATGATTTAGAGCAAATGGACTTGAATTGGAACATTGCCATGATAACAAGAAGAGTTCAAAAATTCTTGCAACGGACTGGACGCAAGAGTTTAGAAGGCAATGGGAAGTCAGGATTCGGTTTTGATAAAAGCAAGGTCCGATGTTATAACTGCCAGAATTTGGGTCATTTCGCTAGGGAATGCGAGAAACCCAAGATGCCACCATCGGGTCTTACTAAGCCTGATCCTCCAAAAGCGACAGAAGAGGTCAAGTCGTTAGCTGTGGAAAATGCTTTGGTCACTTTTGAGCCAACTACTCATGACTGGAATGCCGAGGCAGCAAAGTTTCAACAGTGTCTGATGGCTCACATTACACCTGAGGTACAAAATGAACCTAATGAACCTTTAGACTGTATCTCATGCATTAATCTAACTGAATCTCTAAAGGCTTTTCAAAAGGACAACCAAGAGTTGCGTGATAAAGTTGCAAAACTTAATGAGTCAAATAAGTTTTTGAAAGAAAATGAAAAACTCTATGAAAAACATATTGAAGCTCATAAGTTAGATACTCAAACTTATAAAGCGAAAGTTTTTAGTCAACAGGATGCAATTAAAAGTTATCTTACTGAAATTGAACTGTTAAACAAAGAGCTTTCTGACTTAAAAGCTGAGTATGGAAATTATCAAGATAAAATCTTGGGTTCTTCTTCTGCAACAATGATTTTTAATGAAATTGTAAGCAACCATAAACAAGATAAGAAAAGTAAGGGATGAAAAGGAATAGGTTTTGTTGAAATAGCACCTCCTACTACTTATACTCCTTTACCTGTTAAGGAAAGCCTTGATGAGATTCCAGTTGATTATGCTAAGTTATTGGGTATCAAGGGTAAAGTGGCTAAATCTAACAAACAGGAGAAGGAGAAAACCACGAGGCCAGAGTATCCCGCTCCTAAGTTTGTTAAGCCAATGAATGAATCTCCTGTTAGTGTTGAGGAGATTGTTGAGCAAAAGAATGAATCTCCAGTTTGTTTTGAGGAGATCGTTGAGATTGAGGACATTACGGATCAGGAGTATCCTGAAGTTAAGAAAGTTGAAGTTAAACCAAAAAAGGTGGTTTCAAAAGTTGAACCTGAAATTAAGGTTCAACCAAATAAGGGAAAAGCAAAGGTTTTAAATTCGAAACAACAAACTTTACAGTCACCTGTAAAGATTTTGCAACCTAAAACAGTAAATGAAAAAGTTTCGTATGATAAACCTTCAACTTCAACCTCTCAACCTAAACAAACATTTTCTAAGATGTGTACTCAATGTTCATGTTCTAGAAATGTTTCTCCACCTCCTGTGGTAATTCCTCAGCCTCAACCATTTGCTGAGACTCGTTCTTGTTTCTACTGCAAGAGACAAGGACATTTGATCCGTGACTGTCCCAAGCTGTCAAATCAGCGCTATGGGAGAGAGATGCCTAGGACATCAGTTTATAGAAATTCCTTTTCAAAATCTCCACCTAGGCGTTACTCAAACTCTCCCAAGCCTGTTTTGAAGCCAAGTAATGTTGAGCAAAAATCTTTGCCAATTCAAAAGCCCAACATTACTTCTAATATCAATTCCGAACCTTCAAAAGTTTGGAAACGAAAAGAGTCTGATGTTGACTCTTCAGTCGTCAACAATAACACATCAGATAAAAATTCTAATTTGTTTAAAGATAAAATACTATCTGACGTGCTTATTGTTGATGACCATGGAAGACCTAAGTCTGTAAAGGCTTGGGTCTCGTTTTCTCACTAATCTCTTCCTTTTATGGGTTGCAGCTGTCGGAACGTGTGAAGGATAGCTTATGGTATATGGATAGTGGCTGCTCGCGGCACATGACTGGCGATGTGTCTCTTCTGACGGATATTAAACCATACTCGGGAGGGTACGTTGCTTTTGCGGGAGATTCAGAAGGAACTATTTCGGGAAAGGGAACGCTAACAAATGGAAAAGTTAGCTTTGAGAATGTGAATTATGTGGCAGAACTGACTCACAACTTGCTGAGCGTATCACAAGTTTGTGATAAGGACTACACCACGTCATTCACAAAGACTGAATGTGTAATATTGAAGCCTGGGTATGTCATTCCTGAGGAATGGGTTTTGATGCGTGCACCTAGAAAGAATGACACCTATGTGATGAATATGAGAACTGTGGAGACTACCAGTGACTATACTTGTCTCCTTTCAAAGGCTTCTGAAAAGGAATAACTTCTTTGGCACAGACGAATGGGACATATTCATTTTCGTAAAATGAATTTTCTGATTAATAATGATTTAGTGAGGGGAGTTCCAAAACAGTCATTTGCTTTAAAAGATGACTGCATTTCTTGTCACAAAGGAAAACTCCACAAGAAGTCCCATAAGTCTAAGGTTGTGAATTCTATTGCTGCTCCGTTAGAACTACTGCATATGGATCTTTTCGGTCCAGTCTCAACAAAGAGCATTGGTGGTCGGTCTTACTGCTTGATAGTTACTGATGACTACTCAAGGTTTTCGTGGGTTTATTTCTTGACCACAAAGGGGGAGACTCCTGATATTCTAGTGTACTTGTTGGATAAGTTGGCAAATCTGTGCAACTTAAAGGTGAAAAGGATATGAAGCGACAATGGAACTAAATTCAAGAACTCAACTCTCGAATTGTTTTGTGCTACAAGAGGTATTGAGCATCAATTTAGTGCTCCGAGGACTCCACAACAGAATGGAGTTGCAGAAAGAAAGAACAGGACAATCATCGAGACAGCTCGGACTATGTTAGCTGACTCCAAGTTACCAATCATCTTCTGGGCTGAGGCAGTTAATACTGCCTGTTATGTTCTCAACAGAGTGCTCACGGTTAAGAAAAAGAATAAGACGTGTTACGAACTTTTCAATAACCGTAAGCCAAACCTTCAGTTTTTAGAACCATTTGGGTGTCCATGCATGATCATGATTACAAAAGATAAGGTCTCTAAGTTTGGTGATAAAGCTGTTGAAGGGATTTTTCTTGGATATTCAGTCAATTCTCCGAACAAAAGAGTCTTCAACAAATCAACGAATCAGATTGAGGAACAGTTTGAGGTGAAATGTTTAAGGTATACGGAACCTCCTCTAGGAACAGGTCCGGATTGGTTTTTCAACTATGGAAACCTCTTTAACTCTTTCAATATTCCGGAAGAAGATGAAACGGAAGAGTTGGTTTCCATGCTTCATGGACTTGATCTGTCTCAAGATACACCAGTTAGTAAACCATCCGACCCATCTCCTAATGCAACACCCGAACCACCACCAACTAATACTACACCACTACCTACACCCACACCATCACCAACAACACCTAATCCAACATCTACTTCACCAGTTATACCTTCGAAAGATGCTCCTTCTACCTCTAAAACAGTTTATAACTACACAAAGGAGCTTCCTTATGATCCAAACATGCCATCATTAGAGGAAGGAGGAGAGGATGAGGAAGATGATGAGGGAGAGGAAGCAGAAAATATGAATTATTCTCATTTATATTCTCAAGGAGATGAAGATGATGATGTTTCTCCGAATATTTCTGCAACTGGGGGAGATCTGAATAACCTGGAACAGAATCTTGTGCCAGATCAAATTCCAGTTACTCGGATACATAAGGATCACCCCATTGATAATATCATTGGTGACCCTCATGCAAAGGTTCAAACAAGACATCAAGCGAAGCAGACTAATGCTGAACAACTTTCTGGTCTGGTAGTCAATATCAATTCATGTTATCTTTCGCAGAATGAACCTAAGAAAGTTGAGGAGGCCTTAAAAGATCCATCCAGGATCGAGGACATGCAAGAGGAACTACAGCAATTTGAAAAGTTGCAAGTCTGGGAAGTAGTTCCATTACCCAAGGGTGCCCACTTGACTGGCACTCGTTGGGTTTTTCGTAATAAGATGGATGATAGGGGCGTTGTAATTTGTAATAAAGCACATCTAGTAGTTCAAGGCTTCAGCCAAATTGAGGGTCTGGACTATGATGATGTATTTGCCCTTGTTGCTCGATTGGAATCCATACGCATTTTTCTGGCATACGCGTCCTTCAAGGGATTTCGAGTCAATCAACTTGATGTGAAGAGTGCGTTTCAGTATGGAAAAGTTGATACCGATGTGTACGTTAAGCAGCCTCCTGGTTTTGAAGACCCTGCGCATCCTGAATACGTCTGTAAATTGAATAAGGCGTTATATGGTCTTCATCAAGCACCGAGACTTTGGTATGAGAGGCTAACTACACATCTGATTAAGCATGGTTTTGTGAGAGGGAACATCGATAGCACGCTATTCATTCTTCGTGAACAGTCAGAGGATAGGGAAGATATGCTACTTGTGCAGGTTTACGTGGACGATATTATCTTCGGTTCTACTAATGAGGCAATGTGCAAGAACTTTGAGAATATCATGAAGTCTGAGTTTGAGATGAGCGCGATGGGGGAGCTCACATTCTTTTTAGGTGTACAAGTTGAGCAGCTTGCAAAAGGTATTTATATACATCAGTCAAAATATGTCAATGACATGTTGACTAGGTATGACCTGCTCACTTGTAAAACCTATGGGACTCCCATCGAGCTTAATCACAATCTTAAACTTGCTGAGGAAGATGAAGATTGCAAGGAGAGGGACTATCGTTCAATGATAGGTTCTCTTATGTATTTGACTGCCTCTAGACCGGATATTGTATTTGCCGTGTCGATTTGCTCGCGCTATCAGGCTAAACCAAAGGTGTCACATATGAAGGCAGTAAAGCGAATTTTTGGTTATCTCAGAGCTAGACCTACTCTTGGTCTTTGGTATTCAAATGAGAAGACTTTCGCTCTTACAGCCTATTCAGATTCGGATCATGGAGGATGCAGTATCGATAAGAAGTCAACAACTGGTGGATGTCAATTTCTGGGATCGCGTTTGGTCTCGTGGCAGTGCAAGAAGCAGACTACAGTCTCTCTTTCTACAGCAGAGGCTGAGTAAGTTGCTGCTGCTAGCTGCTGTGCCCAACTTCTCTGGATTCAGCACCAATTACGCGATTACGGGTTACTTCTTACTATGACTCCTATTCACATAGATAACACTGCTGCTATATCTATCACACGCAATCCCGTACAGCACTCTAAGACAAAACATATTGAACTTAGGTTCCACTTCATACGGGATTGCTATGAAAAATACTTGATAGACCTGGTCCACATAGACACCCTTAAACAAAATGCCGACCTATTCACCAAAGCCTTTTCACGTGCTCGATTTGATGAACTGGTCAACATGATCGGTTTAAGATTCTTTGGGTCTAAAAAGTAATGTGTGACTTGGATAGTAACTTTATTTGTTTTTTATATGTGTTTAAAAAAAAAAAAATTTATGGCAACAGCCACTCTTTCTACTCTTTAGTATTAAAGAAAACGCGAGGTTGCAACATTTTTAAAATAGACGTTGAGTTGTGTCTGTAAACAACTTGGGATATGATAGTACATCGGATGACATGCACAAAATGGAATTTTAAGGTTTATCTTAGATGTGTCAGTAGGTTTATCTGACACACTTAAAACAATTTTTATGAAAATTATCTTCATCATATGATGTATTGGTAGGCATGATACACACCGGTCTCTGAGATATTAAGAAGTAATTTAAATACATGTCTATGATCCTGTGGTAAACACCTTGTGAGGTACGACTCTAAGTCTTAATTCCTTAGCGTAGCTTGACATACTTCTATTTTTGGATCGTATATTTGAGATCTTTTGGGGGAGTATGCTGATTGTTTCCTCTGTTGTACGTAAGTACAGACCTGGTCTCAATTCAGCTTACTCTCAAAACTAAGCAAACGTGAGTCAATGTACTTGCAAAGTCTTAAATTTAAGGTACTAAACAAGGTCGCCACAAATTTGGTTTGACTGCGTTTGGTTTTGCTTAAACCTGAATCAAGTGTATGTTGCTCTGTTGTACGCAAGTACAGACCTGTCACCGCTAGCTTGCTTCTTAAAATTGATTCTCTTATATTCTTTCTGAATTTGGAAACTATGTTCATGTCTAAGTTATAGGGGTATATCTATGGTGGGGAAAATGGTGAAATATTCATAATAACAATAAAAGGTTAACTCACAGACACGGATGTAACATGTTTAGGTGGACAAACAATAACAATAATCGTCTTGAAATAATTTTTATAAAAGGTGTTTTAAATGTGCCAAGTAAATTTAAAGTGGACAAATATACTGATGATCGAAATAACACTTACTATTCCTAATAATTGCATGTTATTCCGATATGATCCCTAATCAACCTAAATCAACTCCGTCACCAAAAAGAATGCACTTAGTTTATAGCTTTAATTTTGTGTTTATCTTATTAAATTTTGTTTTTAATTTTATTTTTTAACCAAGTCACATTTACTGTCAAATTGAGCACTACGCAAAAGATCGACAAAATTTTGAAATTTTTCACAAAAAGTCGATATGCGTCACTCTTTAAGTGACGCTGATAGTGACGCTATAAGTGACGCTTTAAGAGTCGTTCTAAGTGACGCAGATTAGGGTTTTGGTATAAATAGTTCCGTATCCGGCACTTATTTTCACCACCAACACTATTCAATACGCGTCACTTCCACTACCCTTGCGTCACTTCCTTATTCACTGCGTCACTTCGACTGTTCGTGCTTTCCGATCGATTTGTGGCTTTTTGTGTATTTTGCGTGCAATCGGCCTCCGTGACCTTGTTCATCTCACTCATACGCATCATTAGGTACTATTTTTATCTTATATAATTGCGTATTCATGATTTAATCGTTGATTGAAGTTTCAGGTTTTTAGGGTTTTCGAAATCACGAACATTGGGGATCGATTTGTTGTTGTTTTGTGTTAATAAACGGTGTGTTTTACTCGTTTTCACTTGCCACACCGTTTGGTTGACTCGTTTTCGAAAAACCCCAATTTTTGTTCGTTGAGATTTCTGGGTTTGAACAGTGACACGATGATCTTCATCGTTGCGTCACTTCGAGCGTCACTTCCATAAGTGACGCTAAATGGTAATTTCACAGGTTATGCGTCACTTTGCTTAGTGACGCCTTTATGCGTCACTCTTGATATTATTTACTAAGTGACGCTTCATTCCGTCACTTCCTAAACTGACGCTATCAGTGCCGCTATTACTGTCCGTCATTTTCTAAATGACGCATACTCGACACTTGTTACTGACGCTATGAATGACATGTGTTGTGGCAACGTCACTTACACCAGTGACGCATTGAATGCGTCACTTACCACAAGTGACGCTTTCACTTGATTTCTGATTTTACTGCGACACTTTATGAGTGACGGTACTTCTTTATGCGTCACTCTATAAGTGACGCTAAAATCAGAGGTTTTTTAATTATTTGCGTGAGCTTATTCTATAACGATATTTCTGGTTATCTTTTGCATTTTAGCTTACAGATGGCAGCTCTACAAGATTACTATCGTCGCACCAACTCTAGGCACAACATTGTTGCATTTTTGGATTCAACGCACAAGAACTCGATGCCTTTTCGGCTAATGATCGAGTTTCTCAGACGTTAAAGGATTCATCACGCTATTACAGCTTCGGCACCAGTGTATATGAACCAGATCGAGGAGTTTTATGATCATGCGTTTATCAGAACAGAGAATGACACTCCGAGGATTGTGTCAACTATGTTTGGACGCGAGATTCAGATTACACAGGATTCGGTTAGATGCGTTTTGCAGTTTGATGATGCGAATAATATGCCGACCGTTTTTGAGACCGCGTTTATCTATGGGGGTCTTCAGAGAATGGGTTATCCGGCAGATCAGCTTGTGGATTTTAGGAAACAGTATCTCTGCAGGGTTTGGAGATATTTAGCTCATATTGTTATTGTCTGTTTATCTCCGCGAAAAGGCGGATACGATGCTGTGAGTCATACGACTCTATCTTTGATGCTGGCGTTGGTGTACAACAAACCGTACAATTTCAGCGGTTATATTTTTGGGAATATGGTAGAGAATGTTCGAGCTGGAAAGGATAAGTGGCTGTTATATCCTCGTTTTGTTCAGCTGTTGTTAAATGACCTGGATTTGAGAATAGATCCGGATCTGAGGTCGTTATTGGTTCAAACGCCAATGTTACTACGAGTTTTCAACGACTGCAAGTTGCCACCAAAGGATTCTCGGGTCTTGCCTGATCGTGAGCTATTTGGGCACGTAGTGAACGAAAACTACGTTGCGCCACCTGGGGATGCTTATGAGGATGTTGTTGCTCCTCCGGTGAATGAAGAGGATTTGGTTGATGCTGCTATTGCTCAAGATTTAGAAGATATCGAGCAAGTTGAAGAGGTTGCAGCTGAGGAATCTGATGGTGGCTCCACACCACCTGACTCTCCAGGTGATGTGCCACCTCAGGATGCTTTAGATGGGATTCATTTGGCAGATCCTAGACGCTTTAAGCGTATTTTGAGAAGGATTTCTGCGGGGCGTGTTCATGTACCGCCTAATCTTGGAAAGCAACCAGCTGGGTCTTCTCCGTCTTATGCTGATCTACCATTGAGAAGACGCCAGCGAACGGGAATAAGTATTCAAGAACAGGGTCAGCAAGATCAACAACAACTGCCGCCTGCGATGCTTCAGCAGTTCCTTGATCAGATAAGTCAGATGAATAAGCGTTTTGATGATCAGGCTGCAGTGATTGAAGCTCAAGCTGCTCAAATTAAAGATTTGGAGATCAAGGCAGCTCATGTGCAGGAATTACAGCTTGAATTGAAGGATGTGCAGTCTAGATTATTAGAATTGGAAGTGGTTACTATTGTTTCGGGGGAGGAAGATCAGAGAACCTTAGAAAGAAATGTAACCCCTCCTCCTGAAACCGAAAATGTAAATCCAGATTCTATTAATGAAAACATTGCTTTGGATTATTTCGTCGATGTTCCAGGACAACCGAGACCCATTTCGGTTGATTATTCGAATGTTAATCTTACATATATTCAGAGTTTGATAAATCCGGGTGGTGAAGAAGATAGATCAGTTGATCCGGATGATATAGAGATGGATGCAGAGGTTCCAGGGTCGGACGAAGAATATTTGGATAATCCTAATCAGGAACCGGCACCTGAGCGAGAATCGGAACCAGTTCAGAAACAACCGGCTCAACCGTATGATTTTGATGCACCGATCATTGAGTCCGATGATTCTGATGATGAACAAGAACCTCAAACAGATACTACTCAGGAACAACCAACTGCTGAATCTGTTCCTGAACAAGCACAACCGTCTACATCTTCAGAACGTCCATTGTTTCGAAAGCTCAAGCCTGAATTGAAGATTTGCAATACTTATCAGGTTCGAGGTGATTTGACTGGATTAATCAGAAGTTGGAAGTTTGATGAAGTCAACTTTCTGATTCTTATTAAACGAAGAGATGGCGTACAATATTTTCGGCCGAGATTTAACTGCATTAGCACGTTGCCGAAGGAAGAATTGAATCGTCTTGCTCAGCTAAACATTGTTAACCATACAGATGATTTTCGCGGTAACATGTTTCAGAAGATTCTTAGAAGAGATATCTACAGCAAGAAGTATTTGTAGGTTAGACCAGAGCTGGGAGTTCGTTATTCATATAAGAAAAAGTTGGATTAAAGAACTCAGCAACCGATCGTGATATATCATTATCCTCCAGCTGCTAGTCAGAAAACTGTGCCATTGCAGTCTTTACCACTTGATTTTCTTAAAAGATTACGATACTGGTGGTTTGACTCCGTTACTCAAGAAGCAGTAATTGAGTATCTTTGAGTTGAAGATCCAGTGATTGAGAAGGGTAATTGGAGTTTATCTGCAAAGTATGGAAGAACTCTTCGTGTTTTTGATCCGATCAGCCTTATCAATCTGACAAAGAAAGATTTGAAAGCTCTTCACAAAAGCAAAATGGAGTATCATCGTTTTGATCAAGAAGAAGCTTCAAAATTCGAGAAGGTGGTCGAGATTTGTGTTCGAGTGGGTATTCATGATGGTGGAGTATTTCCACCAGGTTGGGTTTGAACAGAAGATGTTTTGAAGACCAAGCTAAAGACACGGGGGAGTTTGTTGATACATGTTTGTGTGTCTGTCAGTTGGTCTATCGAGTTGTAAGTGTCGTTTGTTAAGTTGAATAGAAAAGTCATTTTCAGGTATAGCGACAGTTAGCTTCTGTGTTAGGCGACACTTGCGTTAGTGTCGCATAGCGTCACTTAGGTAAGTGACGCATGAGGGCGGTGACATGCGACACTTCCCAAGTGACGCATGTCTGCCGAATTAGTTTTAGTATAAATTGAAACCTACGGGTTTTCGGCTAGGGTTGACGAAACCCTAGCACCATTTGTCGACTAAGCATACTTGTAAACAGTTCCAATACATTCAAGAAGCTAATAAACTAGTTTTACTTTGATTGATTCATTGTTTCGGTTTAAGTTTATTACTCGTTTGTGTAATTGATTGATTCCGCCAATCTATTACTTTCGATCATCACTTAGATCCACAGCCAGGGGCACTTTCAAAAACGAAAGATACCATTGATTTATACAAATCAAATATCAGAGTAACACATTCTTGTCAAACATTCCTTCCAGCACAACTTCTTGCCCAGCCAAATATCTAAAACCTGCAAGAAGTGTTAATGTGGGGAATTAGCATAACGCTAGGTGAGCAGATAACCAATCAACAGTCTAACTTAGCTCAACAATTTTGCATACAACAATTAACACTAAACCAACAAGTACGCCATATCACTATTTAGCAAAGCAACAGGCAACTGTTCAACTGGTCAACTTAGCAACTAGTCAACTATTCAACAAAGCAACTATTCCACAACCAGGACTTAATAATGAGGCATCGGTGGCTCTTGCGATATCATAATACCTGGGGATTCCACAAGAACACTTACCCAACCATATCCGTATGGCCATAACGGACGAGACCAATAGCTAGTGGTTATTCTCAACTAACACAGGAGGTGTGTTAAACCTTGAATAACCGACTAGCCCAACCAACAGTTCAACAACTCGTTGACCTCATTAACAACTGATGCCCGAAGGCCAACAACAAGTCCAGTGATCACATAATCAACAAATCACATATTCAGCAGGTCAACGTTATCATATCAACAGTATTATTACTAGCTATCATAATTATCATGGCAACTACAATAGTAATAATATGTTACTTGTTGTTCCCAAACTCGTTACAACCAAGTTACACTGAGAATTAGAGATCCACTCACCGACACCTCAACCGCAAGCTCAGAAGTCTAATATTACTGAGCCTTCTCCACATCTGAGAATAAAATCAATAAACAATAAGTTAGTAACTCATTAACAACAATTAACCTATGTTATAATCATATAACATATCACAATAGTACATTACACAATATATCATATTAAGTATGATAAACAATCATCAAATGGTATTTAACACTCTATACCATTTCATGTATAAACATACAACTCACCTCAAAATATAACATATTAGACTCAAGTTATATTCACAACTCTTAAGTATTTAAATCTAACACAAAAGTTGCTGGATTTCAGCTCTACCCGCCGGGTAAGGCTAGTACCCGCCGGGTACTAGTCAAAACTCTCCAAGCCGCCGGCTTGACTTAGAAGCCGCTGGCTTCAAGCCTTTTTCACATCCAGTCTCATACCCGAACTCAAAATAAGAAGCCGTTTGGCAGAAGCCGCCCGGCTTCCCACAAAGCCGCCGGTTTCATACCAACCAGACCAAGCCGCCCGGCTTCCCATGAAGCCGCCGGCTTCCTCCTGATTTCAAGCTTACCTGCCGGGTAAGGGAGGTACCCGCCGGGTACTCCCTTCGTCCCCAGCGACCAGCAACCTGTAAAACCTCAAACCCGCAAAATCTAACCAAAACAACAAAACTCAAGTTCTGATTGATTATATACAACGAATAACAACTTCTAACAATGACTAACATCATAAATCACCATTTCTAACATCAATTTCACTTCAAATTTCATAACCCACTTAAATCAATAAAATCAAATTTAAAACAAACTTACAACTTGGAAGGAATTAGATGAAGGTGATGATGATATTAAGCTCTAATCACAGCTTCAGATTCAATTTCTACTTTTGATTTGGAATTCTAAGTTTGATTTCTCAATTTGGGGTTTAGGGTTTTCAAAGGAAATGAAAGAAGGAAAAATAAACTTTCCTTAAATGGAAAGAAATAAATAAGTCGGCCCAGATCTCAAACCGACTTTAATAACGGGTATAATTTAATACCCCATTTCAATCTATTGTCTGGAACCCGAAAACCATTTGCGAGTCCAAACGTTTTATTGCACCGTCAACAATATTAATTTATAACAATTAATAATTCACTTATCACATTGGAATATTCGACTCCTATTCCAATTATTTCAACTATTTCAAATAATATTATTTCCAAACACATTTAAATATATATTTAAATCAAGAAATAATATATAAACAACTAGGGCCATTTCGAGGATGTTACATGTGGTCTATGTGAGTTAAACAAGACCAAGAAATCATTAGATTAATATGGAAATTCAAGAGTGGAGCTTATAATCTTTATTTCCATCCTCTTCTTCTATAATTATAGGTATGAATTCCTTTTATTATTAAATTTAGAAATATGATTATGGTAGAATTGATTTGGGGACTTCGATTGTTTATGGGATGTTTGTTACTTGAATTGAAATGTAATTTTTATGATTTCAAGTTTATATAAAGTAATATATAAATCAAATATGAGTTAATGAGTTGTTATCATTATGTAAACATGGCTTGAAGGACAAGTTGTTGATTATAAGTTAAGTATTTAATTGATATCAAGTTTTGAGTTGATTATTAGTTTGGGTTCATGATTAAATACATGAGATTGAAGTCTAAATCTTGTTATAAAATGCCTATATGAAGTTGTTGGATATTAGAAACATATTAGATGGAAGTAGGAATTTGGGTTTGATGTTATATAAGTTAGAATTCGAAACTGGGTTTAGTTTACAGAATCGTAGGTCGAAGAAAATGTTGAAACGCGATCCAGCCTACCCTGATTGGATCACGTATGATGTTTAAACAGAGAATGAATTCGATGCTCTGGTCATGTGCTCACAACTTTAGTTTAATATAATTAACATACTTACTCAGTGTACATTATAAATTGATTTTAACATTAAAGAAAGATTTAGTTAATGAGTTAAAATTTCTAAGCATTGACATGTGATACACAAGATTCCTTTAATTTAATTAATATACTCACTGAGTGTATATTACAAATTGATTTCTAATATTAGTAAAAGATTTGGTTTGATGTTAAATTATATAATCCTCATTTTTAAGTGTAACTTAGGAATTGTATATTGTTGTAATATTGTATATATCAAAATATGTAATATGATTATAAAATGAGTACTAACTTATTGTTATTTGTAATTTCAGACAAGTAGAAGGAAACTCAGTGACATTAGACTACTGAGTGGAGACTGAGGTGATTGGTGAGTGGTTCTGTACCTTCAGTGTGATTTAGCTGTAACAGGTTTGGTTACAGCAAGTGAATGTAGATTTATTATTGATAGACTGTTTAGTCTGATATGTTGACTGTGATTACTTGGCCATTGGGCATATGTGATTGATCAGAGGTCAAGATGATTTGGACTGGGTTACTATTGTTGGACGACAGGGATTTCCTTGTACATGTCGTTAATAGGAAATTAGGTCGTGTGAAAATAGTAACAAGCTATCGGTTAACCGCTGTTCGACCTGCAGCTCAGTTGGGTTATGATTAACCGTTGTTTTGGTCTACAGCTCAGTGGGGTTACTAAGTGTTGTTTGAGGAGCTTTTTACTGGTTTTGGGCTACCTCAAGAACCACCGATCCTTTGATGTTGTGTGAAACTATGTGACTGTGACTGTGTTTATTTATTGTAGACGAAGTTGTTATTGCTAGATTGGACTGTCGGTTACAGTTCTATCTCACTTAGCAGTTGTGCTAATCCCACCACTTTAATTACTTCTTGCAGGTTATGACTTGACAGGGTGGTCGGGCAAGAAGGTGTTGACCTGTGATGAATGTTTGACGACTACTGCGTTGACTCTGATATTGATTTTATTAAATCAATGTGATGTTTTGAAATTATATAACACCCAACGGCTGTATTTTGATTGTGACATTATAAATTATTGAATGTATTTGTATTTAAAATGAAGAGTTTGTTTTGGGACATCGCTTCCGGGTGTAAAATACACTATTATAATGTGTTTGAAATGGCAGGGTGTTATATTTTGTACGTATGAACGCGATCCAGCCCCTATCATCCGGATCGCGTTAGCTAGTGTTAAATTGGGTCAAACGGATTTTGTTCCTTGGAACGCGATCCCGCTCCTTGTCCCGGATCGCGTTTGCAAGTGTAAAACGGTAACAGAACGTTTTGGTACATTAGAACGCGATCCAGCCACACTCTTACCGGATCGCGTTTGTCTGTTGTAACTTGATGAATTTGATAACTTGTGACTTGTGAACTTGCATTACTTAAAGGGTATTGAATGTCTATTAGGTGCATCAAATTACATTATATACTTGTGTAGATTATAATAACTTATAAAATGAGATACTAATTAAGTTCTAACTCTTGTTCTCAGATAAACCGAAGACTTAATAATATTAGATCTTTGAGTGAAGACGGTGACTGTCAAGGGTGAGTGGATCATCGACCTTCAGTCTAGTTGGTTGTAACAATTTGGTTACAATGGGTAAACGTAGATTTACTGATTGATGAAGTATATATTGCCATGATGATTATGGATTATATGAATTATTTCAGAGGTCAATTGCGATTGGGTTTTGAATCTATTACTTGGATATCATTAGCACTTTGTACATGTGTTGCTCACTGGAATAATGTTGGAAGTAGTAATAGTTCCAAACCATCGGTTAGATCACTGATTTGGCCTTCAGTGATTGTAAGTGTTGCTTGGGGGCCTCCGCGGCATTAGGGTGCCTCAAGGACCACCGATCCTCTTTGACGTCTGTTGTCTGACTGCTTGTTGTAGACAATTGATATGCTAAGTTAGGTTGATGGTTATTGATCTATTCACTTAGCTTCGTGCTAATCCCTCCTCCTTATCTCTTGCAGGTTATTATTATATGTGGGTTAGCAAGATGAGGGTTTGGAATGTTTGAAGATGCTACTCTGTTTTGGATAAATGTGTTAACTGTTTATTAGCACGTTTGGATTTAATTAATACTAAGGCTTTCAGTGGTGTAATGTTGAACTAAACTAGGTGTTTTAAATCGTATGTGTGGGTTTCAATCTTGGTTTATAATATATGCAATCTAAGTTGTATTTATGTTAATGTAAGCTTCTAGAATGTTTAAAAAAATAAAAATAAATAATAGCCTTGGTAACTTGGAGTGTGTTATATAATAGGAATTCACCAAGTGTCACATTAATTACTTTCCCTCTCCACATTTTTAAAAATTAAATATCTCTCAGGTTAAGTCGAAAAATCACAAAAATTGCATCATAAAAATCAGCATTTTATTCTCTTCGATTAGAGATTTGACAAGGTATACTTTCGACTAATTTTTTTTTCCATTTCTCGGTGGGTTTTGAAAACGAGTAACACATGTGTTAGAAGCTGGTAACATATGTATTACCGGCGTAACACACATGATACAGGCTAGTAACACATGTGATACATGCTAGTAACATATGTGATACCAGTGAGTAACATATGTGATATCTGCCGATAACACATGTGTTACTAATTATGTACAATTTGTAAAACCAAAAAAAAGTCGTCGAAAGTATATTTTGTGATATGAAAAATTGAAGAGAAAAAAAATGTTGATTTATATGGTGCAATTTTTATGATTTTTTGACTTATCGTTTGAGAATTAAATTAAGTTAATGGGATATAAGGGGTACAATATGAGCATTCTGGTGTTACCATTAATTGCTAGTGGTAAACATGGTTTTGTGACGTTGTACTGACGTGGTGCGTAGAACGCCCACAACACCATATACCATTGCGAATGGTCTTACAAGCTAGCTTGCAATCTTGCTATGCTAGTTAAATGTTGGTGGAAATACCGCATTGAACGAAATGCGCTGTGCTATAAGGTAATAAAATTAATTTATGGAGATAAGAGAGTTTTCATGAAGAATGTTAAAGGTGCCACTGCCCACTAACATGGAACCATGGAAAATTAAATATAATCTCCATTAATCCACCCTTTCATAAAATTTAATAATGATCTCGAATCAGTTTTCAAGTGGGTAATGGTCATCAGGCATCACACTAAATTTTGGTGTCAAACTTGGGTAGGAAATAAGTCGTCGTCCAAATACTACCCAATTTTGTTCAACAAAGAAGCATGCTGTTAAAAAAAAAAAAAAAAAAAAAAAACCCTATACTAATCCAACCCAACCTATGACGTGTTCAACTATACCCAACTCAACATGTCCATTTAAAACTACGGTTAGTATATGTAAACTTGTACTCGATGTCTATTGTGTGTATCCAACTTATATGTGCTATTTTTAATCTGTCAAACTTTCAAAAAACGTATCTTAGTATATTTTGGTGATGTGTCAACCTTTCCGAATGTCACGTGGCACCGTCAACGAGTTTAACATCAGAAAAATACGTTAAAACACCCTTTTTGAAAATTAGATGTATTAAAAACAACAAACTTAAGTATGGTACATACAAATATCGGGCACAACTTATATGCATTCTCAGACACTAACCCCTTAAAACTACTATGTAAACAAACAATATTTTTTGACACTTCCTTTAACATCAACTAAAATATTGGGGAACGAATTAATAGATATAACAAACTACTACGAAAAAAATGACGATTAAAAAAAGAAAAGAAAAAATAAAGAAAAGAAAACGAAAAAAGGAGTCTTACATATAAATTTTCATTTGGCAGCTGAAGTGTGAATGCATTCTCAAGTTGATGGACAACAGAGTTCATGTCTGGGCGTTGTACTAGATCATCCTTTAAGCAAGAATATGCTACATTTGAGAAGGTGTTGAATGATTTCACGTTCATTTTTGGGTCATGTTGGCTTATAGCATGCAGTGTATGATTTTCATAATGAAATCTGGCCAGTGGAACTAGAAACCTATCAGAATGATCTGGATTAAACGCTTTCCTCCAGCACAATATTTCCCACAAAACAACACCAAATGAGTAGATGTCTGACTTGTGGGTCACACCTCCAACCTTTTCAATTTCTGGGTCCATATACCCCTTTGTGCCGATAGCTTCTGAAAAGAGAACATCGTTTATTCGGTCTACTGAATGATTGATGCAATATT
Source organism: Helichrysum umbraculigerum (assembly GCA_949592205.1). NCBI lineage: Eukaryota > Viridiplantae > Streptophyta > Magnoliopsida > Asterales > Asteraceae > Helichrysum > Helichrysum umbraculigerum. Next base: position 13,657,178 of record CATIUR010000002.1, on the reverse strand, counting down.
CAAAGCCAGATAACTTGGCCTCGAAATTATTATCTAATAATATTGTGGAGCTATTGATGTTACGATGTATGACACAGTAACCGCGTCTATTCCCCTTGTGGATGTAACTTAATGCACGTGCCACACCAATACTTATCTTCAATCTTTGATTCCATGTGAGGGCTGGTTTGCTTAGATGCATCATGAGACTTCCTTTGACTTCATGCTTGTTTATGATGACTTTCTCACCTTTTTCATCGCAAAACCCGATAATAGAAACTATGTTTTCATGCTTGAGACTAGATAGAGCAGAAATCTCTGTCCAAAACTCTATGCCTTGCTTATACTTTCTGTCTAGTCTCCTCGCAGCAATTTTCACCAACTTTCCGGACCGCAAGAGCTTTCCTTTATAAACATTTCCCAATCCACCATACCCAATGACATTATTATGATCAAAGTTGTTGGTAGCTTTTAGTACTTCTTCAAGTGGGATGCGTAAGTGATTAAACTGTGTGATTGTCGATTTCATGTTTCTGCTTTGATCCATATGTCTGTTTATCGAAAGAGGTACAAAAACAAAGGATAACGAGTTTCTTTTTTTTTTTTCTTTTTTTTCTTCTTTTTTTTTATTTCAATAGAAAAAAAGTATTGTATTACAATGACGGTGAAGGTAGGACATACAAGGAACCACACAATATAAACCAAAAAGAAACAGAGCAAAGTTCAAAAACCTTGCAGTCAACTCCAGATTTTTAAATTGAAACAGAGCAAAGCTAGGAACATGCTACATGTGGGACTGTGAATTATAAAATATTAATTAGCGTCTAATTGTCTATGCGATGAGCTGGACGGAAGATGACAATAAACTACAAGTTGAATATTACTGTACCCATTTTTATATAATCAAAGTCTACTATGAAATATTATAAATTGAGGATATTGACAGAAGATGACAATAAACTACTAGTAATACACTGCCAATCGAGGATTTAATGAAAACAACTGCAAGTTGGCTGGTGTCCTTTTGTTTAATCAATCACAAATTATAATTATTCGTTTAGATCCCCAGGTTAATAAGAAAGGGCACTTTGCCTTCACTACAACAAATATGTTGATTGGTCAAACTATTTTCTTCACGTTTTTAAAAAATGTTAAATATATAATAAGAGTTTCACCGTTTCTAACTATTCACAATCACTACAACAAATATGTCGATTGTTCACACCATCTTCTTCACGCTTTTAAAAAATGTGAAATATATAATTAAGTTTTTCACACTTATTAATGTGTATAAAATATTCACACTTACAAGTGTGAAGAAATATACAATCTTGATATTTATAATTGTTAGGAAAAATTGTTCACACTTATAAGCGTGAACAAATTCAAACTTGTTCACACTTATAAATGTAAAATTCATTTGTTACACCAAATTTGTTCACACAAGAGGAAGCGTGAAAAAATTGAGTGTCACAAAATTATTTCTACTCTTTAAAGTGTGAATTTTTTTTTACCTTTGTTCACACTAACAAGTGTGAATATGTGTTTTCCACTATTATAAGTGTGAACAATATTAGGACTTGTTAAATTTCTTCACATATAAGAATGTAAAAATTTTCTACACATATATATGAGTGAAGAACATAATAAAAAAGTTCACATTTTTTAAAAGTGTGAAGAATGAACATTTTTGTTGTAGTGATAATAAGCATGAAGAAATATACAATCTTGACATTTATAATTGTAGGGGGAAAAAATGCTCATAATTACAAGTGTGAACAAATTCAAAAATGTTCATCATTTGTTACACCAAATTTCTTCACATAAGAGGAAGCGTGAAGAAATTGAGTGTCACAAATTAATTTCTACTCTTTTAAGTGTGATTTTTCCCCCTTTTTTACCTTTGTTCACAATTACAAATGCGAATATATTTTATCCACTATTATAAGTGTGAACAATATTATGATTTATTCAATTTTTCACACTTAATAATGTAGATATTTTCTACACATATACGTGATTGAAGAACATAATTAAAAAATTCACATTTCTATAAAAATGTGAAAAAAAATGTGAGAAAGAATGAATATTTTTGTTGTAGTGCTCATACATATATATAGGCAATAATGTCAGCGAGGAAGAAATTGATAACACGTGGTAAACTTAATACTTGTCCTTGAGAGTAAAAGTGAATTTAGCTAAAAATGAGTAACCAAATTTTTGTTTATGTAGTGAATTTTTGGATTACAATTTGGATGCATTACATATATAATTACTAGACTAGATATGCATTTCTCGATATGTTCTGTCTCTTTCTAAAGAAAATAGATCTTAGGTAATTAAAATTAAGTGCATTTTAATCCGTGACCAGTGATCAAGTGTAACAAGGGGTGGCTCAATGCAGTGCAACTATAGTAAATTTACAAATCATTGGGCAATTATACACATTCATTTGAGTAATTTCACACAGTCAACGGTGATATTAGACCAACCACAACCACCAACCTACTGACCGCTCGCCACCACAACCACCCTCTGGCAGCCTCCGCTATAGCAACCAAAGAGAAATTTAGCTAAATTTACAGACCTTGAAGTTAAAGTTTGAAATCTCATCACACAACAAAACAAATGACATTTCGTGACTGTTACTTTTTGTGATGGAAGTCATTTTTAGTGAGTAAAATCCCTTTACTTAACCTTTCCATAAAGAACTACTTCCTATATACAGTAATTCTTATTAATTCGTATAATAAGATACTCCGTATATGAGTAAACTTAAAATGGAAAAAAAAATAATAATTAATAAATTAGGGCTCGGTCATATCTTTTCAAAAAGCTGGAAAACGAATCTCTCATAAACCTCACCGCACCACTCGACGGCCAACCTCACCGCACAGTCTCCGGCCAGCGTCACTGCACCATCTCCGTCCAGCGTCACCACACCGTCTCCGACCAGCTTCACCGCACCATCGCCGTCCAGACAATCGGACCGTTGCCGGCCAGTATCGTCGCACCGTAGCTGCCTAGGTTTCGTCTCTGGCACCGTAACCGTCATCATCAAGTAGATTCGCAAGCTATTAATTTCATTTTCCTTCAACATTATTATCATTTGAATCAAACTTGATTTTAATTACGTGTTTAATTTCGTGTCTAATTTCATGATTCTAAGTTTAGTTTCATGTTTAATTTCAAGGTTAGGTAATTAGTTCAACCTCTTTATATCTCAATTTAATGGTATAAGATTCAATTACATGTTTAATATTGTGATAATGTCATTAGTCTAACCTGTTTATATCTCAATTATATAGTTTGAAGTCTAATTTCATATGTAATTTAAATAATGTCAGGTCATTAGTTGAACACGTTTGTAGGTCAATTAATTACACACTCAGTTATACAATTTAATTGAACCTGCTTATACGTAAATTAGTTTCACTTCGGTTCTACTTGTTACATGTATTCTAGCTTACAATTAGTGGTGTTTAATTGCATGAGATTGAGGTTGGGGTTGTATTTGATAGGAGATTAAACTTAATTTTGTTCAACTTGTTTTGTTAGTGATTTGATTGTTTGAATTTGTTTACGTGAATTACATTGTTTAGATGATGTGTTCTAGTTAACGTGAAACCGTCTAAAACTATGAACATATTCATCTCGATAGATTCAGCTGGTTACTTACTTGCCTTTTGTTTTACATGATATTATAAAACTTATCATCATGATTTTGTAACTCATTCTATTGCTAATAGTTTCTGTTATGCCTTACTAATCAACATAGGATGGGTAAACGTAAGAGGCGACATGAAATCTCCATCAGTGAACTTCAGCACAAAAGCACTGAAGTGGAGCTTCCTAATCAAGAAAGACTAAGTGAGCTGAGTTAAACATAGATCTCATCTCTCTAACTTCTTCCTTTTATGTTACCTACAACCTGTTATAATGTGATTAATAAAAGACATTTTGCTTCAAGGAAGATGGAAGATGGAAGTATTGTAAACAAAGTGGCTGCTGGAGTTGTGGTATGTATCTATTAATATTTAAGTTCATTAAATTCTAAAAAACAGACTCGAAGAATGGCAAACATGTCAATGACCAAGTACCTTTTAGTTTTTTATGCTTTTACAACATGTCAATGACTTCTAGGATGAACTAAAAACCAAAGCAGCTGCATCTAGTAGTAGTACAGGTAGTAGTATAGAAGTAAATGGCATTAATTGGGTGAATGATATAACACCTCTCATTTGATATCACAATATTATATTATGTTACACGGAAGCGAATACTTTGAATACATAGTTTATTAGAATCTGCTAGAAATTTTCGCAAACCATTATACAACATGTTTAACTACTAAACCATACATAGTTAACTTGTTTACCAATCCGGGGCATTATATACCACAAAACATTATTTATAACAAACTGGATCAGAGTTGCAAGTTTCAAACATTCCCAGCATCAAAACATCCTTCCTGACTACCCACAAAATATACATCACCTGTAGGAAGTAAATTGAGGGATTAGCACGAAGCTAAGTGAATGAATAATCAACTACAATTCAATTTAGCTAGCAATCTGTTTACAATCAATAATGTAACAAATATCGTCAAGAGGAACGGTGGTTCCTAGAGACCCTGTTCCGGGTGGCCCCATCAGAACACTTAAACCAACTGTAGGCCAAAACAGCGAGTAACCGCTAACTCAATGCTAATCTCCATCAACACATGTACACAACGCTGTGTAGACCAACATTAGCAATCAAGTCCAACTAACAATCTAGTTGACCTCTGGATTCATCAATCAAGCACACAGGCTAATCAAACTACCAATTAAATGGCATATCATTTCAAAGTTTAAATTCTATCAATAGTAATCCTATAATTACTAATTGAAATCAAACTGACACAACCAAATCAAACTGTGAGTTTCAAATCCACTCACCTGATTATCTCGTTTCACTTACTCAGCTGTCTTATCTCGCTGAGCTCTTTGAGGATCTGAGGATCAAAATCAGATATAAGTTAGTAATCAGGATCATCAGTACTAAACTTATATCAAACTTAATTCAAAGAATTAGATAGTATTTGTATAACTATTTGGTCTCTAATCATGTACAACATTCATATTACAGCATATCAATTAATCACTTGTCAACATTTTAAGTTTGAAGTTGTTTAAAATTAAAAGGCCACAAAACAGGTAACTACCCGCCGGGTAGCCTCATTACCCGCCGGGTATCCTATCATACCAGCCGGGTCACTATATGTAGCAACCGGGTAAATTAAAAGTTGGGGTAACAGAACTCATTTGTGTTTTAAAGGCTGTACAAGCCGCCGGATACGGGTCCTACCCGTCAGGTTCTCGGTTTAGGCACATTACCCGCCGGGTACAGGATCTACCCGCCGGGTACCCACCCTGCACCAGCAACCTTCGTTCAGCTCAGAACCAGACTCGATTTTTTTGCTATCAAATCTACCAAAATCAGTTTCTATAGCACTTAGCAATTACAATCAATAACATCAACTATATACAACCCATATATCATCATGTATACATACAATAACATGTTTGGTGCATCAATTTAACACCAATTCATTCAAAGATTTCAATTGATTAAAATCATGAATTTAAATATGATTATAACTTACCAATTAGATGATGATGAGGATGTATGATCCAATATCACAGTTCAAGATCACACCTTGAATTTGATTTAAAGGTTTCTAGGTTTTTGTTCTAGGGTTTAAGGTTTCCAAAAGAGGAAAGTGAAAACTTTCCTAAAAGGGAAGGTTATTTAAGTCGGTTAAGATTTTACACCGACCCGTATTCACTTAAAACTAGTCCCCTTTTTATCTATTGCCTGGAACCTAAAAATCATTTGCGAGAAACTTATTTTATTATACCGTCAACTATAGTAAATTACAACAAACAACAATTTACTAAGCACAATAAGTGTAACATCCTCAAATTGGGCCTAGGAGTAATAGGTATTCCTGTAAATTTAAATGCGATTTAAATTTGTTATATGTGTTTGATTGTAAATTTAAATAGGTCAATAAGCCTCAGGAAATATTGTGGTTAGTGAAATATTGTTTGTTTTAAATTTATTTAGTTGACGGTAAAATAAAATTGTATTTTCCCGCAAATGATTTTTAAGTTCCAGACAATAAAAAGTACGGGGAATGAAATTTGACTAGTTATAATGGATTTATATGGATGGGTCGGTTTTTATTTCCCTCCACACATACATTCATACGATGCATACACACACACACATCTAATCCACAAAATCTTGAAGAAAACATCAAATTGGAGCTACAAAATTCGGATTCAAGCTTCAAGAGGATAGATTATCATCTTCTAATCCTTCCTTTCATCTAGTAAGTCTCTAGTTCATCATGTATGAACCCTAGAAATTTGGGGGTTTTAGGGTTCTTGGTGATAATTCGAAATTAGGGTTTGATTATGTGATATTTATGTTAATTAAGCTTCAATAACATGTAATAATCATTCTAGCATCATCATAATCATGTTATATGTGTTAATTTCATGTTTGATATAATCCTAGAAATTGGGGTTTTGGGTATTTGTTTAATTGGTAGGATTAATCTTGAAATAAACCTTGTAGTCATGTTAGAAGGGTTAGTTAGTGCTTAATTTGTGATTATAACCTAAGCCCTAACTTGGAAATTAAGAATTTGATTAAGTGTTCATAATGTGTTCTTGGAGAAAAATGGATGATTGTGATGAACTTGATATTAGTAGTGGTTAGGAATGCTTAATTATTAATCAAAGAGTAAAGTTGGCATTCATGGGAATAAGAATTCATAAAACCTAGCCTTGAGGTTTTGAAGAATTTGTGATAATTTAGGTTAATGACCTTGTAATGATTTAATCATGCTACTTAGTGATAAGTAAATGGATTAAAGAAATGTTGTGATCATAATGATCATGAATTGAGAAGTGACTGTGAATTTATAAGGATAATGCGATTATTCGTAAGCTTGAAATGATTAATGAAAGGTTGATGAACATAAGTAATTAACTATGAAGTTGTAGTTACTAAATGTGTGACATATTGATAATGAGTTGAAACAAAGGCCTATAATGATTAGAGTAATAACTCACTGAAATTAAGTTTATGAATCAAGTTGTACTACTTTAACATGAGTTGATTGTTATGGACGAGTTACTAACTTGTTATTTAATTGAATTCTCAGATATGGAGAAGACTCAGTGACATTAGACTACTGAGTGGACGACTATGATTGTCGGTGAGTGGATCTTGGACTTTCAGTCAAAATTAGTTGTAACAACATGGTTACAACGGGTAAACTTGTTTATTGCAATGATTGCATTAATATTATATTGGCATGTTGGCTAAACCTTGATTGATTATTGGCGTCCATTGTGCTATGATAGTTGTGGACTATTTGATTTGGTGGGAGTCAACTAATGTGTTGGGTTTGGATACTATTACTAGGACTTCGCAAGTGCCTTGTACATGTGTTGGACACTGAAATTGCGTCGTGTGTAGTAATAGTACCAAACTATCAGTTTAACCTCTGATTTGTCCGTCAGTTGGTTTTAAGTGTTACTTGGGGAACCATCCGCGGCATGAGGGTACCTCAAGGACCACCGATCCTTCTATGTTGCTTGTGCATTGCTTGGTTATAGGCATGTGTTAAGCTGAGTTAGATTGATAGCTTGGGATCTATTCACTTAGATTCGTGCTAACCCCTCATTACTTCTTGCAGGTTTACTTCTGTATGTGGGTGGGCAAGAAGTACATATGGAATGGAATGTTTGACAGGCTCACTCTGAAATGGATAATACGTTAATGATTTAACAACACATTGGGATTTCTATAACACCTAAACTTAAAGTGTGTAATGATTAGAATAATCTAGTTTTAACGGTTTGTATATAAGTGGATTGCTATTTGAAATGTATGTATGCAATCCACTGGTTTCTATTAATCATGCGCTTCCGATATGTTTAAAAAAAAATAAAAATATGTCCTTGTATTTCGAGAGGGGTGTTATAAATTGGTATCAGAGCCTAGGTTTGGGTGAATTGGACATTGTATGGTGTTCAATCCCAAACTTAGGTTTGTGTCAAGTCAAACATTCCAGGGATGGGGTTTAGTGGTTGCTTGAGAAAGTTGCTATTAAATGTGTGCTAACCTATAACAATATGCAATAGTGTTGTTTTGGATGCAGAGACGGAGGAACATGAGGAACTGTCTGGTTTTCTCAATGATTCATCAATACTCGTGGGCCTAGATGTGCCAGGTAATTTCTGATAAGCTTGATGAATTTTAATAAGCTTTGACTGTTTGCTTTACTGTAACACCCTGTTTCTGGGTCTAATAGTATTTAATATTTTCTGACTGTGAATTATGATTAAGTGTGTCAGAAAATAGGTGTGTTGTATTATTTGAAAATAAATGGGTAAAAGAGTCGAATAATTTATTGTGACTAACAAATTATTGATTGGTTTAAATTAACGTAGTTGACGGTAAAATAAAATAATGTTTCCCCGCAAATGGTTTTTAAGTTCCAGACAATGAAAAGTACGGGGGATGAAATTTAAGCACTTATTGTATACTACTAAAAATTGAGTCGGTTTATAACAAAAACATATATCCATACATACATATGTACGACATACATACATACACATGAATGAAACCCTAGATTAATTTCTAAATCACCTCTTTCCATCAAAATTGAAGATTACAAGTTCAAAATCAAGCTTCAAAGCATGGATTAATCATTCTCTAATTCTCCTAAGCATCTTGTAAGTCTCTATCTCTTGAATTATATAAACCCTAGAATTTGGGTTTTGGGGTTTTAGTAAATTAATGACTTTAATTCGAAATCAAGGATTGAGGTTGTTAAATTGATGTTATTTGAGATTGTTGATGATGATTAGTAGCAATAAATAAACTAGAGTTTGTGAAATCAACTAGGGTTCTTGTAGCTCATGATGAAATAATGATGAGTAACTTGAAATTGAAGCTTGTAATGTTATAATAGTTGTTAGTTGATGATTATATGAATCAAGTAATATAAACCTTAGCTTAGAAATGTAAATTCATGTGTAATTGTATATAAAGAGATGAGTTTAGTTGATTATTAATGAGTTGAAAGTTGTAACTACATTAGAATGGTTAATTGATGATAGAATCATGATTATAAGTTAATCTTTAACTTTGAAGTGATGAAGTTGATATATAATCATTATAAAAGTTTGAGAGTTTGGTTGATTTTGGAAGAAACCATGTTTTAAGTTGACGTTATAAGTGAATAATTGATACTAGTTGATTTTTAATGATGATTAACATGGGTTAAGCTAGAATTTGATTAAGTGTTCATGAGAAGTTATAGAGAATTGATGATTATGATGAGTTATATATAATATTTGATGATAATAATCTTGTTGAAGGTTAATCATGTTAACTTGTGATAATAAAGGTATTAATTGAAATATTGGAATAATGTTGTATATAATTTGAGACACGTGACTAACTTGCATTGTTCTATTATATTCTCAGATGTGCAGAAGGCTCAGTGATATTAGACTACTGAGTGGATGGCTGAGGTATTCGGTGAGTGGATCTCTAATCCTCAGCGTAACTTGGTTGTAACAAGCTTGGTTGCAACAAGTAACGTATTATTACTTTATTAGTTGCATTGATGATTATGTTGATAGTAATAATACTGTTGATATGTTGACTAGTTGAATATGTGACTTGTTGATTATGTGATCACTTGAATTAATTGGCCTTCGGGCATCAGTTGTTAATGAGGCAACGAGTTGTTGAACTGTTGGTTGGGCTAGTTGGTTATCCAAAGTTTAACACACCTCCTGTGTTAGTTGAAGATAATCACTAGCTATCGGTCTCGTCCGTATGGCCATACGGTTAGGTTGGATAAGTGTTCTTGGGGAGCCACCCGGGTTTATGGTTATCCCCAGAGCCGCCGATCCTCATTATGGTGTTGTTGATTAGTTGATGAGTTGTATTGTGTACTTGCTGGTTTTAGTGTTAAGTGTTGTACACAAGGTTGTTGAGCTAAGTTATGATGTTGATTAGTTATCTGCTCACTTAGCTTTATGCTAATCCCCCACATAACACTTCTTGCAGGTTATTGATATATTTGGGTGAGCAAGAAGTTGGACTAGAAGGAATGTTTGACCGTGAAGCGTTACTCTGATATTTGATTTGCATAAAATAATGTTTTACCACGTTTTATATAACACCTCTGTTGTGAAATTATGTTTTGGAAAGGTTGGATTTTATAAGTTGATAAAATGATGTAAAGTATTACCATCTATTTGGACTTACGCTTCCGAATTACTATATTTAAATGATTTTAAATGAGGGGTGTTTTAAGTTGGTATCAGAGCGTGAGTTTGGGTGAATTGTACATTATAAGATGTTCAATCCCAAACTCTGATATGTGTCATGTCAAACATTCCAGGGTGTGGGGACTAGTGGTTGCATGATAAAATTGTTATTGAATGTGTACTAACCTATAACGAGATGCAATAGTGTTGTTTTGGATGCAGAGACGGAGGAACATGAGGAACCGTCTGGTATTCTCAATGATTCCTCAATACTCGTGGGCCTAGATATGCCAGGTAATTTTCGATAAGCTTGGTGAATTTTAATAAGCTTTGACTGTTTATTTTACTATGATATGATTGTTAGTAAAGTAAATTGAATTATTGGTGAATATTGCTTGTTAATAAGATGATAGAGGTGTTAATGAGTAATTAAGAAGGAAATTGGAAATTTCGATCAAAATGTTGAAATTGTGTAGATACATTGTTGACTAAGGTGTGATTATAGATCAATGCTAGGGAATTAATTGATAAATGATAAACTGAATTGATATGATGAAATTAATGGGATGTTGGTATTCTCCATTAATAGGTTTCGAGTCGTGTTGTTATGTAAAATTAGAAAGTCAAAGTGGTCAACTAGTCTATATATGCGTTGACAAGTGGTAAAATAATGAAGTCGAAGTGGTCAACCAAACTAATATGTATTGACAAGTTGTGAAAAGTCAAAGAAGTGTAAAATGGGTGTTAAAATTTGTAAACATATAGGTTGAAACCCAAATGGGTTGTTAAAGTGCCCAAATGGGTCACTGGGTGGTTAAATAGTTAAAATGAGTATTGGTTTGGTTATGACCAATGTAACAGTGATTTTAAGTCCTACATATAGTAGGAATGTGTGTTGAAAGTGTTGAAGTAGTTAAACTAGTAGATTTTGGTAAAGGTGCCCAATTGGACCCCTAAACGGGTCGACTAGTTAAAACATGATATAATGAGTATATGAAAGTGATGAATATGCCCACACGTCCTAAATATATATAGAAACATGTTGGTAAAAGGTGGAAGTCTAAAACCAAGCCATTTGGAATATGGCGTGTCCACTAAATGGTCGGAAATGGCCTAAAATGAGTTACACGTCCGTTTTCGCGTAAAATGTGAAAATTGAAAAATTGTAAAAAGGGAAAGTTTCATTTTGGCATAGTGGACTTGCCTGCAAAATTTTAGAGTCTAACTCTAAACGAGTAAAAAGATATGCGCGATTGAAATTGACTAAAAATTTGAATTTTGGTGAAACTCAGATTTTTATTTGGGAACGCGATCCCAACGATCTTTCTGGATCGCGTTCGTATGTGTTATTTTGTCACAGAATTTTTTATGCTTGGGAACGCGATCCCAGCCAATTTCCAGGATCGCGTTTGTGTGTGTATTTCGGGTTAAGATGCGTTTTCTCTTGGGAACGCGATCCCGCTCATTTCTCTGGATCGCGTTTGTATGCTTAATTTGGTTACAGAACATTTTTAACTGAGGAACGCGATCCTGACCCGTTTTCCCGGATCGCGTTAGTTAGTAAAAAAAAAAAAAAAAAAAAAAAAATTTTTTTTGCGACGTTCGACGTAATACTTGACGTAGAAAATTTTTTTGAAAATTTCGGTGTCCGATTAAGACGAAATTTACAGGGTCACTTGGAAACGGCTCAACGGTCAAAGCTCATCGCTTCGCCATGAGCCCTGTCAGTTTTCGGCACTTCGGGGTCGTTTGGGGCCCGAAAATCGCATTTTATTGCTTTTCGAACCTTATTTTGAACTTTTAGCTTACGTTTTGTATTGGGCTTTTGTTTTATTGAGCCCAGAGATCATTCCTGTGACTATATGCAATATTAAAAGTTGTTTTTTAAGAGGTCCACACATTTTATAGTGTATGAGCTGTTTGTAGGCGGTTTATGTGACTGTAAAAATACACCAGTAAATAGTAAGGTTGATTGTGGTTAATCAGGATTAGTAAACCTTGATCATAAGAATTATGTGGACTATAAGATGTGAATTAGTTGAACATGATGAAGTAACTGAATTATGCAAAAGTATTAAAAATGTATTAAATTGAGCATTTTAAGAAATAGAGGATAAGTGCATGAGCTTATAATTATGTGATGATCGAATATGAAATGCTCAATTATAAATTAACAAAAGGATTATAGATTGATGAATATGTGTTAAATATTACACCTTGTATTGATGAAATGTTGGTACTGAAGGTACTAGAAGTATTAATTGTTATACTAGTAGTTTAATTGGAAATCGGGTAATAAAGAGGTTGACTGATGTACATGTATTAGACATTACCCTATGTTAATAATATATATTGAAAATGGTGTTGAATGTCTATGTTGAAGATGCCTTACTGATGATACAAGTAATGTATATTAAAAGTGATAGGTTAAAAATAATAGCAAGTTAATAATTGGGGATATACTTGCTATTACAGGTTGTCAAAGTGTGTAAACTGTTGATATCAGTGTTATGATATATGTTAGAGTAAAGATTAATGACTTGAAGATGAATGGTATGAAGTTGCCTGAGAATGAAGTGTGACTGACATAATATGACGACGTCTGGCCAACGTATTTATATTATGCCATTTCACATGGAGTTGTTGAGGTTACTAAGTACCAGATAAAGTTAAGTGGTTTTAAAATATCAGGTAATATATGTTGACCTGTAATTGATAAATAGTCAAGGATGGACTAAAATGAAAGAGTGGTAATCCACTAAGTTGTTGTTGTTGTTGTTGTTGTTGTTGTTGTTGCTGCTGTTGTTGTTAATGTTGTATGGTACAAGTGATATGTATAGGTGATGTATTGCCAATAGCATGAATTAAAAAGATGATCTAAGCAAAGTAGAGGTTGATTGATTATGAATGATACTGTTTTAATATTGTTGAAAAGATGATTAATGACTACACCTTGTGTTGTTGAAATACCATTGATGATGATACATGGTATTAACCGGTGTTGTTTAGCATCCAAATTGGTGTGACGTGATGCTAGTTGATTACATGATAATAATTTTAACTATAGAATTTGACCTCTACATAATGCTTATTAGTTACTGTTATATGTTGATGATTATATGGTTGTGGATTCCTGTTAAGTAAAGAATTTCATATAATCAAGTTGTAATTATAATTACAAGTTATAAAGTAGTAATTAACTAGTTGCTAAAATTGGAAGATTTAGCAATGTGATGACTAAAGAAGTATATGATTATTAGTTAAGTTACTGGTGACGAATCGAGTTACAACCTGCTGCTAAGATGCATGTAGTAGTGTTCGGTACCCCTTATTGTTACTATGATTATTGTTGTCGTCATAGCTGTAATTGTTGCTATAGTTGTGTTGTAATAAAGATGATATGTTAAGTGACTATAAGTTAAGATTGACATAGTGGATATGAATGATCATGTAAGCGATCAGTTAATTATCAGAGATAGGATATATGTTGAATAGTGGCATAGTAAAATGTATCAAAATATGCACATGTGGATATGTGCTTGTAGAAAGGATGTTAAATGTATACATAATTAAGGAGTTACTCTAGGGGGTGACATGGAATATGTATAACGATTATTGTGATTAGATAGTTGATGTGTTTGGTGTTAACAAATTTAGTGGAGAACAAATCTCGATGATGTGTAAGCTAATAAGATGTATATACATTATGTGTTTAAGGGAATAAGTATGTGGTTAAACGTGTGTAAGAAAAAGATTATTAGTGAATTGAAATGAGAATAATTGGTGGTTGTGTTAATCTATATTGATTAAGTGGGATTAGATTTCGAGGACGAAATCTCTTAAAGGGGGGAAGATTTGTAACACCCTGTTTCTGGGTCTAATAGTATTTAATATTTTCTGACTGTGAATTATGATTAAGTGTGTCAGAAAATAGGTGTGTTGTATTATTTGAAAATAAATGGGTAAAAGAGTCGAATAATTTATTGTGACTAACAAATTATTGATTGGTTTAAATTAACGTAGTTGACGGTAAAATAAAATAATGTTTCCCCGCAAATGGTTTTTAAGTTCCAGACAATGAAAAGTACGGGGGATGAAATTTAAGCACTTATTGTATACTACTAAAAATTGAGTCGGTTTATAACAAAAACATATATCCATACATACATATGTACGACATACATACATACACATGAATGAAACCCTAGATTAATTTCTAAATCACCTCTTTCCATCAAAATTGAAGATTACAAGTTCAAAATCAAGCTTCAAAGCATGGATTAATCATTCTCTAATTCTCCTAAGCATCTTGTAAGTCTCTATCTCTTGAATTATATAAACCCTAGAATTTGGGTTTTGGGGTTTTAGTAAATTAATGACTTTAATTCGAAATCAAGGATTGAGGTTGTTAAATTGATGTTATTTGAGATTGTTGATGATGATTAGTAGCAATAAATAAACTAGAGTTTGTGAAATCAACTAGGGTTCTTGTAGCTCATGATGAAATAATGATGAGTAACTTGAAATTGAAGCTTGTAATGTTATAATAGTTGTTAGTTGATGATTATATGAATCAAGTAATATAAACCTTAGCTTAGAAATGTAAATTCATGTGTAATTGTATATAAAGAGATGAGTTTAGTTGATTATTCATGAGTTGAAAGTTGTAACTACATTAGAATGGTTAATTGATGATAGAATCATGATTATAAGTTAATCTTTAACTTTGAAGTGATGAAGTTGATATATAATCATTATAAAAGTTTGAGAGTTTGGTTGATTTTGGAAGAAACCATGTTTTAAGTTGACGTTATAAGTGAATAATTGATACTAGTTGATTTTTAATGATGATTAACATGGGTTAAGCTAGAATTTGATTAAGTGTTCATGAGAAGTTATAGAGAATTGATGATTATGATGAGTTATATATAATATTTGATGATAATAATCTTGTTGAAGGTTAATCATGTTAACTTGTGATAATAAAGGTATTAATTGAAATATTGGAATAATGTTGTATATAATTTGAGACACGTGACTAACTTGCATTGTTCTATTATATTCTCAGATGTGCAGAAGGCTCAGTGATATTAGACTACTGAGTGGATGGCTGAGGTATTCGGTGAGTGGATCTCTAATCCTCAGCGTAACTTGGTTGTAACAAGCTTGGTTGCAACAAGTAACGTATTATTACTTTATTAGTTGCATTGATGATTATGTTGATAGTAATAATACTGTTGATATGTTGACTAGTTGAATATGTGACTTGTTGATTATGTGATCACTTGAATTAATTGGCCTTCGGGCATCAGTTGTTAATGAGGCAACGAGTTGTTGAACTGTTGGTTGGGCTAGTTGGTTATCCAAAGTTTAACACACCTCCTGTGTTAGTTGAAGATAATCACTAGCTATCGGTCTCGTCCGTATGGCCATACGGTTAGGTTGGATAAGTGTTCTTGGGGAGCCACCCGGGTTTATGGTTATCCCCAGAGCCGCCGATCCTCATTATGGTGTTGTTGATTAGTTGATGAGTTGTATTGTGTACTTGCTGGTTTTAGTGTTAAGTGTTGTACACAAGGTTGTTGAGCTAAGTTATGATGTTGATTAGTTATCTGCTCACTTAGCTTTATGCTAATCCCCCACATAACACTTCTTGCAGGTTATTGATATATTTGGGTGAGCAAGAAGTTGGACTAGAAGGAATGTTTGACCGTGAAGCGTTACTCTGATATTTGATTTGCATAAAATAATGTTTTACCACGTTTTATATAACACCTCTGTTGTGAAATTATGTTTTGGAAAGGTTGGATTTTATAAGTTGATAAAATGATGTAAAGTATTACCATCTATTTGGACTTACGCTTCCGAATTACTATATTTAAATGATTTTAAATGAGGGGTGTTTTATTTACTATGATATGATTGTTAGTAAAGTAAATTGAATTATTGGTGAATATCGCTTGTTAATAAGTTGATAAATGCAAGGTGATTATAGATCCTTGCTAGGGAATTATTTGATAAATGATAAACTAAATTGATGTGACTTGATATGATGAAATTAATGGGATGTTGATATTCTCCATTAATAGGTTTCGAGTCGTGTTGTTATGTGAATTATAAAGAGTCTAGTTATTGGAATATGTGTATTGACTTGGAAAAGTCAAAGTTGAATGTGGTCGTGTCAAACTGGATAATAACTAGGTTACAAAGTGATGAATGTGACTAGATGTTTATGTGTTTAGCATTGATCATAATTGGGTTGAATGATGATCTTTGTATTGAAAGTGTTAAGATAGAAAATCAAAGTGGTCAACGAGTCCAAATGTGTGTTGACAAGTTGTGAAAAGTTAAAGTGATTATGAATTTGGAAAATTTGTTGAAATTGATTTAAAAATGATGATTTTAATGTGAATTGGTGTTTTAGAGTTATAGCATAATACCAATATTGAAAATGGTTTTGTTTGACTTGGAATAGTCAAGAAAGTGTGAATTGACTGTTTGAAAATGGTTTTGTTTGAAAATGGTTATATGGGTTGAAACCCAAATGGGTCGATTATTGGTCAAATGGTTAAAATGCATGTTGGTTCGAAAATAATGAATGTTAAAGTGACTTTAAGTCATAAGTATAGTAACAAAGTGCGTGAAAGTGTTTTGGATAGTCAATGTGGTTGTTTGGTAAAAATTGCCCATTTGAACCCCTAAACGGGTCAATGAGTTAAAACATGATAGGACAAGTATATGAGGGTGCTGAAAGTGCCCACACGTCACAAATATATATAGAAACATGTTGGCAAAGGGTGGAACCCTGAATGTATGCCGTTTGGAATATAGAGTGTCAACGAAAATGGCTTAAAATGGCCTAAAATTGGTTATACGTCCGTTTTCTCGTAAAACGTGTAAATTGAAAAAGTGGAAAAATATAAAGTTGCATTTTGATTATATGAGGGTGCCTGCAAAATTTCAGAGTCTAACTCTTTACGGTTTAGGAGATATGTGCGTTTGAGTTTCGTATTTTTGCACTAAAATTGCAGACTTGTTACAGCAGGTTGAATCCGGACGGATTCCCTTGAATCCGTACGGATTCCCATGAATCCGGACGTATTCCTTGACCGGATTCCTTAAAAATGGTTCTGTCCAAACACTTGGCCTTGAATACGGCGGATTCCCCGGAATCCGGGCGTATTCCCTTCAATCCGGGGGGATTCCCCAGAATCCGGCGGATTCCCCTCTTATTGAGACATTTCTTGTGTTATGTGTTATATTAAGTGAGTTTAATATGAAAGTTCGTAAAATTTCGACGTTCGATGTAACGTTGGACGTAAAATTTCCGTTATGAAATTTCGGTGTCCGATTAAGATGAAATTTACATGTCCACTCGAAAACGGGCCAACGGTCAAAGCTCATCGCTTTGCCATGAGCCCTGTCAGTTTTCGGCACTTCGGGGTCGTTTGGGGCCCGAAAATCGCGTTTTATTGTTTTTCGGACCTCATTTCGGACTTTTAGCTTATGATTTGTATTGGGCTTTTGTTCCTTTGAGCCCAGAGATCATTCCTATGACTAGATATAATGTAAAAACTTGTTTTAAGAGGTCCACATATATTATTATGTATAAGATGTTCATAGACGGTTTATTTAACTGCAAATTCGAATAGCAATTGGTATTGTTGATTATTACTAACCAGGGTTAATAAATCTTGAGTATGGGATTATGTGGATCATATAGGTGAATCAATTGAATCATGTAGAACATTAAAAATTGATTGAAGTGAGCATTTTAAGAATTGTGAGTTAAGTACATGAGCTTGTATCTATATGATAATCGAACAGGAAATGCTCAATTGTAACTAAACTAAAGAAGTATAGATTGATGATAATATGTTAAGAATTGCACATAATAGTGATAATATATTTAGTATTAAACCTTATGTAATGCACTATTAGTATTAATTGCTATACTAGTGCTTGAAATTGTGCTAGGTACTAAAAGTATTGATGGAGGTGGTTGTGTTAGACATTACACCTGTGTTAATGAGATGGTGAAAATGGTGTTAAATGTCTGTGTTGATTATATCCACCTGACTATATGATTAGTCTTACATTCCAAGGAATAAGTGGAATAGGTAACAAGTTAATATCTGATTTTGTACTTGTTGTTAAAGTGATATCATTGTTAATGATATATATGAAATTAAAGATTAATCACTTTGAAGATTAACGGTATGAAGTGACCTGAGAATGAAGTGTGAATGACATAATATGACGATGTCTGGCCAACGTATTTGTATTATGCCATTTCACATGGAGTTGTTGAGGTTATTAAGTACCCAATGAAGCTAAATGATTTTAAAATAACGGATGATATAGGTTGACCTGCGGTTATGAAATAGTTATTGATTGACTAAAATTGAGGTAGTAGTAAACTACTAAAACTATTGATTAATGTGATATCATTATAAAGGAAGAATTTTGGACTGTTTCTATTACTTGTTAAAACGTATAAGTGGTTATTCGGTGATGATAATTAAAGCTTGGTAAAGACTACCATAGTTGGATAGCCTATTGTAGGGAAAAAGTAAAATAGTCAGGAAAATAAGAGTTTACTTGTTGGATTGATAATCTTATTATAATTATGGGCGAATTACATATAATCTTTCGTATTTTTGCTTATCTAATGACTAGATAAAGTAGTAAATTGTAATTTGAAAAGTTATGTGATGAGAAAAGTTAAGTAGAGGTCGGCTAAATTGGATTAAATATGTGAATATTGTTGAAAAAATGTGTTGATGACTAGCACATTTTGTTAATGTGGTACGTGTGCTAGTACTAGCAAAGTACCCATTGAACGAGACTTAGCATGTATCCAATATGAATTGGTGCTAAGTGATTGTGTAAGTACATGATTATGGTAGTAACCATAGGATTTGACCTCTCTTTTGCTTATTAATATGTGTATTGTGGTTTCCATAACCACT
Source organism: Helichrysum umbraculigerum (assembly GCA_949592205.1). Classification (NCBI taxonomy): domain Eukaryota; kingdom Viridiplantae; phylum Streptophyta; class Magnoliopsida; order Asterales; family Asteraceae; genus Helichrysum; species Helichrysum umbraculigerum. The sequence continues at coordinate 13,637,875 of CATIUR010000002.1, read as the reverse complement.
GTCTTATTATTGAAAAGGATACAATTCATGTATATATTTTGAAGATCTAGCACGTTGCTAGTTCTGTTTGTGAAAGTATATCACTTTACCTAGTTAAGTGATTTACTTTTGTTAAGTGATTTACTTAGTTAAGTGATTTACTTATGTTAAGTGATAACTTGTTTCAAAATGTTCATTGTGTATATGAAGATAAGATTAGGTACAGTATATGTGCTGAAATGAGAAATTGAAGCATGTACATTGGATATGTGCATGTGTAATTAGGTTGAAAACATATATCTTAAAATGGATTAAATGTATACATATTTTGTTTATGTGTGATTAGTGATTAAGATACGCATAGAGATGATATGCATAAGTAATTTAAATTGTACATATACCTTATGTGCATTTAGTGATAAATAATTATGTAGTTAGGGAATTGGATATAAAGTGTGAACCAAACTTCACACGAGGTATGATGTGATTAAATTCCCTAGATTAATTAAGGATGATTTGATTTCGAGGACGAAATCTCTTTAAGGGGGAGAGATTTGTAACATCCTCAAATTGGGCCTAGGAGTAATAGGTATTCCTGTAAATTTAAATGCGATTTAAATTTGTTATATGTGTTTGATTGTAAATTTAAATAGGTCAATAAGCCTCAGGAAATATTGTGGTTAGTGAAATATTGTTTGTTTTAAATTTATTTAGTTGACGGTAAAATAAAATTGTATTTTCCCGCAAATGGTTTTTAAGTTCCAGACAATAATAAGTACGGAGAATGAAATTTGACTAGTTATAATGGATTTATATGGATGGGTCGGTTTTTATTTCCCTCCACACATACATTCATACGATGCATACACACACACACATCTAATCCACAAAATCTTGAAGAAAACATCAAATTGGAGCTACAAAATTCGGATTCAAGCTTCAAGAGGATAGATTATCATCTTCTAATCCTTCCTTTCATCTAGTAAGTCTCTAGTTCATCATGTATGAACCCTAGAAATTTGGGGGTTTTAGGGTTCTTGGTGATAATTCGAAATTAGGGTTTGATTATGTGATATTTATGTTAATTAAGCTTCAATAACATGTAATAATCATTCTAGCATCATCATAATCATGTTATATGTGTTAATTTCATGTTTGATATAATCCTAGAAATTGGGGTTTTGGGTATTTGTTTAATTGGTAGGATTAATCTTGAAATAAACCTTGTAGTCATGTTAGAAGGGTTAGTTAGTGCTTAATTTGTGATTATAACCTAGGCCCTAACTTGGAAATTAAGAATTTGATTAAGTGTTCATAATGTGTTCTTGGAGAAAAATGGATGATTGTGATGAACTTGATATTAGTAGTGGTTAGGAATGCTTAATTATTAATCAAAGAGTAAAGTTGGCATTCATGGGAATAAGAATTCATAAAACCTAGCCTTGAGGTTTTGATGAATTTGTGATAATTTAGGTTAATGACCTTGTAATGATTTAATTATGCTACTTAGTGATAAGTAAATGGATTAAAGAAATGTTGTGATCATAATGATCATGAATTGAGAAGTGACTGTGAATTTATAAGGATAATGCGATTATTCGTAAGCTTGAAATGATTAATGAAAGGTTGATGATCATAAGTAATTAACTATGAAGTTGTAGTTACTAAATGTGTGACATATTGATAATGAGTTGAAACAAAGGCCTATAATGATTAGAGTAATAACTCACTGAAATTGAGTTTATGAATCAAGTTGTACTACTTTAACATGAGTTGATTGTTATGGACGAGTTACTAACTTGTTATTTAATTGAATTCTCAGATATGGAGAAGACTCAGTGACATTAGACTACTGAGTGGACGACTATGATTGTCGGTGAGTGGATCTTGGACTTTCAGTCTAAGTTAGTTGTAACAACATGGTTACAACGGGTAAACTTGTTTATTGCAATGATTGCATTAATATTATATTGGCATGTTGGCTAAACCTTGATTGATTATTGGCGTCCATTGTGCTATGATAGTTGTGGACTATTTGATTTGGTGGGGGTCAACTAATGTGTTGGGTTTGGATACTATTACTAGCTCTTCGCAAGTGCCTTGTACATGTGTTGGACACTGAAATTGCGTCGTGTGTAGTAATAGTACCAAACTATCGGTTTAACCTCTGATTTGGCCGTCAGTTGGTTTTAAGTGTTACTTGGGGAACCATCCGCAGCATGAGGGTACCTCAAGGACCACCGATCCTTCTATGTTGCTTGTGCATTGCTTGGTTATAGGCATGTGTTAAGCTGAGTTAGATTGATAGCTTGTGATCTATTCACTTAGCTTCGTGCTAACCCCTCATTACTTCTTGCAGGTTTACTTCTGTATGTGGGTGGGCAAGAAGTACATATGGAATGGAATGTTTGACAGGCTCACTCTGAAATGGATAATACGTTAATGATTTAACAACACATTGGGATTTCTATAACACCTAAACTTAAAGTGTGTAATGATTAGAATAATCTAGTTTTAACGGTTTGTATATAAGTGGATTGCTATTTGAAATGTATGTATGCAATCCACTGGTTTCTATTAATCATGCGCTTCCGATATGTTTAAAAAAAAAAAATGTCCTTGTATTTCGAGAGGGGTGTTATAATAATTCCTAAGGCTTATTTAACTAAGTTTCGCAATTTAAACATATTTATCAAATAATTTCTAAAATAATAACATATTCAATTTAAATTAGAAATTACCAGCTCAATTAAGAGGATGTTACAACTCTCCCCCCCTTAAGAAGATTTCGTTCCCGAAATCTCATCACGATCAAACAATCCAGGATATCTGGATCTCATACTGTCCTCTGTTTCCCAGGTTAGGTTTGAACCTAAACTATGTTTCCACTTAACTAACACCATGGGAATCTGTTTCTTCCTAAGTTTAGTAACTTTTCTGTCAAGAAGTTCAACTTGTTCTTCAACTAACTTCTGACTCTGATCAACTTTTAAATCTTTCAAAGGAAGAATCTGAGACTGGTCCTCAACGTTACATTTCCTCAAATAACAAATGTTAAACGTGTCATGAATACCAGCAAACTCTGGGGGAAGATCCAATGTAACAGACTGATCATTAACAATCTGACGAATTCTAAAAGGTCCAATATATCGAGGAGCCAATTTGCCACGTTTCCCAAACCGTATTACCCCTTTCCAAGGCGAAACTTTCAAGTAAACAAGTTCACCTTCAACAAAAGTAACTGGTCGACGTTTAGGATCAGCATATTGTTTCTGTCTATCACGTGCAGCTTTTAACTTTTCACGAGCCACTGCCACTTTATCAGCTGTCATTTGTACAATATCTGGACCTGCAAATTGTTTCTCACCTGCCTCTAGCCAACAAGTTGGAGTTCTACAACGGCGACCATAAAGCATTTCATATGGAGGCATGACAATACTAGAATGATAAGAATTATTATAAGCAAAATCAACCAATGGCAAATGAGAATCCCAAGAACCACCATACTCTAGAATACAAGCTCTTAACATATCCTCAAGCGTCTGAATCGTGCGTTCTGACTGACCATCAGTTTGAGGATGATAAGTTGTACTAAGATTTACACGTGTACCCAATTCATGCTGCAAACTTTGCCAAAAATGAGATACAAACCTCGGATCTCTATCAGATACAATCGATAATGGAATACCATGCCGAGAAACAATCTCATTCACATACAACTGTGAAAGCTTACTCAAAGATACAGTTTCACTAGTAGCGAGAAAATGAGCACTCTTGGTCAATCGATCAACAATAACCCAAACCATATCATTTCCTCGGGCAGTTCGAGGCAATTTGGTAACAAAATCCATAGTCAAATGTTCCCACTTCCATTCTGGAATTTCAAGCTGTTTCAACGACCCATATGGCTTCTGGTGTTCAGCTTTAACTTGAGAACAAATATGACAAGAACTAACAAACCTTGCTACATCCATTTTCATTGTAGGCCACCAATACAAAGGTTTCAAGTCATTATACATTTTCGTACTTCCAGGATGTACAGACAATCTGGACTTATGGGCTTCATTCAGAATAACATCCCGAAGACCACCAAACAAAGGAATCCAAACACGAGACTGAAAGGTTTTTAATCCCCTCGAATCATCCAATAACAATTCCTTTCGATTCAACATAATTTCAAATTTCAAATTATGATCTAACAAAGCCTCTAACTGTGCAGCTTGTATCTGACCCACCAAATCAGAAGAAACTTTTAAACGCATAAAATAAACTCGATCAGAAGTTACTTTGCGGCTTAAAGCATCAGCAACCACATTGGCTTTCCCTGGATGGTATTTAATCTCACAATCATAATCTTTGATTAATTCTAACCATCGTCTCTGCCGCATATTCAACTCTTGCTGCGAAAATATATACTGAAGACTCTTGTGATCTGTACAAATAATACATTTGGTACCATACAAGTAATGCCTCCAGATTTTCAAAGCAAACACAACCGCTGCATGCAAGCTCTAAATCATGGGTAGGATAATTTCTTTCATGAGGTTTGAGCTGACGAGAAGCATAAGCAATCACACGATCTCGTTGCATTAAAACACAACCCAAACCAGCAATCGATGCATCACAATAAACAATAAAATCATCGGACCCATCTGGTAATGCTAACACAGGAGCCTGACATAACAACTGTTTCAGAGTCTGAAAAGCTGTTTCCTGTTGTTCAGTCCACACAAACTTTTCATCCTTACGGGTCAATTTAGTCAACGAACCGGCAATTTTAGAAAAATCTTTAATAAACTTCCGGTAATAACCCGCCAACCCAAGAAAACTCTTTATTTCAGAAGCAGACTTTGGAGCTTTCCAATTTATTACAGCTTCAATCTTTGAAGGATCAACTTTAACACCATCATTACAAATAATATGACCCAAAAACTGTACTTCCCGAATCCAAAATTCACATTTAGAAAACTTTGCATACAAATGTTCTCTCTTTAAGGTTTCCAATACTAACCTCAAATGCATTCCATGTTCTGATTCGGATTTAGAATATACCAAAATATCATCGATAAATACAATCACAAATTTATCAAGAAAAGGTCGACAAACACGGTTCATCAAATCCATAAAAACTGCTGGAGCATTCGTTAATCCAAAAGGCATAACCAGGAATTCAAAATGACCATACCTGGTTCGAAATGCAGTTTTAGGAATATCACAATCACGAACACGAACTTGATGATAACCTGACCTCAAATCAATCTTTGAATAAAACAAAGATCCCTGCAACTGATCAAACAAATCATCTATGCGAGGCAGTGGATATTTATTCTTTACTGTCCGTTTATTCAATTCCCTATAATCAATGCACATTCTAAAAGACCCATCTTTCTTTTTCACAAACAAAACTGGTGCACCCCAGGGAGAAGAACTAGGTCTAATAAACCCTTTATCCAACAACTCCTGTATTTGATTCATCATTTCACATATCTCAGACGGAGCTAATCTATAAGGGGCTTTGGCTATAGGTGAAGAGCCAGGAACAAGATCAATCTGATATTCAACTTCCCTAACCGGTGGTAAACCAGGTAATTCATCAGGGAACACTTCCGGATACTCAGAAACAATCGGTACATCAGAAAGAGACTTCTTTTCTAACTTAGTGTCAATCACATAAGCTAGATACGATTCACAGCCTTTGGACAAAGATTTCCTAGCTTTCATCATACTAATCAAAGGTATACAAACATTATCCCGTTCTCCTCGAGCCACGACGTATGACTCTTCGGAGATTGGAATTCTAATCAGCTTATTGTGGCAATCTATGCTTGCTTTACACTGACTTAACCAATACATACCAATAATCACATCAAAACTAGCAATTGGCATCAACAGAAAGGAAATTGGGAAAGTCTGGCCATCTATCATAATACTAGCTCCAATTACCGAAGTGGTAACAGGAACTGACTTGCCACTAGCTATTTCTACTTCAACAGGGTTTGTAATCACAGTAGGCATCATTTTCAACTTATCACAGAAATACACAGATACAAAAGAACAATTTGCACCTGAATCAAACAAGACACATGCTGGTACAGAGTTTACAAGAAAAGTACCAGTGATAACGTCATCTGTGTGAACAGCTTCATCAACTGTTATTTGAAAAGCCCTACTAACTGCAGATGGCGGATTCTTCCGCTTCTGACCGGAAGATGATGAACTAACAACCGAACCAGAACCCTGTCTCTTAGCCTCAGAACACTGATTTGCACGATGACCTTCCTTATGGCAATTCCAACACACATAAGTAGGAAAAACACAATCTTTGGCTTCATGCCCAATCACGCCACATTTTACACATCTAGTGGTTTGCACAGTACATGGCCCAAAATGTCTAGCTCTACATTTAATACACCAATTTGGACGATCAGAAGTACCACTACGACTTTCTTGTTTCTTACCGTGCTGATTTCCTTGCCACCGCTGCTTACCTTTACCAGAAGATTCACTCCTAGATTTTTGAGAAACCATTTCTTTACTTAATGCTTGTTGAGGTTTCAAATCACTGTCAACAGATCGAGCTAACATAAAAGCTTGGGAAAGAGAGCCCGACAACCTTACTGAAGTTCGATAATGATTAGGTAAAGTACCCACAAACTGTTCTATTTGAGTTCTCTCATCAAGAACCCACTGCTGAACGAACCTGAGTTTCTCTGTAAATTGATTTATCAAATCATCCATTGACATGTTATCAGTTAATTGCAAATCCATAAACTCCTTTCTAATTCGAGCTATATCATAGTTTGAACAATACTGCTTACAAACTTCATTACGAAAGTCAGACCATCGGATAGATGCTTTCTGAAAAGAAGATAACACAGAAGTAATCGAATCCCACCAATCCATAGCTGCTCCTTTTAAAAGTTGAGTTGCATAAGGAACTTTTAATTCTTCCTCACATTGACAGACTTCAAATTTCTTTTCAACATCTCTAAACCAATCTAGAGTTACAGAAGGATTTGTACTACCAGAATATCCAGACGGATTACTGCTCATAAAGGTTTTAAAGGAACACACCTTTTGCTTTGGCGGTGAAATCATACCAAACATAGGATGAGATGATTCAGCCTCTTTTGTTGTTTATACATTCTGAGGGCTTGATTTTCCTCTTCCAAATGAAGTGGATACTCATCTCTTTCTAATTCATCTCTAGCATGGAAAGAAGTACCAGCATGCTCAGCCCGATTATCATGAGTCTCAACAGTAACTTCCGGCCTTGAGACATTATTAGGGTTAACAGGTGGTTGCTCGTTATCCGCCATATCTGTAAACACAACAACAGCTCACAATTCGTTAATCGTTAGCACCTATCCTACTAAGCCGATTCACATTCAGTACATAATCCCATTCCCAAGAATGTTTGACACAACACAATCAAAGTTTAGGATTGAACATCCTATCATGTTCAATTCGCCCAAACTATTGCTCTGATACCAACTTATAACACCCCTCATTTGATATCACAATATTATATTATCTTACACGGAAGCTAATACTTTGAATACATAGTTTATTAGAATCTGCTAGAAATTTTCGCAAACCATTATACAACATGTTTAACTACTAAACCATACATAGTTAACTTGTTTACCAACCCGGGGCATTATATACCACAAAACATTATTTATAACAAACTGGATCATAGTTGCAAGTTTCAAACATTCCCAGCATCAAAACATCCTTCCTGACTACCCACAAAATATACATCACCTGCAGGAAGTAAATTGAGGGATTAGCACGAAGCTAAGTGAATGAATAATCAACTACAATTCAATTTAGCTAGCAATCTGTTTACAATCAATAATGTAACAAATATCGTCAAGAGGAACGGTGGTTCCTAGAGACCCTGTTCCGGGTGGCCCCATCAGAACACTTAAACCAACTGTAGGCCAAAACAGCGAGTAACCGCTAACTCAATGCTAATCTCCATCAACACATGTACACAACGCTGTGTCGACCAACATTAGCAATCAAGTCCAACTAACAATCTAGTTGACCTCTGGATTCATCAATCAAGCACACAGGCTAATCAAACTACCAATTAAATGGCATATTATTTCAAAGTTTAAATTCTATCAATAGTAATCCTATAATTACTGATTGAAATCAAACTGACACAACCAAATCAAACTGTGAGTTTCAAATCCACTCACCTGATTATCTCGTTTCACTTACTCAGCTGTCTTATCTCGCTGAGCTCTTTGAGGATCTGAGGATCAAAATCAGATATAAGTTAGTAATCAGGATCATCAGTACTAAACTTATATCAAACTTAATTCAAAGAATTAGATAGTATTTGTATAACTATTTTGTCTCTAATCATGTACAACATTCATATTACAGCATATCAATTAATCACTTGTCAACATTTTAAGTTTGAAGTTGTTTAAAATCAAAAGGCCGCAAAACAGGTAACTACCCGCCGGGTAGCCTCATTACCCGCCGGGTATCCTATCATACCAGCCGGGTCACTCTATGTAGCAACCGGGTAAATTAAAAGTTGGGGTAACAGAACTCATTTGTGTTTTAAAGGCTGTACAAGCCGCCGGATACGGGTCCTACCCGCCGGGTTCTCTGTAACACCCCCAAATTTGATGATTTGCGGAAGCTTGATTTGGGTGTTACTAATCAATAACAAAACACAAGGATATATAGTAAACGACTCTATATGCGTCGTTTTAACAAAATATATTGATAATTGAAATGTTTACAACATTTAAAGCCTTACATAGCTCGAGTTTAAATAAAATGAGATTTCAGTACATAAGTACTTGTACAAAATATACTAATGCAAGAAAATCTCAATCTTCTGTATGCTGACTCGAGCTAAAATCCTGAAGCAGAAACATCCTACTGCTTGGTACCTGCGATATATGCTAAAAGGTCAGCTATAAAGCTGGTGAGCTCACAGGTTTGAAATCAAGTAATATCGTATGAACCGCAAGATTTAAATAATGAATTGCATCCAGCAATTAAATAATGAATTGCATCCAGCAATTAAATAATGAATTGCATCCAGCAATTAAATGATAATCATCGTGTATACAGCCATGAGCACATAGTTGAGCTTAACGCGAGGGCCGGGTCCCCTATAGAGAATTCCGGGCGAGGTGCCTCCACGAATGCCTAATCAACATTCGTCTTCCCAAATATTAGTACGTCCGTTTACCCGGTTAGTGCTTGCTAACCCGAACGAGGAGGGTCAATCCTATATGGTACCATATACTAATATTCACGCTACAACGTATTAACAACTATGCTGACGGAGGACTTTAAAATGATTAGTTTCGAAAAACTCATGTAGTATATGAAAAGTTGGTACTTGCGTTCACATGTTAAAAGTTGAGCAATATATCACACCCCTGAGTAAAACAGTAAAAAGAGGGGCTATGAGACTCACCTGAGTCGTTGAGTTTATGAAAATGAACTGAGAATGATTAGCCGAGAATCGAAGTCCAAAGACTTGCAACCTGAGGGTGTCCACGACACGCGATGGTTATAAACATGATTGGGTATCTCAACAGATCACCCTTGTAGTTGTTCGTCCAACTATAATGTCCAAATCTCCACTATTTGGTTGATAGTTTAAGTATTTGAAAAGTGTACGGCCCGTTGGTGACGGATTTGTAATAATAATCTCAACTATTATTATTTCGATTACGTGTCGTTTTACTTGAAAAAATGTGTTTTGATTGTGTTTTAGAGGCCGTTACGGAATCTAAGTACGGGGGTCCGGGGGCAGCGCCCCTGGTAGCGGGGTCCAAGGGGCGGCAGCCCCTGGCGGGGTCCAAGGGGCAGAGCCCCTGGCTGGGGTCGAGCTGCCAGGTCAGCTTGGAAAATTTTTATTTATACTATATTGCTTTGACGAAAAACGCATCTGGAACCGAATTTGGGTAAAATCGAGTGATAAATTTTAGGTCTCGACACTTAGTAAAAATCTGAGTTTTCTGGTTTGTGCGACGTTGTGTGCGACGTCGCAGGTAGGATTGCGACGTTAAGGCTGACGTCGCTATATGCGACGTTTCGCAATTTAATGCGACGTAGGAAGCTGCGTCGCTAATGCGACGTAGGTGATTTCTGCGACGTAGGGGCTTGCGTCGCTAAGTGCGACGTGGCGAGGTATTGGCGACGTTAAGGCTGACGTCGCTATATGCGACGTCGCAATTTAATGCGACGTTGTGACTGACGTCGCACTATGCGACGTCACGAGGGGTTTTGCGACGTAGACGCTGACGTCGCATAAATTCGGGGTCAACTGCAGCGTAGCGGTCTGTTGGCCGGAAAATGTGTCGAAAACGAGTTTTTCGGTTTCCGTTCGGTCCAAAACTTTTACCCAACCCATATAGGGACATTATAAGTTGTTACAAACTACTAACAAGTGAAAACATTTAAAAACGAGAGATTTCGGGATTTGTCGGAAACTTACAAAGTGTCGGATGAGAAATCCGAAAAGATAGCGTTGTAGATCAGGATGCGGTGGTCGTTTTCTTCCAAAAGAGTAGTATGATTCGCGTGCGTTTAGTATGTTTATTTGTCGATTTTGTGAAGTTGGGGGTATTTGGTTGGTTGGTAGATTAGAGAGAAAAGAAAGGAGAAAGAGAAAGAGAATGAAAAAGTGAGAGAAGAGAGTGGGAAATGGGAGGTTATCCTCCCATTTTTCGCCCCGCGTTCCCGCTCCGTGCGGTGTTCGTTTGCTCCGTCGTTTATACGTTAAATAATTATTTTAAATATTAAATGGTACATTTTAAATACAAATTATTACGTGATATTTTATTTAATTATTTTACAATTAAGTTTACGTTTGAGTTATAAATGTAAGTTGGTTTATTTAGTTTGCGCGTTTTACATTTTAAATTGTGTAACTTTCTGATCGTACGATACGAATAAATACGAAATATTATTATAATAATATTTTTGACATAACAACGTTATTTAATAAAATTTGTCACCAACGTCCATATTAAATAGAATCGAAATACATTCGATTTAAATTGCGTACGATTTAACCAAATCGCATTTTCGTATATATTCAACAATATATATAATTCGATACATTAATTAGCCTAACTAGGAACTAATTACATGTATTAACATATGATTAGGCACTAATTACTAGTCCTAATTTCGCGGGTGTTACATTCTCCCCCTGTTAGAAGAATTTCGTCCCGAAATTTAGCTCGAAGTCGTGTTTGATGTGGAATCAGTAAAGAGTTGAGGATATTTGAGTCGCATTTGGTCTTCCCGTTCCCAGGTGAATTCCGGACCACGCCGCGAATTCCATCTGACCTTGACGATGGGAATACGACTTTGTTTCAGTTGTTTGACCTCACGGTCCATAATTTCAGCGGGTTCCTCAACGAAGTGAAGTTTATCGTCAACACGAATTTCATCTAATGGAATGATAAGTGTCTCATCAGATAGACACTTCTTCAGATTTGAAATATGAAAAGTAGGGTGCACGCTGCTGAGTTCGAATGGCAGCTGCAATCGATAAGCTACGGGGCCAATCCGTTCGAGGATCTCAAAAGGCCCGATGTACCGGGGATTCAACTTCCCGCGTTTGCCAAAACGGATGACGCCTTTCCAAGGCGATACTTTTAAGAGTACTCGATCCCCAACTTGGAACTCGAGTGGTTTGCGTCTCACGTCAGCATAACTTTTCTGACGATCACGTGCGGCTTTGAGTCTGTTTTGGATTTCCACAATTTTCTCAGTGGTGGCGTGAATGAGTTCAGGACCAGTGAGTTGACTATCTCCCACTTCAGTCCAACAGATCGGTGATCGGCACTTACGACCGTACAGTGCCTCAAAAGGTGCAGCCTTAATGCTGGCGTGATAGCTGTTATTGTACGAGAATTCGCACAACGGTAGATGTTTTTCCCAGTTTGTACCGAAATCAACTACGCAGGCGCGTAGCATATCTTCCAAGGTTTGAATGGTTCGTTCACTTTGGCCATCGGTTTGAGGATGGTACGCGGTACTCATATCGAGACGGGTACCCAAAGCTTTTTGAAGTGATTGCCAAAAGTGAGAGGTGAAACGGGCATCTCTGTCAGAGATGATCGAGATTGGAACACCGTGATGAGAAACGATTTCCTTGATGTATATCTGTGTAAGGCGTTCCATTTTATCGCTTTCCTTTATTGCCAGGAAATGAGCAGATTTGGTGAGGCGGTCAACGATCACCCAAATGGTATCGCAACCGTTCGACGACTTGGGTAGTTTGGTTATGAAATCCATGGCAATTTGATCCCATTTCCATTCAGGGATTTCAGGTTGTTGGAGTAAACCAGGAGGTTTCTGATGTTCGGTTTTGACCTTCGAGCAAGTAAGACACTTGCTGACATAAGTGGCGATTTTGGCTTTCATGTTCGGCCACCAGTAAAATTCCTTGATGCCGTGGTACATCTTATCGGATCCCGGATGAATAGAATATTTAGACTTGTGAGCCTCGTCCATCACCAAGTCTCGGAGGTTCCCAAAACTAGGTAACCAGATTCGGTTTGAGAAGCACCTAATCCCGTTAGGTCTGATTTCGAATTGTTTGTCAATACCCCGTAAGGCTTCATTTTTGATGTGTTCAGATTTCAGGGCTTCGATCTGAGCGGTATGAATTTGAATAGTAAGATCGTTATGGATGGTCATACTGAGGGCTCGGACTCGAAGTGGTTTTGGTCGTTCCTTTCGGCTGAGGGCATCGGCTACAACATTAGCCTTCCCTGGATGGTACTTGATCTCGCAATCGTAATCGGTAAGCAACTTGAAGAGGAAATGAAAAATAAAAGAATCAAAGGAAAGACAAGAAGCTGAAATAAGGGAAATGAAAAACAATCAAGAGGCTATGGTTCGCTTTATGGCTATCTTCAAAGAACAATTGCCTAATGCAAGTTTTTATAACGTTTTCAATGGTTTAAATAAGCAGGTGATGTTATATGCAAAACTATATGTGTTGATGCCTGAAAATATGATTTTTCTTATATTGTAATATGATAAATGATTTCAGGTTAGTATGGATTCATGCGGTGCACATAATCATCATTTAAATGAAAACCCAACTTCATCTCATGCAAGCCAATATCCTAGTTCTGGTACATTGTTTCTTTATTTGTCATAAGATTTAATATGTCAAAGTCACATTGCAAATGCATTAGTTATCTATCTTATAGTATAAGTAAATGAGAAATTGTGCTTGTAAGTCCTCTAGAATCATGTTGTATAGTATAATTATTCTTTTAGTTGGTATCTTAATTTTTTATATAAAATTGCTATAAACAGGAAGCATTAGTTGAGAAGGTTGAAGGCTGCAATTACTGAACATGCAACTAGTACATCCGATTTGGTATGCTCTGCCTCTCTCACTCTTTATTAGCATATAAGTGATTCCATCTAAGTGAGTTTTACCCAGTTGACCCGTTTGAGATAAATTACATCCGGAGCATGGATACGCCTAACAGGTCATATGTTAAATCAATGTGCCCATTAATTATAAATGGGGAAATCTTAAACTTCATTAGTTTTGTACTTAAAGTCTGTTTATATGTTTACTAATTAATCTTATGCATTCACATTATGTTCACTGTGCTGCAGGTTTCTATCACAACTCTAATGGGAGCTCTTTTATTGCATAGCTATTATAAGCATACATTTTGTAACTTTTGATACTAAGGTTCTTAGAAAGTTAGAACTTAGAACGTATTGTATAGTTTGTATCTTGTGACTCATATTTGGAATTTGTTTGAGAAATAAAATTACCTTTTGTTTAATCTGTGGTCTTTAATTACTTGAATATATTTATATATAAATATATAAATTCAATTCAGGAATCTAAATTAGTAGGACATGGCTTTTAGTGACTGAAGTTTCAGTCAGTAGTGAACCAATATAACCTTGAATCGACATGCTTTTCTTGACTGAAAATACAGTCACTATATGTTTTAAACTTCTTCTGACTGAAAAAGTATGTAACAATAGACTTTTACCGATGGCTGCATTAGTGACACTTATTTATTCAGAGGGAGAAGCCCAGAGTGGATTTAGTGACTGTTTTTGGACCATTACTGACTGATCTCTTCAGTCACTAAATGTCAATTATCTTGTAGTGTCACATGCGTCATTGAATGCTAATCTTTTTACATTGTCAACTTGATTATTAATATCTGATCCAAGAAACTTTGAAATTGAAGCTAGGAACACGCTACATGTGAGGCTATGTATTATAAAATGTTAACTAACATCTAATTCCGCGGAGAGATGTGGATGCTACATTTTAAAATGTTGATTAGCATCTAATTTTCGTATGCAATGAGCTGGAGAGATTAGTATGGTTTAACTGCAAGTCGAATATTACATTTCTATATAATCAAAGTCTACTATGAAATATTAAAAAAATGACCATATCTATCGAATCGAAGAAGACAATGAACTAAAACACTAAAAATTATGAAGGGTCAGGGGATCCAATGAAAACAAACACTAGTTGATTATTCACCCGGAGCCGCTGATTACGAGGAAGACGTCAAACACTATTTAATGTTTTAGTGTTTATTCAATGCAATTGTATTGTGCACATCAACTTCGTGCTAATCTTTTCATAATCTTCGTTAAGTTCAAGACTTAAAATGACTGTATCTCAAATATTCAATGTACTCTTGCGGTATCAAAAAATGAGTTGTATCTTTTAATAATGGGCAAGTGGCCCAAAAAGGTAACCAATTTGTCAAAATTTGCCAATAAAGGGAATATGAGTTTTGTTGATGCCCAAAAAGGAGTGACATTTTAAATTCGATGCCCAAAAAGGATTGAAGTTGTCAAAAAAGTCCAATTAAGGATAAAATTACAGTTTCATTTTTAAAAAGTGTCAAAAAAGGATTAAACTCTTTTAAAACGTGCCATAAAAGGATTAAACTTTTTAAAATCGTGCCCTAAAAGGATTTAACACTAAAAATGAAATTCGGGTTTAAACTCTTAAAATGTAACATTAGTGTTTATATCCTTTGTTTTCTAGGTAAAAAAATGTCACATATTAATTTAATATTCGATATTAAGCCTCGCATTAGCTATAATCGATGAAAAATTGAACGACAAAACATGTAAAAATAATTGTACCTTTAATTGAACTTTTTTGACAACTTCAATCTTTTTTCGGCATCGAATTTAAAATGTCACTCCTTTTTGAGCAACAACAAAACTCATATTCCCTTTATTGACAAATTGGTTACCTTTTTGGGTCATTTACCCTTTAATATATAAACAGGCCCAAAAACAGAGTATGTAATTCTCTCTTGATATAGAGACAAATTGAAAAAAGAAAATTAGGTATATTTTCATTACTTTTGCCAATTGATAATGTTAACAACAATTATATTTCACACAACAACAACATGATGGCCACCTAAGTACCTAACATTATTTATATTAACAAATAGATTTGTATAAGAGATTCAAATACAAGTGGGTTGATTGGGAGCCTACTAAAAAAACTTCACATTTTATATCTGACCCGTAAGAACCGGAGGTCTTCACATTTTATATTTAGATAAATAAAATTGACCGACCAATTACAAAGTTCTAACCACACGTCATTTAAGTACGAACGTATATTGATATTCAGTGTATCACTTTGATACATTTATAGGTGTCACATTTTTATATTAGAATGTACAATTTTTGAGTATGAAGTTGGGTTCTTATTTTGTTAGTTATTAAGATGAAAGTGATAGTGCTGCTTATCAAGTTATCATACCTTGTGGGTTAGTCGGTAAAAGGTCGAAATCACAATTACCAAAAAAACATATACTTTGAATATGTTAAAAGAAAACGAGGCAAATGTAACTTATAATGTGCATTGAATTATAACAATCACAAATATGCTTTATTATCATTATATATGTCCGTCCCATTAAGACAAGTTCTCTTAACTTAAATCACCGCTAATCAAACAGTTGGACATTGCTACCTATTCATTGAGCGGAAGTTTTGCATACAATATACATTTGTGAACTTGGTGAACGGTGACACTTTTTTCACTTTGTGAAAAAAAATTTTCCTTTTCCTTTTTCTTATTTTATTAATACTTTTTATTTGGCAATTTTACAACTTATATCCTATATATACATAGTTGTTAAACTCTTACGAGTCACGAGCTAAATTGTGTTATTGTCGAAAAGCTTTTTCATAAGTTTGTGTGCGTATTGTTGGACAAAAAAAGTTTTGAAATGATATTTCCGTTGGAGATAAATATTTTTTTAAACTTATGATTTGGTTGTTTTATATATTAAAATCCACGGAATATTATATATCTTATTAGAAATATTGTTCGATAAAGATCAGAAGAGTTCATGTATCATGTATTGTTTCCAACATTGAGTTTAATTGGTTTGGATGCAATTACATTCATTCAGCATATTAATCTACAAATAAACCAGAATTTACAAACATCATGACCTAATATGATCGCTATCGATTAAACGACCTGGAAAGGCGTAAGCGCAGATAAGAATCCATCAAAAGCAGAAGTAGATGGCCAAACATCAGCAACAGCAGCAGAATCCTTGTGACCTTTAGGAAGCAACCGTTTATACGATTGTATATACAAGAATATAATCAGATCATAAACATTTACACCAACGGAATCAACCTTATCAGCTTTCGCAGTAACAAGCGGATCGGAATCGGAATGAAGAACAGACGAAATTATATCAATAACAAGGCGCGCTGTTAAAATAAGAAAAGCAAATAGGATCAGATGGGGTCATCATCATTTCCTTATGGATGCCATCATTTCAGTCTCCCACCATTCCTAATTTAGGGAAAAGCATTCCACTTCCTATTTCAAGGAAAAGCATTGTCTGCCATTGGTTTTTACATAATTATCTTGTGTAATCTCATGTATAAATAGAGGAGAGGTGGTCTGTATCTGTTAGAATATAGCAAATAAATATAAACAAATTGTCACACAATTGCGGAAGCATAAACACGTATATATAATTAGTTAAGATAGAAAACGTGTACCTTTTAGCTAGCTCCAATTAATCGTTTATTAAACGAATAGGTTTCACTAATGGTAAAACCCTCTACGATCGCACACACAACACGTTGTTGATCACCACCCGAATGTTAGTTCAATTAACCAAATTAATTCCCTTTGTTTGCTTGGCCTTTTACGTCAACATAATAAAACTCTTGGGGTTTTATATTTCGTCGACCGAAAAACAAAACAAGAGAAGTCGGTGGGCAAAAGTCAAAAACCAAGGGTTTAGGTTTATTCTAATATATAATCCTTTTTATTTATAATTAAATAATAATAACCTTTTATTATTAATTAATTATAAACCCTTTAAGTAATTAGAAGTAACAGTTTAGTCCTAATAACTTTCACTTTGAACCTTATAATTTAATAACATTTATTAAATTATCACAAATTAACTAATAACTCAACTAGTTATTACAGTTAACTTAACTTGGTTAAATAAGCGGTATCTACGTGTTAACGCGTGTGACCCCGTAGGCTTAAACGTTTCCGGACATACGTTTATTTGACATGGTCATTTCCCAACAGCTCCCACTTGAGCATGTCATAATAAAGGCAATAACATTGGTAAGCGTCTAGCAACACGCCAATGCTCCCAGAAATATTTAAGTATAGTTTCTTGAAGTATATTAAAATGATTCTAGTGTTTACTATCCCTTTGTTTCAGATACCTTTGTTAAATATGGATATGGATCAAAGTCATTCCATAATTTAACGATTCTGTTTCTCATTCATTTAATCAATTAAGATTACCAAATCAATCGAGACACATCTGGATTTCATTTGGGTATGGCCATACACACATCTCAATTAATTCTAATGAGGGGCCCAGTGGTATCATACTTCAATAGCTAGTTGAAGGAACAAATTCTATCTTGACTACACGTGTCAGTCATGTACTTCACTACACTTCTGAAAATAGCCCTTTATTACAACCTTATTCAGGATAGCTAGAACTATATCAAGAAGATGCAATCCATACATGCAAGACCTACTTGCATCTCAAGTCTAAGGATAAGTAAAGCAACCATTTTACAAGTTTCACTTAATGACGCCGATCCATAAAATGATAACTTGTCAGTTGGGGTAGTCCGATATGCATCTTATGAATACCATGTGAGTTTGGTAGGACCATCCAAACCAATCACTCAGATTTATCTTAGTTTAACTATATTCCCATATAGCTAATCGATAATGGACATTTTAGAATAATTTAAGAATTATTCAAGGATTTAAACATGCAAAAATAGGATACAATTAATTATCAAATGAAAATAAACATACAAGGTACTTTAATTCATTTATTAGATAATGATTGTTTAACATCCTTTATCCAAATACTAAAACACAGAGTTACATGAAATATCTAGCAAAACGAAGTTCAATGCCCTCGGCATGTTGACTAAGCTTTCCTTTAGGTAAAACCTTCGTAAATGGATCAGCTAGATTATCATCTGTGTGAACTTTGAGTAGATTGATATCACCTAATTCGATCTGCTCTCGAACATAGTGATATCTTTTAGGATAATGTCTGACCCCATTCTGAACTCCAGGTTCATCAGCAATTAAAATTGCTCCTGAGTTATTGTAGTATAACTCTATGGGGTTTTTATTTGTGGGTACCACGTCAAGCTCATAAATAAATTTTTTAATCCAGACAGCTTCCATCTCAGCTTCCGAAGGTGCTATGTACTCTGATTCAGTTGCAGACATAGTAAGTTTTGATTGCTTCATAAGGAACCCTCTTCACTACGTCTCCATTCAAGATGAAGACGTATCCTGTTTGAGATTTCATATCATCTCTATCGGTCTGAAATCCAACATCACTGTAACCAGTCACTTTGAGCTCAGCTTCAGGATTTCAACCATACTCCAGAAATATCTCACTAGTAGCCCTCAGATACTTGAGAATATTCTTTACAGTAGTCTAGTGACTTTCACCCAGTGACTTTCACCCAGTGACTTTCACCTGGATTCTGTTGAAAATGGCTGGCTATGTTCTGTGCGAACACCACATCAGGTCTAGTGCATCTAACCGCATACATAATAGATCCAACAGCCGAAGCATAAGGAACCCTTTGCATACGCTCCACCTCAGCAGGTGTAGAAGCACACTATTTGCTATTTAAGTCAAGTCTTTCTAACATCGGTACATTTCCACGTTTATAATTCTCCATCTTAAATTTCTTTAAGATCTTATCAATATAAGCACTTTGACTTAGTCCAATTAACCGCTTATTTATATCTCTATAGATCTTGATTCCAAGAATAAATGCTGCTTCTCCCAAGTCTTTCATAGCGAAACACTTTCCAAGGTAGGATTTTACATCTTGTAACAATGGAATGTGATTTCCTATGATCAATACGTCATCAACATATAAGACAAGGAAAGTAACATTACTCCCACTAGCTTTTTGATATACACATGGCTCATTAGGGTTTTGAGTAAATCCAAACCTTTTGATTTCCTCATCAAACCTCTTATTCCAGTTTCTCGATGCTTGCTTTAGTCCATAAATGGACCCTTGAAGCTTGCATACTTTGCTGGGATATTTTGGATCAATAAAACCTTCAGGTTGAACCATATAGACATCCCCGTCTAAGTAACCATTAAAGAAGGTAGTATTGACATCCATTTGCCAAATCTCATAGTCATAGTACGCCGCTATGGCTAAGAGATTCCTAATAGTCCTAATGTCCGCTACAAGAGAGGAGGTTTTATCATAGTCAACTTCTTAGATTTGAGTATAACCCTTTGCTACAAGATGAGCTTTATAGGTGTGTACATTCCATCCACATTTGTAGCTTCAAGCCATTTTTCAGATTCTAGATCTGATAATGCAGCTTTAAAATTAGGAGGTTCATCAAGATCCCCTAACACGTGTTCCTCAGATTCTACATTTAGACACAACTTCTCTAGAACACGTATTGTCCTTGCGGACCTACGAATTGGAATAACATCGACTTGAGGTTCAACACTTTGAATACTTTCCCCCCCAAGTTGATGTTCGCTAGTGATTGTAGAAGGTGATGCATCTTCCTCTTGATTCTTATCAAGTTCTACGACCCTCCCATTGTTTTCTTGAGCTATGAGATTCTTTTCAAAGAACTCAGCATATCTAGCAACTTTAACAGTATTTTCAGAAGGATTGTAGAAGTAGTAACCCATTGTTTCCTTTGGGTATCCTACAAAGATGCACTTAATAGATCTTTGCTCGAGTTTGTTAGGCTTATCCCGCTTCACAAGCGCCTCACGTCCCCAGACCTTTAAGTAAGATAAATTAGGGACTTTCTCATGCCACAATTCATGTGGTGTCTTATCCACCTTCTTGGTTGGAACCATATTCAAAATACGTATAGCAAATTTAAGAGCATAATCCCAAAATTATAATGGGAAAGTTGTAAGGTTCATCATCGATCTTACCATGTCTAACAGGGTTCGATGCCTCCTCTCCGACACTCCATTATGTTGTGGTGTGTATGGAGGAGTAAGCTGTTAGACAATCCACACGCTTTCAGATAATCCTTAAGTATTCACCATCTCGATCCGAACGGAGGATCTTGATGGTCTTACCGAGTTGATTTTCTACTTCACTCTCAAACACTTTAAATGTTTCAAAGTCTTCATGTTTATGTTTAAGCAAGTAAACATAACCATAATGACTGAAATCATTATTAAAAGTGATGAAGTAGCTAGCACCCTGTCTTGGCACATGTCTAAATGAACCACAAACATCCATATGTACAATTCAAGTAGATCTTTAGCCCTTTGCGTTTGATGCGAAAAGGGTTTACCTGTCATCTTGCCACAAACACAAGATACGCATTTATCAAAGGATCCATCATCATTTGATTTTAAGAGCCCTTCACGTTAAAGCCTTTCAATGCGTTTCTTGCCAATGTGAGCAAGACTACAGTGCCAAAGATAGGTAGAGTCCAAATTAGATTTGGCTCTTTTATTGCTAACATAATACACCTCTAATAGTATTATCTTTCAAAAATGAAACTGAAATCACACCTCTAATAATAGTAGGTGCAAAATAACAATTGTCTAATACAATAACTAAGCCCGAAGGCAAAACTTAAGTCACCCTTCAATTGGCTTCTACTATTTCACTTACATCATTGTACAAGTAGAATGCCTCATATTTCAGTTTATTCTTTCTTCTAAATTCCTTAAGGTATTACAAATGTGCGTACCATAACTAGTATCATATATCTAGGAATTTGATTTAAAGAAAGAATATAATTCTATTATGAAGATACTAGAAGGTCCGGTCGAGGCAGCTTGCTTCTTCTTCTTATTCATCAACTCAGCAAGATAGGCAGGACAATTCCTCTATCGGTGACCCACTTAAGTACAGTGGTGACGCCGGATGCTCTTTCTTTGCTGGAGGGGTTTACTTAGGATTAGGGACAAAAGCACATTGCTTTCCCTAAGCCTTTCCCCTAGTTTGCGGTTTCTTATCTTTCTGGATCTTTCCACTCTTAATCGTAAGGATTTGTGGAGTAGTCGAAATCTGCTCTGTAATCATATCAAGTGGAATATGATTTTCAAATTGGTTTTGAAGTTCGGGAGTCATGCTGCCGAACATCAAACAAGCAACTTCATTATGACGATCATAAAAGGCATTTCATACTACTAATTCCTCAACAGGACCAATAGTAATATTATAAACAATTCCTATCGACTATTCAATGACTTTGTTTTTACTTTCAACACGAAGGACAATCCTTAGTTGACGAAACCAATCATTGAAATTACCTCCAGAAAGTTTTTCTCTTTCTAGCATTTGCCTGAAAGCCGAATAATTCAAGTTCGGTGTAGGATTTGCCATCTACAACTAGATAAAAGTTCAAATTTAGTATTTTTGATAATACATCCTTAAAAGAAAATTAAATACCCAAATGTTTATATATATATATATAAACAATTAATTTTCTTAAGGCTAGGATCCTATTTGACATACCACCATCACATCAGTTGATCTGCTAGCAATGATGGTACTCAAAAGGTAAGTGACGACCAATAATTGCATTACAAGTGCAATTCCTAGAAATATGGGACTTACAAATAATATTTTTGAAGCAAGCATAAGTGAATTTGTAAACATGTTTCATCCCATCTTTTGCCACGGGCTTAAGGATCTCACCGCTTAACTCGTTTTAAGTCGTCCAATTAAGAACTGTAAATAGTCCACCACCGTCTCACGATGAGTGGTAATTTACCTTGGGATTGCAATTTACCTACGTCTCACGCAGAGTAAAAAGCAACTGCAAGTGTTCTTACGATTGGATGGCAATGACTTAAGTTTAAATGGGTAATTTATTTGATGATATGTATCAAATATGTACGAAGAAGCATGCATACATCTTCGTATCATATGTTTTAATAAAAACATTCTTCAATTAAGTTATGTGCGTCAAGATGTCTAATTTAATATTAATATTAAATTAGAGATTGCACTTTTATTAAAATTGACGATTCAACATGTTTTAAACCTTTTCGGCCATGTACAAGAGAGGCCATGAAGAGGCCAGATGAGGGGCTAAGATCTTTTCATCGTTTTATCCAACCCGTCATCTAGGCACCAAGCCGAAGATACCTCTCCTATACAAGCTCCTAGTCGTGGTTTAAAACAAATTATTAACTTGCAAATCTCGTCGTGGGAGAAAATTACGGTATGTGAGCCCAACCCGAGTTGACAATAAGATTTGCAAGAAAATAATAAATCTTATTTCATAGTTATTAGTCAAGTTTAATTCTATTTTCTAAAAATAATTTTGCGTCACAAGTCAACAATTGGCAAATAATTAAACTAAACTAATCTACTAAACTTAAGGGGCATTGATCCTATGGCCACTATGTTTTAGTATGTGTCATTTAAACTACTAACACTATTAAACAATTAACAATTAATTTTCATGCAACTTTTGGTGGGTGGAACCCTAAAACATGGCAAACTAGGGACATGTAATCCTTGTCAATTAAACAATTTAAACAAGTAACACATAATTACACTAATCAATTTCAAGCATACCATCTCAATTAACAATTAATTTTTAACTAGCATATCAATATATCAAAGTGATATCCATGACAAATTATGCATGAATTTCATGGATACCCTTTAATTTGCTAATATTAATAGGTACTTTAATAATAACAAAACAATTTACATTAAACATGTTATTATTTTAGTTAAACATAAAATTTTAATGGGATAAGTTTAACAATTAAAAAAAAAATATATCCATCTTTTTCGTCCCCTTTGATCCCAATCACCACACAAAAGATTTTTTTTTCTTTGTTTGTACATCTACTTGGTCCATAGTAAAATTTTTCCTTTGTTTCCTGTTTGTCGTATTGTATACACAATCACCAAACAATTATATAATTTTTTTCTTGTTTGTTCCTGTTGACCATAACAACAAACAAAACCCAAACAAAATAATAATGTTTTTTTTTCTTTCGGTCCTGTGCATCCGTCGCTTGCAACCAAGCTATAAAAAAAAATACATTTTTTTTTCGTTCATGTTGGTCGACGAACCAAACAAACAAACCCCCCCACAAATTTTATGTTTAACAAATCTAACTAATTACAATTATACGTGTGGCTCTGATACCACTGTTAGAATATAGCAAATAAATATAAACAAATTGTCACACAATTGCGGAAGCATAAACACGTATATATAATTAGTTAAGATAGAAAACGTGTACCTTTTAGCTAGCTTCAATTAATCGTTTATTAAACGAATAGGTTTCACTAATGGTAAAACCCTCTACGATCGCACACACAACACATTGTTGATCACCACCCGAATGTTAGTTCAATTAACCAAATTAATTCCCTTTGTTTGCTTGGCCTTTTACGTCAACATAATAAAACTCTTGGGGTTTTATATTTCGTCGACCGAAAAACAAAACAAGAGAAGTCGGTGGGCAAAAGTCAAAAACCAAGGGTTTAGGTTTATTCTAATATATAATCCTTTTTATTTATAATTAAATAATAATAACCTTTTATTATTAATTAATTATAAACCCTTTAAGTAATTAGAAGTAACAGTTTAGTCCTAATAACTTTCACTTTGAACCTTATAATTTAATAACATTTATTAAATTATCACAAATTAACTAATAACTCAACTAGTTATTACAGTTAACTTAACTTGGTTAAATAAGCGGTATCTACGTGTTAACGCGTGTGACCCTGTAGGCTTAAACGTTTCCGGACATGCGTTTATTTGACGTGGTCATTTCCCAACAGTATCAAATATGCAACAATCAATAAAAACACCTTCTATTAACCTTCTATTTTTGTATTACTCAACATGGTATCAGAGCCCCTAATCTGGGCCTCGTATCACCTAAATCAAAACCATAGCCACCATGGCAGAAGGTACCGGCGGCTCAGATTCTGATTTAACATTACAATTAGCCAATTTTTTGCAAAATAGTGCCAACCAACAATCTCAAAATCCCAAGTTATCGGATAATCTCTAAATCAGTCTGAAACTAAACAGCACCAATTATGCCCTACGGATACGAATGATCCGGGTGGCTATAGGCGGCAGATCAAAAAATCTGTTAACACATTCAACCCAAACACCACCAGAAAAATCAACAACAGGAAAATATGAGTTATGGGAACAAGAAGACCTTATTGTGTTCTCGTGGCTCATTCAGAATATCGAACCAATATTAGCCGAAAATCTTACCGAGTATGCAACTGCGAAAGAACTGTGGGATGCATTAGCCATCACCTACAGTAGTGGTAAAGATAAACTCCAAACCTTTAACCTGCATGTCAAAGCCAACGAACTCAAACAAACAAATAAATCCCTCGAAGAATTCTGGATTTCGTTGCAAGGGGTATGGGGTGAAATCGATCGACTTGATCCAAACCCAATGAAGTGTCCAGATGATATCAAAGTGTATGCCAAAATCAGGTCTGATCAAAAATTATTTCAATTTTTGAATGGTTTAGATCGAAAATTCAAAACAATCGTAAGAGAAATTCTTCGGGTCGACCCACTTCCTACCGTCGAATCTGCCTATGCCACCGTTCGTAAGGAAGCCGCTCACCAAATCATCATGGGAGCAACAGAAAACGAAACACAGGGTATAGCTTCCGGCTTCATCACCGGAGAAATCACTAGCAGCAGCGGAGGTTTTATATCAAAAGGGTTTCGACGGAACGACGGCAAGAAAAAGGGGAACCACGATGAGAAATCCCATCTCAAGTGTGATGAGTGTGGCATGTCACGGCACACAAAGGATCAATGCTTCGAAATCGTTGGATACCCGGATTGGTGGTCCGGTCCAAAAAAGGGGTCCAAATCGGGAAGGGAAAAAACCACCACTCCTACCGCCGCAACAAATAACAACAAAAATAGCAACAGCGGCAGTCGATTAGATGGTTTTGGTGGTATAGCAGCAGCGGCCGGAGCAAAGAGGGGAGAACCCTCATTCTCTGTTGTGGAAGGTAAAAGGGAAATAGAAGAAGAGTGTTTTTTTAATTAAAACCCTTTTCTTAAAATTTCTAATAACCGATCAACATTTAATTTTAATGGGTTTAAAAATATTAATGGGCCTAATGAGTTTATGTGTAGTAATATAAGCCCAGTACAGTTAAATAGAGAAGCTAACAATGTCCTTGGAAATGGTAAAACATCAAATGGGCCATGGATATTTGATTGTGGAGCAACGGATACAATGACGTACGAGTTATCAGATTTTTCAGGAATATCGAAACCTCGGAAAACACATATCCAAGCAGCAAATAAAGAGAAAATGGATGTAAAAGACGGAGGAACAATCAAAATTTCTCAAGACATTAAACTTTCTAATTGTCTTTATGTTCCCTCCCTGTCACACAAACTCTTATCAATAAGTCATGTGACGAAAGAACTTAATTGCTCAGTTCTCATGAATCCAAATTTTTGTCTTTTACAGGATATCAGAACGGGACAGATTATTGGGCATGGCACTGAGAGAGAGGGACTGTATTATGTTGACGAAGTCAATTCAAGTGGAAATGTGATGCTAGCCCATGGAACAAGAGAAAGAGAAGCATGGTTGTGGCATAGGAGATTGGGTCATCCTTCAGTTAGTTATTTACATACTTTGTTTCCTGAACTCTTTCCGTTAAATACACCAATATCTTGTGAAACTTGCATTTTAGCTAAAAGCCACAGACAAACCTATAAACCTAGTAACACTAGGGTGCAAGTTCCTTTTTCATTAATTCATTCTGATGTGTGGGGTCCTGCACCGGTTCTTGGAGGCCAGAATTTTCGGTATTATATAATTTTTGTTGATGATTGCACCCGAATGACTTAGATTTATTTTTTAAAAAATAAAGCTGAAGTATATGATAGGTTCACTGTTTTTTATTCCATGATTCAAACACAATTCCAACAATCTATTGTGAGATCAGATAATGGTGGGGAATATATAAACTCTCAAATGAACCTATTTTTTTCAATCAAAAGGGATAGTTCATCAAACCACATGCCCACATACCCCAGAACAAAATGGTGTTGCTGAACGGAAAAAGAGACTGTTATTGGAAATGACTAGAGCTCTAATAATTGAATCAAGTATTCCAAAACATTTTTGGCCAGAAGCTCTAGCCACTACCACCTACCTGATTAACCGGCTTCCAACAAAAATCCTCAAAATGAAAACACCACTTCAAACCCTAACTGAATATCATACACCACCATCAACACTTACTCTTCCACCAAAAGTGTTTGGTTGTACTGTCTTTGTTCATATTCCAAAATCGTATCGTGACAAACTCGATCCATGTGCTGAAAAATGTGTTTTTGTGGGATATGGAGTAACCTGATGGGCGCCTAGAGGTCGGTCGCGATTTGACTCGCGTCGTTGTGGTGCCTTCCTCCGGGCGCGTCCACCAGGGTGTGTTTTAAAATTTTTAAGTGCGGGGCCTAAGTATACTTAAAACTATGGGTACAGTAGTAAGTATGACCTAGGGTCGTTCTATAAACCAGTTGTATTGTGAAACGTTTACGTTGGAGACGATTTATCAAACTAGTAATGATTTTTTAAAAGATTTTTGGAGATTTTTGTTTTGGTTTTTATACTTAGGCAGGAAATTAAAATAAAGCAGATAAAATTTATGTAGTTAGCAGATAATCTAGGGGAGGTGTTTGCTATGACTTCATTAGTTTTCTTAACTGGGATGATGTTTGATTTGTAAAATGATTTCAAAAGATTTGTATTTCGTTTATTCCGAGTATTGAGGAGTAAGCACTAGCCCCCTACTGATAAATCAGTATGTCACTGAGAAACTAAGCTATCGTGATTCTGATCAGAGTAGTTTATCCGGCCATACAACGCCAACCGATAACGGAAGAGCGACCCTTATATGGATATAAATCCTGGGTGCATGAATATGACGACAAACCAATCTCGATGTCTGACCTTTCTTAACCCCACAGGAATACTTTAGATTAAACGAAACATTTAAGTTCAAGATCATGTTTTGTGTATGTTGATCACTTTCTATCGATGGGTTTGTAAAGTCTAAGTAAAACGTTTGTACACAATAGGGAACTACGACTCTTCCCGTGGAAATACCAAGTTCTTAGCCGAATTACGGTACCTACTTTGCCTTAAACCCTAGACTTGTTTTAACTAAGTTTGTATTTAAGCACAGAAATTCTCCATCTATGATATAAACCAGCCCTTACTTTAAAATCCCAATAAATCCCTAATTTGTAAATAGCGTAATATTTGCGTTCGAGAGAAGACAGTGTTTCCACAGGTACAATGAAAATTATGCGTTCTGAGAGGAAAGCGATAATTCCACAATACCGGTGTACTTTGCATTCAAGTTAGAAAACGTTTTTCCATAACCACCATGTAGTTTGCGTTCGCTAGTGAAAGCATTATTTCCATGATGACGATGTACTTGGTGTTCCATTTAGAAAACAATGTTTACATTCTTCACAAATCAGACCATGTTTTAGACACAGATAACTAATCACCTTTGGATAGGGTTCGCGACGTCCTATCATTAAGGCCGTAGCCACGTTTACTGGTCGAAAGGCGTTAAGTTTGATTGAGGTTTAAAATCATAGATAGAAAGTGGATCAACAGTTAATTAATCATTAATCGACAACGGATTGTGCCCACGACTTTCATAGCTTCCACGTTCCGTACTACACACATTCGTGATGTTTCCGGCGCTATACAAATGAAAGCCGTATAACGTTACCTCCGTTGTTTTCATAATGACATCATCCCAATTAATACGACTAATTACATCATAGCAAACACGCAGTAAAACTACTCGCTAATCATGGCAAATGATCCTAAATCTAGCATGACAACAGCAATAACAATCATCATGATGAAATAGATAAAGGATAGAATTAACCAGAGTAACAGCGTAGCTGAATATAACGTGAAGAAATACAAGCAGAACTTCGAGTATTCTCCAAGCAATATTACAATATTACCCCCCTATTCGTCCGGTCAAAGCCGTGACTAACTAGCCGCTAACTACGAAAATAAAATATAAATCTAACCTAAAGAGAAAATGGAAGAGAATTTAAGAATGTAAGAGTGTGTGAATGTGAGGATGTAGAATATGTTTCAAATGAGGAGGTTTAACCCCATATTTATACTAGAAGCTCAACCGTATTCCTCAGCCGTATTTCCATCTTCAAAATCTCAACCGTATTCCTCAACCGTATCAAAATCACACCTTGGATGACCAAAACACACGATACGGTTGAGTTTGGCCGTATACGGGAGAGATTGGCCGTATCGGGGGAGGGACAAGGCAGGATACGAGGGGGAATGGCCGTATACGGCTGGCATCAGGCCGTATACGCCCTAGCCAGGCCGTATACGGTTGGGTCTAGGCCGTATACGGCTGGATTTGCCCGTATACGGCTTGGTACCTCCCGTATCGTGGTCCGTCGGTTGTCTTGAATCTTCGTTTGGGCATAACTTCTTCATCCGATGTCCGTTTTGAGCGTTCTTTATATCCACGCGATCGTAAACTCCTAAGGAACATAATGACATAGGTTAGAGGTCATAATTCCAAGCGGAGCTCAAAAAGTGCTAGAATACGTGAACCGGAATACTTAAGATCGTTTATGCTCTATTTTATTCGTTTTTAGGCCTTTTTAGTTGATTCTTGAAGCATCGTCTATATTTTAGCCATCATTATAAAATTTAGTATAAAAATGTATATTTCAAATGTTTTCATCCATAATTGGGCTAAAAAGGTGAGATAATGGCACGTTAAAACTTGACTTTTTGCGTGTCATCAAATATCCCACACTTAGACTTTGCTTGTCCTCAAGCAAAACTTAAATTTCTCACTTGCTTTCCCTAATGAAAAATATTTAAAAGTGTCAATGCATTTTGGGTGAATCAAAAATGTTTAAGAGCAAACAATTCCATATACAAGTAATATATCCTGGAAGACAAGAAGAAATAAGGTATTCGTTCCAGAAGCATGAAATAATTTTCTAGGGCACGCTATTTGGGATATACATGACTAGGCGATCTCACCAGGTGGTCACTCAATTCACTCATAAGTGTTTCGGGTTACCTATCATTCTAATCAAACGAAATCGCTCAATAGCCAGTCATGCGGCATCCTTCGTCATAGGCTTGCTCGAGAATCACATCTCCACCACTTAGGAGAGGACGGTGCTAATCATCCCAGGACATTCAGATGTGTTGTAATGTTTGGTGAGGGTTAAAGGGAATGGATAAGCGGGAAATTGGTTTTAAATAAAAGGGTTTTACTTATCTTAGGCCTTTTCAAACTTATGAAAAACTTTATTTAGATAAACTTTTTAATGAAAACGGAAACGGATAGCGAGAAGGGAATGAGATAGCTATTTTGACTTCTATCTCTTAAAAACACATGGAGGATTTATATTCTTTTAAGATTCGGAGTTTTTTCGGAAGAATCGAAGCACTTAGCTTTATTACATATTTTTCATTTCTTTTCTTTTTCTATGTATTTTTGGGCTTTAGAACTTCTTTGCCAAGGAATTTCTAAGGCATTTTTCACTTTTTGTTTTATTGCCCTTTTGAGACCTTTTCAGACTTTCATTTTTTACACTTTTGACAATTTCGAATTTACTTGGTGTCAATTTTACACACCATAAGACTCTCGATTTTTGAGTATTTATATGGAAACGCATGCGAGAAGCTATGAGTAAACACGAATTTGTGGATTTGGAGTGAAAGCAAAAAGAATACCTAAATATCATTTTTTAAAAAATTTAAAAATTTCTAAGATAAGGTTTTGGTGGGTGTGAAAGTGAATGGGTTGAAAGTTTGGGTTTTTTAAAGAAACGAAAAGGCTAAGGCTCAATAGGGTTTTCTAGGCGGATCATCAACACTAAAAATGAGTGTTGGACGGGTTTTGGGCTTGAAGAGATATGCGAAAAGGGGTTTAAATCCTAAGGAATGTCAAGGTCATCTGATTGCACCTATACCGCGTACGGTACTCAACCAATATGGTCTCGACATGCATAACAGGAGCAAGTTCTAATTCCAGATGCAAGCATCGGCACACACTCATCAAACGAATAGTGAAGCATTAAAAATGAATGCTTTTCATGGGCTCAAGATACCTCACTACAAGATCGGGTTATATGTGCTTAGCCATGCGCTGCCCTTTTAGATTATTTCAAGCTCAAGAAATTTCTAACTTATTTACTCTTAACTTCCAAAATATACTACTCACATATGAAAATGCATCCCCTCAAGTCATTTAAATTCAAAAATTTTGAAAAATTTCAAGCAAAAGTGAAGTTTTAAAATTGAGGAACATTTTCCGAGTTTGCTTTTGGAAATAAGAATCAGACCTAAGGTATTCTATACCGATATCCCACACTTAGAGGAACATTGTCCCTAATGTTCTCTTGAGTTGAGATTTTACTGCAAGTAAAATCCCACACTTAGAGTTTGAACATATCGGAAAATGTTTCTCAAGTGTTTATTTTGGGCTGGAATCCCACACTTAGTGATAAGTTTAGGATATGGCATAGACTACTTGAAAAATAAAGCAAAATAATATATATCAAAAACAAGGATAAGAACGAGAGAACTCCCCTAACAAAGCGGTTGAAGGAAGCTGAGAGTCTGAAGATATGCTGCCTTGAAGAAGAGTACTTGCTAGATATCCTTCTTGTGACAGTTCCATGAAGTGCATTCGGCTTTGGAAAGAGCTCTTGGTACAATATGGCTCAGTTCTTCATTCTCTCCACCGTTCTCTCATGTGAACATATCTCGTAAGTGTGAACACGTTGGATATACTTTTTGACCAACTTCTCATTTTTTTTTTTATAGCTTTTACCGAAAAAGTGTCACTATTCCAGAATGTGAAAAGATGTTTTCTACTACAAATCATTTGTAAGACATGTGTTTTTAAACGAGTTCGAGCATAATGTGTGAAAGTAGCACACAAGTACCTCAAATGCTCGAAATACATGACTTATCTTTTTGAAAATGTTTCTTGAATTCTGGAATTAGTGATGTGGTAAAAGTTTGTTAGTTTGAAAATGAAGTGGTGTTTTGAAAGCTTTTGTATATCCAAGTGTGAAAGATAGTCACAGATATTTCACTTCTTGGAAATTAAAATACTACTACTACTAAAGGATATTTATTCCACGGGTTGCCTCCCGAGAAGCGCTTCTATTTAAAGTCGAGGGCTCGACTTTTGTTCCTCCTGGATCAGCCGGAAGAGGAACCTCCAGGGCTAGAGATGTTCGGTGGTGCCCTGGAATTTTGGGGATAGAACTTGAGGAAATACCGAGTGATGACTTGGCTGATATTCGAGATCCTTGACACGAAGAGAGGGAAACTATCGAAGTGCTCCTCTGCCACCCTCTGCAAGTATAAGAGGTCCCAGGTGATATCATAAACTGCTTTGGAGATGGGTCCATTGGAATCTATGAAGTAGGTCCCGTTGTACTCGAGTCTCTCACGCTCTGGTCGATCCTGTCTTAATGAATCCATGAATCCGAAGAAGCGTAGATGAATGTCTTCATGAGTGCTCACGGTGGTGCTTCTTCCTAAATCTTCAATGGATTCGAGGATGCCTTGGATAAGCTGTTCTTGGTGATCGGAGTACGTGAGGTCTGGTTTGCGAAAGATGTTAATCATTCTATTATAAACCTCACGCAGTCCATCATGGAACAACTGTCTGGGCTCTCCTGTGAAGACATTACCGAAGATGTCTCTAAGCTGCTCGGTGACAAAGTTCGCGGGGTTAACCATTGAACTGTTAGAAATAGATGAAGGGATGCTGCGAATCCTCTCATCCTGGCTCACACGCTCCAGCCTTTCGATAATCTTGTGAGCATGGAACTCTAAAGTGCAGTCGATGTAAAACCTGTGTGGTGAAGAATCGTCGATATGATCGTTATTGGCCATGGAATCCATTAATCTTCTAAGATCACTCATCATCTGCCTATCTATTTCATCATCAGGGTTCCCAGTAGCATAGTCCATATTATATCTGAAAGAGTGTAAAAACTCCATCTGTCTGGGCGAATATGGAAATGCAGACCTGATCAGTGCTTCATATACCTTGCCATAGATGATTTCTTGGTTTTCAAAGAACAACCGATCGTCAGTAGATGGCTCATCACTATTCTGAGGTTCTGGCGGAATCTGAGTAGTGAGATCCTCGGCGAAGGCATGGATGCGATTTTGTAGATGCTGAGGACTTCGAGAGTTGGTGGCACGATAAACATCATATTCTGCTTCAATCTCCTCGATCAAGTCTCTCTGATATGGCGTGTACTCAATAGTAAAATTTCTGATAATCGCCATGAGGGTACGAAAGTCATCTTCGTATTGCTCAAAAGTACTGATCATTTCTTCGTGATTAGCGATGATTGGTACTTGGATAGTTCCGAGATAAGAATCTGGAATGGCGGAAGGTAGACGAAGGTGAATAGAGCGGATATCAATCGGAACGTCAATGAATACGACGTCGTCCTCGTCACTCTCTGTCGTTGTGGGATCAACCTCTAGTGAATCAGGGAACTCCATAACGGTAGGTGGTGACTGAGACTCGTTGGTGATCTGAGATATCGGCTGAGAAGAGATCATCTCGATTTCCTTTTCATCCTGAGAGTCGGACTCATGACTGGAACCAGAAGTACCTCTAGCTCAAGTTGAGTTCGAAGTCTAGGAAAGGTGAGGGGATCGAGGTCTGATGTGACGAGCTTACTAGAATGATCTTCCATTGGTTCTTCTTCCTCTGAATCATTATCTGGCAGCGGAATAAAACTTCGAGTGTAGTCTATCTGCATTATTTCTGCTGTCGGAAGGTATGACTCAGGAAGGTAGGTTGGTGTGGTCTGATCTTCCTCTGTCTCGTCCTTCTCCTCTTTTTCTTCTATTTCTTCCTCTTCTTCCATTTCTTCTTCCTCAGTGTCGGAAGCAATCATAGTAGGCTCAACAGACATCCGTGTGTCTGGTTCAGAATCATCATCCGAAGTAACTCTGCCTGTAGAAATCATACATATCTCCGCATGTTCTGTCAAAGCCTGCTCAGTTTGATCAATCTTGAAGGTAACAGTCTCTCCATGAGATCTAAGACTGAGAGTCTGTGAGTAAACATCGATGATAGTACGTGCGGTGTTCAAGAATGGCCTTCCTAAGATGATAGGGATATGCACATCCTCCTGAATGTCCATCACTACAAAGTCTGTGGGATATAGGAACTTATCTACCTTAACCATGATATTTTCAGCTATTCCCTTAGGGTATCTAATGGATTGGTCAGCTAGCTGGACACTCATTTTGGTAGGCTTAAGAGGTCCTAATTCCAATCTTTTATAAAGTGAATAAGGCATAAGGTTGATACTGGCTCCTAGGTCAGCTAGAGAGTGTATCATGCCCGAGTGATAGATCGAACAAGGAAGGGTGAATCGTCCTGTATCTCCTAATTTCTCTGGTAGGTCATTCTTAACGATTGCTGAACATTCCGCGTTCAGTGGGACATTGGGTACTTCGGGTACCTTGTCCTTAGTAGACAGGAGTTTAAGGATGTATTTTGAACTGGAAGGGGTTCTGGACACCGTGTCCACGAACTTTCCATCGAGTCGGAAGGTGTTGGCTTTGTAGGCTTTCCTAAGTCGGTTAGGAAACGGAATTCGTACTTCCTTTGGTGGTGTCGGGACAGACGTGGTCTCGACTGTCGGTGGGACAGGAGAAGTAGCGGAAGGTTGGGCCGGTGCCTCCTTCGTGTCTGTAGTACTCATCTGTTTAGCCTCTTCTACGTGGGGGTTTTGTACCGTGTTACTAGGAAGATTACCCTGAGGCCTAGAGTCAAGACGTTGGGCTAGTTGTCCAATTTGGGCCTCAAGATTTTTGAGAACGGCCAATTGGTTCCTAAGGTATAGGTCAGTTTGGTCTTGCCTAGCACTAGTCTTTTGGTTGATCTGGTGTTGGCCTTGGATGAACTTAGTGAGGGTGTCATCTGTACTAGTAATGGGCACAAGGGTTTTAGTGGGTTCAGTCGATTGAGCTGCGTCCGGTGCAGTCAATGACAATGGTTGGTTGTAGGTGAGTTGGGGTTGTTGTGGGTACCTAGGTTGGTAGTTGGGTTGGAAAGGTGGTTGGTTTCTAGGTGGGTATTGAGTGCCTCTAGTCCTAGGGGGAGAGGTTTGATTGAAACGTGACTGATTTTGAGGGCGAGCTGGAAATTGAGCATAGTAGACCGTACCATCAGCGGGATCCTCGTACTCAACCTGATAAGCAGCAGTTGGAAGGTTGGCACAGTTCTGGCATTCCTGAACTTGATGGACATGCTGGGATGGTTTCTTCAATTCGCCGATCTGTTTCGTCAAAGTCTCGATCTTCTCTGTTAGGGACTTGATAGCTTCAGCCTGGAGTGGGTTGGGTGCGGCAAGCGGTGCCGATGATGAGGAACGCTCACCAGAGTTCCAATCATGATGGTGCATCGTCATATTCTCGATCAGATTCCAAGCCTCATCTGCGGAGAGTAGCATAATACTTCCTTGAGCGGCAGCATCGAGGGTGATGCGGTGGTTTGGAACAAGACCGTTGTAAAACGTGCACAGCTGGCTGGTTTTCTCAATTAGGTGGTTAGGGCATTTGTTTAGGAGACTCTTAAATCTCTCCCACGCCGTATAGATAGATTCATCATGAGCTTGGTGGAAGTTCATGATGTCATTCTTGCATTTGGTTTGTTTGGCCGGAGGAAAGTATTTAGTTAAGAATTTATTACCCATCTCCGTCCAAGAAGAGATAGAGCCGGTCTCTAATCCCTCAAACCAGGTTAAGGCATGGTGAGTAAGCGAATAGGGGAATAGGTATAGGCGGACTATGTCCTGCTCAACCCCATTCTGCTTGTAAGAGTTGGTGGTTTGAATAAATCGGTTTATGTGGGCGTTGGGGTCTTCATTGGGAAGGCCATGGTACTGGCAGAATTCCTTGATCAGCTGAATGATATGGTGTCTCAGTTCGAAAGATGCGCCTTCGATAACTGGATAGTTGATAGGTCCTCCTCTTCCTTCGATTGACGGTTTGGTGCTATCGGCAAGAGTGACGCGAGCAGCCATCGGTTGTCGAGTGCGCTTTCCTTTATGAGCGGTTCGGATAATCGACTCAGGATCGGAAACGAAGATGATAGGTTCAGATCCGGATGATCTGGTCGAATATCGTTGTGTGTTGTGGGAAGGAATTTTCGAATGGAACAATTAAACTAAGAAAGTAAAACTAAACTATGGATATTTACTAGAAAGAAAAATTTGTCTATAACGTCTACGGATCTTACAACTGATTCCCCGGCAGCGGCGCCAAAAACTTGATGGGCGCCTAGAGGTCGGTCGCGATTTGACTCGCGTCGTTGTGGTGCCTTCCTCCGGGCGCGTCCACCAGGGTGTGTTTTAAAATTTTTAAGTGCGGGGCCTAAGTATACTTAAAACTATGGGTACAGTAGTAAGTATGACCTAGGGTCGTTCTATAAACCAGTTGTATTGTGAAACGTTTACGTTGGAGACGATTTATCAAACTAGTAATGATTTTTTAAAAGATTTTTGGAGATTTTTGTTTTGGTTTTTATACTTAGGCAGGAAATTAAAATAAAGCAGATAAAATTTATGTAGTTAGCAGATAATCTAGGGGAGGTGTTTGCTATGACTTCATTAGTTTTCTTAACTGGGATGATGTTTGATTTGTAAAATGATTTCAAAAGATTTGTATTTCGTTTATTCCGAGTATTGAGGAGTAAGCACTAGCCCCCTACTGATAAATCAGTATGTCACTGAGAAACTAAGCTATCGTGATTCTGATCAGAGTAGTTTATCCGGCCATACAACGCCAACCGATAACGGAAGAGCGACCCTTATATGGATATAAATCCTGGGTGCATGAATATGACGACAAACCAATCTCGATGTCTGACCTTTCTTAACCCCACAGGAATACTTTAGATTAAACGAAACATTTAAGTTCAAGATCATGTTTTGTGTATGTTGATCACTTTCTATCGATGGGTTTGTAAAGTCTAAGTAAAACGTTTGTACACAATAGGGAACTACGACTCTTCCCGTGGAAATACCAAGTTCTTAGCCGAATTACGGTACCTACTTTGCCTTAAACCCTAGACTTGTTTTAACTAAGTTTGTATTTAAGCACAGAAATTCTCCATCTATGATATAAACCAGCCCTTACTTTAAAATCCCAATAAATCCCTAATTTGTAAATAGCGTAATATTTGCGTTCGAGAGAAGACAGTGTTTCCACAGGTACAATGAAAATTATGCGTTCTGAGAGGAAAGCGATAATTCCACAATACCGGTGTACTTTGCATTCAAGTTAGAAAACGTTTTTCCATAACCACCATGTAGTTTGCGTTCGCTAGTGAAAGCATTATTTCCATGATGACGATGTACTTGGTGTTCCATTTAGAAAACAATGTTTACATTCTTCACAAATCAGACCATGTTTTAGACACAGATAACTAATCACCTTTGGATAGGGTTCGCGACGTCCTATCATTAAGGCCGTAGCCACGTTTACTGGTCGAAAGGCGTTAAGTTTGATTGAGGTTTAAAATCATAGATAGAAAGTGGATCAACAGTTAATTAATCATTAATCGACAACGGATTGTGCCCACGACTTTCATAGCTTCCACGTTCCGTACTACACACATTCGTGATGTTTCCGGCGCTATACAAATGAAAGCCGTATAACGTTACCTCTGTTGTTTTCATAATGACATCATCCCAATTAATACGACTAATTACATCATAGCAAACACGCAGTAAAACTACTCGCTAATCATGGCAAATGATCCTAAATCTAGCATGACAACAGCAATAACAATCATCATGATGAAATAGATAAAGGATAGAATTAACCAGAGTAACAGCGTAGCTGAATATAACGTGAAGAAATACAAGCAGAACTTCGAGTATTCTCCAAGCAATATTACAATATTACCCCCCTATTCGTCCGGTCAAAGCCGTGACTAACTAACCGCTAACTACGAAAATAAAATATAAATCTAACCTAAAGAGAAAATGGAAGAGAATTTAAGAATGTAAGAGTGTGTGAATGTGAGGATGTAGAATATGTTTCAAATGAGGAGGTTTAACCCCATATTTATACTAGAAGCTCAACCGTATTCCTCAGCCGTATTTCCATCTTCAAAATCTCAACCGTATTCCTCAACCGTATCAAAATCACACCTTGGATGACCAAAACACACGATACGGTTGAGTTTGGCCGTATACGGGAGAGATTGGCCGTATCGGGGGAGGGACAAGGCAGGATACGAGGGGGAATGGCCGTATACGGCTGGCATCAGGCCGTATACGCCCTAGCCAGGCCGTATACGGTTGGGTCTAGGCCGTATACGGCTGGATTTGCCCGTATACGGCTTGGTGCCTCCCGTATCGTGGTCCGTCGGTTGTCTTGAATCTTCGTTTGGGCATAACTTCTTCATCCGATGTCCGTTTTGAGCGTTCTTTATATCCACGCGATCGTAAACTCCTAAGGAACATAATGACATAGGTTAGAGGTCATAATTCCAAGCGGAGCTCAAAAAGTGCTAGAATACGTGAACCGGAATGCTTAAGATCGTTTATGCTCTATTTTATTCGTTTTTAGGCCTTTTTAGTTGATTCTTGAAGCATCGTCTATATTTTAGCCATCATTATGAAATTTAGTATAAAAATGTATATTTCAAATGTTTTCATCCATAATTGGGCTAAAAAGGTGAGATAATGGCACGTTAAAACTTGACTTTTTGCGTGTCATCATAACCCAAAAGGGATATAGGTGTTATAATCCAAAAACCGGTCATATGTTCACAACAATGAACTGTGATTTTCTTGAAACAAAGTATTTTTATTCCCAACCATCCAGTGGTCAGGGGGAGGAAAGCGAAAATGACACACTAAATTGGTTAGGATACTCTCCAACTGAAAATGTCCAAGAAGAACAGTCCTCTCAAGAACACGAAATCAGTGCCACCGAAAACATGAGTCCAAACCTGATATCCGAGGTACGTAGTCCTTTCTTGAATGATACACTTGAAACTACTGTACCAGAGTCCACAAATAAAAATGTGCAGGAAATCGAAAATGATAAGGTGCTGGAGGTTCCAAACGAAAATGAAGATGTGCTTGAGGTTCCAAACGAAGTTCCAGAAAGATATGTGCTACCAGCAAGATCTACCAGAGGAGTTCCTCCGAAATGTTTTTCACCAGAAAAAGTTTCCCGAAGTTCTAAATATCCGATGGCTAACACAGCAAAAGGACACCTGTCTGAAGAAGCAAAAGCATTCACAGCAAAACTATATTCAAAAGAGATTCCATCAAATGAAGAACATGCCTTGAAAATAACAAAATGGAAAGATGCTATGAAGATTGAGATGGATGCTCTAGAGAAAAATGAAACATGGGACAGATGTACCCTGCCACAAGGAAAGAAATCGGTCGGATGCCGATGGATCTATACAGTTAAGTATAGACCAAATGGGGAGATAGAAAGATATAAAGCTCGATTGGTTGCCAAAGGATACACTCAGACGTATGGAATTGACTACTCTGAAACATTCTCTCCAGTAGCAAAGCTTGATACGATAAGGGTCTTGTTCTCAGTAGCAGCAAATCAAAACTGGCCTCTTCATCAGTTTGATGTAAAAAATGCTTTCTTACATGGAGAGTTAAAAGAGGAAGCATATATGGATCCTCCACCTGGTTTTGATCAGAATTTCAAAAAGGGTGTAACACCCCGCAAATTTAAACACGATTAATTAAATTAATCACTTGCATTATTAGGCTAATTCCCTACTTGAGTGAATTCACAACACAATTTAGAGGTAAGTCTAGCATAGCCCAACTAGATAATACGCGTAGTATTACGTATTCGTAATTAGTTGTAATTACGTACTGAGCAATTTGAAAACAAACGCGACAAAAACGTACGATTGTTGGTGAACAAAATTATTTAATAAAACGAAATTATTAAATAACGTAGTAACGAATAAATATTTTGTCAAAAATATTTACAAATAATTTTATAACGCAAAAACGTCAAAACGTATAATTGAAATTAAACAAAATTTGAAACTTATAAAAATTTTTAATTTAGTTTTGTAAAAAGATCCTAAATAATAAGATAATGAAAAACGTAATTAAAAACATATTAGTTAAAATAAAATAACGTTTAACGATCGGGTAAACAAACACGGAACGCAAACACGGAGACAGAAAGTGGTACAAAACCCATTTCCACCTCCCAACCTTTCATTCATTTCATTTCATCTCTCTCTCTCTACCTCACTTCTCTCCACCTTCTCTCTAAAAACTAAACCAAAATCACACAAATCACACCAAAACTACGCTAAAACGACGCCGAATCACCATACTCCTTTGGAATAAAACGATCACGAGTTCTCGATCTACACTTCTACCTTTTCGGATTTCAAATCCGACACCCGTAAGTTTCCGACAAATCCCGCAAATCTTTAGATTTCGAAGTTATAATTAATGTTTCATGTTTTATATACTTAGATTTACATGTTTTAGTGTTTTATACAACCGAAAATGTCCAAAATCGACCAAAAACTCGTGATTTTGAAGCTGTTCGTCGAACAGCTGGTAGTGTCGCATAAGGACCGAAAACAGTATAGCGACACTTAGTGTCGCATGTTAGTGCCGCGGTCTAGTGCCGCATACAACCCGAAACATACCGTCACTTGTCTAGTGACGCTGCCAAATTTGCTATACCGACACTCCTCGAGTGCCGCTATTCTCTGACCGACACATCTACGCGTCACTTATTAAGTGCCGCATAACATCAGATTTTTCAACTATATACGACACTTCTATAGTGACGCACACATCTTGAACCCGACACTTCGTAAGTGTCGCATAGCTACTTTAACCGACACTTCATAAGTGACGCATAACAATCTGATCACACGTATACCGACACTAGCCTAGTGCCGCATGACCAAAGCCAGTGACGCCCCTAGTGTCGCATAAAACAGGAACATTCCAAACTATTTTTCCACTAAGTGTCGAACTTAACCGGCAACGAGTACTCACATATTATACGATACACGAACTATACAAACATTACAAACATACTTGTTTTAACGAAATGTTGATTTCAAACTATCACCAACGAGTCGTATACATTTTCACAAACAACGAAATACAAACGTGAACATTAAACAAACGTTTTGGACGTGACTTGGTTGTACAAACACTAGCATGGATGATTAGTTTAGACATCCACATACTTATTAAATCTCGTACGTTTAGGATGATAGGAGATTTCAGACTGTACTTGGGCTTAGGTTTGCTAGCACTCGCACGATTACTTAAACTCAACAGGTGAGTTCACAGCCCCTACTTTTACTGTTTTAACTGCTTTGAACAGGGGTGGAAAACATAGTCAAACATTTTTTATACAAACATGGTTGTATACTATTTTACTCAAACAAGTGGAGTACATTGAACTAGTAAACTGATAAACAAACTGACGATTTCTACATAGTATGTAACACTGACCGCACGGGGTCCAGATACGGGTCTTAGGGTGAGTGTTACATATTACTTTCATACTACCAACGCTGTAAACACATGAACATGTTTTGAGAACGCTGGAGGATAACCAGCAACACTTTATATAACGAACTGGGTAACAAAAAGTCCCTACTGACATGGGCAACAATACTGAAAAGTCCCTACTTGACATGGGCAACACTACTGAGAAGTCCCTACTTGACATGGGCAACATTATTGAATAAGTCCCTACTTGACATGGGCAACACTACTGAAAAGTCCCTACTTGACATGGGCAACACTACTGAAAAGTCCCTACTTGACATGGGCAACACTATTGAACAGACCCTACTTGACATGGGCAACTCTATTTAAAAGTCCCTACTTGACATGGGCAACACTACTGAAAAGTCCCTACTTGACATGGGCAACACTATTGAAAAGTCCCTACTTGACATGGGCAACACTATTGAACAGTCCCTACTTGACATGGGCAACTATATTTAAAAGTCCCTACTTGACATGGGCAACACAACTGAATGCAATGGGTTTCCTACTAACATGGACCTACTAAACGATTAGGACTGTAACACTGCCGTACGTGGTCCAGATACGGGTCTTAGGGGAGTGTTACACCTACGAACAACTAATAGGATACCTACATTCCTACTATAACTTGAATTATATTTTGGGCAACATCCCAACGAAACATATATACGATTAGGATATGTATAATCCTACAGAACATATGTAAAAACAGGATACTGATTTACTACAACTACTAGGATACGAACATTCCTACAAACAACTATTTGGAAACATATTTGGTTTCACGAACTATACTTTTGGGTGACATCCCAACGACAAGATATAAACAACTGTGGTTTATCACAACTGAACTTGTAAACATAAAACCTGTGAATTCACTCAACCTAGTTGTTGACTTTTACTATGTTTTTCAGGGAATTAGCTGCGCATGTAAGATCGCCAACACACATGGAGAATTAGGCGACCCTTGAAGCTTAGGATGCCAACTTTTTGGGGAAAACATATGGATTTCTCTAGTATAACTGAAACTGTTTTGTCATATTCTAGAAATCCACTTTTGTAAACTCATTACTTTTCACTTATATGATTCGTTGAATCGTGAACTTTGTAACTAACACTTTTGGCATCTT
Organism: Helichrysum umbraculigerum; assembly: GCA_949592205.1. Lineage (NCBI taxonomy): Eukaryota > Viridiplantae > Streptophyta > Magnoliopsida > Asterales > Asteraceae > Helichrysum > Helichrysum umbraculigerum. The sequence goes on along the minus strand of CATIUR010000002.1, from coordinate 13,595,563 downwards.
AATATATATATTGTTCTGTTGTAATCATAAGCTCTGATACGTATGCATGCTTTGTTATTGTGACACCCCATACTTAAACTAAACGCTTCCGCTCAACGAATTTGGGGGTGTTACAGATTGGTATCAGAGCCAATGGTTATAGCGAACTAGGAAACTTTAGGTGACTTAGCGACCTAGAGACCTAGACTATAGCCTTGGCTAGAACGCACATGCATACATACAATTGCATACATCCAAATTATCGTTACGATACCTCGATATACGTGAACTGTTCACCACATTCGACTCGTTCATTGTACTCTGATCTCATATGAACCGAATCGTGATTAAACGGTTGATGAAAAGAAGTATGTATTTGGCATCATATAATGACGCCTGGCCAACGTGATTATATTATACTAAGTACATATGGGTGTTTCATAGTCGTAAGATACGTGACGGGGATTCGACAATTTCTCTTGATACTCGAAAACTTGTAATATGTGAAACTTCATTCCTCACATATTTTTCATTGGCATTGACTTCTGCATCTTTTCATCGCAGAACGTCAGCATGCCGCCTAAACAAAGAAATACTCGAAACAGTCGACGAAATACTCCACATCCGCCTCCAGAAACAACCGAACAGATTATCGAACGCCGCGTGGCTGAAGCCATCGCACAATACGAGGCGAGCAGAAATCGTGAAAACCTAACCAACAACAGTGGAGCCACTCCAGTCATTAGCGAAACCCCAAACAATACCCAACAGGGGTGTTCATACAAAACATTCCAAGCCTGCAAACCGAGTACCTTTACCGGGACTGAAGGGGCCGTTGGCCTAGTCCACTGGATTGAGAAAACGGAATCAGTCATCGACATCAGTGACTGCGCCACCGACAAAATCGTGAAATACGCCACCTGCACTCTAGCCGACAAAGCGCTAACATGGTGGAACGCTCAGGTACAAATCATGGGACGCCCAGCTGCTTACTCCATATCATGGGAGACACTGAAAAGAATGCTGATGGAGGAATTTTGCCCTCCCAACGAAATGCAAAAACTTGAGAACGAATTCTGGAATATCCAAATGATCGGCGCTGACATTTCCGGTTACACAACTAGATTCCAGGAGCTTGCACGTCTGGTGCCTCACATGGTAACCCCCGAGAGCAAACGCATTGAGCGTTACAACAGGGGTTTGGCACCACAGATCCGAGGCATGGTTATGTCCTCCAAACCAGCTACCTTTAGGAGCGCAGTAGACCTGGCTCAAAGCTTAACTGATGACGCCATTCTGATTGGCACTTTGAAAACTACTACCGGGAAAACTGAACCTACCCGTACTGATGCGGGCGACAACAAACGCAAATGGAACAGCGACGGTAACGACCGTCAGGGTCAACAAAACAGAAACTCGGGAAACACCCGAGCCTTTGCTGCGATCACCAACACTGAACAGAAACCCTACCTTGGTAACAGGCCCAAGTGTGGGAAGTGCGGAAAACATCATGAAGGAGACTGCTTCTTCTGCGATAAATGCAACCGATTCGGACACAGAACCGAAGCTTGTAGAACTCATCCCACGAACAACGAACAACGAAACAATGGTTGCTTTCGATGTGGCGACCCGGGACACTACCGAAATCAGTGCCCCCAACTCAATAACGCCAACAACAATCAGAATAACAACAACCAGAACAACACCCGCGTTGCAACCATACCACCGGGGCGTAGCCGCGCATACATCCTCCGTGCACCGGAAACTGTTGCGGACTATGGCAAGAACGGTATGTCTTACCAACTATTGCTACGATTTAACGTTTCTTTCATTCGAATGTCGATTCGAACACAACATTTGGTAAACTCTGAACACGAAATGAAACACACAACATATTGAACTATGCCGCGAGCATACTTAAACCAATTGAACTTCTATGGCAACAATTGAACGCCACGCAAACTATGGTTAACGACATGACTTATCGGAGAACATACGCCGCGGGCGATCCGACTTGATTTTAAATCTCGGGACGAGATTTCTCTAACATGGGGAGAATGTAACACCCCGCAAATTTAAACACGATTAATTAAATTAATCACTTGCATTATTAGGCTAATTCCCTACTTGAGTGAATTCACAACACAATTTAGAGGTAAGTCTAGCATAGCCCAACTAGATAATACGCGTAGTATTACGTATTCGTAATTAGTTGTAATTACGTACTGAGCAATTTGAAAACAAACGCGACAAAAACGTACGATTGTTGGTGAACAAAATTATTTAATAAAACGAAATTATTAAATAACGTAGTAACGAATAAATATTTTGTCAAAAATATTTACAAATAATTTTATAACGCAAAAACGTCAAAACGTATAATTGAAATTAAACAAAATTTGAAACTTATAAAAATTTTTAATTTAGTTTTGTAAAAAGATCCTAAATAATAAGATAATGAAAAACGTAATTAAAAACATATTAGTTAAAATAAAATAACGTTTAACGATCGGGTAAACAAACACGGAACGCAAACACGGAGACAGAAAGTGGTACAAAACCCATTTCCCTCCCAACCTTTCATTCATTTCATTTCATCTCTCTCTCTCTACCTCACTTCTCTCCACCTTCTCTCTAAAAACTAAACCAAAATCACACAAATCACACCAAAACTACGCTAAAACGACGCCGAATCACCATACTCCTTTGGAATAAAACGATCACGAGTTCTCGATCTACACTTCTACCTTTTCGGATTTCAAATCCGACACCCGTAAGTTTCCGACAAATCCCGCAAATCTTTAGATTTCGAAGTTATAATTAATGTTTCATGTTTTATATACTTAGATTTACATGTTTTAGTGTTTTATACAACCGAAAATGTCCAAAATCGACCAAAAACTCGTGATTTTGAAGCTGTTCGTCGAACAGCTGGTAGTGTCGCATAAGGACCGAAAACAGTATAGCGACACTTAGTGTTGCATGTTAGTGCCGCGGTCTAGTGCCGCATACAACCCGAAACATACCGTCACTTGTCTAGTGACGCTGCCAAATTTGCTATACCGACACTCCTCGAGTGCCGCTATTCTCTGACCGACACATCTACGCGTCACTTATTAAGTGCCGCATAACATCAGATTTTTCAACTATATACGACACTTCTATAGTGACGCACACATCTTGAACCCGACACTTCGTAAGTGTCGCATAGCTACTTTAACCGACACTTCATAAGTGACGCATAACAATCTGATCACACGTATACCGACACTAGCCTAGTGCCGCATGACCAAAGCCAGTGACGCCCCTAGTGTCGCATAAAACAGGAACATTCCAAACTATTTTTCCACTAAGTGTCGAACTTAACCGGCAACGAGTACTCACATATTATACGATACACGAACTATACAAACATTACAAACATACTTGTTTTAACGAAATGTTGATTTCAAACTATCACCAACGAGTCGTATACATTATCACAAACAACGAAATACAAACGTGAACATTAAACAAACGTTTTGGACGTGACTTGGTTGTACAAACACTAGCATGGATGATTAGTTTAGACATCCACATACTTATTAAATCTCGTACGTTTAGGACGATAGGAGATTTCAGACTGTACTTGGGCTTAGGTTTGCTAGCACTCGCACGATTACTTAAACTCAACAGGTGAGTTCACAGCCCCTACTTTTACTGTTTTAACTGCTTTGAACAGGGGTGGAAAACATAGTCAAACATTTTTTATACAAACATGGTTGTATACTATTTTACTCAAACAAGTGGAGTACATTGAACTAGTAAACTGATAAACAAACTGACGATTTCTACATAGTATGTAACACTGACCGCACGGGGTCCAGATACGGGTCTTAGGGTGAGTGTTACATATTACTTTCATACTACCAACGCTGTAAACACATGAACATGTTTTGAGAACGCTGGAGGATAACCAGCAACACTTTATATAACGAACTGGGTAACAAAAAGTCCCTACTGACATGGGCAACAATACTGAAAAGTCCCTACTTGACATGGGCAACACTACTGAGAAGTCCCTACTTGACATGGGCAACATTATTGAATAAGTCCCTACTTGACATGGGCAACACTACTGAAAAGTCCCTACTTGACATGGGCAACACTACTGAAAAGTCCCTACTTGACATGGGCAACACTATTGAACAGACCCTACTTGACATGGGCAACTCTATTTAAAAGTCCCTACTTGACATGGGCAACACTACTGAAAAGTCCCTACTTGACATGGGCAACACTATTGAAAAGTCCCTACTTGACATGGGCAACACTATTGAACAGTCCCTACTTGACATGGGCAACTATATTTAAAAGTCCCTACTTGACATGGGCAACACAACTGAATGCAATGGGTTTCCTACTAACATGGACCTACTAAACGATTAGGACTGTAACACTGCCGTACGTGGTCCAGATACGGGTCTTAGGGGAGTGTTACACCTACGAACAACTAATAGGATACCTACATTCCTACTATAACTTGAATTATATTTTGGGCAACATCCCAACGAAACATATATACGATTAGGATATGTATAATCCTACAGAACATATGTAAAAACAGGATACTGATTTACTACAACTACTAGGATACGAACATTCCTACAAACAACTATTTGGAAACATATTTGGTTTCACGAACTATACTTTTGGGTGACATCCCAACGACAAGATATAAACAACTGTGGTTTATCACAACTGAACTTGTAAACATAAAACCTGTGAATTCACTCAACCTAGTTGTTGACTTTTACTATGTTTTTCAGGGAATTAGCTGCGCATGTAAGATCGCCAACACACATGGAGAATTAGGCGACCCTTGAAGCTTAGGATGCCAACTTTTTGGGGAAAACATATGGATTTCTCTAGTATAACTGAAACTGTTTTGTCATATTCTAGAAATCCACTTTTGTAAACTCATTACTTTTCACTTATATGATTCGTTGAATCGTGAACTTTGTAACTAACACTTTTGGCATCTTAATATATATATTGTTCTGTTGTAATCATAAGCTCTGATACGTATGCATGCTTTGTTATTGTGACACCCCATACTTAAACTAAACGCTTCCGCTCAACGAATTTGGGGGTGTTACAAAGGGAGAAGTCTGTAAGCTAAATAGATCTTTGTATGGACTAAAACAGTCACCCAGAGCATGGTTTGGTAGGTTCACTCTAGCAATGAAAAAATATGGGTATACTCAAAGTAATTCTCATCATACCTTGTTCCTCAGCCGTAAAGGAGATCGTATAACATGTTTGATAATATATGTCGATGACATGATTATCACCGAAAATGATGAAAGTGAAATCAAGAAGCTTAAAGAATACTTGTGTGCAGAATTTGAGATGAAGGACTTGGGAAATCTGAGATACTTCCTTGGAATTGAGGTATTGAGGTCACAACTAGGGATATTTATTAGTCAGAAAAAGTACATATTGGATTTTTTAGCAGAAACTGGAATGATTGATTGTAAACCAGCAGATACACCTATGGTTATTAATCAAAAGTTATTTATGAAATCCGATGCTGAGCTTGCTGATAAAAACAAATACCAACGAATGGTAGGGAAGCTGATTTATCTGGCTCATACTCGTCCAAATATAAGTTATGCGGTTGGAGTAGTAAGTCAGTTTATGCACCAACCTCAAGAAGAGCATATGGAGGCAGTTCTTAGAATTCTCAGATATCTCAAAGGAACTACCGATCATGGAGTATGGTTTAGAGCAAATGATCATCTGAATATTCAGATATATACGGATGCTGATTGGGCTGGAGACAAAGGTAACAGAAGATCAACATCAGGGTATTTTTCTATGGTAGGAGGAAATCTTGTCACATGGAAGAGTAAGAAACAAAAAGTTGTTTCTTTGTCAAGTGTTGAAGCTGAATTTAGAGGTATAGCTAAAGGTTTAGCAGAAGCGTTATGGTTGAAGAAACTTGTGACAGAATTAGGGTTCGCTCCTAGAGAAAGTATTCAGATCATGAGTGACAATAAAGCAGCTATTCAAATCTCGGAGAATCCAGTTCAACATGACAGAACTAAGCATGTGGAGGTTGATCGTCATTTTATCAAAGAAAAACTTGAAAATGGCATTATAAAATTACCATTCGTCAAGTCTGAAGATCAACTAGCAGATATCCTGACTAAAGCAGTAGGATCAACTAATTTCCACAAGTGCTTAAGCAAGTTAAATTTTGGTGTTCCCACAATTTAACTTGAGGGGGAGTGTTAAAATAAGAAAAGCAAATAGGATCAGATGGGGTCATCATCATTTCCTTATGGATGCCATCATTTCAGTCTCCCACCATTCCTAATTTAGGGAAAAGCATTCCACTTCCTATTTCAAGGAAAAGCATTGTCTGCCATTGGTTTTTACATAATTATCTTGTGTAATCTCATGTATAAATATAGGAGAGGTGGTCTGTATCAAATATGCAACAATCAATAAAAACACCTTCTATTAACCTTCTATTTTTGTATTACTCAACACGCGCGTGTTCCGGAGAGATCGCTAGGGTTTCGGAAACTATAACGGAGTTAATTCGGTTGTTTGGCGGATGTAATTGAATTAATTTGTCACCAATTGAAGTTAGGGTTTGCGAACCGTCGGAGAAAATGAGTTTTTGTAAGGGAATAAGGCCGTGTTCGAATGGTTCACGGCGAGGGTGTATGTATAGGTTCTGGGGAAATGAATGAATGAATGAAATTTTGGGGGAATTGAAATTGAATATTTGATTGAATTGAATGGATTGAAATTGGGGATGGGGGTATGTGGCAAATTGGGAGATGGTCAAAACTCAAAACTCAAGATGGAAAGACTTTTTCATTTTATTAGGTATTTTTTTAATTTTTATTATATGTTATTATGGTATAAAAAGAAAAATATGTGAATGTCTATTTCATGTGAAATTATATTTTTTATGACATAAAAGTAGATTGATTGAAGTGGTATTATTGCTCTAAACTTTTTAAATTTCAAGGTTATAGCTTAAATGAAAAGTATGTGAATATAGCAAGATGTGATAATTGTGTGACGAGAAAAGAGTGTGCTAAATCGAATGGTATGATGTTAAGAACATGATGTAGGGGACATGATATGTGAAGCAAACTCACTGTAGTCGACCGAGCTGAGAACATCTTAGCAAAGGAGGGATGATATTTAGTTATTCAGGTTAACTTGTAGATTGGAGTGTTTGTTATAAAGTTAAACCTCAATTAGTGGAAAAGTAAACTATGAAGGCTTCGTTCAACATCATTCACATTCACTATCAAAGAATTATCCATATTTATACAATCACTTGCAAGAAATCGTATAAAGTTGGTCATCCTTCATCCACTTTCCACTATATCATTGCATATTGTACTCCTTTTCATTTGGGTTAAGTGTTTGTAAATGTATATAATTATGCGTTGACTTCTTTAGTGTGTATACAACTAAATTGACCGTCATTGTGTGTATGTAACTCTTATCTTTTTTCATTGTATGCATAAAACGGGCTATAACAGGTATCCTTCCATGTGTAACCGGTTATGGTATTTTTCTTTTAACTTTTTAATCCACGTAGGTAATGACGTGTAGTATTAATTAACTCATAAAAGAGATAATTGATTTTTAGTCCTCCCCTTCCCCTTACGACTAACATACCCTTACTTAAAACTTTATTATTCCTTTTTTATTATATTTGACATAGACACTCCTACCCTAATATTGCCTAACCCTAAAATACCACAAGACACCGACAATATAATGCCACCAGCTGCCACCAGTCAACCCGCCACCAATCGACGTCGTTATCCCGAATAACCATCAATCGACTCCCCAATCAATTTGGCTTCGTTTCAAGCTCTAACAAATCATTCGCTCCATCAAACCCTAGCTTCTTCAATCCCGATTACACTGTGAACTTAAGCCTTGATTGTTTTTTTTTCGGTCGATTTATCGTCCGACGATGTATAAAGTTCGAAAACGGCGCTGGAAAAAGAGATACAGTGATGGCCGCGAAGGAGAGACAAAGGTATGTGATGGCCGCGAAATTAGGTTTCCGGCGAGTGATGGCGGCTTAATTAGGGATCCGGCGCTTGATGGAGGCTTAATTAGGGTTATGGTGAGTGTGGTCGGAAAACGGATCCGTCATTGTGATGTAACTGCTTGTTTCCGTGGATGATGATGACCATCAACTTGTACCTTAAGCACAACAAATAGTAACTTTTATAGCGTAAGAATTATGAACTTATGTAGATTTTCCTCGCCGAATAAATTATAATTAACTAATTAAGGAAACAAAAAGAATAAATAACTAAATGGTGTTGGGTTTTCTATTCCCTAACTAGATTAATATGAATGTAGCGGAAATATAACAAAACAATTAATCTAGGGCTATTAGGAAACTAAACTCTAAGGGATCTTAACTTGAATAAATAAAAGCAATAAAATAAATAAGATAAATAGGAAATTACTAACCTTTGAGAAAACAATTTCTCACGCGTAGACCAACTAGCAGAACCCTCTTGCTTTGGAGGCGAGTGCCCAAACCAGAACACCTCTAATGCTTCACACCCATGAACCAAGAGAAATTTCCAAGTCTCCTATGGTCACGACTCTTAGTCGTAAAACTCTTACAAGGAGCAGGAGTAAGAAAGAGAGAGGGAGAATTGAAAACTATTCAATTCAAGGTGCATGAAAATCAAAGGTATAACACCCCTCGTTTTACAATCAATTAAATATAATATGTCGGAAGCGCAAGTCCAGTTTAAACGTTAATAATTCACATGATTTAATGAACACAAAAATCCAACTTATTTAAAACATAATTTATCAGCATGGGTGTTATATAAAAACAAGAACAACACTGATTTATAAAAATTAGATATCAGAGTAACACTTGGTAGTCAAACATTCTTCAGTCCATTCCTTGCCCAGCCCAAATCATCTCAAAACCTGTAAAGGATAAATAGTGGGATTAGCACAAAGCTTCAACATGTCACTATCAGTACAACTCAGCATAGCAACACTGATTTATCACAAATATCACATAGACACTGACACAACATCACCAAGAAGATCGGTGGTCCTTGTGACACCGCTCAGACACGGGAGGTGCACCAAGCGACACTTACAACCAACTACAGGCCAATACAGTGGTATTACCGATAACTGTTTGCTACCTTTAGTCAATATGTGTTCCATTCTCAACACATGATCACAAATCTCACATTGACTAACCTGTAGCAACCCAGTCCAACTGATCAGTCAAGTTGACCTCCGAATCACAAAATGCTCAAAGGCAACACATCACTTATTACACGTGTATTTCATCAGTCAACAGTCAACAATCACAATCACAATAGCAACTATATTCAATTGTTGTAACCAATTATGTTACAACCAAATCACACTGAAGGTACGAGTCCACTCACCAAATACCTCAGTCATCCACTACTCAGTAGTCTAATGTCACTGAGTCTTCTCCACATCTGAGAATCACAACAAAATACACAAGTCAGTAACTCATCAATCAACAATGAACTTATGTTATAATCATATAACATATCACCATATCTCAATATATCAACATGCCACATCAATCATGATGAATATGTTATCAATAGGTAACCGACACTTATGTCATTACAACTCATCTCAAAATATATATACATCAAACAATATAAGCATCGTATTATAAAAACAATGCAACACTTGAGTCACCATGTTAAAGATTTATCATTAAACAACTATCCTAATCACTCATCATACTCATCAGACTATAATATAAGTAGTAAGTCCTTATTGGAACTTAATAACAACAAACAGTCACAATATAGGCAGTAAACGAAACTGGTTTGGTTAAACACTAAATCGCGTCGCGATGGGGGTCAAATCGCGTCGCCATCCTTATTTAATCGCGTCACGTTATAAACTCAAAATCGCGTCGCGATTATCTCTATTTCGCGTTGCGAAATCTACAGGATCGCGTCGCGATCCTCTTTGTTCCCAGACCTGCAACCTGATCAAAACCCTAGCTCGAAAATCCCTCATCCAAGTCACAAAACTCTGTTCAAATAGTTTTTATACTACTAAGAGCTTCGTATAATCATCATGTAATGGTTATAACATGTTTTTAACATCCAATTCTCACAAATCATCCATGAACCTAATTTGAACAAATCAAATTCTAAGATCACTTACCATTAGATTATAAACAATATGATGATATTGATGATAACTTGATGATGATAGCTTCGAATCAGAGACACTACATCAATTTGGTTTAAGGTGTTATTTTGATTTCTCCAATTTTGTGGTTTTTGTTTCAAAATGAAAGAAGAAAGGTAATTAAAAAGAAAGGAGGTCGGCTCCCAAACCGACCTTCAATTTTACGGATATAATTTAATACCCCTTCCCAACTTATTGTCTGGAAACCGAAAACCATTTGCGAGTCCAAACATTTTATTGTTCCGTCAACTTTATTAATTTAAAACAATTAATATTTCACTAACCACAATAAGTCCTGAAACTTATTTCCTAGTTATTTTCAAATAATTCAAACAATATTATTTCCAAACACATTTAATATTATTTTAAAATCAGAAAATAATATAAAACAACTAGGTCCGATTTACGGATGTTACAAAAGGGTTAGGCCCCTATTTATAGGGGAAGAGGAGACCCAAAGTTTGGTCATCCAGCCGATGTGGGACAGACATCCATACGGCGTATGGATCTTCCATACGGCGTATGGATGGTGATTCCACCGCCTTACAAACCCTAGCATCCATATGGCGTATGGATATTCCATCCGCCGTATGGATGGAGATTCCATTTTCTTTTTAGTTTCTAATTAATATCCAATTAATAAACTAAATATAATATAAATTCAATTTTATATTCTCTCTCATTTATTTCTCTTACTGTTTATTGAGGGCGACCCAAAAAGGACTCCACTTTTAAAGATAGTCTTACCAATTTAGTTATGACCTTGGACACTATTCCAACAGTCTCCCACTTGGACAAGTCATCAACTACGATTGGTCTAAGCCTATTCCATTAACTAAGCAGAGAGAGCCATCCAACGCAACTGCCGAACTCTGAATCTTATCTTAGAGTTAGCCCTTTGGATAAGTGATCATATATTCCTTTGTTTCTGATATCGTATGAAACTGGGACATGGATTTTAATCAATCTCCAGATTCAAGATTGTGTTTTCTGATTTCCGATCAATTTTGACTATATAGGACTACAAAATTGTATACATCAATTTAGTCCTGGCTTAGCCAAGCGCTTTAGAGTCAACATTTAATCATCAGAGGGCCCATGATATAGCTTTTCCCGTTAGGCGAAAAGGAACAAATAAATTTTGACTACATAGCACTAGTCAACTCATCATGTCATACCTAGCATACCCTTTATAACTGGCATTTACGCACAGCGTTTGAGTAGACTAAAGTATAACAGACTTGAAAAACTAGAAACTCAATGTATCTCCATTTTAAGAATATAAGATATTATCATCTCAGAGTTACTTGTGATTTCAATCCATGAAGTAACTTCCATGAGTGCGGGTCTCTCCTATACTTAAATCCCCATTAAGTACCTATGAGTGTTGCAGCAATCTCCATGCAATGTCTAATCTCCATAAACAATCTACTAACACTCCATGACAGTCTTAATTCACCACATACTTCCTATAGTGTGATCGAGTGAGGAGGTTTGAGTAAATCTTATTACTCTGGAAGTGGTGTCTAAACATTCTAAACTTGAAACACAATGATAAACGATAGTAAATGGTAGAACTCCTTCTACTAAATAAATCTCCATTATTTAATCACTAAGTCTATTCCAGTTTCCATCATTGTTTGTAATGTTTCAAAATCAAACTAACAACTAAAACTTTATGTTACCTCTCAAACTAATGATCTTAGCATGTTTACCATGTTGGACTCAACCAATGACCTTGTGAACTGATCAGTCGGACTATCCTCTGATCTTCACAACCACGTGTCCTTTATGCTCCTAGCGGTTTTCTTGTGTCTGGACTTAGTCAGTGTCTTTGTGAACGGATCAACCGGACTATCCTTTGATCTTCACAATCACTTATCCTTTTATGCTCCCAGCATTCTCTTGTGTTCGGAATTAGTCAGTGTCTTTGTGAACGGATCAGTCGGACTATCCTTTAGATCTTCACAATCACTTGTTCTTTTCCGAACAAAATGGTATTTCTTTTCAAAACGTTTTGAATTTCCATGTCTCCGCTCCTCCATTTAGTAAGATTCCCAAATTAGATTGTGAACGACTATCATCTCTATCTGTTTGGAAACTTGCGTCACTATGACCTGTTACTCTTAATTCCTTTTCTCCACTATAATCTAGGAACCTGTCTTTAGTATTTCTCAAATACTTAAGAACATTCTTTATAGCTGTACCGATGACCTTTACTAGGATTCTACTGATGTCAACTCACTATGCTCCAAGCAAATGAGACATCGGGTCTTGTATAGTTCATGGCATGTATGATCGATCCTATAGCCGAAGCCTATGGGACTCGACTCATTTAGTCTAACCTTGTGTAGTCTTTGGACACTAATCTTTTAGTAATCTTTATGCCATGATGTAAGGGTAGATTTCCTTTCTTAGAATTCTCCATTTTAAAACTTTTCAAAATTTCATTCTAAGTACGTGTCCTGGTTAAGTCCTTTGAGACGTTTTCAACATATCTCTGTAAATCTTTGTACTAAGAACATATTTTGTATCTTCCAAATCTTTCACAGCGAAATATTCTCCCAATCAACTCTTTACACTTTGTAATGTTGGGATTACATTTACTATGAGTATTATATCATTCACATATAATACCAGGAAGACTACAATGCTCCCACTGACTTTGACACATATGCTGGACTCATCTTTGCTTCTAGAAATCTAAACTATCTGACTTTCTCATGGAAGCAGAGATTCCAGCTACAAGAAGCCTATCTAATCCATGAAGCCTACACACTCTATTAGGATACTTTGCATTTCAAAACCTTCCGGTTGTGCTTTGAACACATCCTCTGTCAGTTTCCCGTTAAGGAAAGTGAATTTGATATCCATCCGCCAAATTTCATAATCGTGAAACGCAGATATCGCAAGCATTATCTTAATTGACTTTATATCAGCTATTGGTGAGAAGGTTTCCTTATAATCAATCACAAAGGTTTGAATATCGCCCTTCGCAACCAACTTAGCTATATAAGTGTGTACCTTCCCATCCATGTCTATCTTTCTCTTGAAGATACACTTACAACTCACCGTCTTGAGACTGAGTTTAGTGTCAACCAAATTCCAAACTCGGTTGTCATACATAGACTGAATTTTGCTTTTCATAGCTTCCTTCCATTAGCAGCCTCAGGGCCTGCCATCGCTTCCTTGTAGTTAGCAGGCTCATCTAATTCACTTAGTGTACTTTCACTAATCTTATCCTGTTCTTCTTTATGGTAACCATAATAGAACGGAGGGGTTTGCTAACTCTACAACTGCGAGCGGGAAAGGATGTCATCAAATTCAATAGGTGTCACCACCTCTTGTTGAGTGTCAGTGTTTGCGATAGTTTCTTCATCGGTAGATCCTTAAATCTTTTCAAGATCAATTGTACTCCCACTTTCCTCTTTAGATATATTTCTCTCTATATGAACATTCCTCTTAGAGCTACAGACACCACATTATCCTTGGGTCTTGTATAACAAATATCTAAATGTGTGACACCGTCAAATTAGGACTAGTAAATAGTGCCTAATCAAGTTTTAATACATGTAATTAGTTCTGTGTTAGGCTAATTAATGTATCGATTAATATATATATTGTGGAATATATACAAGTGTTGCGGTTTAATTTAAATCGTACAAGTTCAAATCGAATGTAATTCGGTCAATTAAATACGGATGTTGGTGAATAATTTAATTAAATAATGTAACATTATTTAATAACTCTATTATATCAAAAATATTGTTTTTATAATATTTCAGTTTTGATACATATCGTACAACAACGTTTACACAATTAAAATGTAAACGCGCAAACAAACGAAACAAGTTACATTTTATAACAAAGTTATCAAGTATTTGGTAAAATACTTCAACAAAAATATTGAGTAAATATTCGTATGTTAAAACGCATATTTTTGTGCATAAAATAAATAATTAACGTTTAAACGATCGGGAAAACGAATACCGCACGGAGCGCGGAGGCGTGGACTGAAATGATGGAGCTTCCACCAAAACCACCTCCACCTCTTTTCTTTCTTCATTTCTCATTTTCTTTCTCTCTCTTTCTTTCCCTTTCCTCTCAAGATTTCACCATCATCACCACCTCATTAAAATCGCAAAATACTACCACTAAACGACATCACATTACTTCGGCCGTTTGGAAGAAAAGAACCACCACGCAACGATCTACAACTCTATCTTTTCGGAATTTCATTCCGATACCGCGTAAGTTTCCGATAAAAACCCGAAACTCTCCGTTCGATTATTTTTACATGATTATGGGTTATTTAAGTTGATAATGTCCAAATATGGGTTGGGTAAAAGGTTTGGACCAAATGGTCGCCGGAAAACTCGTTTTCGACACAAATTCCGGTCATCAGTCCGTAACGTCGCATTTGGCCCAGACTTTATGCGACGTCAGCTGCGACGTCGCAAAACTCATCACGATGTCGCACGGTGCGACATCAGTCTCAACGTCGCCTTAATTGGCTGACGTCGCACATAGCGACACAAGCCCCTACGTCGCAAGAATCAACAATGTCGCATATAGCGACGCCACCCACAACGTCGCATTAAATTGCGAAAGTCGCACATAGCGACACCATGCTCAACGTCGCAGTCAGGACCTGCGACGTCGTACCCAACTTCGCACAAACCAGAAACTAGAAAACACAGATTTTTACTAAGTGTCGAGACCTGGAATTTATCACTTGATTTTACCCAAATTCAAATCCCAGATGCGTTTTTCACCAAAGCAACTTAGTAGAAATAAAATTTTTTTGACCTGACTTGGCACCTCGACCCCAACCAGGGGCCAGCCCCTTGGACCCCGCCAGGGGTTGCCACCCCTGGAACCTCGCTAACCAGGGGCGCTGCCCCCGGACCCCCGTCACTTAGAGTTGGTAACGACTTCTAAAACACATCAAAACACACTTTTCAAGTATAACCCCACGAAATCAAAATAATATTAGTTTAGATTACTATTACGAATTCGTCACCAACGGGCCGTACACGCTTTCCAAAACTCAAGTTAATCAACCAAATCGTAGTAATTTGGATAATCAAATCAACCAAATCGTAGTAATTTGGACAAGACAATCAACCAAATCGGGGTAATTTGGACAAACAACTGCAAAGGTATTCTTTCGGGATGTGATGATCCCAGCTAGAGATCTTAATATGTATTACTTTGATTGATTATTAATAAGCTTGCGGAATAGTTTATTAATAACTTGAAGAACAAACTTGTATATAACAGAATATCTAACCAAAAGCTTCAATATTATTAACAATAATACGAACACACAACTTGTGTTAGGGTTTACAACCTTGAAGCTAATAACTAGAATGAATTCGTCTTCTATATCTCTCCCTCTAGGATTTTACAGAATCTCTATTTATAACACATAGAGTCCTTTACAAAATCAAACTATTATGGAAATCCTATCTATTCCATAATTATCTCTAACCGACTAACCAACAGTGGTTGAGTATATAACTAACAGAGGTAGTACTCGTATATTATCAACAGTGGTTGAGTACTTGCAAAATACAAACTATATACTAACAGTGGCCCTGTTAGACAAATATACTAACAGCGGTTGTCTTCTTCTAACAGTGGTTGACTTCTAACAGTGGTTGAAGTCTTATACCAACAGCGGCATGATACTTGTATTCTGAGCAAATCTAACAGTGTCTCAGGTCTCAACAATCTCCCCCTAAACTTGATCATTCAGAGTAATGAGTCAAGTTTCAATCCTTCTTTTCTTCTTCTTTCTCCTTCATTGTTTGCCGCTTATGCAGTTGATTAAACACCATGTATAAAGCTCTGTAAACTCCTTCAGTAATGATGGTTGTAGATAACTTCAAATCAATCAATCTATTCAGTAACCCTGTTCCCAGCACATAATGTCGATCATCAAACATGTAGATCACCTGCCCATTGTTGAATACTACCATGTGTACTCCAGCTCTTGCAAAATATCTCCAGGTTATAACCCTTTGATAACAATGAAAGAATAAGTGATACAAGCTGGCTGGTTCAAACAGGCTCTGCAATAACTCCATCATTTGTCTTTCAATCACTGCTTCAGTGTTCTTTCTATTCCTGATTCTGCTCACTTGATATAACTCCATAAGATCATCTCTTGTACACATTCTGAGCAAATCAATCATACTCCCAACATGATCATCAAATCCTCTTTCCCTTTCAATCTTGATCTCAAGAATCATTTTTCTGAAACCATAATCAATTGCTACTCCTTCCCAATTTATAATTCTAGCCTTTCTTGGTCCTTCAGAAATCTCCTTGCTATCAGTAAGAATCTTGATTCTCTTTTTCAGCTCTGGATCAAATCTTGGAATATCAGGAATAACATTATCTTTAGAAATCTGATTTTTCCATGAATTTCTTCTAACTTCATTCTGCTTATCCTCTAAGGCTTTCTCTGCTGCTTCAACAGCTGCCTTTTCTTTTCTTTCTTCTTCTTCTTTCAAAAACTTTGCCATTTCCTTATCTGCCTTTTCTTTCTTCTCCTTCATCAACGCATTCAAATGCCTATTCTCTTCCATTTTCTTTGTCCACTCCTCATCTCTTCCCATATACCTATCATATGCCTGTTGTAGCTTCTGCATATTCCATCCTCTAACAATTTTAGCTGGAGCATAATTTTCAGACAAAGCATTAATCATTTGTCTTCTCCTTTCAGCATATGGTAAAGGTTTACTCCTTTTCTTGGCTAACTCATCTTGCTTTTTCTTCCTAGCCCTTTCCTCATTCAACTTTTTCATCAACAAAAATCCAGAAGATAACTCTTCCTCTTCATTATCTTTCTTCTTCTTTAAATAATCATGAACTCTCTGAGCAGGAAGCTTTAATCCTTGTGCAGTCTTTTCTTTAACAACCTCTGCAGCCTTCTGTGTAATAGTCACTATACTCAGATCATCCAAAATCATTCTCATATCATCTCCTTCTTCTTCAGCTTTAGCTTCTGCAGCTCTCCTTATCAACCTCTCTCTTTCTTCTACTTGCATCCTCAGCATATCATGAGACTCAATATGAGGTTCTTTAACTTCTTTCACTTTTGATTTTTCTTTTAACTTTCCTTTACCTTTGTCTTTTGCATCAATCACAGGCAATTTAGACTTAGGTTTGAGTGGTGAAGTTGGTTCTCTGATTGTAACAGGTTCCTCTCTTGGTCTTGTTGTTGTTGTAGTTGTGGCAGGGGTTGACATGACAGCAGTGGTGATTGGTGTATTAACAGTGGTAGAAATTGGTGTACTAACAGGGGTAGATGTAACAGTGGTTGTGTTAGTGTTAACAGGGGTTGAAATTGTGACAACAGAGGTAGAAGTTTTGACAGGGGATAACCTTTTAGTTGGCTTTCTTCTGGGAATAGATTTCTTTCTTGTAAAAGTCTGCAACTTCTTCTCTTCATCAATTGACTTTGATTGCTCCCCCTTAATCTCAACTTCTCCTTTCATTTCTTTTTCAACATCATCAACCACCTCATACACTGACCTATCACTGAAACTAACTCTTTTCTTATCATCCAAATTAGCACCCATCACATCCCAAACATATAATCTAAGTGCAGCTTTCTCAGGCAATCCTTTATTCAATGGAAATACCTGATAAACTGTTTCATCAATCTGCTCTGCTCCTGCACCATCAACTACTTCATCATCTAAACTTTCATGTATCATATAATCAGATACATTTAGCTCCTCCTCAGCCTTATCCCTGCTCTGCACATAATCATCACCTTTATCATCAAACACTAACTCCACAGTGTCTTCTGATTGTGCCTTATCACTACCACATATATTCATCTCAACTGTATTGTCATCAAACTCAAACACCTCTGTAGCTGTGTCATTATCAAGCTCAAGCACCTCTGTAGCTGCAGAATCATCATTCATCTCATCATCATTTATCATTGCTCCACCCATATCATCATGAGGTCCATATGAATCATCATCATCATCATCACCTGCTTTTGTTGAACCATCATCTTCAGGCATAATATCATCATCTGCTTTCTTCTCCCCCTTGCCTGAAGATTCCTTTAACCTATTTGCAGGTAGAAGGATATTGTTGACAGCATCCTCAAGCACTAACAACCTATTCTTCATACCAAGCAATTCTTCCTTCTGATGATCAATGAGCTCCTTCTGTTTAGCAATGAACTCATCCTGAGCTTGAATTTTCTGTTGAGCCTCTTTTCTGTAAGCCCTTTCCCTCTCATATTTACTCCACAATTTATTGACATCATGTACAAGATAGGAAATCGTCAATTCATCAGTATCACTAGGCTCATCAACATTAGAGTGTGACCTCTTAGTTGAATCCTTGCCCACATCTGCCACTGCAGATGTCCCTTGGTTATTGGTACTGGGACCTACATTTGAATCATCACCCATAGGCTCATCAAACATAGTTGCCTCTGGTTGGGTCTGATTAATGTTACCACTATCCTGCCCTGCCAGTGGGCTAGAAACAGTAGTGGCAGCCCTTCCAGAATGAACATTTTCATCAAGTATGTTCACCTGTTGTGTTGGAACAGTTGACTGAGACTGTGGAGAAACAGGAATCTCCATAGCCTGTGAAGCCTTCTTGGATTTCTTGGCTTTAGATTGGGTAGGCTGTTTGTTCCCTTGTTTTCTTTTGATGCCACCTCTTGATGTGTGTTCAGAACCAACTTGTTTTGTTGGTCTGTCATCATTTGGTCCAGTTGGTGTTGGTAATACACCACCAGTAGCAGAAGGAGTAACTAGCATTGTAGAAAACAATGCAGTTTCCTTCTTAGAAAAAGCATTCTGATATTTATTCATAGCCTGAATAGTCCTCAAAGATAGAGTAGAACTAACAATGACACTATCCTCTGCTGGCAGATTTGACAATTGATTATTTAACAAAAGTTGAACAAATCTAGGGTACATAACGAATGTATCACCCTTTACATTCCTAACCATATTATCTAAGATAAATCTAGACATATTAAATTTGATACCCTGTGCCAAGCAGATAATAGGATATGCAATTGTAGAACTAAATTCATTAAAACTAGTTCTCTTTTGAGACAAACATACCAGAAAAGTATGAATGTAGAACTTCCATTGAGGACAAAACCAAGACTTCAAGAAAGTATATTCAGATCTTGTCTTTCCTGAACCTTCATACCCCATATCCATAATGCCTTTAAACAAATCTTCCCTCGATAATTCCAGAATTCCACCTTCATCATCAAACTGTAATAGTTCTCTTAGAACAATCTCAGTAACCATTACCTTCTGACCCTTGACAGTGGAATGAATGTGAGTAATGCCATTAACATTCCCCTCCTTTGCATTCTGCCAGAACTCCTGAATATGTGATCGAATCAAGCGTGGAGCGACAGTAAGGGCATAAGTAACTGGACAATTACTTAAGAAATCGATGATAGGATGAAAATACTCATCGGCAAGTTCTTTATTCAAGAAAGCCCTCATGTTGTGTTCAGAATGAACACTGAGCGTAGAAGTACCAGAATCAGATGAAGATGACGATGCCATTGAAGAAATTGACGAACGAATGAAGTGTGAATTACAATAAACAACTCAAATCGAGAGCGAATATTGAAGGGTTTTGAAAAGTTTGAAAGCGTAATTGAAAAAGTGAAGTATTTGAGTATTTATTTGATGACAGTGCCAAGCCCTAAAAATAGAACTAGCAGTGGCACTGCTTGTTATACCCAACAGGGGCACAATTTACAAATAAACCCAACAGGGGTACTTCACTTGACCAATTTATAGTCAACCCTTTCTAACCATCTAACAAAGCTAGCAGCGGCTGATAATCTAGCAGGGGCATCCGACCAAGGAAACACCAACTTAGAACTAACAGGGGCATAAGCTTAGCTTAATTAGACAACGAATTTTTTTTTTTTTTTTTTTTTTTTTTTTTTTTAACCAACATAAATAAGAAGAAACAAATAAAACATTAAATTCCAGCTCAAGTGATGTCTCTTGACAGTGGCTGAAACCTGCAATATTAAACTAAGAAAAACAACTAGCAGGGGTTAAATTACACAGATATACAGCAGGGGTTTAAACTACATTGACAGTGGCACAGGTAAACTAACAGTGGCACCATCTGTTATCATAATGAAGCTAACAGTGGCAACACCTGACCCTGTCACATACAATATATTTTACCCCTGTTAGTATCAAATCCAGACCAAAACACTACGTGAGATTGATCATACCAATATTAGTTATCAAAAATGTAAATCTTCCTACATCAAAAGCTTTTGTAAAAAGATCTGCAAGTTGATTATCAGTATGAATTTTAAAAATATGAATCAATCTTTTATCATAACAATCTCTTATAAAATGATATCTGATTTCAATGTGTTTGGTTTTTGAATGCTTAACTGGATTCTGAATGATACTAATAGCAGAAGTATTATCAATATAAATAGGAGTGTTCATGAAAGTCAAACCATAATCCAGCATTTGATTCTGAATCCAAAGAACCTGTGCACAGCAACTTGATGCTGCAACATATTCTGCTTCTGCTGTAGAAGTGGAAACTGTGGTTTGCTTCTTGCATTGCCATGACACTAACCTATTTCCAAGAAATTGACAACCTCCACTAGTCGATTTCCTATCCATATTCTCACCACCATAGTCACTATCTGTGAATGCCTTTAGCTCAAAATCTGATCCTTTAGCATACCAAAGGCCCAAGTCTGGTTGACCTTTCAAGTATCTAAAGATCCTCTTCACAGCATACATGTGTGACTGCTTTGGATTGGTCTGATATCTAGCACAAAGACACACTGCAAACATTATATCAGGTCTGGATGAAGTTAAATACATCAATGAACCAATCATTGACCTGTATAAGTGCACATCTACTTCCTCCCCCTCAGGATCAGAATTAAGATGTTTATGTGCCTCCATAGGAGTGCTAGCTACCTTCACGTCTTTATAACCAAATTTATTCAAAATATCTTTCACATATTTCCCTTGGTTAATAAAGATTCCATCTAACTTCTGCTTGACCTGCAGTCCTAAAAAGAATGTGAGTTCACCCATTGAACTCATCTTGAACTTCTTATGCATTAAATCTTCAAACTCTTTGCACAATGAATCCCTTGTAGACCCGAAAATAATATCATCAACATACACCTGTACCAACAAAATATCTCTTTGAACCCTCTTGGTAAACAATGTCTTGTCAATAGTACCTCTCTTGAATCCATTCTTGAGTAAGTACTCAGATAGAGTATCATACCAAGCTCTTGGAGCTTGATGTAATCCATACAATGCTTTCTTCAATCTGCACACTCTATCTGGATATGTTGGATCTTCAAACCCTGGTGGTTGGCAAACATACACCTCATCATCAATTAGACCATGAAGAAAAGCACTCTTCACATCCATTTGATAGACTTTGAAATCCTGATGAGATGCATAAGCTAAAAATAATCTAATAGCTTCTATTCTAGCAACAGGGGCAAAGACATCATCATAATCTATTCCTTCTTCCTGTGTGTACCCCTGTGCTACCAACCGAGCCTTATTCTTGATCACTATCCCTCTTTCATCTCTCTTATTCTTAAAGATCCATCTTGTGCCTATAGCTTTCTTTCCTTTTGGAAGATCAACCAAATCCCACACATCTTGCAGTTTGAATTGCAACAATTCTTCCTGCATAGATTCAATCCAGCTTGGATCTTTGAGAGCCTCTACTGCCTTCTTTGGTTCCATCTGAGAAAGAAAACATACATATAATGAAGTATGTACATCTTCTTCTCTTACCTTGGTTTGATGTCTAGTCTGAACAGGAGTCATAATATCACCAATAATCAAATCCAAGGAATGATCTTTATGAACCACATATTTAGAGGTAAAAGGATCAAGTAGTTCTCTTTCCAAATTAGAACCCAAAAGATTATCTATCTCAGAGTCTGAAAAAGACTCTCTTTCCTCTCTTTCCTTTGATAGCTTTGGAGTTGCTTCAGAATCTGACAAAGAAGTCCTTTCCAAAACTTGAAATGGAGGACTTTGTTCAACAAATTTTGGAGAATCATGCTCTTCCTCTGACTCATGCTGTGGATCTGTATGAGATCCCTTTGAAGTGTATGGTTGATGATCTGGTGAAGTTGAATCATCTGGACCCTTGCTTGCACCAGTTTTACCAGGTGAACCATTTGAATCATCAGAAGAAGCATCTTTCTCTGGTTGATCCTGATCCTGTTGAAATACTTCAGGTGGATCTGGAGTCCAAATAGGAAACAAGACATACTTCAAGTCATCCTTTTTAGTTTGACTTGAGATTGAATGCCCATCTGTACCTTCATCATTACCTGCATCTGTACCTGCATCTGTATCTGCACTAATAGACAAATCTGAATATCTAAAAGCATGGGTTAGTGCATCAATATCAAACAAAACTTCTGGACCTTTTCCTTCTACATTTGATGTATGTTCATTAAAGGTCACATCCATGGTCTCTTCTATGATCCTAGTCCTTTTGTTAAATACTCTATAAGCCTTGCTTTGAATAGAGTATCCAACAAATACACCCTCATCTACCTTACTCTGAAACTTACCTAGGTGATCTCTGGTATTTAAGACAGTACAAGGACATCCAAATGGTTTTAAAAAGCTAACCAAAGGTTTTCTCTTAAAGAATAACTCATAGGGTGTCTTGTTATGAGGTTTAATAATCAAAATCCTATTCAAAACATAACAAGCAGTGCTAACTGCCTCTGCCCAAAAGGACATTGGTAGTTTAGCATCTGCTAGCATGCTTCTAGCAGCCTCAATTAGTGTCCTATTCCTCCTCTCAGCTACTCCATTTTGTTGTGGAGTCCTAGGTGCACTATACTGTCTTTCTATACCTTTATCTTCACAGAACTTATTCATCTCATGATTCTTAAATTCTGTCCCATTATCACACCTGATGATCTTAACCTTTTGATTAGTTGAATTCTCAATCCTAGTTATGAATGATCTAAGTATTTCACCTGTCTCATCCTTAGTCCTAAGAAAGAACACCCAACTCATTCTAGAGTAATCATCAGTTATTACCAAACAGTAAGATTTCTTCCCTTGACTAGCTACATTGGTAGGGCCAAACAAATCCATATGTAACAGGTGTAAGGGAGTGGTATTTGTATTTACAAACTTGGTCTTATAAGAGGTCTTGTGTTGTTTGCCTTTGAGACATGCTACACAGTGGTCACTACATTCAAATAACTTTTCAGGTAAGCCTCTCACTAGCTTATTCCTAACAAGTTTATTCATGGTCTTGAAATTCAAGTGACACATCCTCCTATGCCATAGTTCAGATTCAGATACAGTAGCTTTAGAAATGAGACAGTTAACATTTTGAGATTCCATCTTGTTTAAATCACTACAGTATACGTTATCCTTTCTTGGAACTCTCATTAAAATCTTATCTTCAGGTATTTTGAGTTTTTCAGAAAGTATAAGGCATTCTGTGTCAGTGAAATATACAGGATTTTGCTTATCTGTGATTTGACTCACACTAAGCAAATTGTATCTCAATTGCTCAACATAATAAACATCATTGAAAGTGAGCTTACTGCTTTTTACCTTACCTTTACCTGTGATTTTACCTCCTTTAGGATTGCTTCCAAACGCTACATCTCCTCCAGAAAACGCTTTAAAGTCCTGTAGCTTTTTCCTGTCTCCAGTCATGTGTCTTGAACAGCCAGAATCAATATGCCATAAGCTTGGTGGCTTGCCCTGCACATATATAAGAAAAACAATTAGTTTTTCTTGGGAACCCAAACCAATTTGGCTTTGGGTTTCCCATGAGCACCTTTGACATCAACCCTTTTGACAGTGATTGATCTCAGTGCTACATTGGTTTTGGACACTTCAGATTTACACTCATTTTTATGTCTCCAAAAACAATCTGTTTTAGACTTGACAGGGGTTAATGGTTTGACAGTGGTCACCTTTAAGTTTGTATTGATTACCCTGGCAGTGGTAGCTTTACTTGGTATAAACATTCTTTTGAAATGTTTAATACCAGCAGAGGTACCATGCCTGACAGTGGTCAAACCCTCCCCTGTTCGTGTCTTGCCTCTGTTAGCCGTTGACAGGGGCACTGCTGTAGCATTAACAGGGGCTGCAGCCTTGCCTCTGTTAGGCTTATTTATCAACACATGACCTGTACCACTGTTCCTATTATTTTTAGGATTGTAGTAACAGTCCTGTTGAAGATGATTATATCTACCACAAATAAAACATGACTTTCTTTTTACACATTCAAACCCATTACCCAACCTTTGTGAAACCAATTGGTTCCAATTTCTTTGATTACCCCTGGGAATGGATTTATTTACATTACTTGCAGTATGTAACTCAGACTTCTTTGATTTACATGTACACTTATCACATTCAGATTTTAACTTGTCTTTTGATTCAGTATTAACCTTTTTGTGTACATTCCCTAAACCTGAACTAGCCTTGTTGGTTTTCCTGACTTGTTCTAACTGAGCCTTTGCCTTCTCAACAAACATCTTTTTACCCTCTTCTAGTTTAGTACTATTTAGTTCAGAAACTAGACCAGTAATAGGCTTAACACATTTATCCACAGAATTACCACTAGATGTGCTATCACTATCACTCTCATCTTCCTCAGTCCAATCAGATACCTCAACTTTATCAAAATTTACATAATCATCACAATTAACAACTGGATCTACCTTTTTAACCTCCTCAGACACACCTTCCTTAAATGTTTCTAAAACAAAATCAGTTTTAGGTGGGAAATAAGTATGATTATAAGGTGGAGGAACAGCATTAAGGTTGTAACCTAATCCAAGTTTTAATTTATCATGAATTTGAGACTTGATTAAGTTTTGAACACCTTTTGAAACATTTTCCAATTCATCAACTTTCAATTTTATTGACTCCTTATCAGAAATTGCCTCAGCCAACTTAGCACTTAGCATATCAACTTTTGTTTGTAAAGCTTTCTTTTCCCAATTTAGATACTTAACATCTAAGTGAAATTGAGACTCATTCTTTTCATAAGCTTTTATCTGATTTTCTAAGTTTTCAATAGCTAAAGTGGCATGTTGACTCTTTTCCTTACAAGCTTTTAATTCATTACACACAACCAGATTATGATCCCTATAAAATTTAACCATTTTCTTACATGCAGGAGAACATAATTTAGATTGTACCTCATATGGAATGTCTGAAGGCTCTGGTTCTTCTGTGACAGCCATCAAAGCTTGATTCTGAACTACAAGCTCTTCTTGATCACTCCAGTCAAATCCTCCCATTCCATCTTGAGCAATCAATGAATCTGAAGTGGTGTTCTGAACAGGTACCAATCTTCTTTGTGGAGCAGAACTATTTCTCATAATACCATTCTGAGATCCTCCAGCCTGTGTGCTCTTGCATTCTCTAGCAAAGTGTCCCATCTTGTGACAGTTGAAACACTCCACCTTGCTCTTGTCAAAACCAGCTACACCATCTCTCTTGTAAGAAAAGTTTCTGTTCCCAGACCTCTGCATAAACCTCTTTGCCCTGATTGTAATCATTGCCATCTGCCATCTTAAATCCATCTCTTCCAGGTCCTCTTCACTAACTTGCTCTAAATCTTCTGTAGTTAATGAAGAATTCACATGGCTTGCAAAAAATGCTTCCAATACATTATCATTAGCACCAGATGTGCTACAACTACCAGATTCACCAACAGAAACAAAAGCAGCATTGTTTGAGCTACCATTGGACTGTTTCAATGCTAGAACTTCAGGCTCAAAATTCCTCAGATCATTGTACAGGTCTTCAATCTCTTTCTCTTCAAGATCTGGACTTTGTCTAAGTCCCACAGTGTACATATTCCAATCTGTTCCAAGTGATCTTAGAAACTTCCTGTTCAAGTCATCTTTATCAATCTTGACATTGTGATTTTCTAAATCACCCACAAGTTTTTGAAACCTATCAAAAGTCTGAGTCAGAGTTTCAGACTTTACACCTGCAAAGTTTTCAAACTGTTGTTTGAGAAGAGATCTCTTATTCTTCTTGGTGTTATCATTACCACCAAATCTCTTAACAATTGGTTGCATAAGAACCTGAGCATCTTCACAGTTTTCAAACTTCCTTTGATACTCATTAGGAATCGACAAAAGTAGAGTACTTAATGCCTTCCACTCTGTTGCTCTTTCTTTTCTCTCTGCATCAGACTTTGGTGGTGGTCTTTCTTCCTTTTTACCGTCTGCATCCTTAGTATAGTTTGGTCCATTAGTAACCACCTCCCACATCATATAATCCGTAAGCAACATGTATTGCCTAATCCTAGTCTGCCATAGCTCAAACTCATCAGGTTTGAGCATGGGAATCTTTGTAGCTTGTATACCTTCCATTGATTCCATAGACATCTTGTTATTTGTTGATAAAGCTGTGAAATTCAATTACCTTCTTCAAGATCAAAGTAATATCAAGCTCTGATACCACTTGATGATCCCAGCTAGAGATCTTAATATGTATTACTTTGATTGATTATTAATAAGCTTGCGGAATAGTTTATTAATAACTTGAAGAACAAACTTGTATATAACAGAATATCTAACCAAAAGCTTCAATATTATTAACAATAATACGAACACACAACTTGTGTTAGGGTTTACAACCTTGAAGCTAATAACTAGAATGAATTCGTCTTCTATATCTCTCCCTCTAGGATTTTACAGAATCTCTATTTATAACACATAGAGTCCTTTACAAAATCAAACTATTATGGAAATCCTATCTATTCCATAATTATCTCTAACCGACTAACCAACAGTGGTTGAGTATATAACTAACAGAGGTAGTACTCGTATATTATCAACAGTGGTTGAGTACTTGCAAAATACAAACTATATACTAACAGTGGCCCTGTTAGACAAATATACTAACAGCGGTTGTCTTCTTCTAACAGTGGTTGACTTCTAACAGTGGTTGAAGTCTTATACCAACAGCGGCATGATACTTGTATTCTGAGCAAATCTAACAGTGTCTCAGGTCTCAACAGGATGCCTAATCAATCAATAACCATCGCGTGTCATGGGCACCCTCAGATTACAAGTCTTCGGACATCAATACAAGTCAAGCCAAATCAAGTTTATTTGTTTAAACGCTTCAAGACTCAGATGAGTCTCATGGCCCCTATTTTACTGCTTTTCAATCAGGGGTGTGATATTATTGCTGGTTTTGCTTTACAAGTTGAACGCAAGTACAAATTAAATCAAATACTACATGAGTTTCAAGCTAATCAATTTAAAGCCCTCCATAGCATAGTCTGGTAATACGTAGTAGCGTGAATGTTAGTATATGATATCATATAGGATTGACAATCCTCGTCTGGGTTAGCACGCACTAACTGGTCAAACGGACGTATTAGCATTTGGGAAGACAAGTGTGGATTAGGCACTCGTAGGAGGCATTCAAGTTGGGTTTCCTTAATTGGACCTGACACTCAAGTTAAGCTCAGACTATGTGCTCATGGCTGTATAACTTTTATTTTGCTTAATTGCATTTTAAATTCAATTATAAATCTTGCGGTTCATACAAATATGTGTTGACATACAAACCTGTGAGCTCACCAGCGTTTCGTTGACCCATTTTAGCATGTATCACAGGTACACAGCAGTAGGTTGGACTGCCCAAGCAGGAATCATTAGCTCGAGTCAGCATTCATACCATCAGAGATTTAGCTGCATTATTATATTTTGTATAGATTAATTATGTACTTAAATCTCTCAACTTCAAACCGAGATAATGTTAAACAATATTCTGATATAAACTTTTGGTTTTATCAATACAATGTAAAACGACGCCTATAGTGGTCGTTCATTATATCTTATGTGCTTTGTATATTGATTAGTAACACCCAATTCGTGCTTCCGCTAAACAGTAAATTTGGGGGTGTTACAAAATGACTACTATGGATAACAGATGAAAAAAAATACTTTTTCAGATCTGGCTTCTAGTCTGTGCTAAGTTTCTCGTCTAACGATAACTTCACAACCTCAGATCTGGATGTGCCCAAGAGAAGAACTTTTTCTCTTCCACATCTCATAAGTCATCTTTTAAACTTTTCTTGGTGTGTATTAGATTTAAGATATGTGCGACTTTCTATAATGCCTAACCCCATAAGCTTATTTGAAGTGTCACCTGACTCATCATTTATTGAACCATGTCTAACAGGATTCTATTCTCCCTCTTAGCAGCTCCATTCAGCTATGGTGCTTTAGGAGGAGTCAACTATGAAACTATTTCACAGTCTCTAAGATGATCAAGAAACTCGATACTAAGGTCTTCTCCTTTCTTTTCAAATCGGAGTACCTTTATCTTTTTGCCCATTTGGTTCTCTATATTTCGTCCTAATACCTTTTGAACTTTTAAAAGTATCTGACTTATGTTTAATCAGATAAACATATCCATGTCTACTGAAGTCATCAGTAACATAGTAGCTATTTCCATCATTTGTGACGCATCAGAATGGTTCACATATATCCGTGTGTACCAAGTCCAATAATCTATCACCTCTTTCACATGTCCCTGTGAATGGTGATTTAGACATCTTGCCCACTAAACAAGATTCGCATACATCATCCGATTTGAGGTCGAATGATTCCAACACTCCATACTTTTGGAGTTTGGTCGATTCCTTTCTTGTTTACGTGTTTTAGATGATATTGCCACAATTTGGATTTGTCAAGCTTTATTTAGACAAACCATCATTAAATTACTTTGTTGACTTATTCAACACTTTCATATATGCATTTGCAAGTAGACGCTTTATCACCATTTTCATTTCTAAATGAAAAATGATAACTCTGCTTAAACAAGCATGAATTGAAACTATGTTATTTTTTTCATTTATGACTAACAACAACAATAATTTAAATGTATCCTAACTCCAGATTTTAGCATAAGCTTAAACTTTTCAATGGGCGTGACATTCCTTTGTCTCCCATGACTAAGTTGAGCTCTCCATGCTTCAAACATCTACTTTCCTTTAGGCCTTGCAATACAGTGCAAATGTGAGTACCACACCCTGTATCCAAGACCCACGAATTAGAAGTCGCGGTTTTGTGGAGTTTGATGATTCATAAATCCGAATCCTTCAAATATTTTGGGCTGCAACGCTTCTAGTGCCCCTCTGTGTTGCAGTAAAACACATTGCTTCCTTTGGATCATTTGCCAATGCAATTTCATATTCAATATTTCTCTTAGCCCTGCGATTGGACTTTCCATTCGTAGCTATTCCAGATCTCTTCCTTTGCTTTGCATTATGATCAATTGACAACACATGATGAGCTGCTGAGCCAAAGGGCACATCAATCTTATTGATCCCTTGGTCAGCTACTTTTGGGAGTTCCATTATAGAGGAATCTTTCTCATTCAAAACCATTTGACATGAGATTACAATCTGTTTGCATACAGCTGGCATACCGGACATAATTATGGCAATGGAAAACTCTGTATCAAACATCATATTCAATTATTCCAACCTATCAAAGTACCCTTTCATCTCCAAGACGAAAGCACAATTAGAGGTTCCAGGTTTGGGTTTGCAAGCCATGAGGGATCTAATCTCATGAGGGCGTTCTTTGCTTGCCTTTGCCTAAACCGTTTCTTTTGACTTTTGGTTCATGTCTTGAGCCCAAGACTTCTCAAAAGTCCTTTGCAATTCAGGGCTCATGGAGGATGCTAGATACTTTAATCACATCATCATAATGTTTCCGGTGTGTTTCAATCTCCTCTTGGGTTGAATCATTATCAATTGTGGGAATCTGCTCATCGAGAACATACTCCTTGTTCTCGTACCTTAGGCTAAACCTAAGATACGCATCAGTCCATACAGTTTGAACCGGTTAGTCTTTCCCACCCAGGAACTGAGAGTAGTGTGAAATTTTGTAGAATTGGGAACACGAGGATTACAACCATTTCAGTAGACATCTTTGAGATAAAACAGTTTTAGTTAGTTTGAATATTCCTTAATTAAATTACCCAATTTCAAAATAAGGCTGGGATCCATATTTTAGATTCGTTTTATGAAGAGGTTCGCCGTAATCATATCGTGAATTTATTTTAGGTAGACAATGCTTTTGTCAATTTCATTCTCTATGAAATTCCTAGTTCTTTTGAGATTCATTGATTTCCATCAATGGCATGTTAATCTCTGATTATGCTCATCTACCATTCATGACTGGTGTGCCGCGGATCATGAACAAGATAGTGAACTTAACCATGCAAAACCCGCATGGTCCCCGGCTCGAGTACGCTCGAGAATTGCGAGTTCCACATCATTTCTCAATATGTTCTCACATACGAAAGACGTGCGGTTTTCATGGGTTAGCATACTATTCACATTTGCTATATCTAAAATGGGATTTTGTTTTAGTACTTTAGGTCATACTTTGGATCTTGACATCATCCTATCAAAAGTCCTCGGTAACTCCATTGAATGCACAAAGAAACTTTCTTGTAGTTTGTTCACTATGGGTGAGCCGATTTATCAATTGACTAATGATGTAATTTACTTTAATGATAAATATACTTACAGCTCATAATGCATGTAAGGTTTCTCTTTAAACTCTTAAAGTCTACGGTTCTATTTTAAAACATTTTAAAATTCGAGGGTATATTTTAAAACAATTCAAAATATAGGGGTCTAAAGTGCAAATTCTTTTTACCAATTTAGACAGGCCAATTTCCAATTTATCTTTACCTACATACTATTGCAGATAATTAAATGCTAATATTTATCAAGCTATGGCTCTGATACCACTGTTGGGTTTTCTATTCCCTAACTAGATTAATATGCACGCAACGGAAATATAACAAAACAATTAATCTATGGTTATTAGGAAACTAAACCCTAAGGGATCTTAAGTTGAATAAATAAAAGCAATAAAATTAATAAGATAAATAGGAAATTACTAATCTTTGAGAAAACAATTTCTCACGCGTAGACCAACTAGCAGAACCCTCTTGCTTTGGAGGCGAGTGCCCAAACCAGAACACCTCTAATGCTTCACACCCACAAACCAATAGAAATTCCCAAGTCTCCTATGGTCACGACTCTTAGTCGTAAAACTCTTACAAGGAGCAGGAGTAAGAAAGAGAGAGGGAGAATTGAAAACTATTCAATTCAAGGTGCATGAAAATCAAAGGCTTAGGCCCCTATTTATAGGGGAGGAGGAGACCCAAAGTTTGGTCATCCAGCCGATGTGGGACAGACATCCATACGGCGTATGGATCTTCCATACGGTGTATGGATGGTGATTCCACCGCCTTACAAACCCTAGCATCCATACGGCGTATGGATATTCCATCCGCCGTATGGATGGAGATTCCATTTTCTTTTTAGTTTCTAATTAATATCCAATTAATAAACTAAATATAATATAAATTCAATTTTATATTATCTCTCATTTATTTCTCTTACTGTTCATTGAGGGCGACCCAAAAAGGACTCCACTTTTAAAGATAGTCTTACCAATTTAGTTATGACCTTGGACACTATTCCAACAAATGGGAGGTCGATTGAACACATGTTGAAAGAGAGAGGACAGTGATCATTTTTTAATTAAAACGAAATTGTTTCATAACATTTAATTAGTCAGCATTCCACGTAATCATATTAATCCATTCAGCATGACATGTCATGTTAAAAAATATTAATTTAATAACAATTACCGGTTAAGGGTTGTATAAGTCACCCTATGCTTACAATGGAAAATAAATACGAGTTACATACATACAATGGCGGTCAATTTAGTTATGTACACACTAAAGAAGTCAACGCATAGTTATATACATTTACAAACACTTAACCCTTTTCATTTCTATGCAATCTCAAAGGTATGGTGGATGAGACTTCTTGGGCAACAAAAAGACATTGGAAAAACGTATGAAATGATAAATATTAAAAAAATGTAAAAGTAGTGTCTTGGAGAGAAAGGGAAATGAATTTTATCATTTATATATGATCGATGTAAGAAAATATCAGTTAAGTATACATATATAGACTATTGAATGTAAAACATAGCTTTTTGATGCAAACATAGCCCTATCTCCTCGAGGTGATCGAATTTGATAATCATGTAGTTGAATCAAAGAGTAGATATCTCGGCTTTAAACTGATCTAATGGTGCCATCATTACTTGTAAGGTCAGATTGATTTCTCAATAGAGTGTTACCCTCTTTCAGTTTGTGTGGAGATGGACTTCAAACCTTAAACCAAGTCCTTGTCGATTTTGTTGGAATTTACATATATTAAACATAATCATGAGTAAACACAGCGAAAAATCGGATCATGTATAGTAAACAATTAATTAACATAATTACAACGAAAACATCTTGCGTACCTTTTCTTGTTGTGGATTAAGTGAAGAACGAATTTGAGACGCGAACGAACTATAGAGGTTTTAAAATAAAACTCTCTATGGTATCACACACAACACGTTGTTGCTCACCACCCTAGTACAATTAATCAATTAATTCTCCCATTTTTTTTCCTTGCTTGCACCTTTTTTTGGGTTAAAAAAACCAACACCCCTTTGCGGTTTTTTTTTTACTTCGGACGAACAAAATAGAGAGAGGGACCGGATAGGAGGCCAAGGGTTTAGGTTATGATTATTATATTAATGGGTG
Source organism: Helichrysum umbraculigerum (assembly GCA_949592205.1). Taxonomy (NCBI): domain Eukaryota; kingdom Viridiplantae; phylum Streptophyta; class Magnoliopsida; order Asterales; family Asteraceae; genus Helichrysum; species Helichrysum umbraculigerum. Next base: position 13,562,615 of record CATIUR010000002.1, on the reverse strand, counting down.
AGGTTCAAATGAGAATGGAATTTTTGAGAAGAATGGAGGAACCAACTAGAACATGCCACGCGTCACAAATCTCACTTTCCTCCATGTTTTATAAACTTAAATATGTAAGTCGAAAGATCATAAAAATTGCACCATAAAAATCAGAATTTTTTTCTCTTCTATTTGCCATCTCAAAATGTATACTTTCGACATATTTTTTTTTAGGTTTTACAATATTAGTAACACATGTGTTACTAGTTATTAACACATATGTTAGTTGCTATTAACACATGTGTTACTCTCTGTTAACACATGTGTTACACGCTGGTAACATATATGTTACTAGCCTGTAACACATGTGTTACCAGCGTATAACACATGTGTTATAAGCTTCTAACACATGTGTTACCCGATTTCAAAACCCACCAAAAAACCGAAAAAAAGTTCGTTAAAAGTATAACTTGTCACATCTCTAATCGAAGAGAATAAAATGCTAATTTTTATGGTGCAATTTTTATAATTTTTCACAATTTTTAAAAATTTGGAAGAGAGAGTAAAATGACACATGGCTTATTCCTAATGGTTTCCTTATTCTCACCAAAAATTGTTGTATTCATTTGAACCTTACTCTAATATTAATATAACCTTTTATAATTTATAGTAAATAATAGTAAATAATAACCTTTATCATTAATTAATTATAAATCCTTAAATTTAATCCTAATACCTTTCACCTTGGACCCTATAACTCAATAACATTTATTAAATGATCACAAATTGATTAAATAACTCAACTAGTTATTATAATTAACTTAAATTGGTTATATGACCGGTATCTACGTGTTAACACGTGTAGTCCTATAGGCTCACGGATAATCCAGACATATATTTATTTGTGATATAGACATGCATATCCCAACAGATTCATACACAATTCCTCGAGGGATCAAATTAAGTTACACAAGTGGCATTGATTGGGTTGGAAACCATTTTGTTGGTCCTCCCACAAGCCAAGATCAGAGGACAAATATGGTGTGTGATTGTAATTTATAATGTATGAATGCGACTTTATCTTTCATCTTTGCTCAGGAGGATCTGTTGAATTGAAGGTTCTATTTTGTTAAAAAGTTTAGGGTCTGGTTCAGTACAATACAGTCCAAATTAAGTAATGAAATGAAAACTAGCAAGAAACGTACTATATATATTATTAGTAGACTCAACCACCAAGAAGGAACCATGCCTGAGATTTAAAACTTACTGGATATACAACGATACTAAATGACTAGACACCACGAAAACCACACCAAGCGACCAAATGAATCAAAGATACAATTCCACTAAAGACTATCTAGCAGTACCATATACCCAAGTGATGACTGACGAATATGTAGGTAAAATATTTCGTACCCGAATATATATTTTCAACATATTATTAATATTTATAAAATGTAGTCACTAGAGTTACAAACAAGTATAAATAAAATAATATAAATAATAAACAAATGAATAAGAAACAAAAAAATATAAGACACATAAATACGAGAGATAGGTAGAAAACTTATCTCATAAAGAATATCGGTACCTAATAAACATCTTTGAAGAAGACTGAGGCCCATGTTGGACACGGTTCCCTTAAAACAGATTCGCCGTCTACACGTCGTCTGTTTCCCAGGGTACAACAGCCGAAGCAGTTTGTACTGCCGGACTTTACTACACTGCCCAAGATTTCATTAGAGAATTCTTGTATCTCATTAAGAGGTTGTGTAGTTGTATATTCTTGAATGGATACTAAATGCCTCTATTTATAACTTGGTTATTCCCTTCAAGTTTTCTTCACCCACCGATGTGGGACAAACTCAATAACCCACTAAACATACATCAAACACCTTACTTTGAGAATCAATATTTCATTCATATCAACTCCGATTTAGACACATATTATATCGTTCCGAAGCTCTCATCTTGGAGTACGCAAATACATAAACTAGTATAAATATGTATTACATATACATATATAATTATGTGTCTAAAATTAGTGAAATCAACATGATTTCACTAAATTTTCCAACAATCCCCCACATGAATGAATATCGATTGAAAGTACACAAAAAGTTCTATTGAAATCTTAACGGTTGAATCTTGCATAGGATATGTAGGTGGTACCCTTTGAAACCTCCCTTATTAAATGTACTTAGTCTCCTAGCTCTCAGTAGAACACGATGTCTTAGAACTGATCTACCATTTGGGTAGACGACAATACATTTAACACATGATTCTCCCTGACAAGGTCAAGTCCTCATAGTCGTGTTCATTATGGTCCTGAACACTAGCCTGGTTCTGCAAGAGCTCTAAGGAATTGTGCCCCCAACATTTCCCTTCGAAGCGACCCCACTTCTCTCTCACATAGGTGATTCTTTATAATAACTCAAAACGTGACAGTTATTCAGAACTCATTAAAAGCATTATGCTTAACCTCATATCAATGTCACTGTTATTTATTGGAATGGACTAGAAAGTTGAATAACTTCCTCAAATGATTGTTTGGAGGTTTAAGAACTCCCTCACAGTGACCTCCCTTAGTTTATACAATTAGGTTGTCCTATTGAACTTAGATCTTGGGATCTCTAGTCAACTAGGTTAGGTTTCCTTCGTATAAACCATCTTTTAAAGGGCTTTAGTCTCATTCCACAACATGATCTCTTCTCAACCCTATGGTTGTCGGATCCGAAATGTTATCAATTAACTTCACAAAGTTAACAAAGATAACCTACAAAGAGATCAGTTGTTCTAGTGGTATTATGTTGACTATGACAATCTTAATTAGTTATTACAATTCTCACTTGATTGTAAAATCTAAATAAATCCATTATCTCAACATATCTCCACTACACTTTGTACAACAGATAAGCAAATTGAGTACTGTTTTATATTTACTTTTCTGTAAAAGTAATATTATCTTACCTTATATTTCTATGACTCTTTGTGTACTCCACTCTCAATCATCATAGAATTTTTTAGACTCTTCCGTCATGAGCCTAGTATACTTCATCAGTCAATAAACATTCATCTTACATTATGACCTTTGTATACTTTATCCAAACAATTCTAATGATCATTTTGTGCAATATTTGATTAATTAGAATTCGGGTCTTTTCATATCAAAATGCAAGACACCCCCACATTTTTATATTATTCTAGAAAATTTCTTCCCATTTTATAAAAATGTCAAGTATGAGATTTCATACAAGAAGTATTGTCTATTTTGACTTCCCCCACATGTCTTGCATATTGTCATCTTTCTCATATATTCACAAATGATGCAAATTAATTGCCGTTATAAAGTTAATTAAACTCTATATAAATATAGTTTAAAACTTTCTCATATTCAGAGCAATTCTTAGTTATACTCTAGGTTTAACCTAGAAACATAGAATTTAAGCATCTTAATAAAGATGCAACACTAGAATAAGCTCTCCTAAATCCGAGCTCCATTTAGGTAATTCAAATCCCGAAATAATAGAACAAAAGATATATACATCTTTATGTCCATAGTTCTCCTAGGATTTATTCTAACTAAATTCCATATTAAGCATGGAAACAATCTTGCATCATTGTCTCATCAATTTGATTTCACGATATACCAGATCTTTCTGTTACCGAATGAAGATTTAATTTTGTCTATATATAAATTTCATAGAATGGAATGTTCGCTGTTAATTGATCTTTGCAGAAGATCAAAATTAACAAGTCCAAGTCTAGCATGCCATAGACTTCAAGACCTAAGCATAAGAATAGAAGATGCATCATTCTGATTCTTAATAGCTTTCTTATTACAAGGAATCTCGCATGTCCGTTGTCAATATTCATTCTTATTTTTAGACAAAAATTCACAAATGAAACTTAAATACCATCATAAATAATGACATTTAGGAGTGTCTCATATATGATATCTCGTATCAATCATTCAGTTTTATTTCCTTCATAATCATAAAGTGTATACCTTTGATCTATGAAGTTTCGTTAATGCCCCTACAGAGCTTTACCTTAGACTTATCCAATCCAAATCACAAAATTTGATTTATAGCATACTTGTGATAAATAGAATTACTTCCAACACCATAATCTTATGATGTTTTTTTCTCAAGAGATATATACAAATCTCCTTTTAGAATCTTGACTCCGTATTGTCAAGTCATTTTGGATGTAATTCTGCCACTTATTTAACCTCATTTACGTATCAACAACAATGAGGTCGGAAAGAATCAATAAATGAATCTTGTTAGACTCAATATCTTAGTGCCATACATTAAATTCATACTTGAATTTTCACATATTATAACATATCCACAAGTCATGTCGTTATCACTACCTTGTCTTCCAATTTCATAAATTTATGACCACATTCTAACCCGATGTTTTCAAATTTATCTCTTTTCAATGAATTAACTAATTTAGATTTCAATTATTGGCATGACGAATATAACAATCCTTAGATCGTTATATACCAAAATCACCTTTTGTAAAATCCCGTTAAATTATATTACAAATTGATTACATAAGTCAACTATTAAAAAATCTTTCATGAAATGTACTAGTTTTCTACTCATAAAACCTTTTAGCTAATCCGCTAATTTACAACCATACATTATGTAATAATGTAATTCAACTAGAACATTTTTATCGCATGTTTTAATCAAACACAATAATTTAAAGGACTCGTAAAATTGCCATGATAAATTTTAAGAAAAAATAAAACATTATTAATGTTCTCATCATTTTCAATGGTAGATATGTCAATTGCATCAATCATTCATCACCTCTTTCAAGTGATAATCGACAATGCTCCTACAAGTGTCCCAACCGCAAGGAACAAAAGGATGTTTTTGTTGTTCTCAAACACGAGCTTATCACTAAGATTTATAGTACATTAATCCATAGTCAACTTGCTATTGGATGTTACCCTTTTAGAGATATAAAGAGCATGCATGAGAAGGGTTTAAATTGTAGATAACCTCAGTTCTACAAATTCAATTTCTTTTACCAATATCCGATTACATTAATAAATGGCACCCATATCTCGAGTGTCTCATAAGTCTTAAATAGGTCTCCACAAACATGTAGCATCCCCAATATCAAATAACATCTTGAACACTCAATTGTATAGCAGAATTATACATCCACGACGTATAAATGAGCTACATTCATGATATAGTTCCCGTAACGGTCATTTGTGGTCTATAGCCACAATTGTGCTCTCGGCATCCGGCAGCTCATATCCACGAGTAATTACAAAATTTAGAATAATCAACAAACTTGTTTCTAAAGTTTTATTAAATAGTTAACAAACTACTTCTATCATTAGTAGTAGACCATTAATAACACATGTTAACTATTTTCCAAAAATTCAGGAAAGGTATTAACCTTACAACTTGAATAAATAAATGATTTTACTCAATGCATTTGAATTCTATTTTCAAATAATACATGTTCAAGGGAGTTGTACATTTATATTTATTTCAGAAACTATTCATCCACTCCCAAAGTATCATCACTTTTTAAGAGATTTGATCGTTAGTATAATTACACACAAGAGTAGTTACCCCAAACATCACAAACCATCCTCGAGCATCGACAATCCTACCAGGATTATATAAACCTGAGATGGTTCCCACAGTAGCTTCAACGCTTTGCGGTGTCAACTTCGGTACTCCTGAGTTCTTGACATCCATAAACATATTATTACGTTTCATATGAAGGTTTATAACCTTTCATATAATTAATGATAAACACTACTTCTTCTAGAGTAGTAAGCTACTGACATATTTTTAAAGCTCATTGAAATAAAAAACAAACAACTACTTTTATAGTAGTACTTTATGTTTGTAAATTATGTTCACGATTTCGTATGAAGTTGAACAAGGATTTAAAAATTCTTATAACACTTTTATAATCATACCAAGTTTCTAATAAGACTGTACAATATAAATCGTATTGTAAGTTTGCCATTTCATGTAACCATATTTATTATAATATAATGGTACTTAAGCAAACCTTTAGAATACTTTTAAAGATTATCTAATTTTTATAAAAAAAATGTTGCGAAGTGTCGAAAACTCGTTTGACTACACGGTATTATATAGTTGTCCAAAGCTATATAATATAAAATATGCGTACACATCAAAATGATATCCCAAATCAATATGTTTTCGATTTTAATTAAGAGCAGAAAAATAATTCTTTTATTCCCATATTCTAATTCTTTGCCTAAACCAAGTAAGATCTTCATATTTAAATACGTTAAACCAACTAATGATTGAACCTTCCATGAGAAGAATTTTTACTTCCATACAAATATGGATATCAAATCAACGTATTCAAAACATTCTTTTAAAGTTATACCTGAAAAGTCACTTTGTCAAAAGACACAACATATGACGTTAAAAGATACGTTTGACCAAACACTCAAACATATAAACCTTTATTAACCTTTATGTGTTTTTTAAAACACCTTTCAAAATAATGGTTTTTAAAATTGTAAACGATCCAAGTTACATTTAGATCCAAGCTTTTAACTAACCTTCGATTTAAAATAAGATATAGTTACATAACTATATTAGATCATCTACTGCAATACTTATCAACATTGGCAACATTGGTCCCATGAGCTCAGATGACTAAGCTACATTACATACCACTTTCCAAATAAATTTTTTTTTAAACATAAGAACCTTTTTGAATTGAAAGTCCCGTACGCGTAGGATCATATCGGATCGTTCAATCAATTGTAAATGCGGAATAATAAACAATCGATAATGATTCACGAACATACGATTTCTATAAGCTTTTTGTATATATTCACAATTGAATCGTAAAGCTTTACAATCACAAAACCAAAAACGTTTTTCTCCTCTCTCACACACCAAAAACGACTTCACTCTATATCCCAAAGTCTAACCCTAATTCTGAGTTTAACTCTTCTATTTATAGCGCATTCTGACTTACCTGCGACACTAGCCAAGTGTCGCAGGAGCCGACCCATGCGACACTAGCTAAGTGTCGCCATATGCGACACTAGCTTAGTGTCGCCTAAACACTAATTTGTGTATATTTTCTATTTCACTATTCGTTTACAGACTCGCATATACACACTAAACATTATACATACGTAGACTAATTGACTTTGATAATTACAAACGTTTGACCAACTGACTAACACACAAAATGCACCAACAAACTCCCCCATGTCAGCAGCTTGGCCAAATAAGCCTTCAATTAGTCTTCATCAACAAACTCTTTCATGTCTTCAACAATCGGAATCTCCCCCACTGAGGTAGCATGGTCTTCAGAAAAATCTTGATGTTCAGATTCATGTGAATGACATACATTTAGATCTTCAAATTCAGTGACCATCTCTCAATCATCAGCAGCTTCTCCAATAGAATTTATCTTCACAGTCGTTGGAGAATAACCGACATCCTTTACATCTTCAATGTTTGACTTTGACAAGATATGTGATCTTTGAAGAAAATAACATAGAAATGAAATCTTTTTGTATTTTCTTCATAAATAAAAAGTAAAGAACAAAGATTAAAATAAAATTGGAGAGGGGATTGTTTTAGGTCTGCTTAGAGATCATATCAGGCCAACATGCAATTATTAGGATATAGTAAGTTTTATTTTGATTATCAGTATATTTCTCCACTTTAAATTTACTTGGCACACTTAAAACACCTTTTATAAAAGTTATTTCAAGACGATTATTGGTATTGTTGTCCACCTAAACATGTTACATCCGTGTCTGTGAGCTAACCGTTTATTGTTAGTATGAATATTTCACTATGGTCCCCACCATAGATATACCCCTGTTACCCAGACATGAACATAGTTTCCAAATTTAGAAAGAATATAAGAGAATCAATTTTAAGAATCAAGCCAGCGGTGATAGGTCTGTACCGACGTACAACAAAGCAACATAACTTGATTCAGGTTTAAGCAAAACCGATCGTAGTCAAACCAAACTTGGAGTTTTCCAAACAGCGACCTTGTTCAGTATCTTAAGATTTAAGACTTTTCAAGTGCATTAACTTGTGTTTGCTTAGTTTTGAGATTATACTGAATTGAGACCAGGTCTGTACTTACGTACAACAGAGGAAACAATCAGTATACTCCCCCAAAAGATCTCAGATAGACAATCTAAAAGTAGAAGTATGTCAAGCTACGCTAAGGAATTAAGACAATGAGTCGTACATCATAAGGTGTTTACCACAAGATCATAGACATGTATTTAAGTTACTTCTTAATAACCCAGAGACCGGTGTGTATCATGCCTACCAATACATCGTATGATGAAGCTAATTTTCATAAAAACTTATTTAAATATGTCAAATAAACCTACTGACACATCCAAGATAAACCTTAAAATTCCATTTTGTGCATCTCATCTGATGTACTATCATTTCCCAAGTTGCTTACACACACAATCCAATCATCTTTTAAAGAATTTAGAATCTTGCAGTTCACATTTCTGAATTAAATAATCAAAAATTTTAATATTCAAAATTATTCCCCTTGAACAGCAAATTCTTATAATTCCAAAAACACTCCCATGAAACAGAAAACATATTTTTATATTTTTAATTTTAAAAATTTCGTAACGTTGCATTTCTTTGATACTAAAAAGTACAAAGAATGGCTGTTGCATTTCTAACAAAACAAAACAGATGAAATTTAAATAAAAGTTTCAAATTCACATATCAAATCAAGTCAAATGCCTTTTAGCACTTTTACCACCACGTAACTTCAAAAATCTCTTCCAATCACAAATCATCAACATACATACATTCTTCCAGTCACAAAAATATTAGCAAACAAGAACCTGATTGCATCACCACAAACAATCAAACATTAGAGTTTATGGGACACCCAAGACTTGATAAACTTGGGTTGTCCACAGTCATCCATAATCATCACATCCATGAGTTTATGATATTTTAAAAACTCAGAAGATTTCATAGATGTGTTGTTTGCGGATTTTGGTTTCCATACCTGCTTAGGTTTGGATGATTTGTTTTCAACAATGTTGTGCTGTTGAACTTGAGGTCTACTAGGCACAACTTTGTTTACTCTAGCCATAGGTTTTGGAGAGTTTGATGCACAACTAGATACAGGAGAATACGAACGACGCCTTGAAAAAGATTTTGAAAAAAAATTCTTAAAAGAGGAAGTTCTTGGCATCCCTCTACTAAACCTATCTAGGGATAATAGCTTACAATCCCTAATGATATGGCCCTGTTGACCACAACGAAAGCAAGAACGACGTTCCACAAAAGATTTATTCCAATGAGTTCCCTGAAATCGTTTCGGTGGAGGACAATACACAGAAGGTCTATGAATAGGAACATTTGTTGAACATGCAGTCTTTGGTGTACATGTTGTAGTAGATGTTCCTGAGGTTGAGTTAGGAGATTTTGAATCCTTTTTAACATTTTTAACGTGGAAGGATTCATTGTCAACTTTAGCTTCTTCTTTTTTTGCATTTAAAACGTTCATCATTTTCAAGTGTAACGATGAAATTTTCAGGTTTGACATTCATTTTCTCAACCTTAATGGTAGACTCTTCTGGTATATCTTCTACCTCAACAACCTCCTCAACACTAACTGGAGGTTTATTTTCAGCTTTAACAAATGTAGGCCTAACAAGCTTGGCTTGTTTAACTTGCTCATTAACTGATGCATCAACAGAATTTGTGTCTACTTTGGAAGAAGAATGCACAAATTCTTTGATTGCATCCTTAACAGGCATCGGAAGATAGTCCATAGGAGGAGGTACATGGTTATATCCAAGACCTGCCTTGCTTTTTGTATCTTTCCTTTACTTATCAAGGATGTGATCAAATATCATGGATGACGTAGCAAAATTTGACATTTTTCGTTTAAGATCATCTGCTTCAAATTTAGAGTCCTCAAGTTCTTTCTTAAGTAAAGTTATTTCTTTTAAATAACTATCTATAGCATCTTGTTGACTATAGATTTTAGCTTTGAATGCTTTAGACTCATCTTGATAGGCTTTGAATTTCTTTTCATAAGCTAATTCATTTGCTTTCAAAACCTTGTTTGCCTGTGTCAAATTTTCAAGATTTGATCGCAGGTTTTCATTGTCATCCCTGTATCTGTTGTTATTGCCAGTTAATTTAAAACAAGATAAACATTTAAAAGCATTAGAATCAACCTATTTTATTTGAGCCATCATTGCAGTATGTTGATCATCTTCTTCATTTAACAACATTTCCTTTTGATCATAAGCTTCAACAACAACATCCCTTAAATCTGTACAAGTTGCTTGATTTTTAAAATTGTTAATCACAACTTTTGGCAAGCACATGGTAATCATCTCATACGTTCTATTGTCTTTGTCAAACTCTTCTCGTTCCTTGACTGACATTTGTGCTTTTGACTTAAGCACCCCATCGAGTCTTGGTTGCTCATATCGATCAATAGTGTTAAACCAGTTCCACAACTTTGGATCTTCGTGTTCAATGAAATAGCATAGCTTAATCTTTCAATTAGCAAAATCACTATAGAACAAAGATGTAGAATGAGGCATTTTCGTATTGAAAGCCATTTCCGAATTTTCCTTCCAAAATCGAAAACTGCCCGAGTATAGCGAAACTTTTCCGAGACTAAAATTAAGTTAGTTCAAGCTTAAAAATAAAATTTGAAATTACAAAATTTTTCGCGTTTTTCCCGCCAAAATTTCATCCGAAAACGTCAAAAAATGGCCGGGTAAAATGAAACTTTTTCCAGGCTAAAATTGAACAGTTTTAAGCCTATGAAAAAATTTTGAAAACGCAATTTTTTTTTTTTTGAATCTAGAGCGACACTAGGTTAGTGTCGCTAAGAAGTATCGCTATATAGGTGTCGCTAAGAAGTGTCGCTACTAAGTGACTCACACAGTAAAAGGCCGACACTAGGTAAGTGTCGCTATCAAGTGACACTGGTAAGTGACGCACGGAAGTGACGCACTAAGTGAAGCTGGTAAGTGACGCACGAAGTGACGCTAAATCGAGCAGCAGCGGCCAAAAACCCTAAAAATCGAAATTTTCGAAACCCTAACGAAATTTCGAAAACCAAACGTCGAACCAGCACCGAAACACTTCCAGAAAGCGATCTAATCAAGCAAATCAACACATAAACGATAGATAAAAATTAATACCTTCGCGAATCAATCGAAAACGACCAAAATCACGATCAGAAACCGACGAATCCTTGATTCTTGTCTCTGATACCAGTTGAAAGTCCCGTACGCGTAGGATCTAATCGGATCGTTCAATCAATTGTAAATGCGGAATAATAAACAATCGATAATGATTCACGAACACACGATTTCTATAAGCTTTTTGTATATATTCATAATTGAATCATAAAGCTTTACAATCACAAAACCAAAAACGTTTTTCTCCTCTCTCGCACACCAAAAACGGCTTCACTCTATATTCCAAAGTCTAACCCTAATTCTGAGTTTAACTATTCTATTTATAGCGCATTCTGACCTACCTGCGACACTAGCCAAGTGTCGCAGGAGCCGACCCATGCGACATTAGCTAAGTGTCGCCATATGCGACACTAGCTTAGTGTCGCCTAAACACTAATTTGTGTATATTTTCTATTTCACTATTCGTTTACAGACTCGCATATACACACTAAACATTATACATACGTAGACTAATTGACTTTGACAATTACAAACGTTTGACCAACTGACTGATACACAAAATGCACCAACATGAATACTCTTCAAATGTTAACAGTTTCGTAAAAAAAAAAAAATTAAAATTCATTTGACCTTTCATTAAATCCACAAGGAAAGTTGGAATAATGATTAAACTTTCCAATAAAACCATACCACCAAATCAATCAATTCCCAATATAATCCTCCTCATGGAGGCTTGTAAAAGAATTCATTAATTAAATAACCTTTCAAAAGAAGTTTTCTCGTGATTTCTTTTCCACCGTAACTATTAGCATCTCAGTATCTCCTACAATGATTTGCAACACAATGGTACAAACTCTCATAAATTTTAAATTGTTTCACATAATTCGTTCATTCAATGAAACTTATCAAGATTCCTGTAAAACTTATCCGAGTAACGATTAAAAATCTATTTTAAGATTGTAGGTAAAATATTTCGTACCCGAATATATATTTTCAACATATTATTAATATTTATAAAATGTACTCACTAGAGTTACAAACAAGTATAAATAAAATAATAAACAAACGAATAAGAAACTAAAAAAAAAAATAAGACACATAAATACAAGAGATAGATAGAAAACTTATCTCATAAAGAATATCGGTACCTAATAAACATATTTGAAGAAGACCGAGGCCCGTTTTTGACACGGTTCCCTTAAAACAGATTCGCCGTCTACACGTCGTCTGTCTCCCAGGGTACAACGGCCGAAGCAGTTTGTACTGCCGGACTTGACTACACTGCCCAAGATTTCATTTGAGAATTCTTGTATCTCATTAAGAGGTTGTGTAGTTGTATATTCTTGAATGGATACTAAATGCCTCTATTTATAACTTGGTTATTCCCATTAAGTTTTCTTCACCCACCGATGTGGGACAAACTCAATAACCCACTAAACATACATCAAACACCTTACTTTGAGAATCAATATTTCATTTATATCAACTCCGATTTAGACACATATTATATCGTTCCGAAGCTCTCATCTTGGAGTACGCAAATACATAAACTAGTATAAATATGTATTACATATACATATATAATTATGTGTCTAAAATTAGTGAAATCAACATGATTTCACTAAATTTTCCAACAGAATATGACAAATTTAACCCCTTCTTTTTATAACAGATCGACCTGTTGACGTACATAGCATGTGAATTGGCTATTTAATATGTGAAAATAATGAAATTGGCATTTGCATATCATGACCTTTGAAGAATATCTACTCTGATCCCATTTTAGTTTCATCCATTCCATAAAACAACATACATAAACCTTGAAGGTATAACTGATTTAGAACCTCTAATACATAAAACAATAGTCCATTGGAAAACGACCATGATTTTTAGTTCTACATTAAGGTCCGGCATCGTTACTTCATAACATACCAGTTTCAATTTCAAAGAAATTAACCTATTTCTAAGCTGGTGACTTGAGTTAACTTCCATTCATTCACCTCACAATGATATCCAATTTTTTTTTCCTGAAAGCTTGAATACGAGGTGACACATTGGCACTGTGTCATCATTTTTTGTCCACATCATCATCTCCTTCAACAGCCACCATCATAACCATCAGCCATAACTTACTTCCACCTCCGGCCAAATTTTTTGGTCACCTTTCGCCGCCTTCTTCTCTGGCTACATCTCAATAACTAATACAAATCATATATGACCCATTAACACAGTCACATATGATACAGCAATAGATAATTTCGTTATAATTATAAGTGATATGATATGATTTTATTATTTAAATCGTTTACGGTCGAGGGGCAGAGTTGTCGAGTAAAAAAGGAAAACAAATACAAGCTCTTAAGTTATGGATTAAGCTTTGGTTGAGAATCAAGAAAATCAAAGACCGAGGATGCATGCTACAGTCGTTTACGGTCGGTCCCAAAATTAATGTCTTGTTTCGACTTTTCAAAATTTTTCCATTTCAACTTAAACCTTAAATATTTTTATTTATGTTATATAATATCTGATAAAAATTATACCAATGAAAATAATTTAAAATCCAATCTATTCATATATTTTGTAAAAACAAAGCTGAAAAAAAAACTTCAAAAAATTAAAACTCGATAATTACTTTGGAACGGATGTAGTATAAGATTTTAGACATATATAAAGTATAAAATTATCTATTATAAGCATGATAACTTACTTGTAACTCCAATGCCTTCTTAAGTTGTTCTACAACTTCTTTTGCTTTTGGTCGTTCTTCTCTATCATCATGTAAGCACCTGTAGGCAATCGTTTGAAATGCGTACAATGCTTTCGGAATGATCTGTCCTTTTATCTCCTCAAACACCACATGCTCGTGTTTTCCCTTTTCAAAGCTGTGTTTAACGAAAGTTGGTAGATACACACCTTCCCATTTGCGGATCTCAAACGTAGATCTTCCACACAAGATCTCAAATAAAACCACACCAAATGAATATATATCGGACTCTTTGGTTAAGAAACGCAATTTCAAGTAAAGTGGATCCACGTAGCCCTCCGTGCCACATGCACGATCAATAACGTAGTCAGTTTCTTGATTTATTGCACTTATCAAGGAAAGTCCAAAATCAGCAAGTTTTGCATTCCAGCCATCGTTTAATAGAATGTTAGCGGTTTTGATATCCCTATGTATCACCGTTGCTTGTGTTCCGACTCCTCCATGAAGGAATTCTAATGCGGTTGCAACCTCAATGCATATTTTAAGTCGTCTCATCCAACTAAGACGAGTATCATTCAAGTACCTATCAAGACTTCCTCTTGAAGCATACTCATAGACAATGACTTTTGCATCCTTTTCATCACAATAGCCTACAAAACGGATGATATTCTCATGCTTATACTCAAAAAGAATTTGGAGCTCATTCCGAAATTGTTTTTCCCCTTGACCACCGCTTGTATCCAATTGCTTTGCAACAATTGTATCATAACCTTGTGGAAGTTTTCCTTTATAAACTTTCCCAAACCCTCCTCCGCCAACACAATTGTTATGATGGAAGTTTCCTGTGGCTAATTGTACGTCTTCAAGTGAAATTCTGAGGTTTTCTTTGTTGTTTTCCTGTAAACCATGAGACGCCTAATAACATACTATACGTGCATTGATAATAAAAGCAAAATTTGAAAATTATAACAGTAATACTTATAATCTACTACTCCAAATATCTATATATTTTCAAATATAATATGCACCCCAAATATCTATATATTTTCAAATATAATATGCACCAATATTAACATCCACCAGAATCTTATTTTGTATGTTGCCCATTAGAATTGCGTAAAATCTTTTGAGAAGTTTTCAAGTGTTTTATCCTATATAAATAAAAATATCAGCTATTGACGGCAATTGAGGGTACGACCAAAAAATTTAATAACATTAGTTATAAACTTATAACTATAACTAAATAACTATATATAACGGAAGGATCAAAATGAAAGTATAATTTTTCAGGGAATGAGAGAAGTTTCATTTTTTACCCTTAATATTTATCGATGAATATTTTGTGTAAATTTATGTTCAATAATGAAATATTTGTCGATGAATAAAAAAAAACTTAACATTACCCAATACCGTCTTCCACGATGTATGGGGGAGGTGAGATGTAGACAGCCTTACCCTACCATATAGACCTTTAGGCTGCTTTCAGAAATGGACTTCCGACCTACTGGGGGTGAGGATCGAACCCCTGACCTCTGTCTCCAAAGGTGAGGGCTTAACTACTTGATCCAACCCAACTCTTTATTGATGAATATATACACTTAAAAATTCATTTCCCTCCTTACCTAAAAAATTATACTTCTCTCTCGATCCATTATATATATATATATATATATATATATATATATATATATATATATATATATATGGTAGTGATCAAGAGAGAAGTGTCTTTTTTAGGGGGAAAGCGTTAGTATTTATCGAGAAGCATATTACAATTATCAATCAAAACGTCAACAAAAAACTAATTTTGTCGGTAAATAGTAATCAAAATCGATGCAATAAAGAATATTTTAACGAATGAATTTCATTTTTAAGTTATAATATTAGATGATGAATATTTATTTAATTACTTGTTAATATTCACTGAATATTAACTAATAAGCATCACGATGCATATTAAACTTCACATTATTTGAAGCAATATAAAGTTGAGAACTAATATCCAATATATATATATATATATATATATATATATATATATATATATGGGAAGGTTCAAATGAGAACCAATATAAAGTTGAGAACTTTGAGAACTACTAAGAATACATGTTCACATGTGAACGATAATGTGAATAAATCGGTTAAATTGTGTTTTAAGACGTAAATTTACGATTTTTTCGACTTTTCTCTTTCTCAATTTAACATAAATCGGGTGTTCATATATGATTGAAGTTAATCACATGTGAACAAATATGTATTCGTTGTAGTTAGTAGTTCTCATTTCAACCTCCCACTACATACATACATACATACATACATACATACATATCTACATATACACACACACATATATATATATATATATATATATATATATATATATATATATATATATATATATATACATAAAGGTTTGAGTTTTTAAAATAGGGCTAAGTCCCTCGAAATGCAACGAACTTTGCCCAAAAGTCTATTGTATGCGACCAACTTTCGAGGAGGCATAAGAATGCAACCAACTTTCAAAAATGGGTGTTTTAATGTAATTTGCTGACGTGTCGCTTGTTGAAAGTGACACGTGGCGTACGGATGTGCCGCGTGGCTTCCGGAGAGTTTGACAACTCATCGACACGTCAGCAAATTACATTAAAACACTCATTTTTGAAAGTTGGTTGCATTCTTATACCTCCTCGAAAGTTGGTCGCATACAATAGACTTTTGGGGAAAGTTCGTTGCATTTCGAGGGACTTAGCCCTTTAAAATATTAACTTACTTGAAAAGATAAGGCTTTCTCGAGCTCCTCTACAACAACTTTGATTGTTGGACGTTTGTCTTGAGTTTCTTCCACACACGCAAATGCAATTTTCAAAAATGTATCTAACGAATTTTTGTTGGGTCCTCTATTTAGGGTAAATTTGTTTTCACGACTTTCTTCCTTTATCATAGGGTCTATTATTTCATTTATTGTTCCATCAAGGAAGCATCTTCGTGCAACATCTACCAACCCCTCATCACTCTTCTCTTTGTAAATTTGATCATAGGCTACCTTCCCACATAAAATCTCAAACAAAACTACTCCGAAACTATATACATCTGATTCTCTTTTCAGCTTACCCGTCTTCTCATAATCTGGATCCAGGTAAGGATGCCATAAAATCCAATTTAAGATATCATAGTCATGTTGATTCGAATTAAGGAATACAGAGTAACCAAAGCCAGCAATCTTTGCCCCAAAATTCTCATCTAAAGCAATACTGCCGCTCGCAATATCACGGTGTAATATCAGTTTTTGATCTTCCTTCTCGTAGTGTAGGTACTTTAATCCATATGCAACATCGAGGCATATTCTCAAACGTTGTGCCCAAGTAAGTGTAGACTTGTCTTTGCTTTCTTCCAAATAAACATTAAGGTGATAAGAAGGATTCTCAAAAACGAGGATCATCTCGAAATCTTCTTCGCAAACTCCAAGTAGAGTGACTATGTTACGATGCTTACAAGTTGTATGCATTTCAATCTCGTTAAAGAATAATTCTTCTCTTTTTTGGTCTTCTCTACGGAGGAGGCGTTTTAATAATACAGTGGTCGTCTCTTGGGTAGCTCACCTTTATTCCTCTCTTCTAATGAGGCAAAAATTTCTTGATCGAAATGCTCAAGTTCTGCTCTGTAATAGCAATAGTATCCGTCATCTCCAACGTAGCAGTGATGAGAAAAGTTATCGGTGGCCAATATTATATCACTGAGTCGAATGTTAAGGTGCTCCAAGAAATTTGCCTGCAACATTGTAGTAAGGGGTACAGACTCTTGCAGCATATAATTTGCTACTCCATAAGAATATAAAAAACAAAATTGAAAAAGAACTAATGAAGTGGTTATCTATTAATAAGGGTGTAAGCAAACAGAGCTCGAACTTGGTTCGTTGGGCTCATGAGTATGTATTATTATGTAATTATTAGTTTTTATTCAACAGGTTTTGTTTTGTATACGACAAGCGATTCCACATGTTTTTTAATAAAAAACGTCGAAAAAGTTCTACATTTTAAAATATTATTAAAATATATAGTTAATTTTATAGGATCCATGTGTATATTCGGGTTATAATACTAGCATGCATATATAAAAAATAAGATTTCTAAAAATATGTGTATATATATAAATTTAAAAATATGCATATAGATGGTGATTTTTTAAATAATTTTTCATCAACTCATGAAAAGTTATATACATAGTGAAATTAAAAAATTATGATATTAATCACTACAAGTTAAAAATGAAATTAAAAGGTAGCTAGCTTTAGTTGGATGTTCTGAAAAACATGATATCATCCCTTGTATTATCAATTATCTGTTAGTAGGGATCAGAAAAAAAACCGAAATACCGAAACCGAACCGGTACCGAACCGGATCGGTACTGAACCGGTACCGACCGTTACAAATGGTACGGTATTCGGTTTTTGATTTGGGACAAAAAAAAAGCGGTACCAACCGGTTCGGTATCGGTTGGTACCATACACACAAAAATACCTAAACCGAACCGGAACCGCACCGGACCGGTACCGAACCGGTACCAACCTATACAAATGTTACGGTATTCGGTTTTTTATTTGGGACCCAAAAAAACCCGGTACCAACCGGTCGGTACCGGTATGGTACCAAGCTCACCCCTATCTGTTAGGATTATATGAAGAATTAAATGTTAAGTTGAGATGGAATATTTATAATCTAATGTTGGAGTATTAAATGTTTTTTTTGGTCAGTGGGTAATCACGTGAGGCATGAAGCTGTGATTATTAATCTCATGTGGAGTAGACAATCGAGCCGCACAAATAATAAGTCGCGCCACGTCTTTAATGTCGGCTAGAAAACTTATTCTCCAAGTTTGTTCTTTATATAAATATAACCTTTGTATTTCCAATCGAGTAGATTGGATATAACCACGTTATATTCTCGTGTTCGTTTATTATTCTCGTTATCTTAATTGCTTGTATTTGATCCGTTGATTGTCGTGGGGTATAACTAGGGTTATACGTAATTTTTGATTGGGTCCTAAAAACCAATCATTATCTATATGAAATAAATAAATTATACGAGTAATAAGATAAGATATCTAAGAAGTTAATACCTTCCGGTAATTGTTCCAAGAACTTTCAACTGCATAATTTGAATGTTCCTTCAACATCTGGGAATAAGTTAACATACTATACATGCATTGATAATAAAAGCAAAATTTGAAAATTATAATAGTAATACTTATAATCTACTACTCCAAATATCTATTCTATATATTTAAGGAAGGATCAAAATGAAAGTATAATTTTTCAGGGTTTGAGAGAAGTTTCATTTTTTACCCTTACAATTCATCGATGAATATTTCAATCAAGAATAGTTTGTGTAAATTTATGTTCAATGAAATATTTATCGAGTTAACATTACCCAATACCGTCTTCCACGTTGTATGGGGAAGATGAGATGTAGACAACTTTACCCCTACCATAAGTAGAGAGGCTGCTTCCTGAAATTGACCTCCGACCTACTGGGTGAGGATTGAACCCTCTCTAAAAGCAAGGGCTTAACCACTTGATCCAACCCAACTCTTTATTGATGAATATATACACTTAAAAATTCATTTGCCTCCTTACCTTAAAAATTATACTTCTCTCTATATCCGTCATATATATATATATATATATATACTTCTCTCTATATCCGTCATATATATATATATATATATATATATATATATATATATATATATATATATATAAAGGTTTAAGTTTTTAAAATTAACTTACTTGAAAAGATAAGGCTTTCTCGAGCTCCTCTACAACAACTTTGATTGTTGGACGTTTGTCTTGAGTTTCTTCCACACAAGCAAATGCAATTTTCAAAAATGTATCTAACGAATTTTTGTTGGGTCCTCTATATAAGGTAAATTTGTTTTCACGACTTTCTTCCTTTATCATAGGGTCTATTATTTCATTTATTGTTCCATCAAGGAAGCATCTTCGTGCAACATCTACCAACCCCTCGTCACTCTTCTCTTTGTAAATTTGATCATAGGCTACCTTCCCACATAAAATCTCAAACAAAACTACTCCGAAACTATATACATCCGATTCTCTTTTCAGCTTACCCGTCTTCTCATAATCTGGATCCAGGTAAGGATGCTTCCAATTTAAGATATCATAGTCATGTTGATTCGAATTAAGGAATACAGAGTGACCAAAGCCAGCAATCTTTGCCCCAAAATTCTCATCTAAAGTAATACTGTCGCTCGCAATATCACGGTGTAATATCAGTTTTTGATCTTCCTTCTCGTAGTGTAGGTACTTTAATCCATATGCAACATCAAGGCATATTCTCAAACGTTGTGCCCAAGTAAGTGTAGGCTTGTCTTGGCTTTCTACAAAATAAAAATGAAGGTGATAAGAAGGATTCTTAAAAACGAGGATCATCTCGAAATCTTCTTCACAAAATCCAAGTAGAGTGACTATGTTATGATGCTTACAAGTTGTATGCATTTCAATCTCGTTAAAGAATAAATCTTCTCTTTTTTGTTCTTCTCTACGGAGGAGGCGTTTTAATAATACAGTGGTGCGTCTCTTGGGTAGCTCACCTTTATTCTTCTCTCCTAATGAGGCAAAATTTTCTTGATCGAAATGCTCAAGTTCTGCTCTGTAATAGCAATAGTATCCATCATCTCCAAAGTAGCATTGATTAGAAAAGTTATCGGTGGCCAATATTATATCACTGATTCGAATCTTAAGGTGCTCCAAGAAATTTGCCTGCAACATTGTAGTAAGGGGTACAGACTAGCTCTTGCAGCATATAATTTGCTACTCCATAAGAATATAAAAAACAAAATTGAAAAAGAACTACACTAATATTTGTGATATTTTGTTGATTCCTTTCAAGTTAATTAACTGATTTCAGCTACAGCATGATATATTTAAACGCATTGTAGGGATCCAAAGTGAAATTGAGATTGACTTATGTTTAGTTATTCAGAATGTGAATAGAGGAATGTAAGCAAACAGAGCTCGAACTTGGTTCGTTGGGCTCATGTGTATGTATTATTATGTAATTTTTAGCTTTTATTCAACAGGTTTTGTTTTGTATACGACAAGCGATTCCACATTTTTCTTTAAAAACGTCGAAAAAGTGCTATATTTTAAAATATTATTAAATTAAAATATATAACTTAATTTTATAGGATCCATGTGTATATTCGGGTTATAAAACTAGCTTGCATATATAGAAAATAAGATTTCTAAAAATATGTGTACATATATAAATTTAAGAATATGCATATAGAGGGTGATTTTTTAAATAATTTTTCATCAACTCATGAAAAGTTATATACATAATACATAATGAAATTAAAAAATTATGATATTAGTTACAAGTTAAAAATGAAATTAAAAGCTAGCTTTAGTTAGATGAATTTGAAAAAGATGATGTCATCCCTTGTATTATCAGTTATCTATACTAGCACAATACCCACGCAATGTAGCAGTGAAAGTGGTGACGATAGATGGAGAACGAGTAAATGTTTTAAAATAAAAACATATTGTATCCGGTCCGTCCCATTTAAAATGTCAAAATTACTATTTTGGGTAGTGTAAATTTAATATGAATGAAAATTTGAATTTAAAAATTGTGGTTAGTGGAAAATAAGTATTAATTAAAATTTGAATTTGAAAAGTGTGGTTAGGGGATAATAATTAGAATCTGAATTTGAAAAGTGTAGTTAGCGTAATTCGAAAAGGGTAGTTAGTGAAGCATAAGTAGTAATTAAAAATAATATATAATGTGATAGGAGTATTAATGGAAGTGTAGTTAGTGGAGAAAAAATAGTAGTAGAAGATAATAGAGGAATGAGATAGGGGTAATTTACGGAATATTTGAATTTTTAGAAGTGTTAAAAAGTAATATGGGATGATGCATTATAAGTAGTTATAGATTATATAGATAAATATAAAATAAATAAATTATAATAAGATAAAAGATATCTTAGAAGTTAATACCTACTGGTAATTGTTCCAAGGACTTTCAACTGCATAATTTGAACGTTCCTTCAACATCTGGGAAATAAGTTAAGTTATTGATTGGCATAATAAATAAATAAATATTGATACGATAAAATAATAAGTAGATCGAGGAGAAAAGGAAAACAAAAATAGAAGAATTAATTAAAATAAAGATTAATCTGTACGTTATAAATACTATTTCAAGCAAAGGTTATGTTTTTTCATCTTAATTTACTTGAGCATGTACAGTGATATTCAACTTCTGTTGTCTTTCTTCAACTGTACGTACTTTAAAGGGAAAATTCATTAAAGGGAAATGTGAAATATCAAAAACCTCGATAAATTATGTAGGATTATGGATAATATACGTGATAAATGTCATCAATTATGAACATATAAAAATTCTGTAGGATTATGGATTATATGAATTATTCATATTAGGGGTGTGCAAATTTACCCGAGAACCGAAAATACTCGAGAATCGAACCGGATCGGAACAGAACCGGACCGAACCGAGTATATTTGGTCCGGTCCTCGGTCCTTGTTTTTCTTATTTTTCGGTTCTCAGTTCGGTTCGGTCCGAGCCCGGTTCGGTTCCCATGAACTATTCAGTCACTTCAGTGTGCAAATTTCTGGTATAACCGAATATACCCGAGAACCGAATTAGACCGGAACCGAACCGGAAAGAACCGAGTATATTTGGTCCGGTCCTCGTTCTTTGTTTTTTTTATTTTTCGGTTCTCGGTTCGGTCCGCTTTTGGACCATGAACACCCCTAATTCATATAGTATATTTTCTAAAAGTATGTAAAACTTGGTAACTATACGTCACCGATCGTAGGGCGCGCTGAGCAAAAAACTGAATTGATCAAATCATAACCATATTAACCGTCAAAGCCGAACCGAATTAACCTAATCGTACATATAACCAACGGTTTAGTTATCATTTTTGGATTAACCGAATTGAAGTTTTTTGGTTCGGTTATGAAAATAGAGAGTACCCACCTCGGTTTTAACCGCCTGCCCCATTCATAATTCATATAGCGGTAAATTATTATATTCATACTTATATTGTACTAATATTTAAATTAATATTTATAAGCATATTTGTAATTAGCCACTTGCAGTATCAAACACTCAAATAGTTAAACTAACATAATCATTTTACTAGATTATAACCCGCGAATTCACGGGCTAGCACATAATTTTTATACAGTGTTTATATTACATTTTTATTTTACTACACAATTCTTAATTAACATATTTGTGAGGCTAACATTGTATAAATGTTTTTAATTGGAAAGAGAGACGTATATGTCTTAAGTTTATTAAATATCATTAAATATGATTAAATTAAAGTAATCGAAACATTGTTTATTTGTTAATAATAATACTCTACATATTGTAGATCTCAATGATAGTATAATAATTTTTCGGTACTCAAATTTTATCTTTTATTTCATTAATGTAAGATATCTTAATTTTTTCTTATCAAAAGAATGGTGTTTTTCATTATAAACCAATTTTTACGTTAATACACGACACCGAATCAAATTTCCTTTATAACGTGAAAAAATAAGAACTTGAAAACCTAATATTTTCAAGCTTATAAAAAATATTCTTGAAAACCTAATATTTTCAAGCTTATAAAAAATATTCTTTCACATATATTTTAATCAAAACTTATATATATAAAAAATAGTTTATAATAGTTGATCAACACCACTTGTACCATAAGTATGTGATAAAGAGAAACATGTAATACTAAAAAGTTGATAAGTAATATAAGATGATGTTGCACAGTAAATGAGTGGCATGTTGTATTTAGTTAAAAAAAATATCATAAAAATAATCCGTCATGACAATATCATGATTTTCTTCACGGACCATAAACCCATATTTAAAATAAACTAATGTTTCATTTTTTGTTAACAAAAGTTAAAATGCAACTCTTTTATTGTGCAAGGGCATTTTGCGTTTTTATTATCGAGTTATTTGGTGTATTAAAATTACTTTTTCTTTTTAGAAAGTTGCCATTATAATTTGGATTGTTGTGATAATAAGGCTAGTTATATATAATTACAAAGTTCATAATTCACAAAAAAAAAAAAAAAAAAAAAAAAAACAGAAAAAAACTATTTCCATGGGGTTAAATCCAAATACTACAATGCAATATCAAATTATTGTATTAAATCCAAGCAAGTAACAAAATTAAAGTTAATAAAAAAAAAAAGGAAAAAATCTATCCGAAATTTATCGACTCTTAGTGTAGAATGTTATTTTTTTTAGGAAAAAACTGAAACTAAATAATAAATTGGGGAAAAAGATAATTTGGAGGGTATCCCTGACTCCTGTACCATATTTTAGTGTTACGTGTTCGCCCCACCCTGCAAGCTGAGCATCAACGCCAGTTAAATCACATGTCCACAAATCACCCACATATGCCAAGGCCAAATTCGAAGCCGTGTCCTATAGGTCACATATGTGGGGTCTGAGGTTTATAAAAAAGAATGAACAATTAACCAAATTGAAATTATAAATCTTACATTTGGGATAGAAAGTTGAAATCCTTGGAGACATTTAGTCGAACATCTCGTGTACATTCACGAAACTTGAAAATTTATAATTAATCGATGAAAATACATTTGATAATTTGAGAAAAAATAAGTTGAAAATGAAAAATTAAAACTACTATTAGCAATTTAACAATACATAATGGATATATATAATAAAAAAGTTAAAGAAAATATTCAAATTCGATTTTATAAATGATGAATTGAGGCCACTGTATATAATAACAAAGTTCATAATTCACAAAAAAAAAGATAGGAAAAAAAAAAACTCTTTCCATGTGGTTAAATCCAAAGACTACACTCAATATAATATTATTGTATTAAATCCAAGCAAGCAACAAAACTAAGGTTAATATAACAAAAACAAAAAAGGAAACAAATATCTATCCGAAATTATCGACTCTAAGTGAAAATGTTTTTTTTTGTAGGAAAAAACTTAAACTAAATAATAAATTGGGAAAAAAAAGGTAATTTGGAGGGTACCCCCGACTCCTATGCCATATTTTAATGGTACATGTTCACTCCATCCCGCAAGACGAGCATTAACGCTGGACAAATCACATGTTCACAAATCACATGTTCACAAATCACCCACATATGTCAAGGCACAGAGTTGAACCCGTGACCTATAGGTCACATATGTGGGGTCTATTTATAAAAAAAAAAATGAACAACTAACCAAATTATAAATCTTACATTTGGGATAGAACCTTTGACATCCTTCCTTATAGACATATAGTCGAACATCTTGTGTGCATTCACGAAACTTAAAAATTTATAATTAATCGATGAAAATATATTTAATGATCGGAAAAAAAATTGAAAATGAAAAATTAAAATTACTATTAGCAATTTAACAATACATAGTACATATATATAATAAAAAAGTTGAGAAAATATTCAAATTCGAATTTATAAATGATGAATTGTTTGACAATCATTATGTGAATAAAGATTAAATCTTGATTTGTATTTACCTTAAATAATTTAAAATTTAATTTAATTAATTGTTGAAATAAGAATAAAGGGGTAGTTTAGACATTTGATTATCCCTTCTCCACTATTTAGGTAGTCATTTTATTAAGATAAGATCAATGGTCTAAATTAAACACTTTAATTTATTAATGGTGGAGATTAGTTTATAGGTTACTAAAAATAAAATGACTACCTAATTATTATGTGGGGTCTATTTATAAAAAAAAATGAACAACTAACCAAATTATAAATCTTACATTTGGGATAGAACCTTTGACATCCTTCCTTATAGACATATAGTCGAACATCTTTTGTGCATTCACGAAACTTAAAAATTTATAATTAATCGATGAAAATATATTTAATGATCGGAAAAAAAATTGAAAATGAAAAATTAAAATTACTATTAGCAATTTAACAATACATAGTACATATATATAATAAAAAGTTGAGAAAATATTCAAATTTGAATTTATAAATGATGAATTGTTTGACGATCATTATATGAATAAAGATTAAATCTTGATTTGTATTTACCTTAAATAATTTAAAATTTAATTTAATTAATTGTTGAAATAAGAATAAAGGGGTAGTTTAGACATTTGATTATCCCTTCTCCACTATTTAGGTAGTCATTTTATTAAGGTAAGATCAATGGTCTAAATTAAACACTTTAATTTATTAATGGTGGAGATTAATTTATAGGTTACTAAAAATAAAATGACTACCTAATTAACACTCTATTATAATATATAGTGTAGATTAACAGCCAGTCATATCTTGTCCGACGCCTTCGTTCTTTCAAATCTTGAATTCTCAAAGAAAACAATCAATGATTCATATTTATTTAGTGTATAAACTAAAGAAAAACAAAATCAATAACTTTCAATCGATGAATAATTGTTTAGGCCGTAAATGGTTAACCGAACTAACCGTCCTATATACGGATGTTAACCAAATTAACCGATCCGTTTATTAACCGAACCGAACGGTTAAAGAATATTGATTAACCGAAAGTTTGATTATGGGGAGTTTTTGGTACGTATCCGCCCCACCCTCACCCCTAGTCACCGGGCTCCTCCACATATCAAGGAAATATACCAAATATCAATCAAGCGTACACACCTTTTGCCGATCAATTACCTTCATAAAATGAATTTTTAACAATTTTTTTTAAAAAAATATATATACATTCCAGATCAATAATCAAAATAACTGATCATATGACTCACGGTTGATTTTCTAACTGTATTAGTTATCAGTTTATGTGTTTTTTATATACTACTATGATATGATATGATGCATATATAATTCTATCACGAGTTTGTGATTTATGTATTTTGAAATAACATTATTAAGAATCTAACATTTCCTTAAATGAGAATGAATTAGTATACTATGGACCAATTAATAAATTGAAGACAAAAAGGAAAATAAATTTTTATATTATATATATACACACACTATTGACTTACTTGAAAGGATAATGCTTTCTCAAGCTCTTTGACGACGACTTTCATTGTTGGACGTTGGTCTTGAGTTTCAGCCACACACCAATATGCAACATTTATAAATGTGTCTAGTGAATCTTTGTTGGGTCCTTTTGTTGAATTACAATTGTTGTCACTGCTTTCCTCATTAATTATTATCGGATCTATCATTTCCTTTAGTGTTCCATTACGGAAGCATCGGCGTGCCACATATGCCAGCCCAAGATCTTCACTCTCCTTACAGTACATTTCATCAAAGGGTCTCTTTCCACATAACATTTCAAACAAAATTACTCCGAAAGTATATACATCCGATTCTCTTTTTAACTTACCTCTATCAGCATATTCTGGATCAATGTAACATTTAGTGCCATACATTTTATTGAAATAAAGAGCATCATCTTTTTGGTTCGGAGGAAGGAACACTGAGTACCCAAACTCAACAATCTTTGCCCCAAAATTCTCATCTAAAGCAATTGAGTCTGTTTTGATATTGCGGTTTATGACTGTCTTTTGGTCTTCCATCTCATGGTGTAGGTACTTCAATCCACATGCAACATCAAGGCATATTTTCAAACGTTTTTCCCAAGTAAGAATAGACTTGTCTTTTTGGTTTGTCAAATAATCCACAACGTATCCATTAGAAGCATCCTCTACGACAAGGATCTTCTCAGAACCTTCATCACAAAATGCAAGAAGAGTTGCTATGTTAGGATGCTTACAAGTTGTTAGCATTTCAATGTCTGTTAAAAATACATTTTCTCCGTTGTCTACTCCGGGGCGCAGACGTTTTAAAACGACAGAGGTGCGTCTCTTGGGTCGTTCACTTTTATTATTATTATCTTCTACAGAGGCAAAATTTTCGTCATCCAAATATTCAAGGTCTGCTCTGTAATAATCATAGTGTATGGTTCTAGGAGTAATCACCGTGTCCGAAAAGTTATCGGTGGCCAACATTATATCATCGAGCCTAACCTTCAAGTGACTCAGTTCTAGGTTGTTTCTCTGCAACATTGTGACACAGAGGGAAAAAGAAAAGGCTGTTACTTGAAAATAGTTTGTATCATAAATTCATAAGAAACAAAAGAAATATAAAAAGAACTCCTCAATTCTTTTTGGGATGAAATTTTGGTCGAACCGAGGTATACCTTTTCTTTTTAATTTATATGATTATGATTATGATTATGATTATGATTTACTTTATTTACTTTATTATTTACTTTATTATTTACTTTATTAAATGGGCAAAATACAAAAGATTTGGATCAGAGGAGCAGCTCCTCTTAGAGGAGCAGGAGGAGCAGGAAAAATTCACTGCATTTTAGGGCAAAAATTCGCTCAAAATTCACTGCATTTTACCAACGGAGTAATTACTGCATTTTACACTTATAATATTTTACTGCATTTTAACGACGATTTACTGCATTTTAGCGATTTAACGACGATTTACTGCATTTTAGCGATATTTTTACTGCATTTTAGTGACATTTTACTGCATTTTAGCGACACTGCATTATGACACCTTCAAATTTGTTTTTAAAATGCAGTAAATTTTTCATGCTCCTCCTGCTCCTCTAAGAGGAGCTGCTCCTCTGATCCTTACCCAAATACAAAATAGTGTAGTACTTTTTACGTACTTCAATGTAAGGTATAAAATTTTATTTTCGTTAATTGAAGGTATCGAACTTTTAATTTGTCATCAAATTAGGAATTGTACAAAAAAAAAATTAAAAACTCAATTGATAATTAACATTATATGGTTTATGAAACTACTGTAAATTGATAGATATATTAAAAAAAAAAATTGAGTATACAAAATAACCCGATATTAGTTTAATACTATAGTGGAATTTGAATAATCCTAAAAAAGCCCATTATCACTTTCAACTTCGATTTCTCTCTTCTCACTTAATATGTTTTATAAATGATTAAGAAATACGAATTGATTAAGTATATATGTTATTTGTAGAAAAAAATTCGTTAAAAACTCGTCATTTACAAAAGGGAAAAGTCTCTCGAAATGCAGACCCAAAATCTATTGTATGTGACCAACTTACGAGGAGGCATAAGAATGCAATCAACTTTCAAAAAGTGGGGTTTTTGATGTAATTTGCTGACGTGTCGATGAGTTGTCAAACTCTCCGGAAGCCACATGGCACATCCGTACGCCACGTGTCACCTTCAACGAGCGACGCGTCAACAAATTACATCAAAAAACCCACTTTTGAAAGTTGGTTGCATTCTTATGCCTCCTCGTAAGTTGGTCACATACAATCGAATTTGGGTCAAAGTTTGTTGCATTTCGCGGGACTTATCCTTTTTACAAAATGACGATGAAAAACATTCCCTAATTTGATTATTACAAATTAAAAGTTAGATACCTTAAATTAAAAACTCTAAAATTTTGTACCTTAGATAAGGATACAGACCAACTATAGTACATTTTTTCTATTTTACCCTTAAAGCACTTTCAATGAACAAAAGCTATTCAAAGTTTTTTTGTTTGACACCTCAAAATTTTTATAAAAAAGCTGTTATAAAAAGCTTTTTCTCCAATAACAAAAGGCTTTACAAAGTTTTTTTTTTTTTCCAAAATTTATACACACAAACTTCTAAAAAGCCTTTCATGGAAGACTTCAGAATTGTCAAGCTTTGGCACAAAAAAGCTTTTCCTTTCACACAAAAAAACTTTAGAAAAAACCCTTCATCGGAGATGCTATTATTAAATTGTAGGATTTCAATAAATTCCACTTGCAATTGACCATGGGGTAATATTTAGTATATAGGTACTCACACCCGCAAAACTCATGACGCCCTGGAGAACTTACATGTTCATTTTGAACTTCAGACGCCTCCCACTGAGCTAGGAGAGTTGCCCGGAGTCATCTTTATGAAGTGGACAATGACTTGTGTCAAAAGAACACGGGATCAGGTATTCCCGCCAATTTACACCTTTACAGATTTGATGAAATGCATACGAGACCAAATTGGTGTTCAATTGCTTATTTCGTGAAATGACCCATTTTTTGTCACAACGTTGATTGAATTTTCGATATTTCGGTTACATAGAAACTGCTATTAAACAACGCTGGTAATATTTTAATGAATTATACATCTATGTATGTATAACCATATGTCTGAATACAATGAGTTTTTCAAACAGTAACTACAATCTGCAATTTGTTGTTTACAGTTGATGAACCCCTATTAACTGAAAGTTGTTTTTGAAACAGTTTTTCAAATCACATGGACAATTTTGTAGTTTAGACGCTATTAATTTAAAGTTGATAAAAACAACCCAACCAGGCAACCAACCCAAGCCAACTCATGACTAGTTTAACCAATTTTGACCCACCACATTTTAACACTTTTATGTCAACCACGTATCTTGACAATCCCTTAATATCAACAAAAAGAAAAATTAATTAATAGACATGGCAAAATGATGATAGCAGAAAAGAAAAAAGTGGGGGTCTTACAGGAAGACTTTGATATGGCAGCTGAAGTTCCAATGCTTTCTCTAGTTCATGGACAATATATTTGATATCCGGGCGTTGTGCTCTCTCATCATTTAAGCAAGAAATTGCTGCTCTTAAGAAGGTTTCTTGTGATTTCCGGCCCAATTCATCAAGTAGGACAGGTCGGATGACACCAAACATTGATGATTTTCCATAATGAAGTCTGGCTAATGGAACTAGAAACCTATCATCTGAATTCGGAATAAATGCCTTCCTCTCATAAAATATTTCCAATAAAACAACACCAAAAGAGTAGATGTCCGACTTGTGTGTCACACCTCCAGTCTTTTCAATTGCTGGGTCCATATACCCTGTTGTGCCAATAGCTTCTGAAAGGAGAACCTGATCCATTCGATCTACCAAATGTTTGATGGAATATTCAAAGCCAGATAACTTGGCCTCAAAATTTTCATCTAATAATATCGTGGAGCTGTTGATGTTACGATGTATCACGGAGTAACTGCGTCCATCCCCATCCCCATTATGGATGTAACTTAATGCACGCGCAACACCAATACTGATCCTCAACCTTTGAACCCATGTGAGGGTTGGTTTGCTTAGATGCATCGAGAGACTTCCCTTGGCCTCATGCTTGTTTATGATCACCTTCTCACCTTTTTCATCGCAAAACCCGATAAAAGAGACTATGTTTTCGTGCTTGAGACTGGAAAGCGCAGAAATCTCTGTCAAGAACTCGATTCCCTGCTTATGCTTACTGTCTAATCTCCTCGCAACAATTTTCGCCAACTCCCCTGACCGCAAGAGCTTTCCTTTATAAACCGTGCCCAATCCACCACGCCCAATGATCTTTTTATCATCAAAGTTGTTGGTGGCTTCTAGTACGTCTTCAAGTGGGATTTGTAAGTGACTAAACGTTGTGATTGTAGATGCCATATCTTTGTTGATCGAATGAATTAGAGTACTAATAAGATGGATTACAAATGAATATGAAGGTAAGATATACGATGTGTATGAAAGCAACCAAGATCTCTTTGTTACAAGACTTTTTTTTTTTTCTTTCTTTTTACAAGATCTAAACAATCAGTGAACAAATGAAGTTGTAAACTTCGACTTTAACCGATGGGATGTTACAGAAATAAAGGGGTGTCGGGCACCATCTGTGATTTTTTTATTAATGGGTGGCTTACAGGTTGGACACCATCCCGACAAAGGCTTTCTTAATTCTTAACGGAAGCTGATTCTTTCACGTAGCTTTTTAATCCATCCACGGAGACTTTGTGTAAAAAGACAAATATACCCCTCAATTGTTTACCTATTTAAATTTTTTATTCCCGAAAACCAAGAACACGTGTTATGTTTTAGTGCCTCAAACCCCATAGCAGTATAGCACTATAGCAGATCAACACCATCCCCTTCCGTCTTTCTTTCACTTCCTGCAGCAGGGGCGGATTCAGCTTGAAACCATGGGGGTCCTTGGCCCCCCATGAAATTTGTCCAAACAATGTTAATATTATAGTAATTTTAAAGTGGACCCTAACTCAAATCTAATTTCGCCCCCCAATTGAAACCTACAAATGAAAATATGTTAATTTGACCCCGTAATTGAAACCCACAAGTTGAAGCTTTTAAATGTATTAATGGAGGTGAGCTTTTCAACGAGCAAGATGACTGTTTTGTCATTTGGAGTATGTTATATGTTATATTACTTATTTGGTACTTCTACTTTTGTGTAAGACTAAACTTTAGCCTTTTAATTTTCTATTTACACATTGGCCCCTCCTCCCTTTTTAATATGCTACACTTTTATGTATGGAATCTAAAACTATTTCTATTTTCTAGGATATATATATATATATATATATATATATATATATATATAGGGTTGGGTTCTGGTGAGAACAAAGAGATTCCGTGAGAACGGTGAGAACACATCTTAGCAATTCATTTTTTGATCAAAAAAACTGATTTTGGAGGTGACAATTTTGTAAATACTTTGAAGTTTGATTTTGGAGGATTCACATCACCTTTGCTCATGTGAAGCTTTTTTTTTTTAGCTTCACATCATTTTGCTCATGTGAAGTTTTTTTTTTTAGTTTCATATCGTTTTGCTCATGTGAAGCTTTTTTTTTAGCTTCACATCATTTTGCTTATGTGAAGGTTTGTTTTTTTTTTTTTTTTTTTTTTTTTTTTTTTTTTTTTTAAGCTTCATATCATTTTGCTCATGTAAAGCTTTTTTTTTTTAGCTTCACATCATTTTGGTGAGGTTAAGTTTAATATTTTTTTTCTTAACATAAGGTTACGATGCTATGAATTTTTATTTTTATAGGTTAATGAGATTAAGTAAATATTTTTTTGTTAACATTAGTTTTTGAAGAGATTAATGTTTATATATATCAATTCACTATTTCAAACATGTTGTTAACAAAAATTAAATAAAACTTCACCATGTTAAAATCATTGTGAAGCAAAAAAAATTAAACTTCACCTAACAATTCTTATGTGAACCCTCCTGTAACATCCTCGTTTTGGGCCTAGTAGAAATCAGTAATTTCTTTATTTATTTAATTATTTAATTGTGTTTTAAATGATTAATGTATTGTGATAATTGAAAATAATATGTCAAATAGTTATATGACTTTTTGTGAATAGTAATTATTAACTGTTTTAAATTTATTTAGTTGACGGGAAAATTTAATTGTAATTCCCCGCAAATGGTTTTTAAGTTCCAGACAATAATAAACACGGGGAATGAAAATTAATGTAACACCCTGTTTCTGGGTCTAGTAGTATTTAACATTTTCTGACTGTGAATTATTATTAAGTGTGTCAGAAAATAGGTGTGCTGTATTATTTGAAATAAATAGTGATAATAGTCGAATAATTTATTGTGACTAATAAATTATTCAGTGTTTTAATTTTATTTAGTTGACGGTAAAATAAAATAATGTTTCCCCGCATATGGTTTTTAAGTTCCAGACAATAATAAGTACGGGGGACAAAACTAGTACACATATTATCATTTATATGTGTAAAACCTTATCCCTATCACCTAAAAACATTCCAGAAAATTCGGGAGAGAACGAGAGGTTGATCCAAACCCTAAACCTCATCAAAATCATCATCAATCATCAAAATCTTGTGGAATTAATCCCTGTTCTTCCTTGTTCTTGGTCTGGCCGAACCGTACGCACCATAGGGACGATTCAAAAATTGTGAAACAAGCTTTGAGGTTAAATTGAGTTTATAGAACTATGATTCAAGCTTCAAAAACGTGATTTGATCATTCTATCATCATCATAAACAACTTGTAAGTGTTGATTTCTTGATTTCTTATAAACTTGAAAATGGGTTCTTGAGTATTTGAAGAAATTAGCTTTATTAATCTTGAATTTGTGTTTGTAGTGATTATAAAATGGTTAGTTGATGCTTATTCCATGATTATAACATATCCCTTAGCTTAGAATTGAAGAAATTGATTAAGTGTTCTTGAGGGCTATAGTGCTTACGATGAGTTAGATGAATTAGATGATGAAGTTAGTATTGTTTGTGATTGGGAACACTTAATTGAGATGTAGAAAGTAAAATTATAACTTAGTTGGTTAATTACTCATCAAACTTAATATTTGCGATTGGGAGAATTAGTGATATTGGAGGTTGATAACCTTGTTATATGATCTCATGATGTTAATTAACAATGATTAAGGTGTATTAATATGATAAAGTGATCATGGGAATCATAAACTTGTTACATGATTATGAATTAATGATGGTATTATATTGGATATTAAAGATGTTGTTTGATGAAGATGAATTAATATGATGTTATATATATATTTTAAAACAAGTAACTAACTTGTTCTATTTTGTTGTAATTCCAGTTGAGCAGAAGACTCAGTGATATTAGACTACTGAGTGGATGCCTGAGGTGGTCGGTGAGTGGATCTCTAATCCTCAGTATAACTTGGTTGTAACGAGTTTGGTTACAACAAGTAACATATTATTACTATTGTAGTTGCCATGATGATTGTTATAGTTAGTAATAATATGGTTGATATAATAACGTTGACCTGATGAATATGTGATTTGTTGATTATGTGATCACTGGACTTGTTGTTGGCCTTCGGGCATCAGTTGTTAATGAGGTCAACGAGTTGTTGAATTGTTGGTTGGGCTAGTCGGTTATTCAAGGTTTAACACACCTCCTGTGTTAGTTGAGAAAAACCACTAGCTATCGGTCTCGTCCTTTTATGGCCATACGGATATGGTTGGGTAAGTGTTCTTGGGGAGCCTCCCGGGTATTATGGTTATCCCCAGAGCCACCGATGCCTCATTATGAAGTCCGTGGATTGTTGAATAGTTGCTTTGATGATAAGTTGACCAGTTGAACAGTTGCCCTGTTGCTTTGCTAAATGGTGGTATTGTCTACTTTGTTGGTTATGTGTTAATTGTTGTATGCAAAGTTGTTGAGCTAAGTTAGCCTGTTGATTAGTTATCTACTCACTTAGCTTTATGCTAATCCCCCACTTAACACTTCTTGCAGGTTATTGATATATTTGGGTGGGCAAGAAGTTGGACTAGAAGGAATGTTTGACCGTGAAGCGTTACTCTGATAGTGGATTTGTTTAAAATAATGTTTTATCACGTTTTATATAACACCTCTGTTGTGAAATTATGTTTTGAAAAGGTTGAATTTTATATTTTGATAAAACGATGTAAATTATCATTATCTATTTGGACTTACGCTTCCGATTAACTTTATTCAAATTAGTATAAATGAGGGGTGTTATAAGTTGGTATCAGAGCATAGGTTTGGGCGAATTGGACATTGCAATGTGTTCAATCCCAAATCTATGGTAGTGTCAAGTCAAACATTCCTGGGAGTGCGGGATTAGTAGTTGCATGAGAAAGTTGTTATTGAATGTGTACTAACCTATAAAAAGTTGCAAAAGTGTTGTTTTGGTTGCAGAGACGGAGGAATATGAGGAACCAATAGGTATTCTCATTGATTCCTCAATGCTCGTGGGCCTAGATATGCCAGGTAATTCTCGATAAATTCGATGAATTTAAATAAGTTTGAATTGTTTACTTTGCTATGTTATGATTAGTAGTGAAGTAAGTTGAGTCAAACTGCTATGATTCCTTAGTGGTGAGTCCTTGATAATAGTTGCTTGTAAATCTGATGATGAGATATTAAATAAGATGTTAAACATCATATGAAGGTGTAATATATTGTTGCATTGAGTAGACACATTGTTGAATAAGGTGTAATAGTAGTATTATGTGGATTTAATGGTGTCTACAATATGAAATTAAAATATGAAATCGGTTGTATGAATTGTTATGTGAAATAATAATTTTGGAAGTAATATGATTAGCAAAGTTGAAATGACTCCATGTAGTGAAATGAGATGTTGGAATATATCAATTGAAGTAATATGGAGTTGTATAGATGTTTAAAATAAGAAAGTGTCCATTAATTGAATGTGTGTCGTTGACTTGGAAAAGTCAAAGTTGAGATTAGTAGAGTCGAATTTGGTAATATATATACTATAAAGTGATGAATATGGTAAGATGTTTATGTGTTTAATAATGATCATGATTGTAATTGAATTATGATCTATATACTAAAAGTGGTAAAATAATGAAGTCGAAGTGGTCAACCAAACTAATATGTATTGACAAGTTGTGAAAAGTCAAAGTGATCATGAAATTGGAAAACTTGTTGTGATTGGTCTAAATTCGATGATTTTATGTGAATTTGGTGTTTTAAGAATATAATGAGACACCGATAGCGAAAGTGAAGTTGTTTGACTTGGTAAAGTCAAAGAAGTGTAAAATGGGTGTTAAAAATTGTAAACATATAGGTTGAAACCCAAATGGGTTGTTAAAGTGCCCAAATGGGTCACTGGGTGGTTAAATAGTTAAAATGAGTATTGGTTTGGTTATGACCAATGTAACAGTGATTTTAAGTCCTACATATATAGTAGGAATGTGTGTTGAAAGTGTTGAAGTAGTTAAACTAGTAGATTTTGGTAAAGGTGCCCAATTGGACCCCTAAACGGGTCGACTAGTTAAAAACATGATATAATGAGTATATGAAAGTGATGAATATGCCCACACGTCCTAAATATATATAGAAACATGTTGGTAAAAGGTGGAAGTCTGAAACCAAGCCATTTGGAATATGGCGTGTCAACCAAAATGGTCGAAAATGGTCAAAAATGAGTCGTACGTCCGTTTTATCGTAAAATGTGTAAATTGAAAAAGTGTAAAAAGGGAAAGTTTCATTTTGGCATAGTGGACGTGCCTGCAAAATTTTAGAGTCTAACTCTAAACGAGTAAAAAGTTATACGCGATTGAAATTGGCTAAAAATTTGAATTTTGCTGAAACTCAGGTTTCTACTTGGGAACGCGATCCCAACAATCTTTTCTGGATCGCGTTCGTATGTGTTATTTTGTCACAGATTATTTTCATGCTTGGGAACGCGATCCCAGCCATTTTCCAGGATCGCGTTTGTGTGTATATTTCGGGTCCAGATGCGTTTTCTTTTGGGAACGCGATCCCGCTCACTTCTCCGGATCGCGTTTGTATGCTTAATTTGGTTACAGAACATTTTTCACTGAGGAACGCGATCCTGACCCGTTTTTCCGGATCGCGTTAGTTAGTAAAAAAAAAAAAAAAAAAATTTCTTGCGACGTTCAACGTAATACTTGACGTAGAAAATTTTTTGAAAATTTCGGTGTCCGATTAAGATGAAATTTACAGGGTCACTTGGAAACGGCTCAACGGTCAAAGCTCATCATGAGCCCTGTCAGTTTTCGGCACTTCGGGATCGTTTGGGGCCCGAAAATCGCATTTTACTGTTTTTCGGACCTTATTTTTAACTTTTGACTTACGTTTTAAATTGGGCTTTTGTTTCTTTGAACCCTGGGATCATTCCTATGAATATATATGACGTTATAACTTGTTTTAAGAGGTCCTTAAGTTTTATTGAGTATGAGTTATTTTCAAGCTGTGTATTCGTCGTATTGTAAAATTGTGGCCAACTGTTGTTGGTGGTGATTTATGTTCTTGAGTTATATGAACTAAGTGAAATAGGATAAAGTAAATGAGTCATCTAAAATATTGGAAATGGTTAAAATAAGTATTCTTAGAGTTTGAAAAGAAGTGTATGAGTTTATACTTATTTGATATTTGTCAATAGAGTTATAATGTGTATGTTTGATATGATATGTTTATTTATAATACAACTAAAGAGGTAAAGATTAGAGAGAACATGTTGAATATTACACGTAGTATGGATGAAGTGTTTAGTACCAGATGTACTATTAATGTTAAGTGAGGTAATTAGTAAACGACCTTGAATCAGGTAATAAAGAAATTGATTGTAATAATAGTGTTAGACATTACACTTGGGTTAATGATATAATAAAAAGAGGTGTTGAATGTCTATGTTGCTTATGTAAACTAGATGATATGTGTATTAGACATTGTGCCTATGTTAATAATTGTGTAAATTGTTGAAATTACTATTGAGAAATATGTGAGAGTAAAGATAATTACTTAGGAGATAAATGGTATGAAGTGGCCTGAGAATAAAGTGTGACTGACATAATATGACGACGTCTGGCCAACGTATTTATATTATGCCATTTCATATGGAGTTGTTGAGGCTACTAAGTACCATATAAAGTTAAGTGGTTTTAAAATGACCGGTAAGATATGTTGACCTGTAGTTGATAAATAGTCAATGATAGACTAATATGAAAGAGTAATAAACCACTAAGTTGTTGTTACTAAAGTGATATCTATGGCACATTTGATGTATATGTGTGATGCATTGTCAATAGTAAGAGTTAAAAGTTGATTTAAGCAAAGTAGAGGTAAGTTGAATATGAATAATATTGTTGAATAGATGTCTAATGTCAGCACCTTGTGTTGTTGAGATACCAATGATGATGTTTGGTATTAACAGGTGTTGAGTTAGCATCCAAGTTGTTGTGAAAGGGTGCTAGTTGATAAAAAAAAAATAAAAAAAAAAAATAAAAAAAAAAAAATTAAATTTGGTTGTAACAATCAAATTAATTGACCTCTACCTATTGCTTACTGATTTTCTTGCTTGTTGATGTAACGATGTGATGACTAAAGAAGTATATGATTATTAGTAAAATTACTAGTGACGAATCGAGTTACAATTTGTTGCTAAAATGCATGTAGTAGTGTTCGTTACCCCTTATTGTTACTATGATTATTGTTGTCGTCATAGTTGTATTTGTTGCTATAGTTGTTGTTGTAATAAAGATGACACGTTAAGTGACTACAAGTTAGGATGGACATGTGGATATGTGTTTGTAGAAAGGATGTTAAATGTATACATAATTAAGGAGTTACTCTAGGGGGGGTGACATGGAATATGTATAACGATTATTGTGATTAGATAGTTGATGTGTTGGTGTTAACAAATTTAGTGGAGAACAACACACAACTTATGTGTATATAAAAAGTAAATTGAAGTATATCTCGATGATGTGTAAGCTAATAAGATGTGTATAAGTGAATTAAATTGTAATCACCTTTGTGTGATTATAATAATGAATAAGTATGTGGTTAAAAGTGTGTAAGAAAAAGATTATTAGTGAATTGAAATGAGAATAAGTGGTGGTTGTGTTAAGCTATATAGACTAAGTGGGATTAGATTTCGAGGACGAAATCTCTTAAAGGGGGGAAGATTTGTAACACCCTGTTTCTGGGTCTAGTAGTATTTAACATTTTCTGACTGTGAATTATTATTAAGTGTGTCAGAAAATAGGTGTGCTGTATTATTTGAAATAAATAGTGATAATAGTCGAATAATTTATTGTGACTAATAAATTATTCAGTGTTTTAATTTTATTTAGTTGACGGTAAAATAAAATAATGTTTCCCCGCATATGGTTTTTAAGTTCCAGACAATAATAAGTACGGGGGACAAAACTAGTACACATATTATCA
The DNA here is from genome assembly GCA_949592205.1 of Helichrysum umbraculigerum. Classification (NCBI taxonomy): domain Eukaryota; kingdom Viridiplantae; phylum Streptophyta; class Magnoliopsida; order Asterales; family Asteraceae; genus Helichrysum; species Helichrysum umbraculigerum. Next base: position 13,523,190 of record CATIUR010000002.1, on the reverse strand, counting down.
TTTATATGTGTAAAACCTTATCCCTATCACCTAAAAACATTCCAGAAAATTCGGGAGAGAACGAGAGGTTGATCCAAACCCTAAACCTCATCAAAATCATCATCAATCATCAAAATCTTGTGGAATTAATCCCTGTTCTTCCTTGTTCTTGGTCTGGCCGAACCGTACGCACCATAGGGACGATTCAAAAATTGTGAAACAAGCTTTGAGGTTAAATTGAGTTTATAGAACTATGATTCAAGCTTCAAAAACGTGATTTGATCCTTCTATCATCATCATAAACAACTTGTAAGTGTTGATTTCTTGATTTCTTATAAACTTGAAAATGGGTTCTTGAGTATTTGAAGAAATTAGCTTTATTAATCTTGAATTTGTGTTTGTAGTGATTATAAAATGGTTAGTTGATGCTTATTCCATGATTATAACATATCCCTTAGCTTAGAATTGAAGAAATTGATTAAGTGTTCTTGAGGGCTATAGTGCTTACGATGAGTTAGATGAATTAGATGATGAAGTTAGTATTGTTTGTGATTGGGAACACTTAATTGAGATGTAGAAAGTAAAATTATAACTTAGTTGGTTAATTACTCATAAAACTTAATATTTGCGATTGGGAGAATTAGTGATATTGGAGGTTGATAACCTTGTTATATGATCTCATGATGTTAATTAACAATGATTAAGGTGTATTAATATGATAAAGTGATCATGGGAATCATAAACTTGTTACATGATTATGAATTAATGATGGTATTATATTGGATATTAAAGATGTTGTTTGATGAAGATGAATTAATATGATGTTATATATATATTTTAAAACAAGTAACTAACTTGTTCTATTTTGTTGTAATTCCAGTTGAGCAGAAGACTCAGTGATATTAGACTACTGAGTGGATGCCTGAGGTGGTCGGTGAGTGGATCTCTAATCCTCAGTATAACTTGGTTGTAACGAGTTTGGTTACAACAAGTAACATATTATTACTATTGTAGTTGCCATGATGATTGTTATAGTTAGTAATAATATGGTTGATATAATAACGTTGACCTGATGAATATGTGATTTGTTGATTATGTGATCACTGGACTTGTTGTTGGCCTTCGGGCATCAGTTGTTAATGAGGTCAACGAGTTGTTGAATTGTTGGTTGGGCTAGTCGGTTATTCAAGGTTTAACACACCTCCTGTGTTAGTTGAGAATAACCACTAGCTATCGGTCTCGTCCGTTATGGCCATACGGATATGGTTGGGTAAGTGTTCTTGGGGAGCCTCCCGGGTATTATGGTTATCCCCAGAGCCACCGATGCCTCATTATGAAGTCCGTGGATTGTTGAATAGTTGCTTTGATGATAAGTTGACCAGTTGAACAGTTGCCCTGTTGCTTTGCTAAATGGTGGTATTGTCTACTTTGTTGGTTATGTGTTAATTGTTGTATGCAAAGTTGTTGAGCTAAGTTAGCCTGTTGATTAGTTATCTACTCACTTAGCTTTATGCTAATCCCCCACTTAACACTTCTTGCAGGTTATTGATATATTTGGGTGGGCAAGAAGTTGGACTAGAAGGAATGTTTGACCGTGAAGCGTTACTCTGATAGTGGATTTGTTTAAAATAATGTTTTATCACGTTTTATATAACACCTCTGTTGTGAAATTATGTTTTGAAAAGGTTGAATTTTATATTTTGATAAAACGATGTAAATTATCATTATCTATTTGGACTTACGCTTCCGATTAACTTTATTCAAATTAGTATAAATGAGGGGTGTTATAATTAACACTTATATGGTTTATTATATGAGATGGGTCGGTTTTTACCTCCCACATATGCATACATACATACGATACACACACACACACTCTCTAACACTTAACCAATCCACAAAATCATGAAGAATCATCAAATTTGGAGCTTCATAATTCGGATTCAAGCTTCAAACGCATGGATTATCATCTTCTAATCATCCTAAGCAACTTGTAAGTCTCAAATCTTTGAGTTATAAACCCTAGAAATTGGGGGTTTTGATGTTCTTGAATAAAATCCGAATTTAGGGTTTAAAAAGTGTAAATTGATGTTAGTTAAGCTTCAATAACAAGTATTAATCATTCCATCATCATTATAAACATGTTATAATTGTTAATTCATGATTTTCATATAAACCTAGAAATGGGTTTTTGAGTAATTGATGGAACTAAGTTGAGTAAAGTGAAATTGAAGCTTGTAATGATCATATTATTGTTAGATGATAAGTAATTCATAATTATAAGTGAAACCCTAACCTAGAGTGGAAGGAATTGATGTTTGTTCATAATAAAAGTTATGATTTAATTGATAATTCATGAAGTAAAGCTTTTGATTGTGTTATAGTTGTTAGTTAGTACCTAATTCATGAGTATAGCTTAGGTCCTAACTTGAAATTAAAGAATTTGATTGAGTGATCATGAGGTGTTGTAGAGAATTAATGATTATGATGTGTTATATGATGAAAAGAGGATAATTGTTAATTAGAACACTTGATTGAGGATTTATGAGTAAAGTGGTAACTAAGTTGATTAAATATTCATTAAACCTTGTGTTGGGGTTTTGAATGAATTAATAATATTTGATGGTAATAATCCGGTTAACGGTTTAATCATGTTAATGGTGATAATGAAAGTTGATTAAATGAGGTTATGATTATAATGAGCATAAACTTGATAAGTGATTGTGAAGTGTGTTGTAAAGGTGGATATTTGTAATGTTGGAATGATGTTATATAGATTCGATACAAGGGACTGACTTGTGTTATTGTTGTATTCTCAGATATGGAGAAGACTCAGTGACATTAGACTACTGAGTGGACGACTATGATTGTCGGTGAGTGGATCTTGGACTTTCAGTCTAAGTTAGTTGTAACAACATGGTTACAACGGGTAAACTTGGTTTATTGCAATGATTGCATTAATATTATATCGGCATGATGGCTAAACCTTGATTGATTATTGGCGTCCGTATACTATGATAGTTGTGGACTATTTGATTTGGTGGGGGTCAACTAATGTGTTGGGTTTGGATACTATTACTAGGACTTCGCAAGTGCCTTGTACATGTGTTGGACACTGAAATTGCGTCGTGTGTAGTAATAGTACCAAACTATCGGTTTAACCTCTGATTTGGCCGTCAGTTGGTTTTAAGTGTTACTTGGGGAACCATCCGCGGCATGAGGGTACCTCAAGGACCACCGATCCTTCTATGTTGCTTGTGCATTGCTTGGTTATAGGCATGTGTTAAGCTGAGTTAGATTGATAGCTTGGGATCTATTCACTTAGCTTCGTGATAACCCCTCATTACTTCTTGCAGGTTTACTTCTGTATGTGGGTGGGCAAGAAGTACATATGGAATGGAATGTTTGACATGCTCACTCTGAAATGGATAATACGTTAATGATTTAACAACACATTGGGATTTCTATAACACCTAAACTTAAAGTGTGTAATGATTAGAATAATCTAGTTTTAACGGTTTGTATATAAGTGGATTGCTATTTGAAATGTATGTATGCAATCCACTGGTTTCTATTAATCATGCGCTTCCGATATGTTTTAAAAAATAAAATGTCCTTGTATTTCGAGAGGGGTGTTATAATAAGTCCTAAGGCTTATTTAACTAAGTTTCGCAATTTAAACATATTTATCAAATAATTTCTAAAATAATAACATATTCAATTTAAATTAGAAATTACCAGCTCAATTAAGAGGATGTTACAACTCTCCCCCCCTTAAGAAGATTTCGTTCCCGAAATCTCATCACGATCAAACAATCCAGGATATCTGGATCTCATACTGTCCTCTGTTTCCCAGGTTAGGTTTGAACCTAAACTATGTTTCCACTTAACTAACACCATGGGAATCTGTTTCTTCCTAAGTTTAGTAACTTTTCTGTCAAGAAGTTCAAATGGTTCTTCAACTAACTTCTGACTCTGATCAACTTTTAAATCTTTCAAAGGAAGAATCTGAGACTGGTCCTCAACGTTACATTTCCTCAAATAACAAATGTTAAACGTGTCATGAATACCAGCAAGCTCTGGGGGAAGATCCAATGTAACAGACTGATCATTAACAATCTGACGAATTCTAAAAGGTCCAATATATCGAGGAGCCAATTTGCCACGTTTCCCAAACCGTATTACCCCTTTCCAAGGCGAAACTTTCAAGTAAACAAGTTCACCTTCAACAAAAGTAACTGGTCGACGTTTAGGATCAGCATATTGTTTCTGTCTATCACGTGCAACTTTTAACTTTTCACGAGCCACTGCCACTTTATCTGCTGTCATTTGTACAATATCTGGACCTGCAAATTGTTTCTCACCTGCCTCTAGCCAACAAGTTGGAGTTCTACAACGGCGACCATAAAGCATTTCATATGGAGGCATGACAATACTAGAATGATAAGAATTATTATAAGCAAACTCAACCAATGGCAAATGAGAATCCCAAGAACCACCATACTCTAGAATACAAGCTCTTAACATATCCTCAAGCGTCTGAATCGTGCGTTCTGACTGACCATCAGTTTGAAGATGATAAGCTGTACTAAGATTTACACGTGTACCCAATTCATGCTGCAAACTTTGCCAAAAATGAGATACAAACCTCGGATCTCTATCAGATACAATCGATAATGGAATACCATGCCGAGAAACAATCTCATTCACATACAACTGTGAAAGCTTACTCAAAGATACAGTTTCACTAGTAGCGAGAAAATGAGCACTCTTGGTCAATCGATCAACAATAACCCAAACCATATCATTTCCTCGGGCAGTTCGAGGCAATTTGGTAACAAAATCCATAGTCAAATGTTCCCACTTCCATTCTGGAATTTCAAGCTGTTTCAACGACCCATACGGCTTCTGGTGTTCAGCTTTAACTTGAGAACAAATATGACAAGAACTAACAAACCTTGCTACATCCATTTTCTTTGTAGGCCACCAATACAAAGGTTTCAAGTCATTATACATTTTCGTACTTCCAGGATGTACAGACAATCTGGACTTATGGGCTTCATTCAGAATAACATCCCGAAGACCACCAAACAAAGGAATCCAAACACGAGACTGAAAGGTTTTTAATCCCCTCGAATCATCCAATAACAATTCCTTTCGATTCAACATAATTTCAAATTTCAAATTATGATCTAACAAAGCCTCTAACTGTGCAGCTTGTATCTGACCCACCAAATCAGAAGAAACTTTTAAACGCATAAAATAAACTCGATCAGAAGTTACTTTGCGGCTTAAAGCATCAGCAACCACACTGGCTTTCCCTGGATGGTATTTAATCTCACAATCATAATCTTTGATTAATTCTAACCATCGTCTCTGCCGCATATTCAACTCTTGCTGCGAAAATATATACTGAAGACTCTTGTGATCTGTACAAATAATACATTTGGTACCATACAAGTAATGCCTCCAGATTTTCAAAGCAAACACAACCGCTGCATGCAAGCTCTAAATCATGGGTGGGATAATTTCTTTCATGAGGTTTGAGCTGACGAGAAGCATAAGCAATCACACGATCTCGTTGCATTAAAACACAACCCAAACCAGCAATCGATGCATCACAATAAACAATAAAATCATCGGACCCATCTGGTAATGCTAACACAGGAGCCTGACATAACAACTGTTTCAGAGTCTGAAAAGCTGTTTCCTGTTGTTCAGTCCACACAAACTTTTCATCCTTACGGGTCAATTTAGTCAACGAACCGGCAATTTTAGAAAAATCTTTAATAAACTTCCGGTAATAACCCGCCAACCCAAGAAAACTCTTTATTTCAGAAGCAGACTTTGGAGCTTTCCAATTTATTACAGCTTCAATCTTTGAAGGATCAACTTTAACACCATCATTACAAATAATATGACCCAAAAACTGTACTTCCCGAATCCAAAATTCACATTTAGAAAACTTTGCATACAAATGTTCTCTCTTTAAGGTTTCCAATACTAACCTCAAATGCATTCCATGTTCTGATTCGGATTTAGAATATACCAAAATATCATCGATAAATACAATCACAAATTTATCAAGAAAAGGTCGACAAACACGGTTCATCAAATCCATAAAAACTGCTGGAGCATTCGTTAATCCAAAAGGCATAACCAGGAATTCAAAATGACCATACCTGGTTCGAAATGCAGTTTTAGGAATATCACAATCACGAACACGAACTTGATGATAACCTGACCTCAAATCAATCTTTGAATAAAACAAAGATCCCTGCAACTGATCAAACAAATCATCTATGCGAGGCAGAGGATATTTATTCTTTACTGTCCGTTTATTCAATTCCCTATAATCAATGCACATTCTAAAAGACCCATCTTTCTTTTTCACAAACAAAACTGGTGCACCCCAGGGAGAAGAACTAGGTCTAATAAACCCTTTATCCAACAACTCCTATATTTGATTCATCATTTCACGTATCTCAGACGGAGCTAATCTATAAGGGGCTTTGGCTATAGGTGAAGAGCCAGGAACAAGATCAATCTGATATTCAACTTCCCTAACCGGTGGTAAACCAGGTAATTCATCAGGGAACACTTCCGTATACTCAGAAACAACCGGTACATCAGAAAGAGACTTCTTTTCTAACTTAGTGTCAATCACATAAGCTAGATACGATTCACAGCCTTTGGACAAAGATTTCCTAGCTTTCATCATACTAATCAAAGGTATACAAACATTATCCCGTTCTCCTCGAGCCACGACGTATGACTCTTCGGAGATTGGAATTCTAATCAGCTTATTGTGGCAATCTATGCTTGCTTTACACTGACTTAACCAATCCATACCAATAATCACATCAAAACTAGCAATTGGCATCAACAGAAAGGAAATTGGGAAAGTCTGGCCATCTATCATAATACTAGCTCCAATTACCGAAGTGGTAACAGGAACTGACTTGCCACTAGCTATTTCTACTTCAACAGGGTTTGTAATCACAGTAGGCATCATTTTCAACTTATCACAGAAATACACAGATACAAAAGAACAATTTGCACCTGAATCAAACAAGACACGTGCTGGTACAGAGTTTACAAGAAAAGTACCAGTGATAACGTCATCTGTGTGAACAACTTCATCAACTGTCATTTGAAAAGCCCTACTAACTGCAGATGGCGGATTCTTCCGCTTCTGACAGGAAGATGATGAACTAACAACCGAACCAGAACCCTGTCTCTTAGCCTCAGAACACTGATTTGCACGATGACCTTCCTTATGGCAATTCCAACACACATAAGTAGGAAAAACACAATCTTTGGCTTCATGCCTAATCACGCCACATTTTACACATCTAGTGGTTTGCACAGTACATGGCCCAAAATGTCTAGCTCTACATTTAATACACCAATTTGGACGATCAGAAGTACCACTACGACTTTCTTGTTTCTTACCCTGCTGATTTCCTTGCCACCGCTGCTTACCTTTACCAGAAGATTCACTCCTAGATTTTTGAGAAACCATTTCTTTACTTAATGCTTGTTAAGGTTTCAAATCACTGTCAACAGATCGAGCTAACATAAAAGCTTGGGAAAGAGAGCCCGCCAACCTTACTGAAGTTCGATAATGATTAGGTAAAGTACCCACAAACTGTTCTATTTGAGTTCTCTCATCAGGAACCCACTGCTGAACGAACCTGAGTTTCTCTGTAAATTGATTTATCAAATCATCCATTGACATGTTATCAGTTAATTGCAAATCCATAAACTCCTTTCTAATTCGAGCTATATCATAGTTTGAACAATACTGCTTACAAACTTCATTACGAAAGTCAGACCATCGGATAGATGCTTTCTGAAAAGAAGATAACACAGAAGTAATCGAATCCCACCAATCCATAGCTGCTCCTTTTAAAAGTTGAGTTGCATAAGGAACTTTTAATTCTTCCTCACATTGACAGACTTCAAATTTCTTTTCAACATCTCTAAACCAATCTAGAGTTACTGAAGGATTTGTACTACCAGAATATCCAGACGGATTACTGCTCATAAAGGTTTTAAAGGAACACACCTTTTGCTTTGGCGGTGAAATCATACCAAACACATGATGAGATGATTCAGCCTCTTTTTGTTGTTTATACATTCTGAGGGCTTGATTTTCCTCTTCCAAATGAAGTAGATACTCATCTCTTTCTAATTCATCTCTAGCATGGAAAGAAGTACCAGCATGCTCAGCCCGATTGTCATGAGTCTCAATAGTAACTTCCGGCCTTGAGACATTATTAGGGTTAACAGGTGGTTGCTCGTTATCCGCCATATCTGTAAACACAACAACAGCTCACAATTCGTTAATCGTTAGCACCTATCCTACTAACCGATTCACATTCAGTACATAATCCCATTCCCAAGAATGTTTGACACAACACAATCAAAGTTTAGGATTGAACATCCTATCATGTTCAATTCGCCCAAACTATTGCTCTGATACCAACTTATAACACCCCTCATTTGATATCACAATATTATATTATGTTACACGGAAGCGAATACTTTGAATACATAGTTTATTAGAATCTGCTAGAAATTTTCGCAAACCATTATACAACATGTTTAACTACTAAACCATACATAGTTAACTTGTTTACCAACCCGGGGCATTATATACCACAAAACATTATTTATAACAAACTGGATCAGAGTTGCAAGTTTCAAACATTCCCAGCATCAAAACTTCCTTCCTGACTACCCACAAAATATACATCACCTGCAGGAAGTAAATTGAGGGATTAGCACGAAGCTAAGTGAATGAATAATCAACTACAATTCAATTTAGCTAGCAATCTGTTTACAATCAATAATGTAACAAATATCGTCAAGAGGAACGGTGGTTCCTAGAGACCCTGTTCCGGGTGGCCCCATCAGAACACTTAAACCAACTGTAGGCCAAAACAGCGAGTAACCGCTAACTCAATGCTAATCTCCATCAACACATGTACACAACGCTGTGTCGACCAACATTAGCAATCAAGTCCAACTAACAATCTAGTTGACCTCTGGATTCATCAATCAAGCACACAGGCTAATCAAACTACCAATTAAATGGCATATCATTTCAAAGTTTAAATTCTATCAATAGTAATCATATAATTACTGATTGAAATCAAACTGACACAACCAAATCAAACTGTGAGTTTCAAATCCACTCACCTGATTATCTCGTTTCACTTACTCAGCTGTCTTATCTCGCTGAGCTCTTTGAGGATCTGAGGATCAAAATCAGATATAAGTTAGTAATCAGGATCATCAGTACTAAACTTATATCAAACTTAATTCAAAGAATTAGATAGTATTTGTATAACTATTTTGTCTCTTATCATGTACAACATTCATATTACAGCATATCAATTAATCACTTGTCAACATTTTAAGTTTGAAGTTGTTTAAAATCAAAAGGCCACAAAACAGGTAACTACCCGCCGGGTAGCCTCATTACCCGCCGGGTATCCTATCATACCAGCCGGGTCACTCTATGTAGCAACCGGGTAAATTAAAAGTTGGGGTAACAGAACTCATTTGTGTTTTAAAGGCTGTACAAGCCGCCGGATACGGGTCCTACCCGCCGGGTTCTCGGTTTAGGCACATTACCCGCCGGGTACAGGATCTACCCGCCGAGTACCCACCCTGCACCAGCAACCTTCGTTCAGCTCAGAACCAGACTCGATTTTTTTGCTATCAAATCTACCAAAATCAGTTTCTATAGCACTTAGCAATTACAATCAATAACAGCAACTATATACAACCCATATATCATCATGTATACATACAATAACATGTTTGGTGCATCAATTTAACACCAATTCATTCAAAGATTTCAATTGATTAAAATCATGAATTTAAATATGATTATAACTTACCAATTAGATGATGATGAGGATGTATGATCCAATATCACAGTTCAAGATCACACCTTGAATTTGATTTAAAGGTTTCTAGGTTTTTGTTCTAGGGTTTAAGGTTTCCAAAAGAGGAAAGTGAAAACTTTCCTAAAAGGGAAGGTTATTTAAGTCGGTTAAGATTTTACACCGACCCGTATTCACTTAAAACTAGTTCCCTTTTTATCTATTGCCTGGAACCTAAAAATCATTTGCGAGAAACTTATTTTATTATACAGTCAACTATAGTAAATTACAACAAACAACAATTTACTAAGCACAATAAGTCCTAAGGCTTATTTAACTAAGTTTCGCAATTTAAACATATTTATCAAATAATTTCTAAAATAATAACATATTCAATTTAAATTAGAAATTACCAGCTCAATTAAGAGGATGTTACAACTCTCCCCCCCTTAAGAAGATTTCGTTCCCGAAATCTCATCACGATCAAACAATCCAGGATATCTGGATCTCATACTGTCCTCTGTTTCCCATGTTAGGTTTGTCCTCTGTCTTCGTTGAGTGGGTGTATTTTTGGAATGAGCCAAAGAACAACTTTTTGTAGATAAAATCCATACGAAGATTTCGGTGTAAGATTCATGCATTTATTCAACTTAGAACTCAAATTATGGCTCCGAGAAGGAGGTGCAATTTTCTGTCTCCAGAGGACAGAAAGTATATGTCGCAGGAGAAAATTATTCTCGAGTACTAAACGGATATGAATTGTTACGAAAAATTTTTTGTTAGAAAGGTTACTTCTTGTAATTCATTTTAGACTCAAGAAACGTCCATTTTCATGCTGAAATGATTTTTCTAAAAATCGTTGAAATGACGCAAAAATCTGGGCAGAAACTTCTTCTTAAGATTTAGAGTATTTAAACGCGTTTCGGTTTCATTTTTGGACATAGTCTTCTTGAGTGAACACTAAAACATGTTAATACATATGTTACAAGTATTTCTAAGGAAAGAAAAGGGGTTCTTACAAAGAGGATGATGAAGAGATGAAGAAATGAAGTCAAATGCTCGTTTTCTCACGTTTTCTTGATTTTCCGATGTGGCGGCCGATGGTGGTTGAATGATGGTGGTATGGTAGTCAAGTGGTGATGTGTTAGTGGTCTTGGGGCTGCCTTGGCTGAAAATAGAGAGAAGGAGGAGGTAGAGAGAGAGTTGAGAGGAAGATAGAAAGTAAAGTGGTGGTAATGAGGTGTGGTGTGACATGGGAAGGATATGGGAGTGTAAGGGGCATGGGAACCCATACCCTTTGCAGATTTTCTGCTGGTTTGGGAGTGGGTCCCACCCCATGTGATGTTTTAAATCTTCTTCCCAATGTTGTGTAGCGCGCGGTGCTCGTTTACCCATTCATTTCGTCGTTTGTTTAAACGTTAATACGTTTAATATGATTCATTTCGTTAACGTCTTAAAACACAATATTTTTATTAAATGTTTTACTCAAGTAACCTATATTAGGTTACTAAAATATTATTCGAGTTTTCGTTTGGTCGTCGGTCACAAATTGTACGTTCATTTAAATTGTGTAACGTTTTTAAACGTTATAAATATATACGTGTAATCGTAATGTTTTTACCTGAAGTATTTTATCAAAATACTTAGTTTTAAGTTATAAAAATATAACCTTGAATTATTCGGTCGGTTGGACGCGTTTTGCGCATTTTGTCACGTTCGGTCACGTTTTAAGAAAAACGTATATGTTCGTTATATCCCTATCCCTATCCCTATCCCTATCGCTATCCCTATCCCTATTATATTTATAACAAAACTTAAAATATGTAGACATTCCAAGTTTAACCTCCCCTAATTTAATCTTGACCTTTCAATGGATTAACCTAATTGATTTAAACCATTGATCTTAAATCCTAAACATGTCCATGTAGTAAGTATGATTTATCTTTGATCATTTACTTAATTACCCTCCTAATTACTATCACAATACAATTAATTCAAATTCAAATTTAAATTTTAAATTTTAAATGATTCCACAGGAATAAACGGATTCAACCAAATAAAGAGAATTAATATAAATATTAATTAAGTAATTATTAATATAAAAAAAATACGGAGTATATCAAGACCAATATGTGTATTAAATTAGTCAACAAAGTCTTTCAAATTTTTTGGAAACACACGCCAAATCGGCCCCACGATTTCAATTGAATACAAAATCAAAAATTGAATTAGCTATATAATATTTATGTAATATGTAAATGTAAATTCAATTAAAAAAAATATGTAGCCTAACCCCTTCCTGCGCTTCATCTTCCCCAGTCAAAAAACTACGGCCATGGCTGTGTTTGCCTCAACTTGCGATCATAAATTAGTACATCATTATACTTTGTCTTTATAATTATTACGATCGTCTACAAAGACTGACTACATGGCCGGATTCTGCACTTCATCTTCCTCCACCAAGAAACTCCAGACAACCTGGCCGTCTTTGCATCACATGTTTTATAATATCCGATTTCAGGTTTGTTTAACATTAAATTTCGTTTGTTCATCATCAACATCAGGTATTGCGATTTTGGTTTTTTTTTTTATTTGATCTGAAATTAGTGTTCAGGGGATTGATTCCGATAATGAAATTGATTTTGCATACAGTTTATTGATGCTTCTGACTTTGATGTGGTATGTATTTTTGCAGTTTTGATATCATTAATCCATTATATATTTTATAAGTTTTTGTTCCTGATACTCTTTGTTTAACCTTTCATATCCACAATTTCAATTCTAGGGTTTTGATTTTGCACATCAATTTTATTTTTTTTGAATTTAATTTGTTGATGATTTATTGATGGTTCTGATCATGGTATATGTGTGGGTTTTCTTGTGTGTGTTGGACGTGATTTAACTACTGGCATACCATTTTATTTTTCCAGGCAGAGGTTGATGGGCAAAAGGCAAACCCTTTTACTGCACATGCACCGAAGTAAGTCATGCGAAAGTTTTATAACCTTTTTATGATTGTTGTTTAATATTGATGAACTGTGTGTGTGTTTTGTATACGTTAGTTTGTGTCAACTCGGAGTTACATTAACATTGATGGTGTACCATTGTTCTTCATGAGTCACTGATTCAAAGTAATTTGCTAGAACTTTTGAACATTGAATACATGATTTTTGTACAGATATTAAAGGTTCTAATTGCTTTAGAGAACATAATATGCATAAGTCTTCAGATAACGGACCATCAAAACTGATAATTCAAAAGGTTATTTCTTTCTAGAGAACTTTGGACCAAGCTTCAATTTGTGTTATAGGTTATTGGCAATTGGTAACATGTCTCATGCTGTGGACTTGTGGTGGAGCAGAAGTAAGCAAGGGTGGAACCACCTTCTAGAATCAAGAACTTGAGTAGCAAACCTCTCTTGGTACAAGATGCAGAAAATATATAAAAAAAAACTTGCTCTTAAATTAAATGTTTTTTATGCTAGATAAGAGACTATTCCAAAGTGTACAATAGTACTACAATACAAGTATACAACCAAGTTCTAAATGTTCATAACACAATCTACGTTAGTTGTTGATAGTCTACTAAAAAGTGCACAAGTTTCTGTTAATATTCAGTATTAAATGGAGCTCTAAGGCTTTCACTCTTCCCTTCTAGCAGAGAGCCTTTTAGCATTTTACAAAGATGTGTTGTTCCCTTTCCTCACACTCTCCTTTTCAGCTTTGACAAACTTTCAACCAATAGTTACTCATACCAGGATAGGGTTATAAGGTAATAAGCATGGGAATAAACATCACATTGATCACTTTTAGCAACCGTATCTCCAATCCTTATATTGATAGAAAATACAATAACAAATAGAGAACTCAAACTTAATCGCAATACGATAAAGATTGATTCCTTCTGCATGTCACTAAACAAAATTTCTGCATGTCACTAACCAAAATATTTTCATCAATTAATACAACTTAAGATGTGGAGTGTATATCTTATTGTAAGGTCAAAAACTTATTAATATCTTATACTACGTATTACATGTGATCAAAATGATTTAATTTTTAATTACATCTAAATTATTTTAAGCTATTGTCACTAATTTTCATATATAATCCTGCGAAGTCGCGGGTTATAAGCTAGTTATAAACATAATATAATGTAATTATAGATGTTATTAAATAATTTCTTATTATTTAATAAATGATTTCACCAACGTCCGCATTTTTGATTTGTCATGTTTGATTCGATCTGAACTTTATACGATTTAAATGAATCGTATTTGCTAGTATAAATAGAAACATACAATTAACCGCACGCATTTAGCCTAATATAACTAAATACACATAATCACATAATAATTTGGTACAAATTAATTGTCCTAATTTTACCGGGTGTCACATGTTCTAAGCTTCTTATAATTCTGATTCTGGGTGTAATATTCTTGTTTTCTAGTCATGTACCAATTCTTGCATTCTAGTTTTGTATTCTTGTATTCTTGTATTCTTGTTTCAAATATTCTTGTAACCTTAGTTTTAGTGTTCTTGTATTTCTTAACTCTTGTATGCTTGTATTCCTAATTCTCGAGTATTCTTGTATTATTTAAGCTATAGTGTTCTTGTTTTCCGGTAATTGTAGACTACAACAATCTAATGTTTTCTTGATATCAAATGAACGATGTTGCAATACACATGAGGAGTTACACAGTGAAAAGATAGTACAATTCCACATCATATAGTAGTTGCTAAAGTTAAGCTTAGCATTCGTGTATTAAATGGTTATAACAATAACTATAGTGAATTTTAATAAACAAAAGTTTATAAAATCAGTATGCATGCATTCTTACCCCGAAAGCAGTAAAAACAATTTAAAAGGTGGGGCTATGAACTCACCTGTGGGTGCTAGCGATCCTAAGATATACGTGTTGTCCCAATAGTAACCTTCGGGTGTCTTAAACACACGAGGTTATAAGAATAAATAACTGACTAGTCAGTTGGTCTAAGCTAATTGTTCAGGTATGCGTTTGTTGTTTAAGTCTAGGAATTGTGTACGGGGGTCCGGGGGCAGCGCCCCTGGTAGCGGGGTCCAAGGGGTGGCAACCCCTGGCGGGGTCCAAGGGGCAGAGCCCCTGGCTTGGAAATTTTTTATTTCTGCTTATATTCCTCTGCTAGAAATGTATCGGAAATTCAAATTTGAGTTATTTTGAGTTAAATTTCAAAGTGTTAAAAAGTTTGACCAAAGTTGACTGCGAACCGAGATTTGGGATCGCTGCGAAGTCAGCTCGCAAGTCGAGTCGTAGCGCAACTCACTTCGTAGTTCACCTTGCAAGTCAACTCGATTCGCAGGATGGTTCGGTTCGCCAGTCTCGACTCGCAGGTCTCGACTCGCAGTTCAGTTCGCAAATTGACTTCACAAGTCAGTTCGGCTCGCAGAACCTTATCTTCTCCGGATAAGGCTGCGAACTGAGTCTGTTCAGTTTGCAGAACGCGCTGTTTGCGATTTTTGGTGCAGGTTTCGTATTTAAAACTTTTTTAACAAGTTTCTTGGATATATTCTTGTTGTGTGGACTTAATAGTGTGTAAATACAAGTATCATTGCAAGGGAAAGTAGAGTTTTCTTTCAAATAGGTCTTGATGAAGGAGGTGGGGTGGATTTCGATGGTTTCTTGAGCTTGATCTTGTTGTTGATGATGATGAAGATAATGATGGTGATGCCCGACGATGGTGGTGCCGGCGGTTTGTGGTGGTGGCTCTTGGAGCCGATTTTAGAGAGGGAAAAGAGAGGAGAGTGTGTTTTAGAGAGAGAGATGGAAGGTGAAAATGAGGATGGGAGTTGGAGTAGAAAAGAAGAAAAAGAGGGGGAAGGTGGGTCGGTTGGGTTGGGTCCGCGGGTCTGGGCCGACCCATCCGGGTCTCGGTTTCGTGTATTTTCGTTTCCCCCAAACTCGTGTTATGTTGAATTTTAAAAATAATCACGTACGTTTATATAATTATATATAAAAGTTTTAAGTGATTAGCATTAATACGTAACTAAATACGAGTAATTAATGTTTAAGTTGAGCGTGAAAATTTCCCTTTTTGACCGGGTGTCACACCAGAGCACCTGGTTACTATAAAAGGGACACATATAGACAATTATATACATAATGTCAACGAGCAAGACATCAATGGCAAGATCAAAAATTAATAGTCGTCCTTAAACCATTTCATAATGTTTCGCCGTTTCAGTATTTATTCGATGTATTGTGTATATTAATGGTACGAATTATCAAAGACGTTCCAACAAAGTCAATGGGGTAAGCGAAAGTTGTCGGTATCGAATAAACGACCTGTAACAGAGTAAGTGCAGATAAGAACCATCAAAAGCATTAGTAGAATCCTTATGATCTCTAGGAAGCAACCTTTTACAGAAATACTCCGTGTATAATCAGATCATACATATACATGTACACCAACACAATCAACCTCGTCAACCTCATTAGGGTTATAGATTAAAAAACGGGGATTGAACCCGTGACCTCCACCTATAAGATGCATGTTCCACAGACCCCACCAATAGACTACGTACATTACGTGGGAAAATGTATATATATGAGAATATGACTATTTAATGTGAAATGCTGTTTTGTATGAAATTAAAGTGGATTGATTGAAGTGGTATTGTTAGAAATGTTGTACATTAAGGTTATAGCTAGATTAAATAAATAGTATATCAATATAGCAAGAAGAGGTAATGATGTGTCATGAGGAAAAAAATAAGGGTGAAGAGATGTATTAAATCGAATGTGTGATATTAATATCATGATGTGGATGACAATGTCATGATATGTGAAGTTGATACGAGGTCACTAATATAACTCTTCTCTTAAGTAGTTGCACCAAAGAGTTAAGGTCCCTTGCTCAAGCTGATCTATTGGTACAATCATTACTCGTGAACTTGTGACGTTAGATCGATTTCTCAATCCAAAAGCTTCTGCCGTTTCGAGTCGTGTGGTGATGGACTTGGATCTTAAGGATACCAAAATAGAGTAGATTTAATGATGAAAATCGATAAACAATGGCCAAACAATAATAAGAATTAAACAAGAACTAACTGAAATTTTCAAGGAGATGAAAATTTTTTATTAAATAATACTCAAAGTTTGTCAAAACGTAACAAGAAAACAAACCCTAAAACGTATTTAAGGATTCTAAGGAATCCCCACACAAAGATACTTACGGATAAAAGGAAACAAAATCTTGAAGTTCAAAATAAACCCCGAAAAACAGTAAAATATCATTTACGACTTCTAAACGACCCCACCCCGAAACACCGAAAACTGGCAGAGCTCAACTGCTCAAAGCATAGCGATGAGCTTTGATCATTGGGCCGTTTCCGAGTGACCATGAGATTTTTAGCCCAATCCGCCACCGAAATCTATTTCGGCAAAATATGCTCTAAGTGTATTTGTCGCGTTGACTTTTTCTGTTGACTACCACGTTGAGTGAATTATTGACCAACTCTGCATCGTTTAACATATATTCAAAGTTCGAACGTTAGACTAACAAATAACCATTGAGTATCAGAAGTAGAAAAATTACAAAACTCACACAAACTCACCAAATATTTTCACTAGCAAAATAATGATTTTAAATACAATAATGTGGGACTAACTTTATGATGAAAAAAAAAAAGCATCAAGATAAAAACACTAGAGGTTGAAGATGTATTTGTATCGTAAACCATTTTGTTGGACCTCCTACAACCTAAAACGTAATGTGATTTTGATTAATAATTAATAATAGCGTATAAATGAGAGTTTATTAATTTCAATTTTGTCCATCAGCTGAAGGTTCTGTTTTGCAAAAATTAGCCTCTGTTTAAGTATTCAAAATGGTCCAAATTAAGTAAGATATACGAGACACAACAGTGTAGTCCTGATCTCTTAACGGAAAATGTACGAAATGAAAAGGGAAAAGTCCCGCGAAATGCAACAAACTTTGGCTCAAAATCTATTGTATGTGACCAACTTACGAGGAGGCATAAGAATGCAACCAACTTTTAAAATTGGGGTTTTTTATGTAATTTGCTGACGTGTCGATGAGTTGTCAAACTCTCCGGAAGCCACGTGGCACATCCGTACGCTACGTGTCACCTTCAACCATCGACACGTCAGCAAATTACATCAAAAACCCCACTTTTGAAAGTTGGTTGCATTCTTATGCCTCCTCGTAAGTTGGTCACACACAATAGATTTTGGGCCAAAGTTTGTTGCATTTCGCGGGACTTTTCTGTGACACCCCCACGGTTGGATTACATCCTGGGCCGGGGGTCCATCCCTGGTTGGATTACATCCTGGGCCAGAGTCGTCACCAGTTGAGGCCCAATGGGCTAGGTCTGCAGCCCAATGCACCCCAACCCATCACTATTGCTGAGGCCCACCCCTCTATTAGCCAATAGTAGGTTGTTGTGAGGCTTGAACTCAAGACCTCACCTTAAATATCAAGTGTTTCCACTTGATATCACCAATTGAGCTGCAGCTCAATTGGTGATATCAAGTGGAAACACTTGATATTTAAGGTGAGGTCTTGAGTTCAAGCCTCACAACAACCTACTATTGGCTAATAGAGGGGTGGGCCTCAGCAATAGTGATGGGTTGGGGTGCATTGAGCTGCAGACCTAGCCCATTGGGCCTCAACTGGTGACGACTCTGGCCCAGGATGTAATCCAACCAGGGATGGACCCCCGGCCCAGGATGTAATCCAACCGTGGGGGTGTCACATTTTCCCATATGAAAACTAGCAACACACTGGAAATGATTAGTACACTCGACCACCAAGAAGGAAACAGGCACAAAAAAAAAAAACCTTAATGGGCAATGATACTGAATACCTGACACGACGAAGACAACACCAAACAACCCAATGACACAAAAAAAAAACCCACTGAAGACCTAACCCCAATAAACTGTCAAGTGATGCATATGACAAACTAACCCCTCATTTGTATACAGGCCTATTTGGCATAGAATGTAAATTGACGATTAATTATATGAAAAATATAATGAAATTGGTATTTTGCATACCTTGAGTATCTATCTATCTTATATACAAAAGGTCAATAATGATGACATCATTTTGGCTGATTTGTCACACTCTAATGCCTTCCTCTTGCTGACATGTTTGCTTTTTAACAATTTGCTGATGTCACACGCTCTCCACACTAATTAATACTCTAGTTTTTAAATTTTATTATTTTTTTTTTTTTGAAAGGCTAAGTATTATAGATATATGTCTAATAGCAAATGAGCTAAATAGACCCCATGAATGTACAGACTCCACATGATATACCTTGAACCGAACACACGACTGCGAAGATACTAAAAGGGATGAAAAAAACCTGAAAATTTCAGGAATAAATCCCCGATAATAGGGGCCGCGCCACCGGTTTTCACCCTATATCGTTTTTGATAGTATCCCATTGTGGTTTAGTTCAAAGTAATCAATCAGCACCACTCAATACAATTACAATTACATAATTACATGTACTAATATTACACACAATCTTATAACAAGTAAGATAGCTTCCATCCAGATGTACGAATTAGGCACAAGCTTTCTTCTAATCCAGCTTGAATTCCAGCCATTGCTTCTCCTCTAAGCTCCATTTTTTGAGTCTATGTTTAACCCATAAAAATCCCAATGATTTGGTAGCATTCAACATTCCACATACACTAGTTTTTAAACCTTTGAATATTGCTTCATTACGTGATTTCCAAATGATCCAACACGTTACCATTACTACCGATTGGATGAGAAGCTTTTTCATACTTGACCCTTTGATATGATCGTGTAAGAATATTAAGTCTTTGACAGAAAAAGCAATGACCGAGTTAAGATTGCACCAAGCTTCCACTGCCTCCCACAGTTCGTTTGTTATCCTACATCCCGTAAACAAATGATCCAATGTCTCCACTTCATCCCTGCAAAAAACACACAATGGATTTTCCAAACCAATACCTCTACGAATCAAAGCATCTTTGGACGGTAACCTGTTCAGAAGTAATCTCCACCCGAAGATATTAACCTTTGCCGGAATAGTTTGATTCCGCGGATAGATCACAATACCATCATTTTCATTCTTCGGCCTTAGCATATTACGAGCTGCACTAACCGTGAAAATTTTTGATCCCCTCGACCCCCATTCCCATCGATCATTCATGCTATCATATTGAACTTGAATATTCATGTTGTGAAGTTCGATTAACTCATTTATTTCCTCTTGTGACCAACGCGTATCCTTCCATCCCCAATTAAAACTTCCATTGCTTAGAACACGACTTGCCACACTTACCTTTTTAATTGATTCATGTCTGAATAACCCTGGAAATAGCGAGCATAGTTTACCAAATCCGGACCAATTATCCAACCAAAACCGTAGTTCTTCACCATTCCCAATTTTTCCTTTGAACTGCTCGTCTATATCAATCCCTTTGCTGGCAAAGAATTTCTCGATTGAGCATATCATCTTCCAATTGCCTGAAGCCGTCAACTTGCATGGTAAAGATTTCATCGTATATTGTGTATCATGTAGGGCCTTAATCGTTTTTCTCCAAAGTCTTCCTTGTTCAGTTCTATATCTCCACTGCCATTTTGCCATTAAACTTGCATTGAAATCCTGTAAAGGTGTTAATCCCAACCCCCCACAATCTTTCGGACTAGTTACCACATCCCATGAAACCCAATTAATTCCACGATTCTCCTTGTTGCCCCCCCCCCCCATAAGAATTTACGCCTTAACGAATCAAGTTTTTGAATAAGACTTACCGGAGCTTTAAATAAAGAAAAATAATAGACAGGTAAGCTTTCAAATACCGATTTAAGCAATGTAACTCTTCCCCCTATCGACAGCGTGGATGCCTTCCATAATGAAAGTCGAGCTTCCACTAAATCAATCACCGGCTTCCAATGTACAATTTTATTCATGTTAGCGCCAATGTTAAGACCAAGATAAATAAAAGGCAGTTTCCCACTCTTACATCCAAGTTTTGACTTAGCCACCAACACTTCTTGATCCTCACAGCCAATACCATATAAAGTTGATTTATGGTAGTTAATATTTAAACCCGAAATAAGATTAAACATTCTCAAGAATCGAACTATGAAACATATGTTAACTGGAGACCATTCTCCAATCATCATAACATCATCCGCATACAATAGATGTGACAAGATTGGACCATTATTTGGTGTAACCACACCTTTGAAAAACTCCAAATCACACCCTTTTTTCATGAAAAAACTGAATGCTTCCATGGGAATTATAAAGATAAAAGGTGAAAGAGGATCACCTTGCCGAACGCCACGTTCGTATTGAAATTCTTCCGATGGCGATCCATTAATTAACACAGATGCTCTCGCAGATGATAATATGCCCCTAACCCATAATCTCCATTTTGCCGAGAAATTCATAAAGCCCATAACAATATCCACAAAATCCCAATTGATTGAATCAAATGCTTTTTCAAAATCAATTTTAAAAAATAACGTTTTCTTTTTTATTCTCTTAACCCATCCAAGCAACTCATTGATTATTAACGGGCCGTCTAAGATATTTCGGCCCGCTATAAACCCCGTTTGTACATCAGAGATTACTTGATCAATCACAATACGTAATCGATTAGCAATGACTTTGGACACCACTTTCGAAATACATCCAAGTAGGCTTATAGGCCGAAAATCGTTTAAACATGAAGGGTCATTTACTTTAGGTATGAGAGTTATAAAACTGGAAGAAATACCTTTATGTAGAAGCCCATCCTCATGAAATTGGCGCATAAGGCTCATAAAGTCATTCTCCAAAAGGGTCCAAAACCGTTTGATAAAATTGAAATTAAACCCGTCCGGCCCAGGAGCTCTATCACCGTCACAATCCTTGACTGCCTGCAGTACTTCTTCTCTGGTGAATTCGACATCCAGCTTGTCCCTGTCCATGTCATTTAGTTTTCTTATCCCTTCACAACTGAAAGAAGGTCGATTCCTCAAAGGTTCACCAAAACGCTTGGCAAAGTGATCATGTGCCTCTTGTTTGATTCTACTCGGTACATTACACCAATCTCCATCAATTTACAGGTTGTTTATACGTGACTTACAGATTCTGTTTTTGATATACCCATGAAAAAAAGCACTATTTTCATCCCCCTCAATCGTCCATTTGACACGCGCTTGTTGCTTTAGGTCCATTACTTTGTCCGCTTCAAGTTTGCTTAAAATCATTCTGGATTCCAATTCCTGTTTGAGCTCTGATTCAGTAAGAATTCTTTGTTCCATCAATTCTTCAAACTTTTGCACCTCATCTTGAGCATTAAGAAGACTTTCATTTTGTTTCCTTTTTGTTACAGCAATCCGGTCCTTAATTGCATTCTTCATGCATCTAAACTTGAAACCCAGAGTTTTAGATGGTGGGCCTTCAATGGTAACATTTGAACAACTATTATTGACAATGTCGTGAAGCTCGGGATGGTTAAGCCATGAGTTGAAAAACTTGAATGGTCTAGGTCCAAAGTTACGAGAGTCCGATAATAGAATAAATGGACAATGATCCGAGATGCCCATATCTAGCGCCACAAAAGTAGCTTCTGGTTATTTATTCCAGAAGTTATCACAAACCAATGCTCTATCTATCTTGCTTAATTTTTGAGTGTTAGTTACTCTAAAAGTGAATTTTCTTCTTCCCATAGCATATTCCGAAAGCCCCAATCTATATATAAAATCGTTAAACAATCTGGCACCCATTGGGTTGAAGACAGAGTTGAATCTGTCTTCTGGAAAACGCACCTCGTTAAAGTCACCAATAAAAATCCATCTTCCATTGAATTTCCCCTTAACATCCGATAGTTTATTCCAAAGCTCTATTTTATCCTGCTTATACTGTGGCCCGTATACATTAACTACAATTAACGGAGAGATCTCACCAACGAGAAATCCTTGAATCACAAGAAAGTTCCTATCTTTTATAATCTGCTGCTTAACAAACATACTAGGATCCCACATTGATACTAGACCTCCCGATCGACCATGTGCATTTACCCACTCTACTTCAAAATTACCTCTTCCCCAAAACTGGTCAAATCGAATCTTTGTACTATCCTCGATTGATGTTTCTTGCATACAAATGAAATTAATACCATTATCCTTTTTAAGCTCCCTAACCCATCTTTCCTTACGACAATCTGCCGCCCCCTTTATATTTATTGATAAATAATTCATTGAGTCTTACCTGTTTTTTCGCCATTAACCATGTTGAGAATCTGGCCCTGAAACTCATTCAAGTTGATGCCAAGACAATTTGCCATATTAATCGTTTCATCCACTTCGCATCTTGTCTCCTCATCAATGCTTTCACTTGAGCTAGATACATTGACTTGTTCATTTGTCTCCTTAACTTGTTCACTGTCTTCAGCACCCAAATTAGATTCCATAACACCCTCAAACCCCACTGAATCTTCCCCATTCAGGATTGAATTTGATTCAACTTCATTAATAACCATATTGTCATCCAATTTTGATTTTTTCTTACATGGTTCCACCTGAATTGGAACCCAATTCTCTATCCCCTTCTTCCTTTTGCCGGTTTTAACCTGCACTCCAATTCTTTTGATGATACTATCCAAATTGAACGGGTCATCCGCATTTACATTCAGATCAGGTATCGAGTGACACTTGTTCATACTTCTCTTTTTTTCACGCTTCCTTTTTTTTACTCCAGAATGAGTTGCATTTAATTTTTCGAAGGAATTTGGGATATTAGGGTTTGAGTTATCTTTTAATCCCGATCCAGTAAATCTCATGGGCTTATTGGGCCCAACGGAAAACTGTGAGCAGAAAGACATATTAGCATGTGAGTTGGCCCAATTATCCATCTTTGAATTCCTGTCATGATTATTTTTTGATTTCTCGTGTTCCCCATGCATCCGATTGGATTTTCCATGCAACTCTTGACCTGCCGATGGTTTGTCTACCCTTTCTCCCTGAGATTTCCGACCACCGTATGAATTTTCAGATCTATCTTCATCATCTAGATTATCATTAAGGTTCCAACCAAGATCAACTTCATTTATCCAGATCCCGTTACTACCATATGGGTGCTTCAGTTGGAGTTCCTCAAAGATAAGCTTTCCTGAATTCACAATAATTAGACATTCTCCATATGAAACATCCCTTGATTCCCAACCAAATTTGGATTCAACCACTTCGAATCCAGCTTCCAAACATATCTTTTCATAGACCACATTATCCCTGATTCGGTACGGTACACCATAAATTCTAACTCTTGCCAACCTATCATTGTTATCATTCTGCCCATTCCATATAACCGCACTGGAGAGACATTGTTCCCAGATACTTTCTTTTTCACAAATGAAATGATTTGCAGTGCCATTGTCTTTGAAAGTTATTAACACGTTCAATCCTCCAACATAGGAAATAGCAGAATTACTATAACCCACTTGTACCATCTGTCTTTTTAAGATGGTGATAGATTTCAGGTTAATAAGCTTGCCCAAAACTGATTTACCAACACAGTGTTCCACATACATATTTTTAACCTTCTCAATCGTAATGACCTTGTTATCGCGATTCCTTATTGGATCCATGCAAGCATCTTTGTATGATCTAACATTAACACCATTGACAACCTTGCCATTCAAAACTTGATTCTTGATGAAACTTGCATCCTGAACATATGGACGTGATATTGCCTGCTGCCCTCGAGTGGACCACAGATGGTTGTTAACATAGTTTATAGGTTCATGTTGACGATTGAATCTTGCTAAATTGACTTCCAGAACAGCACCATTCCATTTGATACCTTTTAAAGACTTTTCAAACAAAATAGGGTTAGTAACACCTTTGAATTTAATAAAACCAAAGGTGTACTTCCTATTATGTTTTTTCTTGGCTACAAAAGAATCACATATATCTCCAACTTCTTCAAATAGTCTCCACAATCTATTAGCACTGGTATCTTCAGGAAGATTTCCCACAAAGTATGTTACAATAGATGGATCATCAGAGAAATGTCTTCTTTGCACCTGTTTAATCTTGTTCCTTTGATTAGTAACCTTAGTCCATTCGGCCTCTCTTTCCTCTCTTCGAACTTCTTGCCGGAATCTCCCATCTTGATCGAGTTTTTTGAATTCCGGTGGTTGGTCTCTTCGTCTTCCGTAGCGCTCCATTAGATCAAATTTTATTTTGTTATTTAATTAAAAGTTTTATCGTACTTTCCGTCGGTATTTAATTTTTGCGCTGTATTTGGGAGTTTCCAAAAAACACATGCAGACTCAATAATA
Source organism: Helichrysum umbraculigerum (assembly GCA_949592205.1). Classification (NCBI taxonomy): domain Eukaryota; kingdom Viridiplantae; phylum Streptophyta; class Magnoliopsida; order Asterales; family Asteraceae; genus Helichrysum; species Helichrysum umbraculigerum. The sequence continues at coordinate 13,497,990 of CATIUR010000002.1, read as the reverse complement.
TATGTTGCTTCTTCGATTGGGCCAATGTTGCACGCTTGTATGGATATACGCCACCGCCCTAAATTTAAACCTATGTTTCTTTTCTTCTTCATCAGGTCTTCAAATCCATATTCATCCATTTTTTTTCTTTTGATTTTGCACTGCGATAAATGGGTTTATACATCTCTAGCGATTTCAATTTTGGTGGTTTTCATCAATGTATTCGATTTCTGTTTCTGATGATTTGATGCTCTCATTTAAGCTTTCAGATTTGCGATTTATTTCGATATATAAAGGGACACATCGATGAAGAAGGGATTTTGGGTTTTGTTACTCTCTTTGAAGTTGAGGAAGATGAAGAATCAGTATAGGATCCAAATAAGAACGTATCTATATAGTTTTGTTCGATTTCATTTGTTAGGTTTTCTCTTTGTATTAAATAAGTTTAACTTAGTTACATGAGTTTTGTTTTATGTACTTTCTGCAGGTGTTGTAATAGATAAATTCGGAGTTGTTACTGGACTTGGAGATATGATTTTATTTTACCGATTAAAGCACATCACCATGATTGATTTCCCGCCGTATGCAGCTTCGTATCATTCAATATGACTCACATTAGCAATGAATCCTTAATTTCTTTTATAAGCTTTTTAAACAAGGTTAGTTTATCAAATGAGAAAGACTTTGCTTTAACTATGTTATTATTTGTTTACTAACAAATCGTTGCATACTTTGCCTTTTTGTTACCGTTTTTTTTTCCTAAAGCTGCATCAAACAAGGACTAATCCAAATGTCATGGTAACATCAAGATTATTTTTGTTTAACAAATACCTAAATGATGCACACCAAGTGTTTGATTATATGTCTAAGTGAAAAGGTGTGCAAGTTTCATGACATGAATATTATGTTTGTTACCGAATTTGAAAAAACTACGTGTTGACGTGTTGTCTACTCTAATCATTAGTATCTCAAGAATTATTATGTTTAAGATTTGTTTTTTCGTCTACTATATATGCATACTAGATATAGTAGCAGACTATTTGTGCTATTAACCTTACTTTGGCACGAGGGATACTCTTGGTCTTGATTATTGCAAATTAAGTGCTATTTCAACAAGGTAAGGCTTACTGTTATTTTTGTCTCATGAAATTGATACTTGGATTCATATGTTCTGATATACATTATTAACATTATCAAGATTATTATTGTTTAAGACTTGACAAAAGTTTAATATCTATACCTTTTATGTGATGCTTTGGTAGATGGTTTAGGCATTTTATTTTCTTGAATTATATGATTTTGGAAGCTAATCTTATGGAACAATTGTGAAGTACCATCATGGTTCTTATCCTCTTGATGCAAGTTATTTCAATCAGTATGTATTTTTTTTTTTTTCTAAATGCTTATTAATTTTATTTCTCTTTGTGGATATGCACTGGAGTTATAGTTAATTTAGTATAGATCAATTGGGATCCATTGTTCATTTTTCAATGAAATGTAAGACATTTAGAAGATGACCATGTTTGACCCAATTCCTTTTATGATTTTATATGTCATTGGTTCATGAATATGATATATTTGAAGTAATTGTATATTCCAGATTTCATGTATGGAGTTAAAAGTGGTTCATGTGTTGATCTCTTATGCCTACTTTTCTCCCCACCAGGTATTTGATGAAATGCCCAATTCCATTAGAAGCCATTTTTTTTGTTAGTGCCTATTGGTGGTACATTCATGTAATAACAATGTATGTATGTTGGGTAATTTTGTGAAAGTAGTTTTGATATTGATCGAGTCCATGTGGATCACAACACGCTGAGTTTAAGAGAATTCCATCTCCTTTAAAGTACCAAACTAGGTGTGTTGCTGCCTTTTCTAGATCAGCAAGGTTTCTTGGTATGTTTCTACTTCCATATTGGATTATATCATGTTGTTCCTTCTTTATTCTCTGCCCTTAAGTTGTCTTAATGATTGATTTTGATTTTTAGGTTCGGTCAATCGAAGGGATGTTTCTACATATTGAGACGTTTTTCTTCATTTGGAGCTATAGCAGAGCTTATATCTACTGATGCTCAGGTCTGGGCGTGTAGCTAATTTGCTCAATATTAGAGCTGCTGGATCATGTAGATGAGAGAAAGACACTTGAGACGATAGTCAATGGTCATAATATTTTGGGTAAGTTATTTTAGAATTTCATGACTAGCTTTGTTATATAACATTGGTATCTTAGATAGTTCATTTCTGTTTTTGATTATTTGCAGTTGATGGTATTTTAATGACTTCAGTGCCAATAACCCAAGTCTTCGATGTAAATTGACAATATGCCTAACGATGCAACTTTGTTAGCTTTCATATGCTAATTCTCATAAAAAGAACCCATCTCCATTCTTGGTATGTTTCTACTTCCATTTAATTTGCTCATGTACCTAAACATTTTTTTTAAGCTTGACTTTTCAATTTACTGCATAAGACCCTTATGGCTGCATTTCTATTGCTTGGTTTCGGGTCAATGGGGCTGGTTTGATAACCGAAACTAGGTGGTTGATTAAACAATAATACCAAATATGGATACTATATGGTTGGGTTGATTTTTTATATGTATTTATGCATCATTAAGTTGGAATACTGCAACCAAGCTTGGTGGAATCTGGCCACATACAGTTTGTTGTTATGCTTGATTTGCTTGAGGCTACCATATAAGATGTATGCATTATTTCATTGTGCTTCAATTGTTAAGTTAATATTTGTGTATGTTTTGGGTATTAAATATCTATGATCTTCTCTGCTTATGTTTTTCTCCTTTTAATTAAACAGTTAATTTCAGGTCTTAAATGTGGTAAGTTAGTCTTTGAAATTCACAATTCAGCTCACATTCGTTTTGATGCTCTATTGGGTATGTGTTTTCTCAATGTTCCTTAGCCATTTTCATTTCGCCTCAATATTCTTCTTTTTATTATATTTTGGATTTCTTGAAGTTTCACTGCGATTATGGATTGATACAACTGTAGCGATTCTATATCGGTATTTTTCGTTAACCAATTCGATTTCAGTTTTTGCAATTTTGTTCCTATCATTCAAGCTTTCATTTTATTTTATTTCATTTTGAAGGTTCCCGATGTAATGGTTCTTGAAAAACATTTATTTCATTATCTCCATCCTTATTTTGGATATATTACTTTTTAATTGCTTATGGTATCACCTGTATTGTAATTTGTTGTTCACATTTATGTTTTCTGATTTTTGAATTTTTGTTATATATCAGAATATCAACAGGTACATGGGCACAAAGATGAAGACAGTTTTGTTGGTTTTGTTACCATCTTTGATGTTGAGGAAGACAAATTAAAAATGGTATTTTTGTCTCTGTATTTTTTCATCCTCTTTGGGCTTTTTCACGATCTCTTCATCCTCTTTGGGTTTATGAGGTTGAAATCTTGCTTATCTCTAAGTGTTGGCCTTGTGATTTAGTGCAATGCTATCTACTAATCTACCTGCATGCAAATTTAAATTTTCGTATGTCTATTTGACTTGGAATGATAGGGTTGCCCTGGAAAAAGCTTTTCGTCAACTATGGATTCTCCGTCTCTAAGAAGTTGGTTTCAAAATTTACTTTAGCATAGTATTTTTTTTTTGGGTAAAAGTACTTTAGCATAGTATTACTGTTAACTAAAGGTGACAAATTTGATCTATTTACTTGGGTAGTTTGGTATTATGCTTGATATCTTCCGTGTCAAACTTCAACTATATATGTGAACATCTCTAATGACTTTTGCATTTGTTTATGGTTGGGTGACCTGAAACAATTTTTTAGTCCTTTATAAGTAAGTTAATGTTACTATGCGAGCATATCAAATTTCACTGAATAAATTATGTGATCAATAATGATTTTGACTATAACTTATTTACAGTAAGTCAGGTAGTAGTGTTAAACCTTGGTACATATAGTGTAGTGGCAAATTCTAAAGTTTTAAAGATAGGATAATGTAGGTTTTAAATTATTAAATATGGGTACATGTAGTGTAGTAGCAGAATTTGTATCATGTTTTATGTTCTTAAACTTTGCTCATCCATTTTTTAACTCAAAAGTTTTCGGGTACTGTAATGATATGTTTTTGTAGCCCATTTGGTAGTCTTGGGAAAGGTTTGACTTTTGATCTAGACTAATATTTGATGCCCTTGCTTTTTCCATTTTCTTTTATATTTGTAAGATATTTGATTTGAAGTCTCATTTATTAGAGTTACGGGTAGGGTTAATAGACAATTTCGTTACTGTACTTTCCGAAAAAGTTCAATTTAGTTACCGAACTTTTATTTGGTTCAATTGAATTACTGAACTTACAAAACCGGTTTACAAGTGTAAAATCCTCGTTTTTTATTCCAAAAAAATGAAAGTTCGATAACGAAATTGAACATTTTCGTAAACTACAGTAACTAATATGTGTATGATTAGAAACTTGAGTAACAATTTGATCAATTATTTAAATGTTCAGTAATTCAATTGAACCAAATAAAAGTTCGGTAACTAAATTGAACTTTTTCGGAAAGTACAGTAACGAAATTGTCTATTAACCCTTACGGGTATTGCTTAACAAGCACCATCTTATCAAATGTTGGTTTTCATATTTGGATCTGAAGTCTCTTTAGGTGAGTTGATCTAGATATGCTCACTTGAATCTTACCAAATATGTTTTTATTATTCGAAACTTACATTATGATGGGTCAAAACTTATATAGCCTGATCTTGACATAGTCTCTTATCCTCTTACGAGATGTTACCAATACCATTCATAGTGTGGACAAGTCGTTGGGAAATAATTGTAGTTATATCAACATTGTTTTTTTGTTATATATCCTGCTAAAAGTTCTAATCAAATTCGGGTGGTTTATGCTGCAAAGTTTATCGGCATCGATAGCCTTAGTTTGTCTGTTTTTTGTTTCAAACTTAACTATATTTGTGATAAAAAAACATTTAATAAACTTAACAGCATTTGTTGGAGACTGTTGTAGGTTCATAGTAGCTGTAGAGTAACAAGTTTTTGACAAATTAAAAGTTGTTTCGAGTCTCAATTAAAGGGAGACTGTTATAGGTATGATTTTAATAATTAATACAGAGTACCTTTGTAGGTTCATAGAACCTTTGATCGCAGACGATCACCGTCTTTTCCTCAAGATTTTGTTGCCTTTATCTCTATAATGACACATGCATAAACAGTTGTTTACTCTGTTAAAAAAGCATAAGATGAGGTTTGGTTGATTCGTTATGTGATGTGGAGACTTTGAATGTTAATTACAAGCAGCTGCTGGGTTGGCCAAAGATCGTATTATAGTTGGTGTTTGTGATGATTGATGAACCTATGCTGTCCAAAAAACAGGTTTGAAACTTTATCTTTTCCGCTTTTTTTCTGTTATAAATATATCACTTTTCACCATTGTATGTCAGCACTTTTATAGCATTAAAATATACAGTCATTCAAATTCTGCCGCTTGGTTGTGCATGGTATTGTAGTTGGTGTTTATGATTTGTTTGGGCATAGAAGTCAAGGGTGATAACAACATGACAGAGAAGGTATGTTGAAAAATGATGAAAGTTCAGTGACCATGTTATCTTTGTGCATATAATTTTTCAAGCACACCTTAAAAATTATGAATGTTAGTAGTTTGGGCAGACCAATTTACTTTTCTTTGTGCATTCCGGAATATTTTAACCATGATCTACCAGACTTAATTATTTTGTGTGTCTTTACTAGCTTAGAATATTTTGCATCTAGACTAAATATGGCAGCCTCTTTATATTAGTATTTGGTTTTCTTAATTATGATTAGCCAATGGTGGGAACCTTTTATGAGTGCTTGAGATTTTTGTACTTTAGCTTAACGAATTTAGCATAGTTGAAAATTTTTTGTTTAAAATCTATGCCATCTCCATTGATATTGATGCATATCTTTCATGATATGTTTTCAATACCGACTTGGGAAAGTACTTGCTAGACTGAGGCTAAATATGCTGAAGTTAATGAGATATCATGGTCAAGGCATTTGGAAAGAAGAGGCTGCAATTGCATATTTACATAGGTTTGTATGTGCTGCTTTTACTTTGCTGAGAACGTGCATCATCAGTACATGTTATAGCCTGACCCGCCCATTTATTGCACCTTTTTAGATTACTTGGCACTTCAAAATTTCATTTGACTTATTTACTTACTATATTGATCTTGGATACTTCTCAGGTTTTAATTGTTGGACATATATGCTTAATTGTATTAAACATGAAGATACGAAGATACCAAGAATATTAAACATCTTATTTAAGTGTTAACTACATGGTTATCGAAAGTTTAAACTGTTGAACATCTGTTTTGACTTTTGAACTATTGAGATGGTTGAATATGTTAAACATATGTTTTATATAGCCAAGTACAAGTAGGTAGTCAAGGGTTAAGAGACATCTCCTTCAGTATGGAGTCTAGATTATTGGGATGCCAATATTTGTGTATTTTGTATAGTGGATATGTAAAATAATAATAATTGTGTATTTTGTATGTACAGTTTATAAGTTTTTATGCAATGTAATTAATAAAGTGTCTTTCAAATAAATGGTTGAAGTTTACCCAAATGACCCATTTGACAGATAAACTGTTTTTATCTTTTGGTGGCTAAATATGTCTCTTTACTTTTGGTGGCTAATTTAAGCTTAAGTAGTCCATTAACATTAAAGGATGGTGATATAAAAGATGTTGAATTTTTGTACATGGAATGGAAGTTTAGATGGTGGTGAACGTGGGATTGTAATTTTCAAAAAATTTGAGTCATTCAATAAAATTGAAATGTTTCGGTGTACTTGCTTTATAATATTTTCAAGTTTTCGTATGCATATTATCCATCTATAATGGTAAAGTATATTAAATGTCTTACATCAAACCCGTGTAATCACGGGTCAATAAACTAGTTTTAAACAACATCCACACCGATGCCATTTTAGTTTCATACATGATGCAAAAGAACCTATCATACATACAACAATTTGGGAAAACCTGAGAGTTACCGCAAAATGAATCTTGAAAACACAAGATGACCATGATTTTATGATACAATTCTTCTTACATTGGCAGAAACTCGAGGCCTTTTACAATTACGCCAGATATCGTTCCTTAATAGCTTACCAGTTTTAAATCAAAAGAAATACACACATTTGTGTTGAGATTAATTCAAAGAGTTTTGGGTCACGTTTAGAATGTGTCTTTGTTTATTTTTTAAAATAAATGTACTTCCTGTTATATAGGATAGTGCCGTTTTTTGTGCTTAAGTTGTTAGGGGTGTTTACCTTTTCTTTTGTTTCTATAGGATAGTGCCATTTTTTGTGCTTAAGTTGTTAGGGGTGTTTACCTTTTCTTTTGTTTCCGTTGTACCCAACTGCTATATATATAGCAGCTTTCTCAGTGAATATATTATTGAGTTTTCTGGTAATTTTGATATCTCAAATAACATTGTGGTATCTGTTGAAAAAATTGGGATAAAACATGTATTTTTCCCAAACTTTGGATCTAATTATCTATATGTGAATATAGTAATTATATGTAATATATTATATGGTTGTGTAGCTCTTGATAAGAGCTTCGAAATGGTGTATTATATGTCCAAAGTTAATGAGAGATGAATGAGATATCGAATCTTAAAGTGAGCTATTTGAAACAATAAAATGGAAGCTTAGAAATGGATGGGACTTAGTCCCACATAGGAAATGAGACAAAACTTTGAGCAATTTATAAGTTCAAGTGTGGAGGTCTAGATGTGATCTCTTATGGTGTGTTTTACTCCCTTGCCTACGTGCGCGTAGGGGGGGTTGCAAATCGTGGAAAAACTGGTTCGAGCTTGTGAACCAATGCATGCCTGCGGACACAAATGCAGCTCCGAAATCATCGAGCCTGCACAAGCCTCGTTTTGCTCCAACCCACGACTTTTCAGAAGCTTCCAGAAAATATATTTATGGAACAGATTGATATCGGTTTCCATTTAATTTCCGTATCTTTTAAAAACTTTAAACCATTTGATAAATCGTTTCTTGGTTTTAAATAGCTTGTTGTCCAAGTTGATATTTCAGTATAAATATTAACCTCTGGTTCCATTCAAAATATACGAAATACAGATCTCTTCCTCTCTAACACACGATCATCTTATACTGCAATTTCAGGCAAGTGTAAACTCCGGCGGTACGCTGCTTCTAGCCGCCGTACCCTGGGAAAAGGACACGAATTTATTTTAAGGGAATTGTGTTCAACACAAGCTCCGGCTATTTAACGATTCGTTTATTTTCGTTCTTTACTGTTTCGTTACTTTTTCTAACAGCTTAAAACGAATTCAAAAACGAAACTGTAGATTAATACGTTTTCTTTATTTTAGTTTCTTTCGTTTCTGGAACACGGATTCATCCTCTGAAAACGTAACCAGGTTGCTTTACACCTGGGTTGTTTCGAGCTTACTGTGTTAATAACGATTGAAGTTTACCAAAACCAGTTTATGTTTGGTTACCATCTGTCTGCTTGTCGTATTGTTTGGGTTCATTGTTAAACTATCAAATCTAATTGATTTTGCTGATATACATGAACAATGATGTACACAAATCATTATATGTTTTGTTCTCTTTAATCATTTGGTTTGGTAACAGAACGTGTGTTTTCTTCACCTGATATTTAAAGTACCTTTCTGGAATTAATTACTTTCATTGAAATCACTTACTAATGTATGTACAATTCTCATAGTTAATTGGTTTATATAACATCTTTTAAAAGCATATATATACAACTTCAAATTAATTGAGAATATGTACATCTTGCTATAAATAACAGCCTTGAAGAAAATTTGTTATACGTTTGAAAAATTTTGGTTAAATATTGTGGATTTATTTGCATATTATAATCAGTCCACAATTTTGATTTAATCGGTTTTTGTATCGAAGATAAGAAATCAGGATTGAGTTTCTTATCGTTTCAAAGAAACCAAGATAGAGTTTCGTATTGTTTTCAAGAAACCAAGATAGAGTTTCTTTTTTATTATAACCTGTTACGATTAACTGCTTATTCGTTTTAGCTTATTGGATATCAGGTTTACTATGGCTGAGGGTCAATCTAGTGCTTCAAAGCAACCAGTGTCTGGTGCTAACACTGCTACTGTGACCGTTCCAACTATTGCTACTCATGCTGAGAGGCCGCAAAAATTTTCTGGTTTGCACTTTAAGAGGTGGCGGCAGAAGATGTTCTTCTATCTCACTACGTCGAATTTGTCTTGGTTCTTGATGGAATCTGTACCCCAACTTGCAGAAGAGGAAACCAATGCACAAGCTTTGAGAGCTGTTGAAGCTTGGAACCATTCTGACTTTATTTGTCGGAACTATTTACTGAATTGCTTGGTTGATGGATTGTACAATGTTTATTGTCAAATCAAGACTTCCAAAGAACTATGGGAATCATTGGATCGGAAGTATTAAACAGAGGATGCTGGAACCAAGAAATTTGTGGTTGCTCGGTTTTTGGATGATAAGAATGTTGATTCTTAGACTGTGATCAGTCAAGTACAAGAACTGCAAATCATGCTTCATGATATTCAACCTGAAGGGATGACATTAAGTGAGACATTTCAGGTTGCGGCTATGATTGAGAAGTTACTTCCCGGTTGGGTGGACTTCAAAAACTATCTCAAACATAAGCATAAGGAGATGACAATAGAAGATCTTATTGTTCGTCTCAGGATTGAAGAGGACAATAAGTTGGCTCAAAAGAGTAGCTACACGGCTACTTCTACTAAGGTAAATATAGTGGAACATGGTCAGTCGTCCAAGGCAAATAATAACTACAAAGGCAAAGGCAAAAGAAACGATGAAAAGAATGGCAAGGGAAAAACTGTGAACCTTGGTCCGAAAGCTGGAATTGTGAAAAAGAAATTCCAAGGGACTTGTTACAATTGTGGCCAACCGGGTCATAGGGCTGCTAATTTTAAGAAGCCAAAACGTGAATCTTCACGTCAAGCTAACATGGTGGATGATGATGTGATGGGACTTGTTGCTATGGTTTCCGATCTTAGTATGATGATTTCGGAAGTGAACCTTGTGGATACTGATTCCAAAGGGTGGTGGGTTGATACCGGGGCTACACGTCATGTTTGTTCCGATAAGAGTCTCTTCCACACATTCAAGGAAGTTGAAGATGGTGAAAAGCTCTTCATGGGAAACTCTGCTACCGCTGAAATCAAGGGTGAAGGAAAAGTGATCTTGAAGATGACCTCCGAGAAAGAGCTCACATTGAACAATGTGTTGTATGTGCCCGAGATTCGCAAGAATCTCGTGTCCAGGTGGTTGCTTAATAATTTTGGTTTTAGGCTTGTATTTGAGTCTGATAAGGTCGTGTTGACCAAGAATGGTATTTATGTTGGTAAGGGCTATGCCCTAAATGGTATGTCTAAACTCAATGTAATGGTTATCAAAGGTGAAATGAATAAGACTACTACTAGTTCTACTTATATGCTTGAGTCTTCTTCTAATATGTGGCATGGTCGTCTTGGTCATGTTAATTTTAATTCTATTCGTCGTTTGATTAAATTGAATTGCATACCAATGTTTTATATTGACTCAAATTACAAGTGTAAAACATGTGTTGAATCCAAACTTACTAGATCATCATTCCAATCGGTTGAAAGAAAAACCGAACCACTTGATATAATTCACACGGATATTTGTGATTTAAAATCAACTCCAACAAGAGGTGGCAATAAATATTTCATCACATTTATTGATGATAGCACGAAATATTTTTATGTATATTTACTTACAAGTAAAGATGAAGCAATCGATAAATTCGTGTTATAAAATAATGAAGTCGAGAATCAACTTAATAAGAAAATCAAGGTAGTTAGAAGTGATACAGGAGGTGAATATATATCACTATTTGCTGAATTTTGTGAGCAATATGGTATTAGACATGAATTTACTGCTCCTTACTCACCTCAACAAAACGGTATTGCCGAGAGAAAGAACCGTACCTTGAAAGAAATGATGAATGCCATGTTAATAAGTTCGGGATTATGCCAGAACATGTGTGGAGAAGCTATTCTCTCGGCTAATTATCTTTTGAATAAGATACCTCGAAAAAAGAAGGATGAAACCCCATATGAATTATGGACAGGAAGGAAACCTTCCTACAAATACTTAAAAGTGTGGGGGTGTTTAGCCAAGGTGGTTGTTCCACCACCTAAAATGGTAAAGATTGGACCGAAGACTGTGGATTGCATATTCATTGGATATGCTCACCATAGTAGTGCATATCGATTTCTTGTGCATGAATATAAAATTCTCGATATACACAAGAATACGATTATGGAATCAATGAATGCTTCGTTCTTTGAAAACGTGTTTCCTTGTCTAACTTCATATGAACAACCTAATGTGGTTAATCATGATGAACAACCTAGTGTGGTTAATCATGATGAACAACCTAATGAGGTTAATCATGATGTAAGACTAGATAGTAAAGTTCGACAAGAACAATCCGAAGAAGAGGATGTTGAACCAAGAAGAAGTAAAAAGCAAGGGTTGAGAAATCGTTTGGTCCTGATTTTGTCTCTTTCATGATAGAAAGTGAACCCAACACCTATCGAGAAGCAGTTACTTCTTCTGAAGGACCCCAATGGAAAGAGGCCATCAAAAGTGAAATAGATTCTATTTTACAAAACCATACATAGGAGTTAGTGGATCTTCCTCCAGGATGCAAACCACTAGGTTACCGATGGATCTTTAAGAAAAAGATGAATACAGATGGCTCGATTGATAAATACAAAGAAAGATTGGTGATCAAGGGTTATAGGAAATGAGAAGGTCTAGATTATTTCGATACCTACTCTTCGGTGACCCGGATAACTTCCATAAGAATGGTACTTGCTATAGCCGCCATTAGGAATTTGGAAGTTCACCAAATGGATGTAAAAACGGCCTTTCTAAATGTGGATTTAGAGGAGGAGATTTACATGGAACAACCCGAGGGTTTTGTTGCCAAAGGACAAGAGAATAAAGTTTGCAAGCTTGTTAAATAACTGTATGGTTTAAAGCAAGCTCCAAAACAATGGCATCAAAAGTTTGATCATGTCATGATAGATAATGGTTTTAAGATCAATGAATGTGATAAGTGTGTCCACGTGAAAGACACAACTAATGGATACGTCATTTTATGTCTCGATGTGATAAGATGATATTGAAAGCAAAGTTTGACATGAAAGATATGGGTTTGGCGGATGTGATTCTTGGTATCAAGATCATAAGGACCAAAGATGGTCTTATGTTACACCAAACTCACTATGTGGATAAGATTCTTGAGAAATTCAATTCGGGTGATTCTAGTGTAGCTAGAACTCCAATTGATATAAGTCAACACCTCTCTAAGAATAGAGGTCAAGGTGTTTCCCAAGTTGAATATTCAAGAATCATTGGTAGTCTAATGTATCTGATGAGTTGTACAAGACCTGACATAGCATATGCAGTGAGCAGGTTGAGTAGATATACTAGTAATCCGAGTACTGAACATTGAAAAAGTATAACGAGATTACTAAGATATCTGAGATATACTCGTGAATATGGACTACATTACAAAAGATATCCAGCTGTAATTGAAGGATACACCGATGCAAATTGGATCTCTGACATAAAAGATTCAAGAGCAACTATTGGATATGTTTTCACACTAGGAGGTGCAGTTATATCTTGGAAATCGTCCAAGCAAACGGTTATATCTAGATCCACGATGGAATCTGAGTTTATCGCTTTGGACAAATGTTGGGAAGAGGCAGAGTGGTTACGTCAATTTACCGAGGATATACCTAGGTGGCCTAAGCCGGTAACGACCATTAGTATACATTGTGATAGCCAATCGGAAATTGGTAGAGCTCATAGCATAATGTATAATGGTAAGTCTCGGCATATTCGACGTAGACATAACACTATACAACAACTACTCTCAACTGGAATTATCACAATTGACTATGTGAAGTAAACGGATAATATTGCAGATCCGCTAACTAAAGGCTTAAGCAGAGAGGTAGTTTACAGGTCGTCAAGAGGAATGGGACTAAAGCCCTTGAATGAATAAGTTTGTACATAGGAAAACCTCAACTAGTTGACTGGAGATCCCAAGATCTAGGTTCAAGAGGACAACCTAATTGTATGAACGAAGGGAGGTCACTGTGGAGGAAGTTATTTTATTAACTAAACCCATTAAAAGGGAGTTTATTAAACTTCCTAGTCCATTCTTAAATTACCAGTGATAGTTAGGTTAAGCTTAATGATTTTAATGATTTCGAAAATCACCTATGTGAGAGAGAAGTAGGGTCGCTTCGAAGGGAAATGTGGGGGGCGCATTTCCTAAGAGCTCTTGCAGAACCAGGATAGTGTTCAGGACCATAAAGAACACGACTATGAGGAGTTGACATTGTCAGGAAGAGTCATGTGTGAACATGTATTGTCGTCTACATTAACAGCAGATCAGTTCAAAGACATCACAGTCTACTGACAGCTAGGAGACTAAGTACATTTCACAAGGGAAGGTTCAAAGGGTAACACCTACCTATCCTATGCAAGATTCAACTGTTGAGATTTCAGTATGATTGTGTGTGTTATTCTATCGATCTCCATTCATGTGGGGGATTGTTGGAAAAATTGGGATAAAACATGTATTTTTCCCAAACTTTGGATCTAATTATCTATATGTGAATATAGTAATTATATGTAATATATTATATGGTTGTGTAGCTCTTGATAAGAGCTTCGAAATGGTGTATTATATGTCCAAAGTTAATGAGAGATGAATGAGATATCGAATCTTAAAGTGAGCTATTTGAAACAATAAAATGGAAGCTTAGAAATGGATGGGACTTTGTCCCACATAGGAAATGAGACAAAAGTTTGAGCAATTTATAAGTTCAAGTGTGGAGGTCTAGATGTGATCTCTTATGGTGTGTTTTACTCCCTTGCCTACGTGCGCGCAGGGGGGGTTGCAAATCGTGGGAAAACTGGTTCGAGCTTGTGAACCAATGCATGCCTGCGGACACGAATGCAGCTCCGAAATCATTGAGCGTGCACAAGCCTCGTTTTGCTCCAACCCACGATTTTTCAGAAGCTTCCAGAAAATATATTTATGGAACAGATTGATATCGGTTTCCATTTAATTTCCGTATCTTTTAAAAACTTTAAACGATTTGATAAATCGTTTCTTGGTTTTAAATAGCTTGTTTTCCAAGTTGATAATTCAGTATAAATATTAACCTCTGGTTCCATTCAAAATATACGAAATACAAATCTCTTTCTCTCAAACACACGATCATCTTATACTACAATTTCAGGCAAGTGTAAACTCCGGCAGTACACTGCTTCTAGCCGCCTTACCCTTGAAAATGGACGCGAATTCGTTTTAAGGGAATTATGTTCAACACAAGCTCCGGCTATTTAACGATTCGTTTATTTTCGTTCTTTACCGTTTCATTACTTTTTCTAACAGTATCAGAGCCAGGTTACGAGATCTGTTAGTTACGAGATCTGTTAGTACAGAGAGTACACACAAAAGTGAGAAGAGAGCCATGGCGTCTACAAGCAACAATCAGATAATTCTTCCCGTGTTTAAGGGAGAAGGATACGAATTTTGGAGCATTAGAGTGAAGACGGTTTTGCGGTCACAAGAACTCTGGGATCTTGTTTCCAGAGGTTTTTCAGAGGAGGACAACGATGCTGCTCGATTACAAGAAAATCAGAAGAAAGATGCTCGTGCCCTAGCCATCATTCAACAAGCTGTTCACGATAGCATTTTTTCTCTAATAGCTGCTGCAACCACCGCCAAGAATGCATGGGATGTTCTGCAGACGGAGTATCAAGGCGATTCTAAAGTGAAGACGGTAAAGTTACAAGGGTTAAGAAGAGAGTTTGAGACTCTTCAAATGAAAAATGATGAAGTAATTGCTTATTTTCAGTCGAGGGTTATGCGTATTGTGAATCAGAAGAGGGCATATGGAGAAAATGTTTCGGATCAGCAAGTTGTAGAGAAGGTTCTGCGAAGTCTACCCACCAAGTGGGATCATGTGGTCACTGCTATAGAGGAATCAAAGGATTTGTCAACACTCACCTTCGATCAACTTATGGGTTCTCTTCAGTCACATGAAGCCCGAGTTAATCGAAGTTTGGAGACCGTAGAAGAAGAACGAGTTTTTCAAGCAAAGGAAGGAGACAACTCATTTGGTAGAGGAAGAGGACGGTCTTATGCACGTGGTGGTCGTGGTAGAGGACGAGGCAGATCAGGTGGTCGCGGAAGAGGTGATGTACAGTGTTACAATTGTAATCGGTTTGGTCATGTGCGATCTGTTGGACATAATGTCAAGTGGGCCAATGGTCAAATAAATGGGTCATATATTATGTGTTTTATGGGATCTGTTTGGGTTTGGGCCGCAGGCCAAAAATCATTGTGACCTAAACGAGTAGGGCAGTTAATTTAGGGCTGCATCGATTCATTAGAAACATATATGGTGAACCGATACATCTGTTGGTAGCGACTGTTAGTAGCAGTTAGGATTAGAAAGGTGTGTCTATTCGTTATAACTGCTCAGGATGAAACATTGCATCGTTTCATGATGCCTGTTCAAGTAAGTGTGTGTGTGTGTGTGTGTGTGTGTGTGTGTGTGTGTGTGTGTGTCAATTGTAACAGAAGTCTGTAACCCTCATTCATTCAGATTAAATATATAGAAAGGGTTCAACCCATGTTCTTGTTTTCTTGATGATGATGATTCTTGTTGAATGATAACATGATGATGTTTGTTTGATATGGAGATCCTGGAAGAGTATGTGAGAACCTATGCAACAATTGTTATTAGAGCTGGAATTAAACAACAAATTGAATCATGAAACAAGGATCAGTCATTAATGCGTTGAATATCAGAAACAGGAGGAAGGGCAGCCATGGAAGGAGAAGATGCAGATTGAAGAGAAAGTGATGATGGAAACGGTTACACCACCGAGATGGCGGTTAACCAGAAGAAGAAGATCAAAGATCGTGAAGATTGAAGATTGTATCGAAGAAGATCAAAGATCGAGAGAGTCGATTGTGACAAATAAAGAAATCAAGTGATTCGGTTACAACTGGAAAGAGAATAATAGATAGAGACGCTGCAGATTTGTGATATGAAAACGCAACACAAGAAGAATTGAAAGGCTGTTCGGTTTGTACAAACGAAGAAAAACTCAAAGTGTGTTCTTGTTGATTCGAAAAGAAGTAGAACCGTATGGCCATGAAGAAAACAACAACAAGGAACAAGAAGGCAAGAAGATTGTTTGTTTGTGATGAACTACAATCGGAGAACTTGTTACAAGATCGAGTGAATTGATCATAACAAGAAATCGAGTAACTCGATTACAAAGAAGAAAGAAAAGAAAACCAGAGAGAGACACGATTCGATTGAGTGAAAATTGAATCAGAGAAAGCAAAGAGGTTGTGTGAAATGACTAAGAGAAAGAAGGAAAAT
Source organism: Helichrysum umbraculigerum (assembly GCA_949592205.1). Lineage (NCBI taxonomy): Eukaryota > Viridiplantae > Streptophyta > Magnoliopsida > Asterales > Asteraceae > Helichrysum > Helichrysum umbraculigerum. The sequence continues at coordinate 13,481,476 of CATIUR010000002.1, read as the reverse complement.
TGATCGGGATTAGATCATTTTCAAGAGAAAGGAAAAATTGATAAGGAGTAGATCGTTTTTCAAGAGAAAGAAGAAAATTGATCGGGAGTAGATCATTTTCAAGAGAAAGAAAAGAACCAATCGGGATTAGATTGTTCTTCAGAATGGGTTAGAGAAACCCAAATTCGATTCAGAAAAATCGAATAGAGAAAGACAAGACAATGATTAGAGAACCGGCATAGAGAAAAAGGAATTTGATCAAGGGATCAAATTTGGAGATGAGAGAAAGAAAAATAGCATTTGAGAAACAAATGGAGAGAGAATATAAAGTTCAAGATTATAACCGGGAAAGTTATAGTCAAGAGGAAGATGTGACGAATAAGAGACAAGTTTTACTAGTGGAGTATGATACCAAAGAAAAAGTAGAAGAGGCCGACATCAGAAGAGAAAGAGGTACACAATTTATGACTCACAATACAAGCTTGTGGTTGTGCACCAAGAGACGAAAAAACAAGATAAGAAGCAGACCAAGCAGGCCTGGATGTTGTGAACCGGACAAGGAACCAATGTGATGGTCAAGGAGACAGCAGGAATGGGTCAGGGAACATTGAAGAAAAAAAAGAACAAGAACCTGCAGAGTTGAAAAGTAAAGATTGGCATTTGACATTAGGGAGGAGAATGTTGGACATAATGTCAAATGGGCCAATGGTGATCAAATAAATGGGTCGTATATTATGTGTGTATAAATGTGTTTTATGGGTTAAAAATAAGTAAGTGTCTGTTTAGGTTTGGGCCGCAGGCCAACAATTATTGTGACCCAAACGAGTAGGGCAGTTAATTTAGGGCTGCATCGATTCATTAGAAACAGATATGGTGAAGCGATGCATCTGTTGGTAGTGACTGTTAGTAGCAGTTAGGATTAGAAGGGTGTGTTTGTTCGTTACAACTGATCAGGATGAAACGTTGCATCGTTTCATGATGCATGTTCAAGTTATATATATATAGGGCTTAGTCCCTGGAAATGCTACAAACTTGGCAAAAAAGGGTATAGTATGGGACTAACTTTCATCGAGGCACAAGAATGCAATCTTACTCGCAAAATTGGACTTTTGATGTAATTTACCTAATAAAATCCTATGTCAGCCAGTTTACAAATTTTTTTTACACCTAAGCTGCTACCTCAATTCCACGTATATAGGGGGACGTGTATTTAAAAAAAAAATAAATAAATGAGTTATTACTTATATAATATTAGTGTCCCTGTATCTTTATTTCCCGCACAAATTTCCCCCCTTTTTCTCTGTAACCATGGTGGCGTCTTCGTCTTCATCATCCCAAAATCGAGATCAACAACCGCTATTTTACTGGTGTGACTGTGGAGAGAAGATGTATGTGCGCACCTCTTGGAGTGACACCAACCCGGCCCGTCGATACGTCAAATGCCCAAAAGTAAGTTTTAACCTAATTATTTATTTGGTTCTTCTAATCTGTAATTGGTGTCCATCTTGATTAAAAAAGCTGGAATTCATTACCGATTTGTAAGTATTGTTTAGTATTGCTATTAATTTTGAATAATCCTTGTAGCTTAAAACCCGACATTGTACCAAATATCGTTTTGTTGATGACGAGCTTCCAAGTGACTACTACAAGGACATTATCTATCAGTTAAAAATGGAAGCGAAAAACAAGCCGAGAATGCACGAAGTGGAAGAAGATACAGAATCAAAGGAGGTGTTGTTGAAGAATGCTGAAGAGTTGACCTTTATAAAGTCAAAGTTAGGAATGCTTGATCAACTTTCTGCACGTTTACTTGCTGTTCTAGCGTTGTTGTTTGTACTCCTACTAGTTGTAGTCATGAAGTGAAGTCAAATGTTTAGTGTTATGTAGTGTATTGTAAGGATACTTTTGGGTCTGATGGTATGTAATGGTTTGACTTAAATGGTGAACAGGTATGTAATGTTTAACCTGGTTTGATGGTAGTCAATGGATATCTATATATTTTGCGTATTGGTATGCTTCTCAATGGATATGTATTGAAAGAAGTAAAAATGAATTGTTACAACATATTAGCACACACAGACACCTGCGGATACATAAGCATTACATAATTAAGCACCTAATCCATTACAATACATAAGAAACCAAAGTCATTACATTAACTGAGTACATTACATAAGCACACACCAGTGATACATAAGCATACAATAGCAGCAAACTAACATCATGAAAAACATAAGCACACACCAGTGATCCAGTACATTACATGTGACCTATAAATTACACAAAAGATGCCACTCCAAGTCATAAGTTCTATGCACATGTGGGATCAACTTCCAAAAAATTACATAACAGCTGCCTTTGTAATCAAGATCCATTGCATTGTTAGTCGTGCTTCCAGGTCCAGGAAGTTTTTTTGCCAGTTTCTTATTGACAATTCTTTCACTTGCCTTTCTTTTTTTAGGCACACATCCAGCCTGTGATTCCTGGGTAGCAATGACTGGTGGATTTGCATCTGCATTTGTGAATTGAGATATAGAATCATGCGCTGAGCAATTGGTTGGGTCAGATGTGTTGTTGTTTCCAACCACAGTTCCAGATGATCCTAACCCACAACTGAACCATGCCATTGTCTTGCCAAAACCAACCTTTTTCTTACCTCTGTTCCCAACAACATTATTTATCTGAGACACTACATTGCCACAAAAACAAAACAATAACATGGTAAAATAAATAGGATTGACTTAAGTAATGACACTTAACTAACTTTTACTCAACTGATTTCAACTTACATGTTTTTGTTTTCTTAGATGATGTTGGTTTCCCAATACAAACCCCACGTTTACCTATCTCTGCCACTACATTGTCACAAACATAAGCACAATCAATAATAACTAATGCCACTTAGGTAACCTACACTCAACTAATAATAACTCACATGGTTTTGTTTTCTTAGATGAAGTAGGATTCCCAATACACTGCTTAGGTTTACCTGCCTTAGCATGCTGCCCTGCATTAACTGTAAATTACAAGCATCCTAAAAGATAAGATATAAGAAAATTAAACAAAGTAAATGGGTGATGTAAATAAAATAAGTTATAAGATGACCTTTCTTTGCTTGCTTAATGGGTGATCCATTTGAAGACCATTTGAAACCACATCTTGTCACTCCAAGTGGTGACCTACTAGGTACTGCTTTTTGTGCATTGGTTGCCCCAGGTCCCTCTTCTGTTGCATTGCTTGACTTAGGGAGTTCATTAGGTGCTGCTGTTGGTACATTGGTTGCCCCAGGTCCATCTGCCTCATCAACATTACCTTCCACATCTTCCTCATCTACAAGTCTTCTTTTTAATCCCCTATGCCTTCTAGCTTGAATGTCAATGTTTTTCTTCCTGCCAGGCTTCTGCTTTGGTGGTTTTTCCCTGATGACTTTCTCATTGGTACAACCCCTGGAATTATGACCCGGTTCAAAGCAATTTTGACATGTCATTATAACACCATGCTTAGAAACCCTTGTTTTCCCGACCACTGGCTCATTAGCTGATCTGTGTCTCTTCTTCTTAGGCCTTCCAGGCATGATTCTAGGTGCAGGAGGTAATGGCCTGTTTTGCTCAACAACAGGCCAAAATTCCATTCCAGGCATCGGGGTTATATGAAACATATAAGCTTGTAGGTACATCTCCATCCTAAACCAATAAGATGCATGATCTTCTGGCATTTGGTCACATTTCAAAATACTCTTCACTGCATGAACACAGGGTACCCCACTTAACTCCCATAACCTGCATGAACATGTACTCTTGTCTATGTCAACTGCCCATGATTTCCCATGCATTCTGACCTCAAACTGACTACCACCAGAATGTATCACTATGTACCGACCAACCTGATTCTTAATGAAATTCAACTTCTTCCTAATACTTGGTGTGATATCTTGACTATCTAGCTCCCACTTCTCACTGATTTCCTTAATTGATTGCATTCTTATCATAACAATGACTCTAATTGCCTCAAGCATGGTGATTATAGGCTTGTTCCTCACTCTTAATAGGACAGATTTCCAACACTTACTAAAGCCATTTTCTACTGCTTCACACCCAGTATACAACCTAAAAAATGCACGAGACCAAGATCTGGGATTTCTATCCAGCAAGTACTTATGGGCATTAGGATTAGCTCTTCTAAGCACATCCATTACCTGATTAAACTCACCTTCATGAGATGCCTTTGATGCACTCCAGAACAGGTTCCTAAAAGCAACGCCACTGTACCTTTTTATGAAGTTTTCATAGATGTGTCTAGCACATTGCCTATGCTCTGCATCAGGCATCACATCCTTCACTGCTTCAATCAATCCCTAGATCAAAAGATAAGTAGTGTTAGGTTTGATTAAAATACAATAAGCATAGAATTGTGCTACTATAAACAAAGACAAATACCTTGTGTTGATCAGAAATGAAAGTGAGCTCATTTCCAGAGGGACTCTGTAAATCATGACCAAGCAGCCTTATGAACCAAGTCCAGTTGTCCTTGTTCTCTACACCTACAACTGCCCAAGCTATTGGGTAAATCTGGTTATTACCATCTCTACCCACTGCAGTTAGTAATTGGCCCTTACATGTACTTTTCAAAAAACAGCCATCTAATGCTACAACCTTCCTACATCCACGCAACCATCCATCCTTAACAGCCTTCAAACAAACATACACTCTGTCAAAATATACCTTGTCATCAGGATTGACTGTAACTCCCACTTGAAAAGTACTTCCTGGATTAGCTTGTAGTAAAGCCTCTCCATAAGATCTAAGCATTCCATAGTGTTCTTCCAAAGTTTTCTCATACTCACCTAAGGCCCATGTTCTTGCCTTTTTACACTGCTTATTTGAGACTGTACACTTGTACTTTTTCATTACCAGCTCAGCCAAATCACTCAATCCCATCTCAGGATTCATCCTAATCTTATCTGCAAAGTGCTTCCCAATCCACTTGTAGTTGATTAATGTTCCAAATTTGTAATTTCTTGAACAGTTATGATCATCATTCAATGACATAACCATGTATGATTCCTCATCTCTCATCTACTTTGCCATCAACCTCCACTTACAACCACCCTTGTTGCTATTTCTTGTGCTCCTTTTTGGTGGGTCCCCTTTCCTTTTTCTCTGCCTCCCCTTGACCTTATCTTTCACCTTTGCAGGTCTTTCCCCACACCTAGCAATGATCTTTTCGTAGCTACTTCTTTGGTACCATAGAGAGTATCCATTGGACAGGGCATAGTAAGAAAGGCAATCTTTAAGTTGTTGAGGGCCTTCATACCTTTCACCAATCTAAATGTTCAAAGTGTATGTTGTTATAAGTTGGCCAAGAAATTTAACATTACAAAAATACTATTTTATATCTACAAGTTAACATTACAAACATACTTCTTTATATAGATATACCTTAGGAACTCTTAACCTCCAATGTGTTGATGTGTCATGAATGGGGTATTTCTCCAATGGTGGTTCAGGAACAGGCATTGGATCAGTTGGTAGCTCTTCATCACATTTTGGTTTCATAGCTTCAATCAACTCTTTGATAAATTCCTCATGCTCAGTGTACAATGTATTCTTCATATTTTCCTCACCTTCTACATTAGAAGTAGGCTTTCCAAGTTGGGGTAGATGTTTGGTTTCTGGAATTCTAGCAATGGGATTACCTTTCCTAACCTCAGCTACTTCATCTTCACCTTCACTCAAGTGGTCAAGTGAGTAAGCAGAAGCATCACTATCACAAGAGTCACCATCAGAAGAATCACCATCAGGATCATCATCTCCAGGTGCACCCTCTGTTCTCTTAACTGTTTTGTCACCTGCATTACCACCTTTGCTACTGCAACCCCCTCCCTCTGTAGTCTTTCCACTTTTAGCACCTAAATGTTTTAATGGCTTCACAGACACTTTACCTACACCTACAGCTACATCATCTGCATCATCAACCAAATCTTTACTACTCTTCTCAGTGGTAGCAATCTGTTTTCCTTTTCTACTAGACACTTCATTTAAATTATTAGTCTCCTCTGCAACTTCACTAACATCATTCTTGTTGTTACCTACATAGTCACCTAACTCCAACATCAAATGATCTATGTAGACATGGACTCTACCATAGCTTTCTATTATGTCAAAAAATGTGTCTAAATCATCATTGCATTCTATGATCATCAAGTTCTCAAACCCACTATCGGGTAACAGGTAATACGCATTTGAAAATGGTGACCCGGTTTGTTGCATGATTAATGATACAAACTCATCAAACGTGCATCTTTTAACTAATAGTGAGATTTCATGTTCTTCTGCATACCTCAAAGGTTGGAAAAAAAAGCCCCATCATAATGAAGTGTGATCGGAAACCCTCGAAATTCACCCTCCATTTCTGTAAATAAACACACCAAAACATAAATACTTACTAATCTGAACATAAAACAAGTGTTAAAAGCATCCACAAAAATTACAGAAAATTTTTACATTTTCTTCCTTTTGCTTATAAACCCTAATTTTACAACATAAATCAGTGATTCGACAGAGATAAATGAGAAAAAAGAGTTATTCATACCTTTTAGCAACTTCAGATCACAAAAACGACGATAGATCAACCATCAATTTTGATGTGCTTGAGCAACAAAACAGGGTAGGTGAGTGAGTGTAAGAAACTTTGGTGCCGTCTGTTTGATGTAAGTGACATGCATGGCTTTAAACTGATTTTAATAAGCCACATCTTTTTCACTTCGTAAGAAATTAGATAATACGTGGAAAGAAAAAGCCACCGTGTACTGCCACGTGGGAACAAACCTACCAAAATCACAATCTGTAACCGGTTACCGGCTACAACAGTTACGAATTACATCAAAAGTCCAATTTTGCGAGTACGTTGCATTCTTGTGCCTCGATGAAAGTTAGTCCCATACTATACCCTTTTTTGCCAAGTTTGTAGCATTTCCAGGGACTAATCCCATATATATATGTGTCAATTGTAACAGAAGTCTGTAACCCTCATTCATTCAGATTAAATATATAGAAAGGGTTCAACCCATGTTCTTGTTTTCTTGATGATGATGATTCTTGTTGAATGATAACATGATGATGTTTGTTTGATATGGAGATCCTGGAAGAGTATGTGAGAACCTGTGCAAGAAAACGGTTTTATGGTGAAGAAAAATAAGAAATAAAGGAAGGCAGCCATGGAGGAAAAGATGTTGGTTAAAAGCATCAATAACAGAATATGATCAGGAAGATTAATTGCTGCAGTTTGTGATATGAAAAAAAAATGCAACACAAGAAGGAGAAAGGAGGCTATTTTTCGATTATGAATTAAAGATTGGTTGGAGATTTTTGCAGTTTCAGATTTCGATTGTGCTAACCCCACCATGACGGCGTTATCCGCTTAAATCATGATCAATTGAGAATCATGAGAAGTCAGGTCGAAAATTGAAACCAAGATGGCGGCAGTAACCCTGTTGAATTTTGGTCCAGATAGCAACCAAAAGGCCATGATGAAATCGACAACCAAACAAGGAGAATCAAGAACAAGAAGTGAAAGAAGAAAGGGGAACATCACGGTTGATGTTCGGGTGTTAAAGAACACGAACAACATACAGATTCCTGTGAAGAAAAGGGATGAATTCAGGACAATGCTATGAAGGATATAGAAACATTAACAAGAAAAATAAATGGAATGGCCATAGGAATTGGTTTTTCCAAGAAACGATTGGTGAGAAGTTTAAAGAGATGTATGAGAAGTAATTGTTATTGCCCGAGGCTTACTACGAAGTTGCAGTGATAGACCAGCGGGGTCTAGTTATGCCATGGGAAACTTGCAAGATACTGGTAAGGAAACCAATAAGAGTATGGATCAAAGGGGAGACAGTGAGCGTGCTCCAAGAGAGGTTGGTCAAAGAGGCGACAGTGAGTGTACTCCAAGAGAAGATGATCGAGAAGCAAGTATAGGTAACAAAGCAAAAGAGCATGCAAATGCAATAAGACAACAGATTAGCAGTAAAGATGATAGTGAACCAAGCATTGAAGAATTTGAGTACCCAAGTAAGGAAGAAAACAAACTGAAGGAACACGGTGACTATGTCATCATTGTTTAAGGAAGATGAAGAACAAAGAATTACTGATTTTGTCATTAGGGGGGAACTGTTGGAAGATTAATGACAAATTCAGTAATATGTCTGATGTAAATATGTAGTTAGTATTATGGGTCAATCACTTGGGCCATAGGCCTGCAAGTCTAGTCGAATAAATGACCCATAAGTGGCAGTTTAATAGGAGTCGATTAGGAATAAACACAGGAACCGGTTCCGGTATAGTTGTGTCGATTATTGAAGCAACATACCCCTTTGTATAGGCACCGGTTTACTATCTATAAATATATGTATATATATATATATATCTAACAAAGTAATTGAATCCAAGTTATATATTATAGAAGGTTCAACCTACTTATTTTGTTCTATTCTTCCTTATAATTGAATGATGTTGTGTGCATGATGATCTGTGATAATGGCTGGGAGATCCTGAAATTAATGACCTATGAAATCCGAACACGATCTGAGTGTTGGTTTGAACCACAAGCCAATGCAGCTGTTGATCATGACGATGATGAAGATGAGTGCAGGCTCTTCATGGCAACAAAAGACGGTGACGGGAATTCTAATGTTTGGTTTATTGACAGCGGGTGCTCAAACCATATGATGGGGCATCGAACCATTGTTAAGCAGATAGATGAAAAGAAGAAAGTAGGTGTAAGAATGGGAAATGGAAAAGGAATTCAAGTTGAAGGAAAAGGAGATGTGATGCTTACTATGGGTAACGGGCAAACTAAAGTCTTACATGATGTGCAATATGCTCCTGAATTGGGTACAATTTATTAAATGTAGGGCAGTTAATGAAGATTAGATATAAAGTCCTTTTTGATGATGATGCTTGTACCATTACACAAAAGTCAACTGGAAAGAAAACATGTATAGTTCCCATGGCGGCAAATAACACTTTTCTATTTGATTTGGAAGGAAAAGTAGATACTGCATTAATTGTAGATGGAAGTGATTCAGCTGTATGGCACAATCGATATGGTCATCTACATGAACAAGCTTTACAGCAGCTTAGCAAAGACAACATGGTCATTGGTCTTCCATCAATAGGGAATATTGATCATTGTGAAGGATGCATTTTTGGAAAGCAAACCCGACGCTCTTTTCCTACTCGAACATGGCGAACTAATTGTCCTCTTCAACTGATTCATGCAGATTTGGTTGGTCCAATGCAAACTAAATCTTTGGGAGGTAACTCATACTTCTTTCGTTTAACGGATGATTATACTCGTATGAGTTGGGTGTACTTTTTAAACAAGAAGTCGGATAGCTTGAATATGTTTAAAAAATTCAAGTCAAAGGTTGAGAAAGAAAGTGGTTACTCAATCAAGGCTTTGAGAACAGATCGGGGAGGAAAGTTTATTGGGATGATGTTTAACGAGTTTTGTGAAGAGCATGGTATACATCGTGATTTGACAGCCCCATACACACCAGAGCAGAATGGGATTGCAGAGAGAAAAAACCGTACTGTTGTCGAGATGGCAAGATGCATGCTCCAGGCTAAACGATTGTCGAACGAATTCTGGGGAGAAGGTGTGTCTACAACAGTGTATCTCATTTCTTTATCACCAACAACATGCGCTCCGGGTAAAATGCCATATGAGATGTGGTATGGCAATAAACCATTTGTAAGTCACTTAAAAGTTTTTGGTTGTATTGCTTATGCCCTTGTTCCATCTCAAGTACATAAGAAATTAGATGCTAAGTCAAAGAAATGCATCTTTGTTGGGTACTCACCCAACTCTAAGGCTTATTGATTGTTTGATCCTATAAAGAAAGAAATTATAACAAGCAGAGATGTAGTTTTCTATGAACAGGGAACATGGAGTGAAAGTGTGAAGCATGATAAGCAAGATGGTAATACATTTGTGAAGGGAATTGTGTTTTCTGATAACGAAGTCGGAGAAGATGCACATAATCAGCATCAATCTTCAAGTAGTAGTGATACAAGTGGATCTTCTTCTACAAGTCAAAGTGAAGAAGAAACTAGTGATGAGACTACAGAAGGGTCAATTTCAGATGATAGAGACACAAATGAGAGCCCTGCTCCACGGGTACGTGATCTTATCGATATTTATAATACTACCTCACCCCTTCATGATTATGAAGCATGTCAGTTTGCACTCTATGCTGTTGAACCAAGTACCTATCAAGATGCAATCAAGATATCAGAGTGGAAGAATGCCATGAAGGAAGAAATTTCAGCGTTGGAGCACCACAAAACATGGACTTTGACGGATCTTCCACCCGGTAACAAGGCTATTGGACTTAAGTGGGTCTTTAAACTTAAGCTCCATTCAGATGGAAGTATTCAAAGGTACAAGGCTCGTATCGTTGCCAAAGGGTATGCTCAACAATGTGGGATAGATTATGAAGATACATTTTCTTCTGTTGCACGTTTTGAAACTATATGAATAGTTTTGGCGTTGGCTGCACAGAAAGGATGGATGGCTTATCAGTTTGATGTTAAATCTGCTTTTTTGAATGGTGTTCTAAATGAGGAGGTCTATGTAACTCAACCTCCTGGTTTCGAAATAGAAGGGCAAGAACACAAGGTGTTCAAACTGCACAAAGCTCTCTACGGGCTAAAGCAACCCCCCGGGCTTGGTATAGCAGGATCGATGGTTATCTTGTGCAACATGGGTATAAAAGAAGTCAAAATGAGCCAACATTATACATTAAAAGAGCTGGTCTAGGTGAAATTATCATAGTATGCTTGTATGTGGATGATATAGTGTATGTTAGTTCCTCTAACAGGTTGTTGGCTGAATTTAAACACAAAATGATTAGTGAATTCGAGATGAGTGACATTGGAATTTTGAGTTATTTTCTTGGTTTGGAAGTAAATCAGAAGTCAAAGGGAACATTTCTGTCACAACAGAAGTATGTGCGTGATCTGTTGAGAAGATTCAATATGGAGCAGTGTCAATCGGTGACTACTCCGATGAATACAAATGAGAAGTTACAGGTTGATGATGGAGGAGAAGCTGCAGATAAGTATACGTTTAGAAGCTTGGTTGGAGGGTTAATTTATCTTACACATTCTCGGCCAGATATCGCGTTTGCTGTAGGAGTGGTTTCAAGGTACATGCACAAACCTTCGGTATATCATATGGGTGCTGCCAAACGTATTCTGAGATATGTTGCAGGAACGCTGAACTTAGGTTTGTGGTATGCAAAGACTGATAGTGTAAGATTAATTGGATATATCGATAGTGATTGGGCAAGTTCGGTAGAAGATAGGAAAAGTACCTCTGCAAATGTGTTTTCGATAGGCACAGCTGCAGTTGCGTGGAGTTCTAAGAAACAGGAGATAGTTGCTTTGTCCACTACAGAAGCCAAATACGTTGCAGCTACAGCGGCTGCGTGTCAGGCTACATGGATGCGGAAAATACTTCTCGAGTTGGGTCATGAGCAAGAGGGGGCAACACAGATTTTTTGTGATAATGTGTCTGCTGTGTTTCTTTCGAAAAATCAGGCATGTCACAGTCGCAGCAAACACATTGACACTAAGTTTCACTTCATCCGTAATCTGGTGGAAGGAAGGAAGATAGAATTGCTGTCATGCTCATCACAAGAACAAGTTGCTGATATTCTCACGAAGGCTCTTGGTACAGAGCAGTTTGTGTACTTAAGGGGTAGACTTGGATTGACTACTCTTTGAATTAAGAGGGGGTGTTGAGATTAATTCAAAGAGTTTTGGGTCACGTTTAGAATGTGTCTTTGTTTGTTTTTTAAAATAAATGTACTTCCTGTTACATAGGATAGTGCCGTTTTTTGTGCTTAAGTTGTTAGGGGTGTTTACCTTTTCTTTTGTTTCCGTTGTACCCAACTGCTATATATATAGCAGCTTTCTCAGTGAATATATTATTGAGTTTTCTGATAATTTTGATATCTCAAATAACAATTTTAAAGTTATTGATATGAGATGAGTTTCCACACAACAACCTCCAACCATTCACCTGACAATGCAATCCACAACATTTTTCTGAAAACTTGAATACAAGGTAACACAAACAACCCGTATCTTCTGAAAACTTGAATACAAGGTAACACAAACAACCCGTATCTATCTGGGGACAACATTTGACTTTCAATCTTGCAATTGACATATACTTGTTTTGGCAGGAGCTCCATCATCACTCGACATCTACATGTAAAATTAAATATATCAGTTGATTACATACTTCTTAGCCACATTAAAGACGTGGAACTTATCGCAATTATCTATTGATGTATCTTTGGTAATTTTATTTACCATAAAAAAATTAATGTAATTTGATATTATAAATCCTAGATAATCATGATTAATATCTCATCTTATACAGCTGAAGAACAGAGCTGTCAAGTAAAAAGAAAAGGATAATCAGAGCTCTTAATTTATGATAGTACAAAAGAAATTATAAAGCCCCGTCTATGAAAAACTTTGATCACTTACTTGTAATTCCAAGGCCTTCTTAAGTTGATCCACAACCTCTTTTGCTTTTGGTCGTGCATCTCTATTATCATGTAAGCACTTGCAGGCAATCGTTTGAAACGCAGTCAATGCTTCAGGCATGATCTGTGCTTTTATTTCCTTAAACACCACCTCATCAAGTTTTTCTTTCTCAAAATTGTGTTGTATAAAACTTGGTAGGAACACACCTCCCTGTTTGTGTCTCACAAACATTGATCTTCCACACAAGATCTCAACTAAAACCACACCAAACGAATATATATCGGATTCTTTGGTTAAGAAATCCAATTTTAAGTAAAGTGGATCCACGTAGCCCTCTGTGCCGCATGCGCGATCAATGATGTAGTCAGTTTTCTGATTTATTGCACTTCTTAAGGAAAGCCCAAAATCAGCAAGTTTTGCATTCCATTCACCAGTTAGTAGAATATTTGCGGTTTTGATGTCCCTGTGTATCACCGTTGCTTGTGTGCCGACTCCTGTATAAAGAAAATCTAATGCAGTCGCAACATCAATGCATATTTTAAGCCGCCTCATCCAAGTAAGATGAGCATCCTTCAAGTACCTATCAAGACTTCCTCTAGGCGCATACTCATAAACAATGATTTTTGCATCTTTTTCATCACAATAGCCTACAAGAGAGATGATACTCTTGTGCTTATACTCAAAAATAATTTGGAGCTCATTTCTAAATTGTTGTTCCCCTTGACCACCACTTGTATCCAATCGCTTTGCGACAATTGTACTATCTCGTTGTGGAAGTTTTCCTTTATAAACATTCCCAAATCCTCCTCCACCAACACATTGTCATCATGAAAATTTTGTGTGGCCAATCTTATATCTTCAAATGAAATCCTGAGGTTGCCGTCATTCTTGTTTTCCTATCAATCATGAGACACTGAATAAAACACTAGCATTGATAATAATAGCAAAATTTGGAAATTTTAATAAAACTACTTTTAAAGTCCATATTTGTTCCAATATAATTTGCACCGCTTGGAACATCTTGTATTCTTGTGTTGGATGTTCCCAAATAGAATTCAGGTAATTAACATCTTTTGGCAAGTTTCCAAGTTTTTTATCCTATAATTTAATAATTATATATTGACAGCAGTACTTACGTATATACTGTAATAATTAAAACTGGGGACATATTAATATAATTGCAAAATCAACAAGATTTTACTCTCTTTCAACTTCAATTCCATTACCATATAGAGACGTATTTATAAATTTTTAAAATGGGGACACGCAAATTGATGACTAATGATGGTGAATTTTATTTGCAAATTGGTGATGATGAATTGCATGTCTGGTGTCCAAACTGTTTTTACCGACTACACACAGAAAACGTTTACTTACTTGAAAAGACAATTCTTTCTCAAGTTCCTCTATAACAGCTTTCATATTAGGACGTTGTTCTTGAGTTAGTTGCACACACTGAAAAGCAATTTTCAAAAATACTTCCAAAGAATTTTTGTTTGGTCCTTTATTTAGGGGAAATTTGTTATCACCGCTTTCTTCCTTAATTATAGGATCTATTATACCCGCTATTGTTCCATCCTTGTAGTATCCTCTAGCCACATATGCCAGACTCTTATCTGCTCTCCCAGAAAAAATACTAAGCAAAACCAATCCGAAACTATATACATCTGATTCTCTTTTTAACTTACCTGTTCTCATATATTCCAGATCCTTGTATCCATGCATCCCATCAATCGTACTGTGATAGACCGCATCGTCATCTTGATTCGGAGGCAGGAACACCGAGTGACAAAAGTCAATAATCTTTGCCCCATAATTCTCATCTAAAGCAATTGTGAGGTTCCTTGTATTACCGTTTATCACCATCTTCTGGTCTTCCATCTCATGGTGCAGGTACTTTAATCCTTGTGCAACATCAAGGCATATTTTCAAACGTTGTGCCCAAGTAATGATATGCATGTGTTTGTATTTATTTAAACAGTCTTCAAGGTAGCCATTAGAAAAATGCTCAAGAACAAGGATCTCCTCAAATTGTTCTTCACAAAATCCATGTAGAGTGACTATGTTCTGATGCTTACAAGTTGTAAGCATTTCAATATCCGTAAGAAATGCGTCATCTCTTTGTAATTCATCTAAAGGGAGGAATTTTTTTATAATTACCATGGTGCGTCTCTTGGGTAGTTCACCTTTACTCTTCTCATCTAGAGAGGCAAAATTTTCTTTATCGAAATGATCAATTTCTGCTTCATATAACATATACGATGCGTCAATTACTTTACTGTATTCTGAAGAAAAGTTATTGGTGGCCAACACTATATCACTCGGTGGAATGAATACGTAGGTGCTCTATGTGCTCCAAGATATTTCCCTGCAACATTGTGATAAGGATAATAGTTGGCTAGTAGAATGAGAACGAAATGCAAAGGAACTGTATGTGTAATATTTTGTTACTTTCTAGCTAGAATAAGAGTGTTATAGCTATTTTATATAATAGGGGGGTTCCGGTGAGGTCAGGGGCTTAAGGTAAGAGGATCAACTCTCAACCATCGGATCAATTGGATAACGAGCTTAATGTGGAATCAATGAGATTAGCTGATCCTATACACAGTTCCGTTAAGTTTAAGTTTACACTCAACTTCCTATATATAATTAACTACTCCCTCCGTCCCAATTTATTTGTGTACCATTCCTTTTTGGGTTGCCCCTAACAACATGCTCAATATATAAGCTTAAGATTCCAATCTAATACCAGTTGTGATAGAGGGAGTCGTAGCCCATGAGCTTGTATGTAAAGAATGGTATATTTCTTATTGAACTTTTCATAAACGAGATACACATATATATAGGATAATATGGAACCCTAAACAATAAATGGGCCGGGCCCTCTCTATACATAATGGGTAATATAATATACGCAAACACTCCCCCGCAGTTGGAGCGGAGAGTCTTCGAACGCTTAAAATGGATCAAAACTCGGTGAATAGTGTGGAAGGAAGCCCTTTGGTGAAGATATATGCATACTGATAATGAGACGGGACATGAAGAACATGAACCTGTCCAGTGGCCACTTTGTCATGAACGAAATGAACATCGTTCTCAATGTGTTTCGTACTTTGATGTTGCACTGGATTAGAAGACATGTATACGGAACTAACATTGTCACAATAGACCAAAGTGGTTGTAAAAAGCGGTGCGTGAAGTTCTCGAAGAAGATTGCGTATCCAAGCGGTCTCAGCAACTGCATTAGCGACTCCACAATATTCAGCTTCGGCACTAGAACGAGAAGTGACGTGCTGTCTTTTTGAAGACCAAGACAAGAAATTGTCACCAAGAAACACACAATAGCCAGAGGTGGATCTGCTTGTGCTAGGACACCCAACCCAATTGGAATCAGAGTAAGCCGTGAGTTGGGTATTGCGTGATGCATATAACTAGAGACCATGATCAATCGTCCCACAAACATAGCGAAGAACACGCTTTAAAGCGGAAAAATGAGGTTCTCGAGGATCATGCATAAAAAGACATAATTGTTGTACTGCGTAGGTTAAGTCCGGTCTCGTGAAAGTAAGTTACTGAAGTGACCCTACAAGACTGCAGTACAAAGTAGGATCGGTAATATGTGATCCGTTTAGGCCAAGCTTGGCCTTAGTATCAACTAGAGTTCTACACGGGTTGCAATTGAGCGTATGAGCTCGCTTAAAGATTTCGGTAGCATACTTTTTCTAAGAGAAAAACATCCCGGCGTTGTTGCGTAGAACCGAGATGCCCATAAAATAGTTAAGTGGACTAAGGTCAGTCATAGCAAACTCCCGATGAAGAGAAGATATAACCCATTGTAAAATATCCGTAGATGAAGCTGTAACAACAATATCGTCCACATAAAGCAATAGATAAGAAATCTCTGATCCTCGTATGAATATGAATAATGATGTATCACATCTGCTTTGTTGAAAACCAACGCGAGTGGCATAACTTGAGAACCACTAAAACCAAGCACGAGGGGCCTGTTTGAGACTATATAAGGATTTCTTCGAAAGAAAAACATGATTAGGGTGCCGAGGATCAGAAAAGCCAGGTGGTTGATGCATATAAATTGTTTCAGATAAATGACCGTTTAGGAAAGCATTCTTCACATCCAACTGGTGAACATGCCACTGTCTAGATACAGCATGACTAAGAACTATATAAATAGTGGCTGATTTAACAACATGACTGAAAGTCTCATCACAGTCAATACCATGTTGTTGACTGCGACCATTAGCAACAAGTCGTGCTATGTAGCGACTCAATGATCCATCAGAATGAAATTCGTGTTTATACTGCCACATGGACCGCACAATGTTGACATTTGAAGGACGAGGAACAAGAACCCAAGTGTTGTTTTGAATGAGAGCATTATATTCATCACACATAGCATGTTTTTAGTTGGGGTCTTTCAGCGCATGAAGAGGAGACTGAGGGATAGGAGACAGAGTAGTGATATGAAGATTAAATCTTTCGACTGGTTTTACAGTTCCAACCTTAAAACGTGTAACCATGGGGTGTTGAGACACGGCATTGTTGGTTGGAGGTTGTGTAGGAGGTGGTTGGTGGTGGTGGTGGTTGAGGTGGAGGTGGTGTAGGTGGAGACGCATTTTGAGTTTGAGGAGGTGCTGATGGTGTTAGGATTTGAATATCGTACAAACATTATTTATACTTTGGTTCCAAGTAATAAGTATTATTACATGTTATTAAAATAATAATACTTGGTAAGTTTTGAAGACTTGTGATTCACGTGACTAGTGAATTTGGAAAGAAGTTGAAGTCGGCAAAAAGAGTTTAAGTCGGTTGGCATTGTTTCGTACGAAGTATTATTAATATATATAATGTAACTCATTGTATTGTAACCCTAACACCTCCTGAAAAATAATAAGAATTCTCTCTAGTTTGGCCGTGGATTAAACCAATCGAGTAGATTGGATATAACCACGTTATATTCTCGTGTTCGTTTACTATTCTCGATATCTTAATTACTTTGTTTGATCCGTTTATTGTCGTGGGGTATAATCTTGTGATTATACGTGTTCTTGGTTGGGTCCTAAAACCTATCAAAGTGGTATCAGAGCTCGTGTGTTTTCGAGTTTGGGAACAATGGCGGATAAAAGCGAGATTAGGATTAGTAAGTTTGATGGCAGCGATTTTGGATTTTGGAAGATGCAAATCGAGGACGTTTTGTACGAGAAGAAGTTACACCAACCGTTGTCGGGTACTAAACCTGAAAGTATGAGTGATGCCGACTGGGCATTGTTAGATCGCCAGACACTTGGAGTAGTTCGACTTTCTCTGGCCAAGAATGTCGCCTACAACATTGCGGGGGAAACCACGACTGCGGGTTTGTTAACGGCGTTGTCTAACATGTATGAAAAACCCTCGGCTCTCAATAAGGTTTTCTTGATTCGGCAGTTGGTGAACGCGAAGATGGGTGAAGGTGCATCGTCGGCGGATCATGTGAACGAGTTTAACTTGATCTTGACTAGGTTAAGATCTGTAGGGGTTACGTTTGAAAGTGAGTTGGAGGCACTTTTCTTATTATCTTCGTTGCCCGATAGTTGGTCCGGTATGGTTACAGCTGTTAGTGGTTCATCCGGAACTACTAAGTTGACTTTTGAGGGGATCCGTGATTTGATACTCGGTGAGGGAATTAGGAGGAAAGATTCAGGGGAGTATTCGGGTTCGTCAGCTTTGAGTGTGACTAGCAGGGGGCGTAGTAAGAGTAGATCTAGATCGCGGAGAGAGCCATCAGAGAATAGGAACGTCACGTGTTGGAACTGTAAGCAACTAGGGCACTTTAGGTATCAATGTCCGAATGGTAAACCGAGTGTGAATGCGACGGTTGATACGACTGAAGATGCGTTGCTTTGTTGTGAAGAGAATCTTGTAGAATCCTGGGTTTTGGATTCGGGTTCATCTTTTCATGCTATCCCGTGCATGGAAGAGATGACGAATTTTAGGTTTCATTCGGTAGGGTTCGTCTTGCGAACGGAAGGAAGCTTAAAGTTGCGGGTATTGGGGATGTCGTCCTCAAAACTCACCTTGGTACAGATTGGGTCCTCAATAATGTGAGGTTCATTCCCAAGCTCAAGAGGCGGTTGATTTCGATTGGGCAGTTGGATGATGAACGGTACCACATTTGGTTTGGCGACCAACAGTGGAAGGTTATCACGGGTAGTTTGGTAATTGCTCGTGGATATAAACGGGGAACCTCGTATATGGTTGAGATTCCGAATGAGGAATGGCTAGGTGGTGAGGTAGGTGTTGAAAATCCTAGTCGGCTTGAGCTTCACGGTATTGTTGAGAGATCTGGAACGAGTGGGAGTTCGGGAAGAGTTGAAACTAGTAGGAGCTTGGCGTTGAGTGGGAGCTTTGGGGCTTTCATGGATTCGGTTTGTCATCTCGGTACTACTAGAGTTTTCAAGTCTTGGGTTAGATCATCTCTAATGGCAACTAGGTTGCGACTGACCGAGAGGGGTGAACAAGATACTTTTCCGAGAGTCACGTATGACAATACATCCATACAGTGGGAGTTGATTCAACGGGAGAAGTTGTGTTTGCCGAAATTCATGAGCATGTTTGTGGTCGGTGATCCAACGGTGAAAGCGAGAGTGATGGAGTGGATGATCAAGGGTGTGAAGGTATTTTCACACGGCTGCCTTGATGGTGTCATTCACGTGGTTGTTCTACTGGGTGGTCTTATCTTTGTTGGAAAGAAATATCGGGTAGGCGAAAGGCTGTATGGATGGGTTGTGAGTGCAACGAGAGTGTTGGAGCTATGCCGGGCTTCAACCGATCTTCTCACGAACTAATGAGAGGGCGATAAACTAGAGAAATTTCTTGGTCACAGTTTAGTAGTGGAGTTCTGGTAACTGGTATCGAAAGTCTTCCGACTCGGTGTGGTCGTGCGGCGTGTCCCGATAAGTTTCGGCGGTATAAGTTAGAACGGGTCTATTAAAGTGACGTTTAGTTATGGGTTATTGGAGTTGGGTTTGTCCGATCTTCAAGTGGGAGATTGTTAGGATTTGAATATCGTACAAACATTATTTATACTTTGGTTCCAAGTAATAAGTATTATTACATGTTATTAAAATAATAATACTTGGTAAATTTTGAAGACTTGTGATTCACGTGACTAGTGAATTTGGAAAGAAGTTGAAGTCGGCAAAAAGAGTTTAAGTCGGTTGGCATTGTTTCGTACGAAGTATTATTAATATATATAATGTAACTCATTGTATTGTAACCCTAATACCTCCTGAAAAATAATAAGAATTCTCTCTAGTTTGGCCGTGGATTAAACCAATCGAGTAGATTGGATATAACCACGTTATATTCTCGTGTTCGTTTACTATTCTCGTTATCTTAATTACTTTGTTTGATCCGTTTATTGTCGTGGGGTATAATCTTGTGATTATACGTGTTCTTGGTTGGGTCCTAAAACCTATCAGATGGTTGGGAATTATTAGGCGTGGTGAGTAGACGTAAAGCGATGGGTGAGGGGTCAAGATTATTATCTAGAAATTCATAGGAAGGCGATTTAGTGGGAGTCATAGAACTGAACGGAAAGACAGACTCGTCAAAGGTGATATGACGTGAACTAATGATTTTATTGGTGTGTAGATCAAGATACCGATAACCACGATGATCTGGAGGGTATACTAGAAAAATCGATGGCGTGGTCCGAGGAGCAAGTTTATATGGAGGGAAAGCATATGGATAACAAAGACATCCAAATGTGTGAAGATGGGAGTAAGATGGCGGTTTGTTAAACAGTTTAGTATATGGGATGGCATTGTTGATAGATGTGGATGAAAGGAGGTTAAGAAGGGTAGTAGCCATAAGCAATGCTTCGACCTAATACTCGGGTGGAAGGTGGGCTTGAAAGAGAAGAGAACACACAACATTATTAATTATGCAGATCATAAGTTCGGATTTGCCATTTTGATGAGATATTCATGGGCATGAGAAGCGGATCAAATTGAATGCCATGTGTAGCAAACAAATCATGGAGGTAGTTGTTGTCGAATTCCCCACCATGATTGCATTGAAAGAATTTTATTTCCCAATTGAATTGAGTATTAACAAATGCACAAAAATCTATAAATTTAGATTGAGCATCAGATTTTCTACGTAATGGATAAACCCATAGTAAATGAGAGAATTGATCTAGAAAAAGAACATAGTATTTGAATCCACTTACACTAGATATAGGAGATGTCCAAATATCATAATGAACAATGTCAAATGGAGATGTGATAATAGATGCAGATCGATAGAGAGGAAGTCTGGTTTGCTTCCCTAACTGACAAGCACAACACAAGATAGGCGTGTTTTGTTTATTACAAGAAATAAGACCATGAGAATTGAGAGTTTGGAGGATTGAGTTACCGGGATGACCAAGTCTTTGATGCCAGAGTGAATAACTATTACAAGTTGACACAGATGCTGAAGCTGCAACATGTAGGGGATATAGATCACCAGTGCTGTCACAACGAAGAAGAGTTTGACGAGTATGATAATCACGAACAGTGAAGCCATAAGGGTCAAAGTCGAAAGAACATTCATTATCGGTGGTGAGCTTGCGAGCTGAAACAAGATTTTTAATTATATTTAGAGTGACAAGTACATTTTTAAGTGAAGAGGACGATAGAGATTAGGAATTTGAGCATGACCATAATGAGTAACCGGAATGGATGATCCATCAACTCCAATAACAGAAGGAATATTTCTATTAACAAAAGAAGAGTGAAGATTACCCGCACTTGAAGAAAGATGAGAAGTGGCTCTGTATCCATATACCATTGTTTATCTTGGGAAACTATTATTATTTTTAGAGAAAATTTCATAAATCATACCTGTTGTTGACACAGATTTTCACATGTCATACCCGAACTTTTTTTAAGGTTATCGATACAATAAGTTTCCATTTTGCTCGTAAATGGTACCTCCGTCACAATCCGTTAATTTTGATCGTTAAGTTCCGTTAAGTTCCATTATGTGATATACACGAACTTAACGAAAAAAACTAACGGATTTGTGACGGAGGTACCATTTACGATTAAAATGGAAACTTATTATATTGATAACATGAAAAAAAAAAGTTCAGGTATGACTTGTGAAAATCTGTGTAAACCATAGGTATGATTTTTGAAATTTACTCTTATTTTTATTTTGAACAATTCAATGGCAGAAAAGATATAGCAAATTACGAATACAATCGATCACTTTTAATTTAGTTGAAGATTGGAGATAGCAGTTTATATTAATTAGAGATTGGAAATAGCAACTTCACAAATATCAGTGAAGAGATCACGTGAGGTGCTTTTGTGCGTGGTTGCAAGGTTGGTAAAGAAAAAAGGAATATTGTTTAATTATAATATTCGATCAAATAGAACAATTGGATTGTGAATCACTTACTGAAGTTATAAGCTACTTTACTAAAGTGAAGTTGTCTAAAGTTGGCGGTCTTGAAGTGTGAAGATGCATAGCTTTAGGATTATTACTTCTATATCCTGATCTTAACCCTTTTATTACGTAATCTGTTTTTCAAAAAGTGTTTGGTTGAGTTTACAATTTGGTTATAGTTTCATCAAGTCTGTATATCTTGTTAGTTCTTGATAATTTTTAAAGACACGACACCAAATGACCCAGTGTAACAAAAGAAACAGCGACTGAAGACTATCTAGCAGTACCAATTACCGAATAGCCCAACAAACTGACAAGTGATGAAGTATATCGCTGATTCCACTTTCATTAATTTCATACATGACACAAAAGAACATGCATAAACCTTAATGGTATAACTGCTTTAGAACCTCTCATACAAGCCGGCACAATTATCTTCCAGATTTTTTTACACTTGCTTTTGATCAAATTTGTAAATGCACAGAGATTGAAAAAATTAGATAATTAGACACGTAAATACCTCAAGTATGAAAATAGATTACAAACTTAAAACCGATATACAATCACACCCATCACTCATAACACAGAACAAAGAAGAAATTACAAACTTTAACTCTAAAGAATGAATACAACATGTATCTTGAGAAAGAGAGTTACATAAGTTAACGTTACAAAAGATAATCAATCATAAGATGAACAGTATAAAAAAAACTCTAGCTGAGGAAAAACCCAAGTTTTTGATAGGGAAGACAAAGAAGTGACTTTTGTGCCATTTCGACCAAGAAGTCACTGCTCTGTTTTGATGAATTTAGATATGATTAAATACATGACATATTTTAAGATCCGAAAAAAAGCAGTGACAAAGCCATAGTTGGTTTGGAGGTCGCCGGTGACCTGAAAGAAGGCAGTCGGGAAAATGGTTAGAAAAGATGAAGTTTAAGTACAAGGGTATGCCAATTTATTCAACTGATGTTTATCCAAAAATAAACTCTGATTGTTTTGAGTGCTTAAGATAAAAGAAGCTTCATATACTCGATCTCTGTTCTTGAAAGAGTATAACAATTTAGGTATATATAAAAGCATTATGAACCCTGCCTAGGTAAAAGAGTAATAACTTACTTGCAATTCCAATGCCTTCTTAAGTTGTTCCACAACTTCTTTTGCTTTTGGTCGTTCTTCTCGATTCTCATTTAAGCACCGGTAGGCAATCGTCTCAAATGCGCTCAATGCTTCCGGCATGATCTGTGCTTTTATATCCTCAAACACCACCATATCGTGTTTTCCCTTTTCAAATCTGTCTTTGATGAACTCTGGTAGGTACACACCTTCCTGTTTGTGGATCATGAACGTTGTTCTTCCACACAAGATCTCAAATAAAACCACACCAAACGCATATATATCAGATTCGATTGTTAAGAATCCCGATTTTAAGTAAAGTTGATCCACGTAGCCGAGTGTGCCGCATGCACGATCAATGACATAGTCAGTTTCTTTATTTATTGCACTTATCAAGGAAAGACCAAAATCAGCAAGTTTTGCATTCCACCCATCGTTTAGTAGAATGTTAGCGGTTTTGATATCCCTATGTATCACTGTTGCTTGTGTTCCGGCTCCTCCATGAAGGAATTCCAATGCGGTTGCAACCTCAATGCATATATTAAGTCGTCTCATCCAAGTAAGACGAGTATCATTCAAGTACCTATCAAGACTTCCTCTTGACGCATACTCATAGACAATGACTTTTGCATCCTTTTCATCACAATAGCCTACAAAACGGATGATATTCTCATGCTTATACTCGAACAGAATTTGAAGCTCATTCCGAAATTGTTTTTCCCCTTGACCACCACTTTTATCCAATCGCTTTGCAACAACTGTATCATCACCTTTTGGAAGCTTCCCTTTATAAACTTTCCCAAACCCTCCTCCACCAACACAATTGTCATCATGGAAGTTTCGTGTAGCTAATTTTATGTCTTCTAGTGAAATTCTGAGGTTGTCTGTGTAGTTTATCTGTCAACCATGAGTAGCCACATAAAAAAAACGTAGATGTTAACAAAGGCAAAATATAAAAATTATAATTATAATTATATACTTATGTTAAATAGGCCTATTTACGTATAACTAAAATCAGATCTAATTTTTTAATTGTTACATTTTTTTCTTTTTTAATCTCATCAAATCAATTTTTCAAATATATCAATTACATCTATGATTAATCATACAAATATATGTCTACCAATCGTTTTCTTGCTTATAATCAAATCAAGTACTTCAAAAGTCCCTATCATGCAACAATTAAAACATCCACCAATTTAATTTAAAAATAGACCTTACCTTTTTTTTTTTTTTCAAACATACTCAAACGTCAATTTGGGTTAGTTAGTTAGTCATGATTTTTTTTTAATCTTTTTGTTAAGTCGACATTTGTTTTTTGTTTGTGTTTATTATAGGTTTTTAATTTAATACAATTTTTTTTTTGAAAGGCAGTATTGGAATCACTGACGGACCCCCTTTTATGGTCCACCCGATCATCTTCAATTAATTCACCCTCACGGAGAAACCCCATTTTGAGGAAAACTCCTTTTTTAACATGAAAGTCACCCATGAGGCTCGAACTCGAGACCTCCTGAATGAAGTTCAATCACCTTACCACCCGGGTAAACCCGCGATGGCAATTTAATACAATTAAAAAAAATAATAATCAAACGGTTGGATTTTAAAAGCAAATCTAACAACGAAAGGCTTGTTTTCAATGTAAAGGGTATGAGTAATAAATACCAAATATAGGTGAAATAAAAAAATCCCGAAGATAAAAACTAGTCGAATATTATTAACATTAACTTACTTGCAGAAATAAGGCTTTTTCGAGCTCCTTGATAACAATTTTCATTGTTGGACGTCCGTCTTCAGTTTCTCTCAAACACTCACATGCAATATCCAAAAATGCACTTAAAGAGTCTTTGTTGGGTCCTCTTTTTAGAGTAAAATTTTCGTCACCGCTTTCTTCCTTAATTGTAGGATCTACCATTTCCTTTAATGTTCCCTCCTGGAAGCATCGGCGTGCCACATATGCCAACCCATCCTCATTCTCCTTAGTATAAATTGGGTCATAGGCTAGCCTCCCACAAAAAATTTCAAACAAAACAACTCCGAAACTATACACATCTGTCCCCCGTTTCAACTTGTTCGTCTTGTAATATTCTGGATCTTTGTAACCACGCCTGCCAAAATATTTGAGATGGAGAGGACCGTCTTGATTTAGAGGAAGCAACACTGAGCGACCAAGATCAACAATCTTTGCCCCCCAATACTCATCTAAAGCAATTGCATCACTCCTTATATCACGGTTTATTAGCATCTTCTGGTTTTCCATCTCGTAGTGTAGGTAATTCAATCCATGGGCAATGTCAACGCATATTTTTAAACGTGCTTCCCAAGTAAGAATACGTCTGTATTTGATGTCTTTCAAATAATCACCAAGGTATCCATTAGATAGATGCTCGATGACAAGGATCCTCTCTGAACCTTCGTTACAAAATCCAAGTAGAGTGACTATATTGGGATGTTCACAAGTTGTAAGCATTTCAAGCTCCGTAAAGTATAGATCTTCTCCTTCTTTGTCTTCTATATGGCGGAATCGTTTTATACATACGGTGCTGCGTCTCTTTGGTAGTTCACTACTATTCTTCTCTTCTACAGAGGCAAAATTTAGTTTGTCGAAATGCTCAAGTTCTGCTACGTATAAGTCGCAAGTTATATAAAACGCGATGCAGCATTTCGGGGAAAAGTTATCTGTGGCCAACTTTATATCACTGAGTGGAATAGCCAGGTGTTCTAAGGAATTTCCCTACAATTCAAGCAACTCAATTATTGGATGGGGGTTTTATTCAATTGATCCAAATGATGAAGAGAATTAAGAAAAAGATAACAAGATAGCTAATTAATGGTTAATCACCTTTCCGTTGTTCAATGAAACACTTTCAACTGCATTATTTGTCTGTTCCTTTGACATCAAATACAACGATGGGAATTAAGTTATTGATAGCAAAATAAATAGGGTTAAGTCTTAACTACTTGCAAGTGTATATAATTATGTTTGAACTTCATTATGTGTACGTAACAAAATTAACCAATGATCATCATTGTATATACAAACTATTTATTTTTGTACATTGTGTGTATTTTGTTGACTTGTCAACTTGAAAAGTTACCACGTGTCATCTTGTATTTGATAACACGTCATCAAAATACACACAATGTAGAAAAATAAATAGTTTCTTACATACAATGTCTGTAAATTTTGTTACGTATACAATGAAGTTTAATGCATAGTTATAAACTTCATCAGAGGGTTAAGTACCGGCAAATGTATCAAACTATTGGCAGATATTCATAGTATGCAGTGAACTCTGCGGATGTACATTGTATGAAACAAACTTTTAATTTATTTACATTGTATGTATTTTGGATAGATTAAAGGTTGCAAGACATACCACGTGGCAGCTTATGTATTTAACACGTGAAAAAAGTATCAAAAATTACATACAATGTACAGAATTTACAAGTTCATTATATACAATTGAAGCCCGGATAGTTTGCTACATAATGAATGTCATATTACTTTGACACATTTTTCACTCTAAACCGTAGTAAATATTATCACAATAAATGATGAGATGAGCGAAAAGAAAAAGGGAAAAAAACATTAAGATATGAATCTTACCAATTTTTCATGTGTCAGTCGATCAATATCTTGCCGTCGTACTTGGTCATCCTTTAAGTAATAATAATATAAAACATGCATAGAGATTTAGTTATATAAAAAACCATTGTTATCAAGACACATCTAAATTATAGGGGGTAATTGTAGAGTATTTGTAAAGATACAAATATAAAAAATGATTTTAATCTAATCTAAACTAAGTCATCATTTATATGTCATATATTATATCATGAACTTTATTTTATATAGAGGGAGGTTAAAATGAAAATGAAAATGCAAATTTTTGTGAAAATGAAAAAAACCAATAGGAATGTGCTATGTAACGTAAAACACATTTTCTCTCACGTTTTTAAAAACAAATATCTCACAAATAGTAAGTTAAAAAATTATAAACGTTGCACTATAAAAATCAATACTTTTTCCTCTTCGATTTACCATTTCACAAGGCATACTTTTGGTGACTTTTTTGAGTTTTACAAATTCTACAAACTTAGTAACACGTGTTACACATTGGTATCACATGTGTTACCCACCGGTAACACATGTGTTAGTCATTTCAAAACCCACAAAAAATTGAAAAAAGAAATAATTCTTTGAAAATATACCATGTGAATATCAAATCAAAGAGAAAAAAACGTTGATTTTTATGGTGCAATTTTTATGATTTTTCCACTTACCATTAGGAAGATATTAAATTTTTAAAAGCGTGAGAGAAAGTGGATTTAGTAACATATCACTTCCCTCAATCTCACAAAAAATTATCATACTCATTTGAATATTACCCATTTTATATACAATATATAAACATAAAAAAATAAAAATTAAACCATATTTTGATTGCAAACTTAGAATTTAATTTGTGCTTTTGGTGTCTTTAGCATCATGAACCTTTTTCTTTCCAAGAAAAGAAAAAAGATGAAGATCGATCATGCGACAATATGTAACAATCTCAAAGCATCTTTAAAATGCTTTTGAAAGTTTTTTGTAGTTGAAATGAAAATCTTTTTTGGCCAAAACCTTAAAATGAAGTATGTAGCAAAAGGTTTTGTAAGTTTTCTGTATAGAGTTTTGAATAGAAAGCTTTTCTTTGTTGTCGACAAACTTTTTTGAAATGCTTTTCTAGTATATTTTCACGCGTAAAAACAAGCTTATCACACTCCGATTAATGTGTAAATCCAGTATTGAGACTTAGTCAATTGAGGGTGGTGAAGGAGCTTGATTCTTTGAGAGAGATTATGATTAAATTGCTCTGAAAGTTTTATAAGGCGTTGGTTTGAGATGGACACCAAGCACTAGTATTTATAATCGAACCCTAGCTTCTAGAATGTTCAAGAAGCATGGGCATTGGGATTGCAAGCATGGGGGACATTCTCTGTGCCTGAGTCGGTGTGGAACAATGAGATGGTCCGACCAAGTTAGTGGGCCAGCCATGCACATAGTAACTGCATATAACGTTCATTGATTGTACTTTTGTCAGGAGAATGTCCGGATAAACATGATGTGTGTGCCCGATGTTGTGGGAGGCATATGCATGCTTATATGTTTACAACTTCACTTATTGGACCGTGCTGCGGACCCGCTGAGGGTCGACCTAGAAAGAATGTTGCGCCTTAAGTACCTTCTAAGACGGAACAGGCCTTCGTGGTTCCGAGGTCGGTAGGTATCAACTCATAAATGGACGCCATCACCACGGGTGACATATTCTGGATCCGGACTTAGGGTCCGGCGTCAGAAGGGCGTGGTGCGTTATCGAGAATATTCCATACTCAACTATCATAGGATCCGGGTCCGGAGATGACTTGTATATCTTCATGTATATGACTATATTCTGGACCCGAGCCTTCTTTTTGGTCCGGTTACAGAGTTGGTGATATGTATATCATTAGTATTAATAGTAGAGGTGTACAAAAAAACCGGTTTCTAGAACCCGACCCGATTTTAACCCGAAACCGACCCGGTCAAAACCGGTTCGGGTTTTCTAGAACCCGACGGGTCCAAACCGGTTTGGACTTTAGGGTTTAGAAACCGGTTTTGAACCAGAAAACCGGTCAAACCCGGTCAAAAAAACGGTCAAAACCCGAAAACCGGTCAAAAAAACCGGTCAAACCCGGTCAAAGACCGGTTTGAACCCGGTTCGGTTTGCTCAAACCCGGTTTTGACTTTTTTAGTCAAAAACCGGTTCGGTTTTCGTGTCGGGTCGGGTGGGCCCCGAACCAGTTTTTGTGCACTCCTGATTAATAGTATATATTGAAAATAGTAGCAAAAAAGCTTTGAATAGTTTTGTGAATGCTCCTACAGTAAATAATACAATTCTCTTAGGAATGATACGCGAGAAAAGGCAAATCGGACATTCAGACTGATATTTTTGAAGTTTAGCCTCTTTTAAAGTTATTAAACGCAACCGAACTAACAAAACCCAAGATCCAATTAACCCATTTTGACCTGTGTATTTTAATAACTTTACGTTAACCGCATTTCTTGACCGTTTCTTTAACTTAACACAGGCTAAATAATGTGAACCAATAATAGACATTAAAATATTACTATGGCAAATGATGAGAGCAATAGAAAGAAAAGAGAATGGTCTTACTAAATTATCATGTGATATCTGACATTCCAATGCTCTCTCAAGTTTATGGATGATATCGTTCATATCTGGACGTTTGTTCCGATTTTTCTTTATGCAAGAATATGCTACCATCGAGAACCAGTTGAGTGATTCCGGAACAATTTGATTCAGTAGGCTGGGTAGGATTATATCATTCAATGTTTTGTTTTTATAATGAAATCTAGCCAGTGGAGCTAGAAAACTACCATCCACATTTGGAATATAAGCTCTCCTCCCACATAATATTTCCCATAAAACAACACCAAATGAGTAAATGTCTGACTTGTGGGTCACAACTCGATCCGCTTTTCTTGATGGGTCCTCATACCCTATTGAGGCAACACTTTCAGGATGAAAAGCCTGGTCCATTTGATGTATTGACTTTGAGAAGGAATATTCGAAACAAGATAACTTCGGCTCAAAATCCTTATCCAATACAATTGTGCCGCTGCCAATGTATTGATGTATGATAGAATAACCACGCCCTTCGTCATTGTGGATGTAACCTAATGCACGCGCAACACCAACACATATCCTCAATCTTTGTATCCATGTGAGGGTTGGTTTGCTTAGATGTAGCGAGAGACTTCCCTTGGAATACCTGTTACTTATGATGACCTTCTCATTTTTTTCGTCACAAAACCCAATAATAGAGACTATATTTTGATGCTCGAGACACGAAAGCGCATACATCTCTCTCCGGAACTTGATGTGTTCTTTCTCATTCTTATTGTCATATCTCCGTGCTTGAATCATCACCCGCTTCCCTGATAGCAAGAGCATCCCTTTATAAGCCTTTCCGAATTGATTACGCCCGATGACATTTTTCTCATCAAAGTTGTTGGTGGCTTCTTGGATGTCTTCGAGTGGGATTTTCAAGTGACTAAACTGTAGCAGCTAATAACAAACGGAGCAAAATTTAGAAACCTTGAAGTTAAAGTTTTAAGGATAAGCAAGTGCTCCATTAATTGAATGCTAGTCTTAATAAATTTTCAACTTGAAATTCGGTCATAGATATGTATTTATTATTATCATTACAAAAATTAATTAAATGCTAATCTATGTAACAGATGACTGAGATGATAGTCATATACTCATATAATATGATGAAACAGCAAATGTTGATGACAAATTCCGAAAAAACATCACAATTTTATAGCATTCGAGATCTCCATATGGAAATAAATTTTATTAGTATTACTTAATAAAATAAATAAACATTAACACTACATTTTTGATAATGGTAATATCAAAAATTCTCAAGTATATGTTTTAACTTTTATGCCTAGAGAAGAATAACTCCACCACATGTTTCAAAGGGTATATGAATCGTGTGAGGAGCAGGACGGCTTCACCACATGTTTCAAGGTAAACCGTTTCATGGCTCTAGTAGGATAGATCCACCACAGATTTTAAAGATTTAGCAAATAATGGAGGTCGAAGTCCATGGACTAACTGTTTCGAAGAATATTCCATGAAGCTCATCAATCAAAGCAATATATCAAGATTACAATGACATAAACTACATGATATAGAAGGGGGAGGTCGAAAGCAAATACACCGCAAAGACAATGGTGGTTGATGTTTAGCAGACCAACGCTACGATGGTCAAGGCTGCAGCAACCAGGATGACATGATCAAGCTTTCTGGACCAATATGGCAAAGGCCGAATGAAATTTAGCAAGGGGATCAACACATAATTGGAATAAACACACACGAGTATGGTGGATTTTATCGTTCTTCATCCTTCAACCGAAGTCATATATAGACAACTAGAACAAGACCACAGATGTGGACTACAATCAAATGAGCAACACCTCTGAAGCACTGTTAGAAGCCTAACTAAGACGAGTTATAGAACGAATGTGAAAGTTCTCCTGAAAATTAAGGAGAAGGCATACTGAAGCTTACAAAAATGATTTAACGAAGGTCGTGGTTATATGGATCAAGACTCTGATAAACTAGTGACAATGAACCAGACTAACACTGATCCGTGACGTTTAAAAACAAAAGAAAACCGAAGTACTACAAAGTCAACAAAATGGAGGTGATCAGTCACAACCTTGACTTCGTGATCAAAGAGAAAAATGTGAGGATGTGAAGTATGATTCCTGATTACATGTATGATATGCCCCTGATCTTAGATCCCATTTTCCATGAAATTTAACTACGTGGGAACATGGAGAAAATCTTCCCTTCAAAAACATTTAGGTTTTTGTTATAATTAGCAGGAGAGTGGAAGAGATCGAATCAGGAAGTAGCCTAGTGAAACAAAAGCAATGGGAATTTATATTTAATCTCAAGAGAAAATATCAACATAAAAGATATTATTCATTCAAATTGTTATCTTGTGTTCCATCTACACTGTTCAGTTCTTTTTATTACATTCGTTTAAGATCTCAAGTTTGTCAAATCTTGAACGGATTAAACACGTATCAAATTAGTTGTACAAAAGTTTCAAGGAGCTGTAGCGTAACTGTGTAAGAAAAATAGCACTCAAGTTCACTAGAGCAACTGATGAAGGTCATATAATAAATGTGATGATTGTCAAACATAACATATTGGAAGAAGTGAAGGTACGAAAAATAGCACTCAATTTCACTAGAACTGATGAAGGTCATAGGATAAATGTGATGATTGTCAAACATAACATATTGGAAGAAGTGAAGGTCGAATGACAAAAGTGATTATCTAGAGTTTTATGGGATTCTCACAATTTTTTTTACACTACCTCAAACCTTTAAAGGTATAACAACGGAACAAGCTTTGGTAATGAACTTCTAAATAATAACTTCCCGGAACTACACTACCAACTATAGACCCCAACAAATTGTGAAATGATATATGGTTGCAGCAGACACCACCTCACGAGTTATAACATGCTGTAATGAGAACAAATTAACAGTTGACCTTATCGGTAAGCTTATGGAATTATAACTTATGTTCTTACTGTTCTTTAGTGTTATGACTTATGAATTCGAGTTTTAGAAAACAACAAGAGAAAAATCAAAAAAGGAAGTTGATCAATGCCTTTTTGGTCATTTCACTTGATAAAGGGCCGAAAGTGTGACAAATTAAGTAATAAACTTTGATAGGCGTGGTGGAGTAAATTTGTCTTAGGAATCATAGGTGAAAATTATCAACTCGTGTGAACATACTATTAGTTTACTCTCTTTTAGAAATATAAAAAACTCAACCCAACCCATGACCCATTTAACCCACCAAATTTCTACTTGTTCAATAATACCCAACCCACATGACCATTGCAAGTTTGCAACACCTCTATGTTAACTGCATTTCTTGACGTTCCTTTAATCAACAAAAATAATTGAAAACAAATAAATACACACAACAAATTACTATGACACAATGATGAAATATAGCAAATAATAAAATAAAAAGGAGGAGGGTCTTACAAATTTCACATATTGCAACTGACGTTCCAATAGTTTCTCAAGTTCATGGACAATATAGTTCATATCTGGTCGTTCTACACGCTCATCCTTTAAGCATTGATAGGCTACTTTTGAGAAGCTGTCGAGTGATTCCCAATCAATTTGATTCAATAGGCTAGGTTGAATTATATCATTCAGTGTTTTGTTTTCATAATGAAATATGGCCAGTGGAGCTAGAAACTTATTATCATCATTTGGAATGAATGCTTTCCTCCCACATAAAATTTCCCATAAAACAATACCAAATGAGTAGATGTCCGACTTGTGGGTCACACCTCCAGTCTTTTCAATTGCCGGATCCATATACCCAGTTGTGCCTATAGCTTCTGAATAGAGAACCTGATCCATTCGATGTACTGGATGGCTGATGGAATATTCAAATCCAGATAACTTGGCCTTAAACTTATTATCTAATAATATCGTGGTGCTGTTGATGTTACGATGTATGACAGGGTAACTGTGTCCATCCTCATTATGGATATACCTTAATGCACGTGCAACGCCAACACAGATAGTCAGTCTTTGAGTCCATGTGAGGGTTGGGTTGCTTAAATACATTGCGAGACTTCCTTTGGCCACACGCTTGTTTATGATGACCTTCTCATCTTTTTCATCACAAAACCCAATAATAGAGACAATATTATCATGTTTGAAACTAGAAAGTGCAGAAATCTCCGTCCAGAACTCGATATCTAGCTTATGCTTAGTGTCTAATCTCCGTGCAACAATCTTAACCCACTTACCCGACTGCCAGAGCCGTCCTCTATAAACCTTGCCCAAATCACCATGACCGATGACATTTTTATCATCAAAGCCGTTGGTGGCTTTTAGTACTTCTTCAAGTGGGATTCGTAAATGATTAAACTGCGTGATTGTAGATGCCATATCTCTGTTTATCAAATGAAAATGAGTAGAAAAACAATCGTTACAAATGAATGTGATGTAAAATGTACGAGCAACCACACACATAAGTAGAGAGTCGATCTCTTAACTCGATTCTCACTCATCTCAACTAAAACGAAACAAAGATTAGTAAAAATAAAAACAACAGATTTTCAAATCATCAAAATCCCAAACGATTTTCACAAAATTCAATAGTTCTAGCTAGTAAATTTAACGGCAATAGAAGAATAAATTTTACCTCAAGTTCCAAAAAGTAGGTTTTGCATATAAGAAAATATATAGAAGAATAAAACAAGAAATAAGATGCCGAAAATCAAAGTTACTAACATGTTCTTAACGAATCTAGCTAAGCAAAAACTTGACATAATTACCACAACAGTTTAATACGATTCATCAATCAAAACGATGAAAACAATTACTCGTAATCAAAAAACGTACCTGTGGTTTAATTCTCGAAGAGCAATTGAGGTCTGTGATTTCTTCCTCCTATTTCTGTGTGCGCAACACTCCGTTCTGGAGTTGTTTTTTGAAGGGCAAAGAAAGGGACCGAAGGAATCTGCTTTTCTTTTGGATGGAAGAGAAACGGACCAGACGGAAGGAATATATCAAATTTGACAATGACCATTATACCCTTATTATCTTGTTTCTCATCTTTACCCTTTTATTTATTAAGCATTCCCATCTTTTGACCTTATGTCATATGCGAAATCCCCAAATTGCCCCTCTATTTAATGTTAAATCAAAGGATAATCAATATTAAATCACAGGATAATCAATAATTTTTTCCTTTTCCTATTTTTGCCACTAGCTAACTTTTATAACCTACCACGTCAAGCTATTTTGGCAACTCCCTCTATTTAATCTTAGATCAAAGGATAATCAATATTAAATCAAAGTTTAATTTTATTTTCAACTACTTGTTATGTACTTTTTCACATCAAATATGACATTTATAATGCACAAATCTTAGACATGCGGTGTTTTTTATTTCGCGACGATTTTTTGTTCAGCTATTATTCATCATGTTACTTCGTATTAAAATTATTATTTGTTTGTTTTAAGCCGTACATTTTAAATCAACTTTACAACTGATATTTCGCTATGTTTTATCATAAATTTCAAATATGTCCCGCCGCATTGCGCGGGTCACCAGCTAGTTTATTCTGGTGGCGAAGAGCTTTTTATACATCAACTAGATGAAAACCCGCGACTTCGCGGGATGATACATATTCTATATATTAAATACTAATACTATAAGAAGTATATATGTATAGTTAACCATCTAACTGTAACACGTTTATTGGTGTATCAGAATTTTGAATAAGTCAAAGAATACTTAGTACTCAAAACATAGAGAATTAGTAACTTCTTGCAAGCATGACAAGTGCCGATTGTCAAGTATGAGTATTTTAGCATCTATTAAAAACGTAAAAGTAGAAAAAGCTGTAATGGTTTATTCATTCTGAATGAAAGAAAGAAACTTGTTCATAGATATCTAACTAACTCAATTAACAGACAGGATTAAATCAAATGAATCTAAAGTCAACATGTATATATAATTAGCCTCATCCAATCCAATAATAATAAAAGGAGATTTGAATTTGAATTTTAAATTCTAGAAACCTGGAAATCTTCATTTTAATTAAAACGTTTTTATATATTTAATTGATTAAAAACGTTTTTTATTTAATTAATTTAAATCATTTTTTAATTAATTTGATTCTCTTATATTTTGAATTTGAAATTTAAATTCTAGAAACCTGGAAATCCTCATTCTCCTCTAATTAGGTCCTAAAAATTCTCAGCTGAATAACAAATCGGGGGTAAATTCGTAAAACTACCTAACACCAATTCACATATTACGTATACAATACAAGTTAGATTAATCGATGGTCTATATTAATTTGCTAATCTCAATTAACGGGCCATATTACTTCCATAAACCTAATTCAATTTTGTTTACGTAATATTAATCCTCTTTTAATAATAAGAAGAGGAGATAAGATGAGATGGATATTGTGAACATTTTAATTAAATCGTTTTTTATTATTTAATTAACTTATATCGTTAATTTTATTAACTGATCAAAATCGTTTAATAATAAAAGGAGATGAATGGATATTGTGAACATTTTAATTATACATTTAAATAGGTATGAGACATTATTTTGAGTTTGTTACTATAAATGTGAAGTATGACATATTCCCTGGAGACATTTAGATAGGTATGAGACATTATCTAAACTAAAATCTTTTTTTTTTTAATTAATTAAAATCAATTTTTTTTACTTTGATTCCCTCATATTTTGAATTTGAAATTTAAAATTCTAGAATCCTGGAAACACTCAGCTTTTAATTAAATCATTTTTTATTTAATTAATTAAGTAAAATTGTTTTTTTATTTAATTAATTAAAATCGTTAATGGATATTGTTGAACTTTTTAGTTAAATCGTTTTGTTAATGGATATTGTGAAATCCTCATTTTAATTAAATTGTTTTTTTTAATTAATATAATTAACTTGGATCGTTTTTTTATTAAATGAATTAAAATAGTTTTTAATTAATTTGATTTTCTTAAATTTTGAATTTGAAATTTAAATAATATAAATCTGGAAAACCTCAATCTCCTCTAATATAAACGAATTTAATGATTTAATTTCTTTGGTATGAGTTGTTACTTTATGAAATCTAATTAGGTTTTCTCAATTTGTAGGGCATGTTGTAACAACTGACAAAAATGACCAAAATTCGGGTCCAATTTAAACTTTCTATTCACATATCCGATACAAATGTTATCAAGTACTCAAGTATTATATAAGGTATTATATAATCATAACCCGAAACGATTAATTTATCGTGTACAAGTAAATCATTCGCTACAAAACTAACAAATAATGTATCATTGAAAATGATAATAACTAATTACGTGGGTTAAAATAAAACACATTTCGTTTTATTTCATTTTACTCGAACGCAAGGAAATCAATTGAACTATATCCGTTAATCAAACTCAAAACTAAGTTATATTTTTATAACTCAATTAAAGTATTTTTATAAAATACTTCGCATAAAAACATAAACGATTTCGTATCAACAAAATTATAAAATTATAAAATATTATTTATTTTACAATCGGGTATCAAAACACGGGTCAAAATACCACGTAACGGATCGAAGCTCGTTCAACCACCTCCAATAATTGGAGATGGCCGATCAATTCATTTCATTATCTATCTATCTCTCGGCTCTATCTCTCCCTCTCATTTTCTCTTCAATCTATCAAACAACAACATCAAGTAGATTAACATCATCATCCTCGTGGATCATCATCACCATCATCATTGTCGCCTTCGTTTTCATCATCATCACTACCGATTTCATCATCTTAAAATTCGTAAGGAATCATCAACTTTTACTTTGTAATTTCGTGTTTAAATTACTTAGACTATCATGTATTATAGTTGTATAAGCGGAATTTGTCAAAGATTTAGATTATAAACGGTTTGGGGTTGGAATCGTTTGAACAGACCTGAACCAGACCTCGATACCCGGCGGGTACTTCTTCAAAATAGTTGAATCCGGCGGATTCCCACCCAGAAAACAAGATCCACGCGGCGTGTACACTAGTACCCGGCGCGTTCTACCCTATAATTATTGAACCCGGTGCATACGATTTGAACCCGGCGCGTCCTAAAATCAAACCAGTTTACCCGGCGGGTAATAAGGGTACCCGGCGGGTACTCCCTGAAGATCAGCCCAGCCGCTTTACTTTACTTCACTAATTGACCAAACTTTATCGTGTCGTGATCTATGATCATTGACCAATCAAAGAGCGTTTATAATTTCAATAACTATAAATTATTTTTTATAACGTATTATAATTATACGATACGGTTTCAGAACAAAGTTCAGTTATACGAAACAAACATAAATGCGTGTCAAACACTTTAAGTACGTTCTAACCGAATAAACAACAAACTTGGATTATTTATATAAATATCCATTCACTTATATGAAATCTCGCGTGTCTAGGATACTAGGAGATTACCATCAAGTACAACTCGTCACCTTAGGATCGCTCGCTCCTCAGGTGAGTTTCCATAGCCTCTCCTTTCAAACTGTTATACTGTTTTGGAGTGGAATGCATACTCGTCGATTATTATTCAAAATCTATTTATGAAATCAATCATTGTAAATGATTTATTACAACTCGTACTAGACTAGGGCACTAGTCACCAATGAAAAACTTATATGAGATAGGTTTCAGGAACACGAACATTGATGGATAATATGGATTATCCTTACACATCACTCAGGTTTCGAGAACATTAATGGCTATAGGTTAACACTGTACGACACTGGAACAATTGAAATCATTGTACTCTAGGCTAGAGTACATCAAACTTAGAATTCAAGAATCCAAGAATCGAGAAACTAGAATACTAAGAAACTAGATAACAAGGCTTTAAGGTCAAGAATACAAGGTCAAGAATACAAGAAAACATTAGAATCAGGAACAAGAACTCAAGGTCTAGAATACAAGAAACACTAAGATCAAGAACAAGAATTCAAGGACTAGAACACTAGAATCAAGAACTAGAATTCAAGGTCAAGAATACAAGAATATACAAGAATCAAGAAACTAGAAAACAAGATTAGATCAAGGATTATGTGCTAGGTCAAGAACTTATTTGCAAGATCAAGAACCTATTTACAAGATCAAGAACTATGTGCAAGGTCAAGAATTCAAGGTTTTCAAGATCAATAAAACAAGGTTTTCAAGATCAAGATTTTCAAGGACAAGATCAATAAACAAGATTTTCAAGAACATACTTGCGCTTTACTTTCCTTATGTGATATGTGCTATTTATTTGAATTAATTGATACGTGTTAATTGCTACTCTGTGATATTATTACTTGTGTTATTATTGTGTGAACTACTTAGATCAAGGAACTAGTTCAAGAATCACTTCAATTGAGTTCATCACTCAATCTAAGAAACTCAGGAATTCAACACTGTACACAGGGGTGTATGTAACACCCCCAAATTTGATGATTTGCGGAAGCTTGATTTGGGTGTTACTAATCAATAACAAAGCACAAAGATAAATAGCAAACGACTCTATATGCGTCATTTTAACAAAATATATTGATAACTGAAATGTTTACAACGTTTAAAGCTTTACATAGCTCGAGTTAAATAAAATGAGATTTCAGTACATAAGTACTTATACAAAATATACTAATGCAAGAAAATCTCAATCGTCTGTATGCTGACTCGAGCTAAATCCTGAAGCAGAAACATCCTACTGCTGGATACCTGCGATATATGCTAAAAGGTCAGCTATAAAGCTGGTGAGCTCACAGGTTTGAAATCAAGTAATATCGTATGAACCGCAAGATTTAAATAATGAATTGCATCCAGCAATTAAATAATGAATTGCATCCAACAATTAAATAATGAATTGCATCCAGCAATTAAATGATAATCATCGTGTATACAGCCATGAGCACATAGTTGAGCTTAACTCGAGGGCCGGGTCCCCTATAGAGAATTCCGGGCGAGGTGCCTCCACGAATGCCTAATCAACATTCGTCTTCCCAAA
Organism: Helichrysum umbraculigerum; assembly: GCA_949592205.1. Classification (NCBI taxonomy): domain Eukaryota; kingdom Viridiplantae; phylum Streptophyta; class Magnoliopsida; order Asterales; family Asteraceae; genus Helichrysum; species Helichrysum umbraculigerum. The sequence continues at coordinate 13,442,195 of CATIUR010000002.1, read as the reverse complement.
TATTAGTACGTCCGTTTACCCGGTTAGTGCTTGCTAACCCGAACGAGGAGGGTCAATCCTATATGGTACCATATACTAATATTCACGCTACAACGTATTAACAACTATGCTGACGGAGGACTTTAAATGATTAGTTTCGAAAAACTCATGTAGTATATGAAAAGTTGGTACTTACGTTCACATGTTAAAAGTTTGAGCAGTATATCACACCCCTGAGTAAAACAGTAAAAGAGGGGCTATGAGACTCACCTGAGTCTTATGAGTTTAACTTAATAAACTTGAGTTGATTAGCCGAGTATGAAGTCCAAAGACTTGTAACCTGAGGGTGTCCACGACACGCGATGGTTATAATCATGATTGGGTATCTCAAAAGATCACCCTTGTAGTTGTTCATTCAACTATAATGTCCAAATTTCCACTATTTGGTTGATAAGTTTAAGTATTTGAAAAGTGTACGGCCCGTTGGTGACGGATTTGTAATAATAATCTCAATTATTATTATTTTGATTTCGTGGCGTCTTACTTGAAAAAAAATGTGTTTTGATTGTGTTTTAGAAGCCGTTACGGAATCTAGGTACGGGGGTCCGGGGGCAGCGCCCCTGGTAGCGGGGTCCAAGGGGCGGCAGCCCCTGGCGGGGTCCAAGGGGCAGAGCCCCTGGCTGGGGTCGAGCTGCCAGGTCAGCTTGGAAAATTTTTATTTCTACTATATTGCTTTAAGGAAAAACGCATCTGGAACCGAATTTGGGTAAAATCGAGTGATAAATTTCGAGTCTCGACACTTAGTAAAAATCTGAGTTTTCTGGTTTGTGCGACGTTGTGTGCGACGTCGCAGGTAGGATTGCGACGTTGAGCATGACGTCGCTAAAGGCGACGTTTCGCAATTTAATGCGACGTAGGGTGCTGCGTCGCTAATGCGACGTAGGTGATTTCTGCGACGTAGGGGCTTGCGTCGCTAAGTGCGACGTAGTGAGGTATTGGCGACGTTAAGGCTGACGTCGCTATATGCGACGTCGCAATTTAATGCGACGTTGTGACTGACGTCGCACCATGCGACGTCACGAGGGGTTTTGCGACGTAGAAGCTGACGTCGCATAAATTCTGGGCCAAATGCGACGTAGCGGTCTGTTGGCCGGAAAATGTGTCGAAAACGAGTTTTTCGGTTTCCGTTCGGTCCAAAACTTTTACCCAACCCTTATAGGGACATTATAAGTTGTTACAAACTACTAACAAGTGAAAACATTTAAAAACGAGAAATTTCGGGATTTGTCGGAAACTTACAAAGTGTCGGATGAGAAATCCGAAAAGATAGGATGATAGATCGTGATGCGGTGGTCGTTTTCTTCCAAATGAGTAGTATAATCCAAGGCCGTTTGATATGTTTATTTTGCGATTTAGTGCGATTTTAGGAGGTGGTGGTGGTTGGTGGAATTGAAAGAAAAGAGAGAAAAGAGAGGAAGGAGAGAGAAGAGAGTTGAGTGAAATGAGAGGAGGAGGGAAAGAGTTGGGGGTTTTACCTCCAACTTTCAGTCTCCGTTTCCCCCCCGCGCGGTGTTCGTTTGCTCCGTCGTTTAAACGTTAAATAATTATTTTTCATATTAATTGGTACGTTTTAAATACAAATTTATTACGCGATGTTTTATTTAATTATTTTACAAATAAGTTTATATTTGAATTATAAATGTATAAGTTTGTTTATTTGGTTTGTGCGTTTTAACATTTTAAATTGTGTAACTTTCTGTTTGTACGATACGTATAAATACGAAATATTATTATAATAATATTTTTGACATAACAACGTTATTTAATAAAATTGGTCACCAACGTCCATATTAAATAGAATCGAAATACATTCGATTTAAATTGCGTACGATTTAACCAAATCGCATTTTCGTATATATTCAACAATATATATAATATTCGATACATTAATTAGCCTAACAAGGAACTAATTACATGTATTAACATATGATTAGGTACTAATTACTAGTCCTAATTTGGCGGGTGTTACAGTGTACTTCAAGCATAGGATTATAATCTTATACTTTAATCCTTGTCAACTAAACCTATGGACTCACCAGCTTATCGCTGACGTATTTTAGTATGCATTTCAGGTACAGCTTTAGTAGGATCGGCCCGTCAGGATCCTAGCTCGAGTCGCATGCTTTCAACAAATGGATTTCTTGCATAACTTTTGTATTACAATTATGTAATGAAATTATTTTTGCGAACTCGCAACATGTATACATTGTTATTTTGGGAAATGTATAACTATTTTCAAACATCTCATTTAGAGTCGTTCATTATTTACCTTTGTGCTTGTGATATTTGATTGGTAACACCCGACCCGACCGCTTCCGCAAATTCGAAATTTGAGGGTGTTACACATGTGGTTAGAGGTGACAATTTTAAACCCATTCATTATTAATTGGGTTAAGTTGTATAATATCTATGAAGGGATGAATTTATTGGGCCTTCCTCTTTTGATTTAGATGGATCTAGATGTGTCTCTAATATAACCTTCAATTATATAACAACTAACCAACGGGTCTAGCGGGTCAATTTTTTTTCAACACCTCGTTAGATTTTTTCAATATTACTCAAATAAAAAAATAGTAGAAACCCGATTGATCGACCCGACTCGAGACCCATTAGACCCGGACCAGTTTAGACTCATCCTTCTAAATGACATCTAGCCCGGACCCATTTAAACCCAAACTCATCTAGACTTGAAAATCGACCCGACCCGATCCAACCTGATCCGATCCATTCATTTTGCCACCTATACAGGTGAGGAACATACGCCATAAGGCTATATGGAATACATACATCATACCATGAATATTGACAAATCATTTTACATATTTGATGATTTCAACTTAAAAGCCAATAAGAATTCAAAATTAAGAAAAACACTTAAACGGACTATGATAGTCCATATTGGTGAACAAAATCAATAATGGCCATACGAATTTAATGAATCATAAATTGTGAACCGAAGCTAAAATGTGATAAACCCATCTAACTCATAAACAACTAATTATCAACACCTACTAACATAATAAAGTAATAAACTACTATATGTAAGCATTGAAATGATACATATATCAATATAATCGTATTAAAATAATCTTGCAGAATTGTCCCATTATGACTTCAGAAAATACCAACAAAAGTTGTCCTTTATCTGCACATATAGATACATACTCCGTATAAGTTACATAAAATAGAATTATATCAAATAAAAGATAAAAACGAGCTGTTTTTCAATATTACCAAGCAATCAATCATGTTCAATCACAAAACCCACAAAAGAGAAAACACAGATTTTGAAGAAAAAGGAGGATGCAATACTTACTTCGGAAGTGCAATCTTGTCATCATATCTTTGACTTTTATAGAACTTAATCAGATGCACAAATATCCCTAATTAGTTTCCTACAAAAACGAACAAAATTGTTGATTCGTATCAACTATTAATATCAAGAAAACACTAAAACATTTTATAGAATTTTTTTTTGGTAGAATTCAGATGATTAGAAAAGTCACACGTGTTTACAAAAGTGATAGAGAGGTCTGCTAGCCAAAGCAAAAGCCGTTTCAATTTGTACCTGACATGATGCATTAATAAGATATCTTTATCTTCTTCAAAATATGGCACCTGTAACATCATTATAATTATGCACAAGTATCACCATCAAAAGTGAAACTAAAAATAAACTAAATATCAAGAAATACGTTTTTTCCAAATCATTAGATCTTTATGCTAATTACTTACCTCCAATGATTTACCATTATGAGCAATATTTATATCATAAAAAAACCACCAATAAAATCGAATCTTTGTTAGGAACTCAAAGTTCGCTTTCGTCCTCACTGCAATATGAACAAACCCGTAAGTACAATCCGATTAAACAATTAACTAAAAAGTGAGCAATGATCTTAAAACAATCGATCTTACTTATTCGCTTAGACATATCTAAGGAATTAATACCATCTTCCCATGGCTATTTCTTAGTAGCTGCACCACATGAGGCACCTTCCGCTAGGAAACGTGAGCCAAATGCAACGGTAAAATGTATCCAATCCTACACAAACAAAAATCCATATCACAACCCTTCCTAGAGTCCAACCCATGATTAACTATACAACCGTGTCAACTTGAAAAATACCATCATTATCTTGTAAAATATGCATCATTTTAGGTATCAACTTGATATATGATTATGCAAATTAAGATAACACCAAATAATTCCAACTAAATAGCAGATATTTAGGGATAATTTAAAAATGGAGTTGACTAACCTAGGAGGTATTTTGGCAAACAAACATCTGGATATCAACAAGGATCAATTTGAAATCATGGGTGTTAATTAACCTTTATTATGAATTTTTACGTATTTTTATATATGTCAATAACTCGAATATTCAAAATTTAACATCCAAATATGTGTGGATAATTGTGGAGAATTTAAAAATTGAATTTTGTAACCGCCTTCCTGAAATCTCGTAACCAAATTTGAGATTATAGATTACGGTTAATCCGATATAATTACTAATCAAAAACTAATAAATTACGTAAACATTCATAATAATTTTAATCAGCGGTCTATATTTATTTAACTAAAACACTTAACGGAGAGGATTAAGTTAACCTGACCTAAAGTCAAATTGTTTTTTTATTTTACCTCATACAATAATAATAAAAGGAGATCAAAAAATTCAAATTCGAATTTGTTAATATAGTATCTTTTTCTTTATTCTATTTTTTAAATTCAAATTTAAAAACATGTAGATAATGTGGTTTACTTTGTTTAGAAAATCGTATTTTTTTAGGTAAACGTGAAGTATGACACATTCCCTGGAGACATTTAGATAGGTATGAGACATTATCTAAACTAAAATCTTTTTTTATATAAATTATTTAAAATCGTTTTTTTTTTTTTTTTTTTTTTTTTTTTTTTTTTTTTTTGATTCCCTCATATTTTGAATTTGAAATTTAAAATTCTAGAATCCTGGAAACACTCAAACTATTTTAATTAGTTCCTGAAAAGTCTCAACTGAGTAACAAATAGGGGTAAATCAAATTCCATGAAAATCATTTTTTTTTATTGTGGAACATTATTATTAAATCATTTTTTATTTAATTAATTAAAATCGTTTTGTTTTTATTTAATTAAATAAAATCGTTAATAGATATTGTGGAACTTTTTAATTAAATCGTTGTTTTATTTAATTAATTAATTAAAATCATTTTTTAATTATCTAATTAATTAAAATGGTTAATGAATATTGTGGAAGCTTTTAATTAAATTGTTTTTTATTTAATTAATTAATTAAAATCATTAATGGATATTGTGGAAGCTTTTAATAAAATCATTTTTTTATTTATTTAATTAAGTAAAATTGTTTTTTTATTTAATTAATAAAAATCGTTAATGGATATTGTTGAACTTTTTAATTAAATTGTTTTGTTAATGGATATTGTGAAATCCTCATTTTAATTAAATTGTGTTTTTTAATTTATTTAATTAATTTGGATTGTTTTTTTATTAAATGAATTAAAATAGTTTTTTAATTAATTTGATTTTCTTAAATTTTGAATTTGAAATTTAAATAATATAAACCTGGAAATCCTTAATCTCCTCTAATTAGGTCCTCAAAATTCTCAACTGACTAACAAACCAGGGGTAAATCAGTAAAATTACCTAACACCAATTCACATATTACGTATACAATCCAAGTTAGATTAATCAACGGTCTATATTAATTTGCTAATCTCAATTAACGGGCCAGATTAATTACATTAAACCTAATTCGTTTTTGTTTACGTAATATTAGTTCTCTTTTAATAATAATAGAGATAGAGATAGAGATAGAGATAGAGATTGGTTAATGGCTTTTGTCGTTTTAAAGTATTTTTAATTTTTAATTACGAAATGAAATCCCTGTATTTTGTTTGATGACTCACATTTAAGGGAACCTTACATTCGATAGGTTATCAACTTGCTTTTGATATGGATTTTGTTTGGTTACATTTAGCATATTGAAAGATTAGTTATTTCTTAATTTAATTTTTGTTGTTTTCTTGTTTGGTGAAATTAACTATTCATTATTTAATAACTAGTAGAGACCCGCGCTATGCGACGGTAATACTAATAAAATATAATAGTATAACACCCCACAATTTGGACTCATTTTTTTTTATACAATCGGAAGCGTTATCCCATTCAACAAAATAGATACTCCATTCATATATTAAAACTTCAAACTTTACATAACATTCTACAATACTAATATTAAGTTATTTAGTTACAAACCACATGTTCAAGCTGGGTGTTATATATATAACAGTTTTATAACAAAAATGGTCAGAGTGGCCCAGCATGTCAAACATCCGCTTCAAGCATACATCTTGCCTAAAGCATACAAAAATTAACCTGCAAGAGTAAGGTGGGGAATTAGCACGAAGCTAAGTGAATAGATAAGAACTAACAATCTAACTTAGCATAGCAATTTGCTCACAACAATCAACTACAATCAAACAATCAAAAGCGGATCGGTGGTTCTTGAGTTGTCCTCAGACCGCGGTGACACTCCAAGAACACTTATAATCAACTGCAGGCCAATACAGAGATTTTACCGATAGTTCATTGCTATCTTTAATCAATATGGTCCAACTCACAACAAATGTTCATCAACCATAAAGATTAACCTATAGCAACTAAACCCAACCGAAATTGACCTCCATTATTCCAAACTATCATGGAATCTATCACTAGCAATCAATAACACAATAATCACTAATCACAATCAATCTTTCAATACTCTAACAAAATCAACCGATAAACATGTCTCTACATAAATTGATGTAACCAAACGTTATCACCAAATTAAATTGTGAGTCCTAGTCCACTCACCTGTCTCGATCCCGTCCCCACTCAAAATTCTAACTTTATTGAGTCTTCGGCGGATCTGAAACACAAGAGAATTCTAAGTCAATCTCCAAATCATATTATATATACTTAATATCAACAATCAAACATATACTAAGCAATATAAATACAATGTACAAGCTAAATTACATAATTAAGCTCAATTTAGAAATTGCCCAGTCAAACAGTGGGAATACGACCGTATTCATCTGAATACGTCGTATTCCCTGAATACGCAAGATGAGTACGCCGTACTCCCGAGAATACGCCAGTATTCATAGGAATACGCCGTATTCCCGACCCTTTTTAAGCTCAGTTTTGATCAGACCTTTAACTTGGGAATACGCTTGCGAATACGCCTTGGGAATACGCCGTATTCCCTAGAATACGAACGTACTCCACTGAATACGACCGTATTCCCGAGTCTTCCAGGTCACGCACTTGCAGAATTCTGCACTATCTAAGCTCGAACCAAAAACCACTTTTTCACACAAAATCAGTTGCAAACACTTATGTTTACCTAGTTTTAGCTATAAAATCGTCAAGTAACATCATACAACAAGAATTCCAACAACAATTCAACACCTATCATTCAAATCACATTTAACCTAATTATTTCACATTCAACTTCAAAATACTCAAGAAACTAACAAGATTTCTTTATGACATCAACTCGTTGCAAGCTTACAAAGATTATACAACCATTATTCAGTAACCAATTCAAGCATTTAACACAATCCAACTATATTTTTACCTAATTTACTCATTTTAGGAAGAACAAAGGATTTACTTACAAGTAATTAACAAGAAGAAGGTTGTGATGATGATGATCTTAATGTTTCAAGCTCCAATTCTTCAATCAATTTGTTTGAGCTTTTGATTCAAAAGAGTTTGAGAATTCTTTAAGGGTTTAGGTTAGAAACTAGGAGGAAATGGAAATTGGGGAAAAGTGCCGGCCTCCCCCTTTTCAATAAACCGACCCTATTAGTTTTCAGTGCAATATTATACCCCTCTTTGCCCTATTGTCTGGAACCCCATTTTCAAACGCGATAAATTATTTTATTTTACAGTCGCCTAAGTTTATTTAAGACAAATAATATTTCACTAGCCACAATATTTCCTGAGATGTTTTCATCTATTAAATTCACAATCAAACACATAAAACAATTTAATTTGCATTTAAATTTAAAGAAAATACCTGATTCTCCTAGGCCCGATTTGGGGATGTTACAAATCTCCCCTCCTTAAGAAGATTTCGTCCCCGAAATCTAACTAGACTCGAATAACCTAGGATATCGAGATCTCATACTAGACTCAGTTTCCCATGTCATATTTGCACCCAAGCTATGCTTCCATTTAACTAACACCATGGGAATTTCTTTCTTTCTTAATCGGGTAATGATAAACATCAAATATATAGTATATTTATAGTAATTTATCCCTATATTTTTATGTATTTTAGTACATTTCTATTGATTTAGATACTTAATTTGTTAAAATTTGCATAAATGTATTTTAATTGAAGAAATATGAAAAAGGAACCAAAACAAGACCAAAACTGAAGAAAAATAAGCATTTGAAGACAAGAAGCCTTAAACTGTGAAGAAATGAAGACTAAAGAGTTAATAATGAAGATTTGGGCCAAGAAAACAAGTTGAATCCGTTAAAGAAGAAAAGAAGTCCAAAAAGAAGCCCGAGCCCGTTTTTGGAAGATTCTGGAATTACAGTTCAACCGGCGGTTGAGTTGTCCAACCAGCGGTTGAGTCTAGGGTTTCAAGGCGGTGGACAGACGCGGAATTGGAGTGGGATTCAAGTTACTCCAACCGGCGGTTGGAAGTCCCAACCGGCAGTTGGGAGGTCGGCCAGCAAAACTATAAATAGAGGCTTAGGCTAGGTTATTTGATATACGATTCTTAGAATAAAGTTACGAATATTAAGGTTAAACGTCGACTTGGAGTGCGAATTTGGAGGCCAAGAAGCTAGGGTTTAAAGGTTTTTAACCCTAGGAAACGCTGGTTCAACGATTGGTTAGGTTTCTTTATCTTTGTAACTCTACTGACCTGATAAGTTATTTAAGATATTGTTTATTTGATTTAATTGTTAATTAGATGTTTTCATTATGAATATTTGAATGAATGATTGATTGAATTTATTATATACATTATATGTTTATGTTGGAACTATATTATTGCATGTTTATTATACAAGAATTATCTATATTATATTATATTAATGAAGATTCTTGACATGATTAACTGATTTATATCATAACTTTAATAACCTTATTGAGTTCTCTGAATGAATTAAGTAATTATGTTTATGTCTTGATCTTAACCTTCTGCGATAGACTAAGAATATTAATTAATGTTAAGTAATATTGTGATTCAAGCCTAACCTTAGAAATTGTATTAATAAACTGCTGATAGATCTTAATGGTATAGTGATACTTTACATAACCTGATGACTGTATTGCTATCATGAAGATTAAGACTTAACCATAAGCGGTCTTCTACATCAGAAATTCACCAGTAGTAATAGCCAACAAAGCAAATAGACATAAGTGAATATAATAAGTTTAATCAATAATAGTTTTAATAGTCATAATCTTCTATCCAATTGAGTATTCTAATTTGTACCTGAAACTTATCTATTAGAATATGTATCACTTATAAATATGTTCGCTCGGAACTAAAACGTCCCCCTTATCCTGTATATTATTTGTAAATTGGATCCTTATTTGTATAATATTGTATTTAATTGTAAATAGTTGTAATTTGGAATAAATAATTAGTTATAGATTAAATCACGTTCCCTGTGTTCGAACTTGGACTTACTTAAATAGCTATATTATACGAACGGGTTAACCTTGCCTGAAATGTGTGATAGTATTTATTTAGTATTTCCTTATTTAAAACTTGTGATTATAATTGCCTATACTTCACCACATCAAGTTTTTGGCGCCGCCGCCGGGGAACGGTGCATTTTTATTAAAACTAATTTTTTTTCTTTGTATAATTTTTTATTCTGACACTTTGCAAAATCAATAAGAAATATCTGCTCACCCATTGAGAATACTGACAAAAACAAAGGTATAAGGAGAGTTCAGCCCTACTTCATTGATTTATCATATAAGGAGTAAGGTGCTTCTCGAAAGAGATAGGTTTTTAATAAGCTTCGCGCTGACCTATTTCTCCGCTTTTGTGTACTATTAATGGAGCTACCGAGATCTATTGACTAGCTTTGTGAGGAAAATGTAACAACCATACTATAAAATTAAATTGTTGTAAAAATAACTAATATGCATTACTAACACAAGGAAATTTGGGTTGGGGTATTTTATTTTCGAAAATTTAATTTTGAATGTGTTTTATTATTAAATTGTTGGGATTAATTTACGCCAAACATCATTTTTCTTACTAACATTTAAATTAGAATTAAAGTACTACTAAACTCTGTTCTTGTCATAGATTGATGTATGACCCGGACACTTAATCCGGATCCACTAAGTCCATTTGACGAACCAGAACGAGAGTTTCATTCAAGAAGACGGTTATCATCTGTACCACATAATTCGCCAGAACATGGATTTTCATCTGAAGAAGACGATTTAATATTTCATAACAGTTTAGTCAAGACGGCTGAATACGGTTATTACTCCGGTTCGGGGTTTGGAGAAGACAAAGTACCATCAAGGCCACCTACGATATATCCAAGTGACTCTGAACCAGAACAAGAGATTCTAATAAATATGGCGGACATAGCTGACATGACGCTTGAGGATTACATGATTCAAACCCGTGGTGATCCAAGACCGGGAGTGGTTAGGCCTGCTATAGCAAGAGGAGTAGAATTTGAACTTAAAGGGCAATTTTTGAAAGAATTACGAGAAAATCCTTTCCGAGGAGAAGACAAGGAAGATGCAAACGAGCATGTAGAGAAAATTTTGGAGATCGCAGATATGTTCAATATTCCTAACGTTACTAAAGATCAGGTTATGTTACGAGTATTTCCTTTAACATTAAAGGATGGAGCTAAAAGATGGATCAATAATGAACCAGCCGGATCTATTACTACTTGGGAACATCTTCGTACAAGGTTTCTTAAGATGTACTGTACACCTTCTAAAACTTCGAAAATGATTGACGAGATCAGAAATTTCAAGCAGAAACCCGAAGAATCTCTATATCAAGCTTGGGAAAGATATAAAGAAATGCTGCACAAATGCCCACAACATGATTTAAATGTTCAGCAGAAAATAACGGTATTCTATAAAGGAGTTGATCGACCAACACGGCAACAGATATATGCACAAGGTCCAGTACCTAAGAAGACTCCAGCAGCAGCAAAAACATTAATTGAAGAATTAGCTAAACACTCTCAGTTATGGGATGACGGTTCGTCTGGAAGGAAGAGAATGTCTGAAGATAATGATGGTCTTGCAGCAATAACAGCAAAATTGAAAAGTATGGGAAGAGATATTAAGAAAGTAAATGAACAAGTTCATGCAATCAGGATTGGATGTGAAAAATGTGAAGGGAATCATCTTAAAATAGAATGTCCTAATGATGACAGCAATGTTGTTAATGAAGAAGTTATGTATGGGGATTTTCAAGAAAATTCAAATTATCGTCAAAATTCAAATTTTAGAAGAGTTAATCAACCAAGCCAACAGTATCAACAAGGAGCACCGGGATATTTTGTCAAAACAGGACAGAATACTTCTTATAATGATAGAATGACGGTGATAGAGAATGCATTAGGAAAAATGGCTGAAGCCACTAATAAAAGAGATGAGCAAAATGATTCAAGAATGCGTAATATTGAGGCATCAATCAAACAGATTGAAGGAGCAGTTCATCAGAATGCTAAAATACTACAGGAGAGATTTCCAGGAACTTTGCCAGGATTTACTGAAACAAATCCAAAGGAGTATGCTAAAGCAGTGATTACCAGAAGCGGTAAGAAAATTGACTCTCCTATTTTAGCTTATAAAGTTGTTGAATCTAAGCAGGTTGAAAAAGAAGTAATTGACGAGAACATACAATCAAACAAAAAGAAGAATGGATAAAATAAAGAAGTCTTTAAAGACTATACACCCCCACCTCCATATCCAGCTGCTATTAGGAAGGATAGAGAAGATGAACATTACCACAAATTTTTGGAAAATTTAAAGCAACTTCATATTAACATTCCTTTTGTTGAAGCAATAGCTCAGATGCCAAAATATGCAAAATATCTTAAGGAGCTACTGACAAACAAAAGTAAGCTGGACAACGTGACAAAGGTGACGATGAATGCAAGATGTTCAGCGTTAATGCAAAATAAACTGCCGCCAAAAGTCAAAGATCCAGGGAGTATTACTATACCTTGCAAAATTGGTGAAATGATTATTGAAAATGCATTGGCAGATTTAGGTGCTAGTATTTCATTAATGCCATATACTTTATATATGCGGTTAGGATTAGGAGAGCCAAAACCTATTCGTATGTGTATTGAGTTAGCTGACCGATCTGTTCAATATCCTAGGGGAATAGTTGAAAATGTTTTGATAAAAGTCAAAGACTTTGTTTTTCCATGTGATTTTGTTATCTTAGATATGGTAGAAGACCCAAAAGTCCCTATTATACTAGGAAGACCATTTTTAGCAACTACTCATGCTCTTATAGATGTTTACGATAGAAAAATTACCATGAGATTAGGAGATGATAAAATTGTTTTTGATGTTAACAATTCAATGAAATTTCCTGACTATGTGGATGATACTTGTTATTATTTAAATTCTTATGAATATTTTGATAACCCTACTATTCAAGAATCTTTGGAAAAAGATCATGTAGATGTAGGAATTTTAAAAGGATGGACTGAAGATTTTGACACCGCAAAAGATTTGGCAGAATTTGGTAAACTATTAGAAGAAGATAACGAATTTGGAAAGGAAGAAAATGATGAAAAATCAGAAAAACCATTTACTCAAGAAATAATGCAATACAGTGTTCCTTATTCGAAAGAAAGCATATATGAGATTAAAACTTCTATTGAAGAACCACCACAGTTGGAGCTGAAGGAGCTACCATCACATTTGGAATATGCTTATTTACAAGGCACATCAGACTTGCCAGTTATAATTTCTTCTAAATTATCAACAGAAGAGAAAACACGCTTAGTAAAAGTTCTGAAACAGCATAAACAGGCAATAGCATGGAATATCACGGATATCAAGGGAATCAGTCCTACATACTGCACTCATAAAATCTTAATGGAAACTGATTTCAAGCCCGTGGTACAACCCTTGAGAAGATTGAATCCTATGGTTAAAGATTTAGTCAGAAAAGAAATTATTAAATTACTGGATTCATGATTAATCTATCCTATTTCAGATAGTCCATGGGTCAGTCCAGTACATGTTGTACCAAAGAAGGGAGGAATTACCATTATACCAAATGAGAAAAATGAATTGATACCAACAAGGACGGTAACAGGATGGAGAGTTTGCATTGATTATCGTAAGTTAAATGATGCCACTAGAAAAGATCATTTTCCACTACCATTCATTGATCAGATGATCGAAAGGTTAGCCGGAAAGGAATTTTATTGTTTTCTAGATGGATTCTCAGGATATTTTCAAATTCCAATTGCGGCCGAAGATCAAGTTAAAACGACATTTACTTGTCCATTTGGTACTTTCGGTTACAGAAGAATGCCGTTTGGATTATGTAATGCGCCAGCTACTTTTCAACGTTGTATGATTGCAATATTTCATGATATGGTTGAAGACTTCATGGAAGTATTTATGGACGATTTTTCGGTATTTGGGGATTCGTTTGATTCATGTCTGATTAATTTAAAGAAGATGTTGCAGAGATGTGAAGGTGCAAATTTAGTTCTTAATTGGGAAAAATGTCATTTTATGGTTCGAGAAGGAATTGTTTTAGGACATAAGATATCTAAAGTCAGAATTGAGGTAGATCAAGCAAAAATTGAAGTTATATCAAAACTACCTTATCCTACGAATGTAAAAGGGATCCGAAGTTTTTTAGGACATGCCGGATTCTATAGAAGATTCATTCAAGATTTTTCAAAAATAGCTACACCGTTGAATCATTTATTGGAAAAGGATGCGAAGTTCGAATTTACAGAAGAATGTAAACAGGCATTTGATTGTTTAAAAGAAAAATTGGTATCAGCGCCAGTAATGATGGGACCAAACTGGATTTTTCCATTTGAATTAATGTGTGATGCTAGTGATTATGCGGTGGGAGCTGTTTTAGGTCAAAGAGTTGATAAGAAGTTCAAACCAATATACTATGCCAGTAAAACATTAACAGATGCACAGGAGAATTACACAACTACGGAAAAAGAACTTCTGGCAGTTGTTTTTGCTTTTGATAAATTTCGTTCATATCTTGTCTTAACTAAAACTGTGGTTTACAGTGACCATTCTGCTTTGAAGTATTTGTTTAAAAAACAGGATGCGCGCCCTCGTTTATTACGATGGATTCTTTTATTGCAGGAATTTGATATTGAAATAAAAGATAAGAAAGGAGCTGAAAATGTCGCAGCAGATCATTTGTCAAGATTGAAGAATCCAAAGTTGGAAGCATTAGATGAAAGGGAAATTCAAGATACATTTCCAGAAGAGAAACTAATGACAGTACAGGAGATAAAAGAAATACCTTGGTTTGCAAAGTATGCAAATTATCTGATTTCAAATTATCTACCAAAGATGGATTATCAGAGACGGAAGAAATTCTTTTCTGATTTAAAGTATTATTTTTGGGAAGATCCGTTTCTTTTCAAATTTTGTGCGGACGGTATTATTAGAAGATGTGTACATGGTGCAGAAGCTCAACAGATTATAAAGCATTGTCATGAAGGACCGGTAGGAGGGCATAATGGACCGAATTACACTGCAAAGAAAATATTTGATGCAGGATTCTATTGGCCGACGATTTTTAAAGATACGTATACATTCGTAAAAAGTTGTGATTCATGTCAAAGAGCTGGTAATATTTCTAAAAAGGATGAAATGCCACAAAAGAGTATTAAGGTATGTGAAATTTTTGAGATCTGGGGAATAGATTTTATGGGACCCTTTCCTATGAGTCACGGTAATACATATATATTAGTCGTTGTAGATTATGTTTCAAAATGGGCTGAAGCAAAAGCATTACCTACAAATGATGCTCGAGTTGTTGTGAAGTTTCTTAAACAATTATTTTCAAGATTTGGAACTCCTAGAGCATTGATTAGCGATAGAGGTACTCATTTTTGTAACGCTCAGATGGACAAAGTATTAAAAAGATATGGAGTTAGTCATCGATTTGCTACACCTTATCATCCACAAACAAGTGGACAAGTTGAAAATACCAACCGTGCATTGAAACGTATTTTGGAACGTTCTATTAGTTCTAACAGAAAAGATTGGTCGGAAAAATTTGATGATGCACTTTGGGCATACAGAACAACGTTTAAAACACCTACAGGATGTACTCCCTATAGAATGGTTTATGGAAAAGCTTGTCATTTACCAGTGGAAATAGAACATAAAGCATATTGGGCACTTACAGAATGCAATATGGATAAAGATGAAGTTGGTAAGCATCGGTTCTTACAGTTAAATGAATTAGATGAGCTTCGTTGGAATGCTTATGAAAATTCAAGGTTTTATAAGGAACGAACAAAGAAATGGCATGATGCAAAACTTCGAGGAGATAAAGATTTTATTGCAGGAGAACGAGTACTTTTATATAATTCACTCCTTCGTTTGTTTCCGGGTAAATTGAAGTCAAGATGGAGTGGACCATTTGTTATTGACCAAGTTAATCTGAATGGGAGTGTAGATTTGATAGGATCAGATGGGACTATTTTTACGGTTAATGGACATCGTTTAAAGAAATATTATGAAGATACTTCGACTGAAGAATTTTTGGAATTACCTTTGGAATAAAGTGGTTATATGTCGAACTTACCGACATAAAACCAAAGTACTTCTCGGGAGACAACCCGTGTTTATGTTTATATGTTATTTATTTTTTATTTTTCAGGATGAACTTTATGGGTGTGTTCCCTGGAAACCCTCACGAGACTATAACTCGTCCACTCGGGATACCGAGGGGTTTAAAGGCTTATTGCATATGCTAAATACAATCGTGATTAACTACGAAAGTGTGGATGTTGTATATTATTTTTAAGAGATGAAGAAACTGAACGTTGAAGCAGATTCTTGGCCGATGATGAAATTAAAAATTTCAGTCAGGGGAGTTTTCTGTTCTATTTTTCTTTCCCTTACTCACTTTTATTTATCAATTTTTATACAATGAGGGCATTGTATAATTTAAGTGTGGGGATAGGGTTCATAAGAGAAAGAATTTCTTTAATTAAACACTTAAGTTTGTATTATATAAATTTTTGAGGAAATTTTAAAATTTTTAAGTGAATAACTAAGTATTTATTAGTTAGAATACTTTTGTTAAAGGTTTGTTTTGTATTTAAAAGTTTAAACTTTAATGTGGATTAACTATTTTGTATAAATAACGTAAGCTACTTAATAAGGAGTGATATATAGTTATATGATATGATGTACTAATAGGAAATCTATATGAAGATTTCTGAATTTTAAGAAATTAATAAAATAACTTGTATATTATTTTATGGTACATAATATGATGTATGACATAAAAGTCTTAATTCTTAAGTTTATCATGCGATAATTTTATATATCTTTATACTTATATGAAAACATTTGGGGGTTTACTAATTGTTTCCTTTGTTGTACTAAGTACAGATCTGGTCTCTAATTAGTATTCTTAAATAAAGCAAAAGAAAGAAAAATCTTTCAAGAAAAATAAAAATAAATCAAACTATGTCGCTTTGTTGTACGATTGTACAGACCTGTCACCGCTGGTTTGATTAAAAGAAGAAAAAAATATTAAAAAAAATAAATAAATAAAAAAAATTGCTTTACCTGAATCAAGTTATGTCGCTCTGTTGCATGGAAATGCAGACCTGTCACCAATGTCTTGATTCTTAAAAATGGATTTGATATATTTATTTGGAATATAAAAGTAAGTTGCATGATTAAGTTTAAGAGTATATCATATATGGAAATCATAGGAAATATACATACTAACAATAAAAATATATTCAGAAATATAAGTATAGATTGTTTAAAGTGGACAAATATATTAGTAATCATTCATGGATTATATATTACATAAATAATAATAATTTTATTTGTACATTATAGTTATCCATGTTAATTAAATTGTTTAAATTTTTTAATTTATGAAACGGGTTTTTAGTATGGGTATTTTGATTCTTAAATATTAGTTTGATACTTATTTAATTTTATTCAGTAATCTACTTGAGGACAAGCAGAACTTAAGTGTGGGGATATTTGATAAACATCAAATATATAGTACATTTATGGTAATTTATCCCTATATTTTTATGTATTTTAGTACATTTCTATTGATTTAGATACTTAATTTGTTAAAATTTGCAGAAATGTATTTTAATTGAAGAAATATGAAAAAGGAATGAAAACAAGACCAAAACTGAAGAAAAATAAGCATTTGAAGACAAGAAGCCTTAAACTGTGAAGAAATGAAGACTAAAGAGTTAATAATGAAGATTTGGGCTAAGAAAACAAGTTGAATCCGTTAAAGAAGAAAAGAAGTCCAAAAAGAAGCCCGAGCCCTTTTTTAGAAGATTCTGGAATTACAGTTCAACCGGTGGTTGAGTTGTCCAACCGGCGGTTGAGTCTAGGGTTTCAAGGCGGTGGACAGACGCGGAATTGGAGTGGGATTCAAGTTA
This sequence comes from Helichrysum umbraculigerum, assembly GCA_949592205.1. Taxonomy (NCBI): domain Eukaryota; kingdom Viridiplantae; phylum Streptophyta; class Magnoliopsida; order Asterales; family Asteraceae; genus Helichrysum; species Helichrysum umbraculigerum. The sequence continues at coordinate 13,424,449 of CATIUR010000002.1, read as the reverse complement.
CTCCAACCGGCGGTTGGAAATCCCAACCGGCGGTTGGGAGGTCGGCCAGCAAAACTATAAATAGAGGTTTAGGCTAGGTTATTTGATATACGATTCTTAGAATAAAGTTACGAATATTAAGGTTAAAGGTTGACTTGGAGTGCGAATTTGGAGGCCAAGAAGCTAGGGTTTGAAGGTTTTTAACCCTAGGAAACGCTGGTTCAACGATTGGTTAAGTTTCTTTATCTTTGTAACTCTACTGACCTGATAAGTTATTTAAGATATTGTTTATTTGATTTAATTGTTAATTAGATGTTTTCATTATGAATATTTGAATGAATGATTGATTGAATTTATTATATACATTATATGTTTATGTTGAAACTATATTATTGCATGTTTATTATACAAGAATTATCTATATTATATTATATTAATGAAGATTCTTGACATGATTAACTGATTTATATCATAACTTTAATAACCTTATTGAGTTCTCTGAATGAATTAAGTAATTATGTTTATGTCTTGATCTTAACCTTCTGCGATAGACTAAGAATATTAATTAATGTTAAGTAATATTTTGATTCAAGCCTAACCTTAGAAGTTGTATTAATAAACTGCTGATAGATCTTAATGGTATAGTGATACTTTACATAACCTGATGACTGTATTGCTATCATGAAGATTAAGACTTAACCATAAGCGGTCTTCTACATCAGAAATTCACCAGTAGTAATAGCTAACAAAGCAAATAGACATAAGTGAATATAATAAGTTTAATCAATAATAGTTTTAATAGTCATAATCTTCTATCCAATTGAGTATTCTAAGTTGTACCTGAAACTTATCTATTAGAATATGTATCACTTATAAATATGTTCGCTCGGAACTAAAACGTCCCCCTTATCCTGTATATTATTTGTAAATTGGATCCTTATTTGTATAATATTGTATTTAATTGTAAATAGTTGTAATTTGGAATAAATAATTAGTTATAGATTAAATCACGTTCCCTGTGTTCGAACTTGGACTTACTTAAATAGCTATATTATACGAACGGGTTAACCTTGCCTGAAATGTGTGATAGTATTTATTTAGTATTTCCTTATTTAAAACTTGTGATTATAATTGCCTATACTTTCACCATATCAGGTAACTTTTCTATCCAATAGTTCTAATGGCTCTTCTATCAATTTCTGACTCGAGTCAACACGCAAATCTTGCAACGGAAGGATTTGAGAAGTATCCTCCACATTACATTTTCTCAAGTAACAAACGTTGAACGTATCATGGATACCCGATAATTCAGAAGGAAGATCTAAAGCAACCGTCTGATCATTAACCACTTGCCGAATTCTAAAAGGACCAATATATCTCGGAGCCAATTTCCCACGTTTACCGAATCTAATTACCCCTTTCCACGGAGACACCTTCAAGTATACCAATTCACCTTCAACAAAGGAAACAGGTCGTCTACGAGGGTCGGCATACTGTTTTTGTCTATCTCTAGCTTCTTTTAACTTTTCACGGGCAATGGTAACTTTCTCAGCCGTAATCTGAATGATTTCCGGACCGGCAAATTGTTTTTCTCCCGCTTCTAACCAACAAGTTGGAGTTCGACAACGTCGCCCGTACAACATCTCATATGGCGGCATACCAATGCTAGAATGATAAGAATTGTTATACGCAAACTCTATCAAAGGTAAATGGAAATCCCAAGAACCACCATATTCGAGTACACAAGCTCGCAACATATCCTCAAGTGTTTGAATAGTTCGTTCTGACTGACCGTCCGTTTGAGGATGATACGCTGTACTAAGATTAACTCTGGTACCTAATTCACGCTGCAAACTCTGCCAAAAACCAGAAACAAACCTGGAGTCCCTATCAGAAACAATGGATAAAGGAATGCCATGCCTCACCACAATCTCTTGGATATACAATTGAGCAAGTCTAGACAACGTGGCAGTTTCACTGGTAGCCAAGAAATGTGCACTTTTGGTTAATCTATCAACAATCACCCAGATCATGTCATTACCTTTCTGTGTACGAGGAAGCTTCGTAACAAAATCCATAGTGATGTGTTCCCATTTCCACTCGGGAATATCCAGTTGTTTCAATGAGCCATAAGGTTTCTGATGTTCGGCTTTCACTTGGGAACATATATGACAAGTCTCAACCACAAGAGCAACATCGGTTTTCAAGGTCGGCCACCAATACAACGGTTTCAAATCATGATACATCTTTGTACTACCCGGATGAACAGACAACTTTGATTTATGTGCCTCGGTCAAAATCAAATCACGAAGTCCACCAATCAATGGAACCCAAATTCGCGACTGGAAAGTTTTCAATCCACGAGAATCATCAACTAACTTATCCTTTCGTTTCAACATAATCTCAGACTTTAAGTTATGATCCAATAAACCTTCTAACTGTGCCACTTTCAACTGGGAGATCAAATCACAAGAAATTTCCAAACGCATAAAGAATATTCGATCGGGAGACACCTTTCTACTCAAAGCATCGGCAACCACATTGGCTTTACCTGGATGATATCGGATTTTACAATCATAATCCTTTATCAACTCTAACCATCGGCGCTGTCTCATGTTAAGTTCTTTCTGAGAAAACACATACTGGAGGCTTTTATGATCGGTGCACACAACACATTTCGTATCGTACAAAAAATGTCTCCAAATTTTCAGTGCAAATACTACAGCCGCTAACTCCAGATCATGAGTAGGATAATTTCTCTCGTGAGTTTTCAGCTGACGGGAAGCATAAGCGATCACACGGTCTCGTTGCATTAAAACAGCTCCTAACCCGGCATGAGAAGCATCACAATAGACGATAAAATCATCAGAACCGTCAGGTAGTGCTAACACTGGAGCTTGACATAACAACTGTTTTAAGGTCTGAAAAGCTGATTCCTGCTGATCACCCCACTGAAATTTAACATCTTTTCTAGTCAATTTGGTTAACGGGCCAGCAATTTTTGAGAAATCCTTTATAAATTTACGATAATATCCCGCTAAACCAAGAAAACTTTTAATCTCAGAAGGAGTTTTGGGAGAATTCCAATTCATAACAGCTTCCACTTTCGAAGGATCTACTTTAACACCCTCCTTACAAATAATATGACCAAGAAACTGTACCTCCCGAAGCCAAAATTCACATTTGGAGAACTTGGCGTAAAGATGTTCTCCTTTCAAAATCTCCAGAACCAATCTCAAATGCTGTTCATGTTCAGACTCGGACTTAGAATAAATCAGAATGTCATCAATAAACACAATTACAAACTTGTCAAGAAATGGTCGACACACTCGATTCATCAAATCCATAAAAACAGCAGGGGCATTAGTTAATCCAAGAGGCATAACTAGAAACTCATAATGCCCGTACCTAGTGCGAAAAGCAGTTTTAGGAATGTCTTCCTCACGAACCCGCACTTGGTGATAACCGGATCTCAAATCAATTTTAGAAAAATAAGAAGATCCTTGCAACTGATCGAATAACTCATCAATACGGGGTAACGGATATTTATTCTTCACTTTTCTCTTATTAAGTTCTCTATAATCAATACACATTCGAAGAGTACCATCTTTCTTTTTAACAAACAACACCGGGGCACCCCATGGGGAAGAACTCGGTCTAATAAACCCTTCATCTAGCAGTTCTTGAATTTGACCTATCATTTCCCGGATTTCGGAAGGAGCTAATCTATATGGAGACTTAGCTACAGGTGTCGAGCCAGGAATTAACTCAATACGATACTCTACTTCCCTTACAGGAGGCAACCCAGGTAATTCATCAGGAAATACCTCCGGGTATTCAGAAACCACCCGGATGTCGGACATGGATTTCTTTTCTAACTTACTATCAATCACATACGCCAAATAAGAATCACATCCCTTAGCTAGAGATTTCCTAGTTTTCATCAAAGAGATCAATGATAAACTACTCTTTTTCCGTTCCCCCCGAGCCATGATGTATGACCCATCAGAAAAAGGAATCCTTATTATCTTTTTATGACAATCAATATTAGCCTTATTCATACTTAACCAATCCATACCGATAACTACATCAAAACTAGGGATTGGCATTAACAAAAAGGAAACTTGAAACTCATGACCCTCAATCAATATGCTAGCTCCAGCTACCGATGTGGTAACCGGAACTAATTTGCCATCAGCAATTTCAACTTCCACAGGCTTAACAATCAAAGAGGGAGTCAAATTCAGCTTATCACAGAAATTCACGGATATAAATGAACAATTAGCGCCAGAATCAAACAATACACGAGCGGGTACATAATTTATAAGAAAGGTACCCATAATGACGTCCTCAGTATCGACAGCTTCATCGACTGTCATTTTAAAAGCTCGACTAGCAGCAACCGGTGGATTTTTCCTCTTTTGGCCAGAGGATGAGGAACCTTTCACCATACCCATACCCGACCCCTTCGCCTGTGTGCAATCTCCAGCACGATGCCCTTCCTTGTGACAATTCCAGCAAACACTATTCGGATATGTACAATCCTTAGCCAAGTGACCAAAAGTTCCACACTTAACACATCGAGATGTTTGTGGAGTACAAGGACCAGTATGCTTAGCTCGACAACGATACAATAGGAACTATCAAACGAACTTCCTCCAAGTTTAAGTTTCCTATTCTGTTGATTCCCTTGCCACTTCTGTTTGCCCTTACCAGAAGATTCGCCCTTTGGCCTTAACAAAGATTTCTCTTTATCTTGTGCATCTTGAGCTCTTTGATCACCATCCACCGAACGGGCTAAATTAAATGCATCATGAAGAGATCTAGCAAGTCTCACAGTGGTTCTATAATTAGGAGGTAACATACCAACGAAATGATCAATCTTCGTTCTTTCATCCGGAACCTACTGATGTACAAAACGCAATTTCTCTGAGAACTGAGAAATGAGGTTTTCTATAGTCATCTGATCAGTCTTCTGTAACTCAAGAAACTCACGCCTAAGTCGGGTAAAATCATACTCTGAACAGAACCTCTTACACATTTCAGCATAAAAATCCGGCCATCTTATCGATTCCCTCTATTGTGGAGTCAAAGTAGCAGTGACAGAATCCCACCAGGACATAGCTTCACCCTTTAATAACTGTACCGCATAACGCACTTTCACTTCCTCCTCGCATTGGCATACTTCAAATTTGCGTTCCATCTCCCGTAGCCAATCCAATGTAACCGCAGGATTAGAACTTCCCGAATACGTTGATGGTTTACTAGCCATGAAAGTTTTCAGAGGCACGAACTTTTTCTCCGGTTGTTGAAAAGGTGGAAACACCGGAAATTGATATCCCGAAGATCCATACGAAGCATAAGGCATTGAAGTCCGAGGAATATCATAAGACTGTTGATGATGCACAAATGGATGGGACGTAGGATTCTGAAATGTAGATACAATAGGTGGAGTGGTACTCACAACATGCTGATATGCCAAAGCCTGTTGTTGAGAAAGGTCAGCCTGAGCTCTCTGAAGTTCCTGAATCCTCTGAAGTTCTAACACCCTATTTTCAAGTCTCATAATGTAATCTTGGTCCGTTTCTTCACTGGATGACACTATTGAATTCTCATTGCCCTGATTATTTAGAGGTTCACAGTCACCGAAGCATTGTTGGGAGTATGGGTATGTGGCTCATTCTCTGCCATATCTGTAATCACATCACATCTCAAAATTTGTTAATTGTTAGTACTAGCAAACTAACTATATCTTCTATTATCCCTAATCCCCACTTCAAGGGATGTTTGACCGACGTGACTAAGTTTAGGATTGAACACTACAAACTGTTCAATTCACCTAAACCACGCTCTGATACCAACTTATAACACCCCACAATTTGGACTCATTTTTTTTATACAATCGGAAGCGTTATCCCATTCAACAAAATAGATACTCCATTCATATATTAAAACTTCAAACTTTACATAACATTCTACAATATTAATATTAAGTTATTTAGTTATAAACCACATGTTCAAGCTGGGTGTTATATATATAACAGTTTTATAACAAAAATGGTTAGAGTGGCCCAGCATGTCAAACATCCGCTTCAAGCATACATCTTGCCTAAAGCATACAAAAATTAACCTGCAAGAGTAAGGTGGGGGATTAGCACGAAGCTAAGTGAATAGACATGAACTAACAATCTAACTTAGCATAGAAATTTGCTCACAACAATCAACTACAATCAAACAATCAAAAGAGGATCGGTGGTTCTTGAGTTGTCCTCAGACCTCAGTGACACTCCAAGAACACTTATAATCAACTGCAGGCCAATACAGAGATTTTACCGATAGTTCATTGCTATTTTTAATCAATATGGTCCAACTCACAACAAATGTTCATCAACCATAAAGATTAACCTATAGCAACTAAACCCAACCGAAATTGACCTCCATTATTCCAAACTATCATGGAATCTATCACTAGCAATCAATAACACAATAATCACTAATCACAATCAATCTTTCAATACTCTAACAAAATCAACCGATAAACATGTCTCTATATAAATTGATGTAACCAAACGTTATCACCAAATAAAATTGTGAGTCCCAGTCCACTCACCTGTCTCGATCCCGTCCCCACTCAAAATTCTAACTTTATTGAGTCTTCGGCGGATCCGAAACACAAGAGAATTCTAAGTCAATCTCTAAATCATATTATATATACTTAATATCAACAATCAAACATATACTAAGCAATATAAATACAATGTACAAGCTAAATTACATAATTAAGCTCAATTTAGAAATTGCCCAGTCAAACAGTGGGAATACGACCGTATTCATCTGAATACGTCGTATTCCCTGAATACGCAAGATGAGTACGCCGTACTCCCGGGAATACGCCCGTATTCATAGGAATACGCCGTATTCCCGACCCTTTTTAAGCTCAGTTTTGATCAGACCTTTAACTTGGGAATACGCTTGCGAATACGCCTTGGGAATACGCCGTATTCCCTGGAATACGAACGTACTCCACTGAATACGACCGTATTCCCGCGTCTTCCAGGTCACGCACTTGCAGAATTCTACACTATCTAAGCTCGAACCAAAAACCACTTTTTCACACAAAATCAGTTGCAAACACTTATGTTTACCTAGTTTTAGCTATAAAATCGTCAAGTAACATCATACAACAAGAATTCCAACAACAATTCAATACCTATCATTCAAATCACATTTAACCTAATTATTTCACATTCAACTTCAAAATACTCAAGAAACTAACAAGATTTCTTTATGACATCAACTCGTTGCAAGCTTACAAAGATTATACAACCATTATTCAGTAACCAATTCAAGCATTTAACATAATCCAACTATACAATACATTTTTACCTAATTTACTCATTTTAGGAAGAACAAAGGATTTACTTACAAGTAATTAACAAGAAGAAGGTTATGATGATGATGATCTTAATGTTTCAAGCTCCAATTCTTCAATCAATTTGTTTGAGCTTTTGATTCAAAAGAGTTTGAGAATTCTTTAAGGGTTTAGGTTAGAAACTAGGAGGAAATGGAAACTGGGGAAAAAGTGTCGGCCTCTCCCTTTTTAATAAACCGACCCTATTAGTTTTCAGTGCAATATTATACCCCTCTTTGCCCTATTGTCTGGAACCCCATTTTCAAACGCGATAAATTATTTTATTTTACCGTCGCCTAAGTTTATTTAAGACAAATAATATTTCACTAGCCACAATATTTCCTGAGACGTTTTCATCTATTAAATTCACAATCAAACACATAAAACAATTTAATTTGCATCTAAATTTAAAGAAAATACCTGATTCTCCTAGGCCCGATTTGGGGATGTTACAAATAGTGATCAACAATATTATTATTATTCTTATATCCATAAAGCTCAAAGTCAAATCCACACATATCACACTTTATTTGCCCACTATAAAAAAAAAGTCTCATCCACCATATGTTTTAACTAAAAAAAACAACTAAGAAATAACATTTTTCTTCTAAGAAGAAAACACATATCACACTTGTTAACTAATATTATTAAAACAATCACACAACAAAAAGTTAATAATAATTATTTCACCACATCTCCTGACTCATATGCATGGTATTAGTTTGAATGCTTGATAAGATTATGGGTAAAAAAGATGTTAATACTATATTATAAATAATGCACAAGATTAGTACAATAAAACACATACTCTATATTTTTAATACTATATTATATAGGCTCCTTCCGGATTTAGGTAAGGGTAATCTTGACTTTTATATTATATATAAGGGTAATTGTGTAATTTTTGATCTTTAAATCTATAAGGCATAGAAGACAAGATGTAAACTCTTTATGAGGGAGAATGAAATGATGTTTGGTTTGCACAGTGTGTCACAGGTTTGATTATGGGAAAGAAGAATGTATTGATCTTTGGTTTTGAGTTTTGTTCGATAGTAGAAGTGAACGAAAAAGATAAATAAGTTAAAGGGTATAATTGTGTGACACTCTTCAAATTACGGTATAATTTCAACGTTAATTCCCTGCTTAGTGAGTTCAAAATATTTTTAATGAGTTAAGTATAGCGTGAGCCCACAAATTTTAATATGTAAGGTATTACAAACAATGTAATTATTTATAATTACACACAAAACATTCGAAAAGAATCCGACAAAAACATACGAACGTTAGGGATACAAATTTTAGAAATAACGTAAAAGTATTCTAAATAGTAGTTATTTACTTTGAATTATTATGATACCACTTTAAAGCATAACGTAAACAAATATGCAGTTAACAATTAGACGTTCTATATAAAACGTAACGTATGCGACAAAAAGTACACGAATCAAACTCGACAACTAGACATGCACAGAAAACGGTTTTTACAAAACCCGACCCGAACCGGTTTTTTGGTCAAAGTCAACTAACCGGGTTTGACTCAAACCGGTTTGTTGACCGGTTTGTTGACTTTTTCCGGGTTTTTTTCGGTTTTTTTTTTGGGTTTTTTTCGGTTTTTCGAACTCGAACCGGTTTCAAACCGGTTTGAAAACCCCATATCCCAAACCGGTTTCAAACCGCCGGTTTTATGAAAACCCGAACCGGTTTGGTCAAACCGGTTCTTGACCGGGTCGGGTTTCGGGTTTGATCGGGTCGGGTTAGTCAAACCGATTTTTTTTGCACCCCTATCGACAACCAAATGAAACGCAATAAATATTTTGAAAACTCAAAGTAAAGTATTTGAAATGATACTTCGAAAGAAATTAATGTGTAATAACCGTTAACTAAAATTAAACCGATAAAACGCGTAAATGTTAAACGCGAATAACGGGTAAATAACCAAAATACCTTCACAATAATTTAGGGGATAAAGTTATCGCATGACGATCCCATGTTGGTGGACAAAATCGTCCACCACCAACCCTCACCCATATCCCCTTGGTTTTTGGGCAGCCCCAAACCCCCCACCATCAACCACCATATCACCATCGGTAGTTGGTACTTCAATGAAAAATATATACGATTTTATTTTTTGAAAATTTAAATTTTAAAACATTATACTACTTTGCGATCGGCTACATGCACACGGATATATTATACTGTGTTTGGGAGACAAATGTCACCTACTTTGCCCAAATAATTGAGACCTGCCTTTCTTCCTTTGTTTCACACGCCATCCCTCTCCATTATTGCCTTATTCTTCAATTTTTCTTCCATACCTTTCGATCTCTCTCTATCAACAAGTAACAAACAAAACAATAACAATAATAATACATAAAAGCAGCAACAAATCGGAAGCAATATCACCATATGATCATCTTCTTCATTATTCATTAACATCATCATATTACTCATCTCCTCCTCACCTCTCGGCACCACCTTTGGACCACCATCACCATCGAGTTACAACAACAAGAGCAACAATAACATCATCATCATACCCATCGATCATCATCATCTAACCCATCTCATCTCTCTCCCGAGTTTACATCACACCCGAGCCGCCACCACCGCCGAGCACCCACACCACCACCACCGAAGCAACAACAACAATAAACAGCAACAGCAGTCGATAGTCATCATCACCATTGTCTTCATCAGTGGCGGATCCAGGAATTTGTGTTACGGGGGGCATAAAAATTTTGCAATAAAAACTGAATTCTAAAACGAAACAAAAAAAAACGATAAGCAAAAACAGTAAAAACTACATAATTTACCCTAACAAAAATATTTACTTACAATACTTAAACAGCAGCCGAACTGCACACTTAAAGCACCAAATCGCAGCAAAACTGCACACTTGAAGCACCAAAACAGGCAAAACTGCAGCTAAAAGAACAGCAGCAAACCAGCACCAAAACAACACACTTGAAGCACCAAACCAGCAGCAAAACTGCACCAAAATAGCACACTTGAAGGACCAAAACGGCAGCATAACTGCAGCTAAAACAACAGCAGCAAAACTACACCAAAACAGTAGCAAAACAACACTAAAATATCTTAAATTCTGTAGCGAAACAACTGTTAAACTTCATTACTAAACCAACATTTACAGTTCAAAATACAGGCAGAAGATACATTAAGTCAGCATCGCAAAAAAACAGCCTAATAGCAGTTAAAGGACAAAAAATCTGCCTGCGTTTAGTTTTAGTATGTTAAACTAATTACATCCTACACTTTTCCTTTACGATCACGCATCTTTTGGAAACGTTGAATTACATCTTCATCCTTAACGTTGGCGAGTGCTTCTCTTTCTATTGCAGATATTACACTAGCGTTCAAAAACTCCTCCCCGATACGATTGTGTAAGTCCGACTTTACAATTTTCATCGCCGAAAAGCATCTCTCAACCGTTGCGGTTGCAACGGGCAAAACCAACGATAGCTTCAATAGTCGATAAACCAAGGGAAAAGATAAATGTTTCCTTGTTTCTACCATGAGTCTAGCAAGGTCGGAAATACCATTCAAATTAGCAAATTTTTGATCTTTTCGGACATTGTGTTGATACATGTCAAGTTCTTTCTCAAGATCAATCATCTCCACACTATCAAAATCTTTTGGATATAACTCACTCAATCTTATTAACTTCGTAGCATCAAACATAGAAAATGAATCACGCGGATGCAAGGCTGCCATATTAGTAAGTAACTCGGTACTAGCTTCACCAAAACGATCACCAAACTCTTGAATTTGCATATCCACAACGGTGTTAAAACACTCAACCTCATAATAATGCTGATTAGTGATCTTGTCCTTTTGTCTTCTTGAATTAACACAATCTTCCTCCATCTTCAACATTCGGATACCATGATTGTCACAAAAAGAAGACATTTTCTTTAATAGTGGTTCAAACCCAATTGTTCTTAACTCTTGCAATTTTTCTATGGTTGTATCCACCAACGAAACCGCTTCTAAAATGTCTTGATCTTTTCTTTGAAGAGCTCGAGACAATATATTTGTCAACCCTAAAATGTGCAACATGAGATGCAAATAAAACACTAAATCGAATGATTTCAAATACTTCAAAAGACCACGCGCTTGATTTTGGCTAGAACCATTGGTTCCTTCCTCTTTAACATATTCAAGGACCTTAATAACGGATGGAAACAAATCAACCAAACGCAAAAGTGTTTTATAGTGAGAATTCCATCGTGTATCTCCGGGTCGTATAAGAGAAAGCTCTTGATTTAGCCCTCTTCCCGTTTCAATTATACCACTACCAATTCCTTTTTCCACCCTCTCTTTCTCCATGTCTCGCAAAATATCTTTTCGTTTACAAGAAGCACAAACTACATTCATCAAAATCGCTAACTTGTCAAAGAAGTTCACTATGGCTAAATGTTTTCTTGCAACCGCCACTACCACTAATTGAAGTTGATGAGCAAAGCAATGAACATAATATGCCGAGTTATTTTCCTCCAAGATTTTGGCTTTCAAACCATTGAACTCACCTCGCATGTTGCTTGCTCCATCGTAACCTTGACCTCTTAATTGTTTCAAACTCAATTTATGTTTAACAAAGAAAGAATCAATGGAAGATTTAAGAAATAAAGAAGATGTCTCCTTTACATGAACAAGACCAACAAATCTCTCCTTAACAAGTCCAAGTGCATCAACATATCGCAAAACAATAGCCATTTGTTCTTTTTTAGATACATCACTAGACTCATCAACTAACAAAGCAAACACATCATCACCGATTTCCTTGAAAATAGATTCGAGTACTTCTTGTTTAAAGCACTTAACAACATCTTTTTGAATACATGGAGACACCAATTTATTATTCCCCGGAGCTTTCGGTAGTTTACGGAGTTCCTCATTTTGACTTAAGATCAACTCCATCAATTCCAAGAAATTCCCTTTAAAAAGAGATGATTCCGTCTCATCATGACCATGAAATGGTAATGCACATTTCAAACAATACCTACAAGCATAAACGGTAGCACTCAATCGAATTCGATTATACGTTTTCACAATCTCATCTTGTTTATAGAAGGCGGCAAAAATAGATTGTTTTGGTCTCATCAAATTTTCACATCTTTGTAGTGCATTATTATGGAAGCTATTAACCAAACCCACATGATCTTTAAGTCTCTCCGTCTTGTTCCAACCATTAAACCCATCCTTCACAAATGCATCATTACCACCTTGATTTCCAATATGATCTCTAAATAAGTAGCAACATAAGCAAAAGGCTCTATCCGCCTTAACACTATACTCTATCCAATTATTGTATTTATCGAACCAAGCTTTGACAAAAGCTCTTCCCCCCTTTCTTGGAAAATCATGACCACGTGGTTGACAAGGTCCTCTAAGCCAATATTGTCTCCTTATCTCATCTCTTTGATTAGGGTTATACTTCAAAATCCTTGGCCTATCATACGGATCCCATGGAAGATCTTCCATTTCAACTACATTAATAGGCGTTGAAGAAGATGGTTATTTTCTTTTGAGAAGGTTTGCCATATCTATCGATTAATAACATTGTATTAACTTATTAAGAACATTATATTAGCAAGTAACACACTAAAATCAGAAAAAAAGGAAAAAAAAAAAACATGAAAAGCTACTGGCCTACTGACCCTACTGTTATTAAGTTACCAACAATTTCAATTGAAAAAAAAAAGTGAAAATATCAAATAACAAATGTGGTAACAAATCAACAACTAGAACATAATTATTTAAAGCAATTAAAAGTCTAGAACTACATGATATCACAGTATATCTCATAATTTTAACAAAAAATTTGCAAACCTGTAACATCCGTTTTTCGTAAGTTCTAATTTATATTAAGTAAAAATATATATAAATGTGTTATATTAAATGATTATGTGTATTTATATATTTTTGGTATGTAAATATATATGAAGTATAGTTATCATTTGAGCTGGACATGAAAAATAGTAAATCGCCACGCGATTTAGGGTAAATCACGATTGATAAACGCGACGCGATTATATGTAAATCGCGACGTGATGTTTTAATTTCCAGATACGGGTTTTAAAGCCCAGAATTTTCATTTCTGATTAAAACCTAAAAATAAAAACCATAAACGAAGCTCTGACGGAAAATGGCGATTTCATGAACTGTGAAGCTATTTCCTTCCTTTATACTTGTAAAAGCATCATAATTAGCTCCTAATCACTTCTATAGTGATTATAAGGTATAACTACACCTTCTTGTTATTTAATTCTATAGTTAGGGTTTGGTGTATAAACCCTAAATTTGATGATGATTGTTAAACTAGGCACTTAATCAGGCTATTGGTGTCTAGATGTTATATATATGTTAATGATACATATTATGATGTTGTTATGGTGAATTTAGTTAGGGTTTGAAATTGTTATGCCCTAAGTAATGAAAGTGATTATATTATATTCATGTATAAATGATAAATTAATAGATTGAATATAGTAATAATCATAACATGATTCTGAGTTTGTTGAATGAAAGTGGTAAGAAGGTGAAATTATAAATATGCACATGATTGTGATTCTAAAGAAAAAGTATTATGCTATTGATTAGATTATCGAGGTGGATGATTAATAGAATCACTATATATATGTGCATATGATGAAAGTGAAATTGGTATAGTTGAATCTATTGACAATAGTATTAATGTAAAAGAAATAGGTTGATTTGGTAAAGTGTGGAATTTCTTGTAATGTGTTATTATATGTATGTGTGAATAAGTGTACTAGTTTGTGCAATATGTAATTATGTGTTTATATGTTATGTGATTAGGTAGTAAAGAGATTGAAGGAAGTGCGAGTAAATTAATTGTGCAATCGCAAGGTAAGTTTTGAATTACATGATCATGGGTTAGGAATGGCTTCGGTCATTTGCTAACGGTATGGTGCGAGTAATGGTTGCGGCCATAGGCTCGTGTGATTGCTAGTAGTATACGACTAGCATGGGTGGTTAAGGATCCTTAGCTAATGTATTGATAATGACATGTGATTGTATTTCATTACTTACTAAGCGTTTTGCTTACGGTTGTTTTAAATTCTCATTTTTAGGTGAAGCTAGTGGTTCAAGGGTGGATTTGGGCAAGAAACACGTTGAAAGCTAGAGGTGGATTATTGTGCTTATTTGGTATTGACTCGTTTCCGTTAAATCATGCTCTATAATGTCGAAACCCCAACTCTTTTGAAACTATAACTTGCGGTTTGACATTTAAAGTCAATGCTAGTCTTTTGTCAATACTTTGATAATATGTAAATGAAGATATAGGTGGTGTTGTACTTAAAGTTTGTAGTTGGTTTTTAATTATGCAAATATCACCAACTATATAATGTGGTGATAGTTTTGGTATCATGTTAAAGTTGTTGAGTTGAAATGTATAAGTGAAGTGATGATATAAGGTTGAATCATACTAGTTAGAAATGTTATTGTGGACTTGGTTTTGATGATGTTGAGGAAAATATAATTCTGTACAGATTGTAGTTATTAATAGGTTATGCAAGTTTTGGTTAGACTGAAATAACAGTCTGCCCAGTTTTGAGTTCGTAAAGAATCGCGATGCGATTCCTTTATAATCGCCACGCGATTATGAGTAAAACGCGGCGCGATTATCCTATGGTTGCGACGCGATTTTTAACGTCAAAATTTTGTAACTTTGATTAATAATGTCATTTTAAAAACGGATAAATGTGGGGTGTTTCAAGTTGGTATCAGAGCATCGGTTTAAGGGATTTGAGTATCCACCATTAGGAGGGTACTTGAACTTAGACCAATTTAGTTCTAGTTGAGCATGATACGTGTTATTATTCTTATTATTTGATATTGTGATCCGGTTAACATATTGCTTAGATTTCTGAAATCAAGATGTCACGTGGGGACTTAGTATACATATGAATGTGATATGGTAATTAATGCGTCTGGCCAACGCAGTAATTATCATCTGACATTTTAAGGAATCTTTGAAACCACGAGATGTTATGATGATGAAGTTAAAGTGATTGCTAACTGTTAAATTGTGTACATTATAATTAAAGTAGATTGGTAAACATATAAACTGTTATATTAAATTTTGATATCTATTTCAGTATAAAATGACTGAGGAACGTGAAGCTGACCAAACGGGAGATCGACATGAAAGAGTTGATTCTCCTGCTCGGGAAGCTAAAATATCTTTAGCAGACTTACGATCTATCGTTTCTGAAGAAGTGGGCCGTGTTCAAGAAGCGACCATTTCTTCTATGTTGAATCAGATTTCTGAAACTGTCCAGGAAGTTGTAATGTCTGAATTCCAAAGGAGAGATTTAGCCAGAGAAGAAGAACCTCCTCCTATTATACCACCTGTCATTCCTCTTGATGAAAAACGTCGCTTCAGCTATAAAGATTTCTCTGTTTGTAATCCGCCTGAATACCATGGTGAGATGGATCCAATAAAGTGTTACCGGTGGCTTTCTGAGGTGGAAGGGGTGTTCTCTACTACTGAATGTCCTGAAAGATTAAAGGTTCGTTTTGCTGCAAATCTTTTACGATCTGGTGCTAAAGGCTGGTGGGAGGTACAGTGTAGTACTTTGGGTGACGATGCTATTAAACAATTATCTTGGAGTGATTTTAGACATATGTTTCAAACTGCTTATTCTCAAGAGTCTGAGTTGAACCGGATTCGTAGGGAGTTCCTTTCTATGGAACAAACTACTGAGTCTGTGAATGAATTGGTTGGTGTTTTTCTTGATCGAGCTTGTTTCTGCCCTGAATACATGTCAAATCCAAGGATGCTTATGGGTCATTTCCATAACGTTCTAAAGAAAGAAATCCGGCAATTCATAATTCCAAAAAGATGCACTAGTTTTGAAGAAATGGTTGACGAGGCTAGATTTCATGAATTGGAATTGCTTCGTGATGTTTCCAAAAGAAAAGCTGCTGAAACCACTTCTACTCCTTCCAAGAAATCTAGAACTGGTGATAGTTCTAAATCTGATGAAAAGCGAGGACCACCGCCTGCTGAATGTAAAACTTGTCATAGAAGACATTTTGGAGTCTGTCGCTTTCAACCGCCTACTTGTTATAAATGTAAACAGGAAGGTCATCTCAGTACCAATTGTCCCAATCCACTTAGTATTTGTTATAATTGTTATAAGCCTGGTCATATAAAAGCTGCGTGTCCTGATCTGAAGACACAGTCTGCTCCTTTTGTTCCTCGACCTAATGTGGAAAGAAAACCAACTGAACTTCCAAGATCCAGACCTCGTTCTTTTCAGATTACTGCTGATGAAGCTCAAAAAGCTTCAGATGTGTTGACAGGTACTTTCCTTGTAGATCAGAAACCGGCTTATATATTATTTGATTCTGGTGCTTCGAGGTCATTTATATCTGAACGATTCAGTCAAAACTTATCGATTCCCCTTACAAAGTTAGATACCCCTTTAGATGTTGAAGTGGCGGATAATAGATTTATATATGTGGTAAATGTGTACCGAGGGTGTCAACTTGAAATCGATAATGAAATGTTTATCATAAATTTGATTCCTATGAAAATGGGCGAGTTTGACATTGTAATAGGCATGGATTGGTTAGGACAACACCGAGCCATTATCCAATGTGAGAAAAAAATTATCAGAGTCAACTCGCCAAGTGGTAAGACAATTGATATATATGGTGAAAAACGGAAGTCTTCCTTATCTATTTGTACATATGCTCGTGCTAAATGCCATCTACTACATGGTTGTCACGCCTTCTTGGCACATGTGGTAGACATTCAGAAAGTTGTTCCTAAACTGGAAGATATTCCTGTAGTAAATGAGTTTCCCGATGTATTTCCCGACGAGCTACCGGGTATTCCACCCGATAGGCAAGTCGAGTTCCGTATTGATTTGGTACCTGGAGCCACTCCTATCGCTAAAACTCCATATAGACTTGCCCCATCTGAAATGCAAGAGTTGATGAAACAATTGCAGGAATTACTTGATAAGGGTTTCATTCGCCCTAGTAGTTCACCATGGGGAGCTCCAGTACTATTCGTTAAAAAGAAAGATGGCACCATGAGAATGTGTATTGATTATAGAGAATTGAATAAGGTAACCATCAAGAATAGGTATCCTTTACCTAGGATTGATGACTTGTTCGATCAGTTACAGGGTGCTAGTTATTTCTCCAAAATTGATCTACGTTCAGGCTATCACCAATTGAAGGTTCGTGATGAAGATGTGTCTAAAACTGCTTTCAGAACTCGATATGGGCACTATGAATTCGTGGTGATGCCTTTTGGTTTAACTAATGCTCCAGCTGCTTTTATGGACCTTATGAATCGGGTATGCCGACCTTTACTCGATAAGTCTATAAATGTTTTTATTGATGACATTCTTATCTATTCAAAGTCAGCTGGTGATCATGATTTTCATTTGAGACAAATGTTGCAAATCTTGAGAACTGAAAAGCTTTATGCAAAATTTTCAAAGTGTGAATTCTGGTTGCGAGAGGTTCAGTTTCTGGGTCACGTGATTAATGATCAGGGAATTAAAGTTGATCCTGCTAAGATTGAAGCAGTTATGAAATGGGAACCTCTAACTACTCCTACTGAAGTTAGAAGTTTCTTGGGATTAGCTGGGTATTACAGACGTTTTATCCAGGATTTTTCAAAGATTGCTACTCCTCTCACTAAACTCACCAGAAAGAATGTTAAGTTTGAGTGGAATGAGCAAGCTGATCAAGCATTCTATATTCTTAAGCAACAGCTAAGTCAAGCTCCTATCTTAGTACTTCCTGATGGTACTGAAGATATGGTTGTATTCTGTGATGCTTCTTATAATGGCTTAGGCTGTATTTTGATGCAACGTGGCAAAGTAATTGCTTATGCATCTAGACAGCTTAAGGATCACGAAAAGAATTATCCAACTCATGATCTTGAGTTGGCGGCGGTTGTTTTTGCCTTAAAGCTTTGGAGGCATTATCTTTATGGCGTAAAGTGTACTA
This sequence comes from Helichrysum umbraculigerum, assembly GCA_949592205.1. NCBI lineage: Eukaryota > Viridiplantae > Streptophyta > Magnoliopsida > Asterales > Asteraceae > Helichrysum > Helichrysum umbraculigerum. Next base: position 13,406,037 of record CATIUR010000002.1, on the reverse strand, counting down.
TATACACTGATCATAAAAGTCTCAAATACTTTTTCGATCAGAGAGACTTGAATATGAGGCAACGGCGTTGGCTTGATTTGGTAAAAGATTATGACTGTGAAATTCTTTATCATCCTGGAAAAGCTAACGTTGTTGCTGATGCACTTAGCCGGAAAGCTATTCAGCAACCTTTGGTGGTCAAATCTCTCAGAATCACTGTTGTTCCAGATTTACTTGATCAAATAAAGAATGCACAATTGGAAGCCTGGCAAAAAGGTGATTTCAATTCTGAGCGCATTAAAGGTCAAGTTCAAAACTTCGTTGATGATTCTCGCGGGCTAAAGATAAGATATGGTAGAATCTGGATTCCTAACTCACTCGAGTTAAAGAAGATATTGCTTGATGAATCTCATAAGTCTCGATATTCTGTTCACCCTGGCGCTACAAAGATGTATCACAATTTAAATTCCAACTTCTGGTGGCCAGGTATGAAAAGAGAAATTGTAAAGTATGTCGAGAAATGCTTAACTTGCCTACAGGTAAAAGCTGAACATCAGAAACCATATGGTAAATTACAACCATTAGAAATACCTGTTTGGAAGTGGGAGCATATTACAATGGACTTTATCACCAAATTGCCTAAAACGCAACGCCAGCATGACGCAATTTGGGTGATTGTGGATCGTTTGACCAAAAATGCTTTATTCTTACCTATCAAAGAAACTTTTTCTTCTGAAGCACTTGCAGACTTATTCATACGTGAAGTAGTAGCCCGACATGGTACTCCTGTATCTTTTGTCTCAGATAGAGATACTAGATTCACTTCACGTTTCTGGACGAAATTTCAAGAAGATATGGGTACTTGTGTCAATTTTAGCACCGCCTATCATCCTCAGACAGACGGACAGAGTGAAAGAACCATTCAGACTCTGGAAGACATGTTAAGGGCGTGTGCTATTGATTTTGGTGGTAGCTGGGATTCACATTTGCCGTTAGTAGAATTCTCTTGTAATAACAGCTATCACTCGAGTATTAAAATGCCACCATACGAGATGCTCTATGGAAGAAAGTGTAGAACTCCACTTTGTTGGGGAGAAATCGGACAAAAAGAATTGGGAAGCACTGACATCGTTCAATTGACCACTGAAAATATTAATCAAGTCAGAGAATGATTAAAAGCTGCCCAAGACAGACAAAAGTCATATGCTGATAACAGAAGACGTCCGATTGAATTTCAGGTTGGTGATAAAGTGATGTTGAAAGTGTCACCCTGGAAAGGAATAATTCGGTTCAGAAAGCGAGGTAAATTGGGTCCTCGATATATTGGTCCTTTCAAAATCCTTGCTAGAGTTGAAAATGTAGCTTACCGCCTTGAGCTACCCGACAAATTAGCGGGAATTCATAATACTTTCCACGTGTCCTTTCTCCGAAAATGTTTAGTAGATGAATCTGATTATGTTCCCTTGGAAGAAATTGAAGTGAACGATCAATTGAATTATGTTGAACAACCTATCTCTATTCTCGATGAAAAAGTTACTAAATTGAGAAATAAAGAATGGAGAATGTTCAAAGTCCAATGGAAGCATCGAAAAGGTTCTGAAATCACGTGGGAACCGGAAGAAGAAATCATTCATTTCTATCCTTCGCTTTATCAGGATTGGATTGTGAGGACACAATCCTAAATTGGTGGAGGATAGTTGTAACATCCGTTTTTCGTAAGTTCTAATTTATATTATGTAAAAATATATATAAATGTGTTATATTAAATGATTATGTGTATTTATATATTTTTGGTATGTAAATATATATGTAGTATACTTATCATTTGAACTGGACATGAAAAATAGTAAATCGCCACGCGATTTAGGGTAAATCGCGATTGATAAATGCGACGCGATTATATGTAAATCGCGACGCGATGTTTTAATTTCCAGATACGGGTTTTAAAGCCCAGAATTTTCATTTCTGATTAAAACCTAAAAATAAAAACCATAAACGAAGCTCTGACGGAAAATGGCAATTTCATGAACTGTGAAGCTATTTCCTTCCTTTATACTTGTAAAAGCATCATAATTAGCTCCTAATCACTTCTATAGTGATTATAAGGTATAACTACACCTTCTTGTTATTTAATTCTATAGTTAGGGTTTGGTGTATTAACCCTAAATTTGATTATGATTGTTAAACTAGGCACTTAATCAGGCTATTGGTGTCTAGATGTTATATATATGTTAATGATACATATTATGATGTTGTTATGGTGAATTTAGTTAGGGTTTGAAATTGTTATGCCCTAAGTAATGAAAGTGATTATATTATATTCATGTATAAATGATAAATTAATAGATTGAATATAGTAATAATCATAACATGATTCTGAGTTTGTTGAATGAAAGTGGTAAGAAGGTGAAATTATAAATATGCACATGATTGTGATTCTAAAGAAAAAGTATTATGCTATTGATTAGATTATCGAGGTGGATGATTAATAGAATCACTATATATATGTGCATATGATGAAAGTGAAATTGGTATAGTTGAATCTATTGACAATAGTATTAATGTAAAAGAAATAGGTTGATTTGGTAAAGTGTGGAATTTCTTGTAATGTGTTATTATATGTATATGTGAATAAGTGTACTAGTTTGTGCAATATGTAATTATGTGTTTATATGTTATGTGATTAGGTAGTAAAGAGATTGAAGGAAGTGCGAGTAAATTAATTGTGCAATCGCAAGGTAAGTTTTGAATTACATGATCATGGGTTAGGAATGGCTTCGGTCATTTGCTAACGGTATGGTGCGAGTAATGGTTGCGGCCATAGGCTCGTGTGATTGCTAGTAGTATACGACTAGCATGGGTGGTTAAGGATCCTTAGCTAATGTATTGATAATGACATGTGATTGTATTTCATTACTTACTAAGCGTTTTGCTTACGGTTGTTTTAAATTCTCATTTTTAGGTGAAGCTAGTGGTTCAAGGGTGGATTTGGGCAAGAAACACGTTGAAAGCTAGAGGTGGATTATTGTGCTTATTTGGTATTGACTCGTTTCCGTTAAATCATGCTCTATAATGTCGAAACCCCAACTCTTTTGAAACTATAACTTGCGGTTTGACATTTAAAGTCAATGCTAGTCTTTTGTCAATACTTTGATAATATGTAAATGAAGATATAGGTGGTGTTGTACTTAAAGTTTGTAGTTGGTTTTTAGTTATGAAAATATCACCAACTATATAATGTGGTGATAGTTTTGGTATCATGTTAAAGTTGTTGAGTTGAAATGTATAAGTGAAGTGATGATATAAGGTTGAATCATACTAGTTAGAAATGTTATTGTGGACTTGGTTTTGATGATGTTGAGGAAAATATAATTATGTACAGATTGTAGTTATTAACAGGTTATGCAAGTTTTGGTTAGACTGAAATAACAGTCTGCCCAGTTTTGAGTTCGTAAAGAATCGCGACGCGATTCCTTTATAATCGCAACGCGATTCTGAGTAAAACGCGGCGCGATTATCCTATGGTTGCGACGCGATTTTTAACGTCAAAATTTTGTAACTTTGATTAATAATGTCATTTTAAAAACGGATAAATGTGGGGTGTTTCAAGTTGGTATCAGAGCATCGGTTTAAGGGATTTGAGTATCCACCATTAGGAGGGTACTTGAACTTAGACCAATTTAGTTCTAGTTGAGCATGATACGTGTTATTATTCTTATTATTTGATATTGTGATCCGGTTAACATATTGCTTAGATTTCTGAAATCAAGATGTCACGTGGGGACTTAGTATACATATGAATGTGATATGGTAATTAATGCGTCTGGCCAACGCATTAATTATCATCTGACATTTTATGGAATCTTTGAAACCACGAGATGTTATGATGATGAAGTTAAAGTGATTGCTAACTGTTAAATTGTGTACATTATAATTAAAGTAGATTGGTAAACATATAAACTGTTATATTAAATTTTGATATCTATTTCAGTATAAAATGACTGAGGAACGTGAAGCTGACCAAACGGGAGATCGACATGAAAGAGTTGATTCTCCTGCTCGGGAAGCTAAAATATCTTTAGCAGACTTACGATCTATCGTTTCTGAAGAAGTGGGCCGTGTTCAAGAAGCGACCATTTCTTCTATGTTGAATCAGATTTCTGAAACTGTCCAGGAAGTTGTAATGTCTGAATTCCAAAGGAGAGATTTAGCCAGAGAAGAAGAACCTCCTCCTATTATACCACCTGTCATTCCTCTTGATGAAAAACGTCGCTTCAGCTATAAAGATTTCTCTGTTTGTAATCCGCCTGAATACCATGGTGAGATGGATCCAATAAAGTGTTACCGGTGGCTTTCTGAGGTGGAAGGGGTGTTCTCTACTACTGAATGTCCTGAAAGATTAAAGGTTCGTTTTGCTGCAAATCTTTTACGATCTGGTGCTAAAGGCTGGTGGGAGGTACAGTGTAGTACTTTGGGTGACGATGCTATTAAACAATTATCTTGGAGTGATTTTAGACATATGTTTCAAACTGCTTATTCTCAAGAGTCTGAGTTGAACCGGATTCGTAGGGAGTTCCTTTCTATGGAACAAACTACTGAGTCTGTGAATGAATTGGTTGGTGTTTTTCTTGATCGAGCTTGTTTCTGCCCTGAATACATGTCAAATCCAAGGATGCTTATGGGTCATTTCCATAACGTTCTAAAGAAAGAAATCCGGCAATTCATAATTCCAAAAAGATGCACTAGTTTTGAAGAAATGGTTGACGAGGCTAGATTTCATGAATTGGAATTGCTTCGTGATGTTTCCAAAAGAAAAGCTGCTGAAACCACTTCTACTCCTTCCAAGAAATCTAGAACTGGTGATAGTTCTAAATCTGATGAAAAGCGAGGACCACCGCCTGCTGAATGTAAAACTTGTCATAGAAGACATTTTGGAGTCTGTCGCTTTCAACCGCCTACTTGTTATAAATGTAAACAGGAAGGTCATCTCAGTACCAATTGTCCCAATCCACTTAGTATTTGTTATAATTGTTATAAGCCTGGTCATATAAAAGCTGCGTGTCCTGATCTGAAGACACAGTCTGCTCCTTTTGTTCCTCGACCTAATGTGGAAAGAAAACCAACTGAACTTCCAAGATCCAGACCTCGTTCTTTTCAGATTACTGCTGATGAAGCTCAAAAAGCTTCAGATGTGTTGACAGGTACTTTCCTTGTAGATCAGAAACCGGCTTATATATTATTTGATTCTGGTGCTTCGAGGTCATTTATATCTGAACGATTCAGTCAAAACTTATCGATTCCCCTTACAAAGTTAGATACCCCTTTAGATGTTGAAGTGGCGGATAATAGATTTATATATGTGGTAAATGTGTACCGAGGGTGTCAACTTGAAATCGATAATGAAATGTTTATCATAAATTTGATTCCTATGAAAATGGGCGAGTTTGACATTGTAATAGGCATGGATTGGTTAGGACAACACCGAGCCATTATCCAATGTGAGAAAAAAATTATCAGAGTCAACTCGCCAAGTGGTAAGACAATTGATATATATGGTGAAAAACGGAAGTCTTCCTTATCTATTTGTACATATGCTCGTGCTAAATGCCATCTACTACATGGTTGTCACGCCTTCTTGGCACATGTGGTAGACATTCAGAAAGTTGTTCCTAAACTGGAAGATATTCCTGTAGTAAATGAGTTTCCCGATGTATTTCCCGACGAGCTACCGGGTATTCCACCCGATAGGCAAGTCGAGTTCCGTATTGATTTGGTACCTGGAGCCACTCCTATCGCTAAAACTCCATATAGACTTGCCCCATCTGAAATGCAAGAGTTGATGAAACAATTGCAGGAATTACTTGATAAGGGTTTCATTCGCCCTAGTAGTTCACCATGGGGAGCTCCAGTACTATTCGTTAAAAAGAAAGATGGCACCATGAGAATGTGTATTGATTATAGAGAATTGAATAAGGTAACCATCAAGAATAGGTATCCTTTACCTAGGATTGATGACTTGTTCGATCAGTTACAGGGTGCTAGTTATTTCTCCAAAATTGATCTACGTTCAGGCTATCACCAATTGAAGGTTCGTGATGAAGATGTGTCTAAAACTGCTTTCAGAACTCGATATGGGCACTATGAATTCGTGGTGATGCCTTTTGGTTTAACTAATGCTCCAGCTGCTTTTATGGACCTTATGAATCGGGTATGCCGACCTTTACTCGATAAGTCTATAAATGTTTTTATTGATGACATTCTTATCTATTCAAAGTCAGCTGGTGATCATGATTTTCATTTGAGACAAATGTTGCAAATCTTGAGAACTGAAAAGCTTTATGCAAAATTTTCAAAGTGTGAATTCTGGTTGCGAGAGGTTCAGTTTCTGGGTCACGTGATTAATGATCAGGGAATTAAAGTTGATCCTGCTAAGATTGAAGCAGTTATGAAATGGGAACCTCCAACTACTCCTACTGAAGTTAGAAGTTTCTTGGGATTAGCTGGGTATTACAGACGTTTTATCCAGGATTTTTCAAAGATTGCTACTCCTCTCACTAAACTCACCAGAAAAAATGTTAAGTTTGAGTGGAATGAGCAAGCTGATCAAGCATTCCATATTCTTAAGCAACAGCTTAGTCAAGCTCCTATCTTAGTACTTCCTGATGGTACTGAAGATATGGTTGTATTCTGTGATGCTTCTTATAATGGCTTAGGCTGTATTTTGATGCAACGTGGCAAAGTAATTGCTTATGCATCTAGACAGCTTAAGGATCACGAAAAGAATTATCCAACTCATGATCTTGAGTTGGCGGCGGTTGTTTTTGCCTTAAAGCTTTGGAGGCATTATCTTTATGGCGTAAAGTGTACTATATACACTGATCATAAAAGTCTCAAATACTTTTTCGATCAGAGAGACTTGAATATGAGGCAACGGCGTTGGCTTGATTTGGTAAAAGATTATGACTGTGAAATTCTTTATCATCCTGGAAAAGCTAACGTTGTTGCTGATGCACTTAGCCGGAAAGCTATTCAGCAACCTTTGGTGGTCAAATCTCTCAGAATCACTGTTGTTCCAGATTTACTTGATCAAATAAAGAATGCACAATTGGAAGCCTGGCAAAAAGGTGATTTCAATTATGAGCACATTAAAGGTCAAGTTCAAAACTTCGTTGATGATTCTCGCGGGCTAAAGATAAGATATGGTAGAATCTGGATTCCTAACTCACTCGAGTTAAAGAAGATATTGCTGGATGAATCTCATAAGTCTCGATATTCTATTCACCCCGGCGCTACAAAGATGTTTCACAATTTAAAATCCAACTTCTGGTGGCCAGGTATGAAAAGAGAAATAGTAAAGTATGTCGAGAAATAGTAAAGTATGTCGAGAAATGCTTAACTTGCCTACAGGTAAAAGCTGAACATCAGAAACCATATGGTAAATTACAACCATTAGAAATACCTGTTTGGAAGTGGGAGCATATTACAATGGACTTTATCACCAAATTGCCTAAAACGCAACGCCAGCATGACGCAATTTGGGTGATTATGGATCGTTTGACCAAAAGTGCTTTATTCTTACCTATCAAAGAAACTTTTTCTTCTGAAGCACTTGCAGACTTATTCATACGTGAAGTAGTAGCCCGACATGGTACTCCTGTATCTATTGTCTCAGATAGAGATACTAGATTCACTTCACGTTTCTGGACGAAATTTCAAGAAGATGTGGGTACTCGTGTCAATTTTAGCACCGCCTATCATCCTCAGACAGACGGACAGAGTGAAAGAACCATTCAGACTCTGGAAGACATGTTAAGGGCGTGTGCTATTGATTTTGGTGGTAGCTGGGATTCACATTTGCCGTTAGTAGAATTCTCTTATAATAACAGCTATCACTCGAGTATTAAAATGCCACCATACGAGATGCTCTATGGAAGAAAGTGTAGAACTCCACTTTGTTGGGGAGAAATCGGACAAAAAGAATTGGGAAGCACTGACATCGTTCAATTGACCACTGAAAAGATTAATCAAGTCAGAGAACGATTAAAAGCTGCCCAAGACAGACAAAAGTCATATGCTGATAATAGAAGACGTCCGATTGAATTTCAGGTTGGTGATAAAGTGATGTTGAAAGTGTCACCCTGGAAAGGAATAATTCGGTTCAGAAAGCGAGGTAAATTGGGTCCTCGATATATTGGTCCTTTCAAAATCCTTGCTAGAGTTGGAAATGTAGCTTACCGCCTTGAGCTACCTGACAAATTAGCGGGAATTCATAATACTTTCCACGTGTCCTTTCTCCGAAAATGTTTAGTAGATGAATCTGATTATGTTCCCTTGGAAGAAATTGAAGTGAACGATCAATTGAATTATGTTGAACAACCTATCTCTATTCTCGATGAAAAAGTTACTAAATTGAGAAATAAAGAATTGAGAATGTTCAAAGTCCAATGGAAGCATCGAAAAGGTTCTGAAATCACGTGGGAACCGGAAGAAGAAATCATTCATTTCTATCCTTCGCTTTATCAGGATTGGATTGTGAGGACACAATCCTAAATTGGTGGAGGATAGTTGTAACATCCGTTTTTCGTAAGTTCTAATTTATATTATGTAAAAATATATATAAATGTGTTATATTAAATGATTATGTGTATTTATATATTTTTGGTATGTAAATATATATGAAGTATAGTTATCATTTGAGCTGGACATGAAAAATAGTAAATCGCCACGCGATTTAGGGTAAATCGCGATTGATAAACGCGACGCGATTATATGTAAATCGCGACGCGATGTTTTAATTTCCAGATACGGGTTTTAAAGCCCAGAATTTTCATTTCTGATTAAAACCTAAAAATAAAAACCATAAACGAAGCTCTGACGGAAAATGGCGATTTCATGAACTGTGAAGCTATTTCCTTCCTTTATACTTGTAAAAGCATCATAATTAGCTCCTAATCACTTCTATAGTGATTATAAGGTATAACTACACCTTCTTGTTATTTAATTCTATAGTTAGGGTTTGGTGTATAAACCCTAAATTTGATGATGATTGTTAAACTAGGCACTTAATCAGGCTATTGGTGTCTAGATGTTATATATATGTTAATGATACATATTATGATGTTGTTATGGTGAATTTAGTTAGGGTTTGAAATTGTTATGCCCTAAGTAATGAAAGTGATTATATTATATTCATGTATAAATGATAAATTAATAGATTGAATATAGTAATAATCATAACATGATTCTGAGTTTGTTGAATGAAAGTGGTAAGAAGGTGAAATTATAAATATGCACATGATTGTGATTATAAAGAAAAAGTATTATGCTATTGATTAGATTATCGAGGTGGATGATTAATAGAATCACTATATATATGTGCATATGATGAAAGTGAAATTGGTATAGTTGAATCTATTGACAATTGTATTAATGTAAAAGAAATAGGTTGATTTGGTAAAGTGTGGAATTTCTTGTAATGTGTTATTATATGTATGTGTGAATAAGTGTACTAGTTTGTGCAATATGTAATTATGTGTTTATATGTTATGTGATTAGGTAGTAAAGAGATTGAAGGAAGTGCGAGTAAATTAATTGTGCAATCGCAAGGTAAGTTTTGAATTACATGATCATGGGTTAGGAATGGCTTCGGTCATTTGCTAACGGTATGGTGCGAGTAATGGTTACGGCCATAGGCTCGTGTGATTGCTAGTAGTATACGACTAGCATGGGTGGTTAAGGATCCTTAGCTAATGTATTGATAATGACATGTGATTGTATTTCATTACTTACTAAGCGTTTTGCTTACGGTTGTTTTAAATTCTCATTTTTAGGTGAAGCTAGTGGTTCAAGGGTGGATTTGGGCAAGAAACACGTTGAAAGCTAGAGGTGGATTATTGTGCTTATTTGGTATTGACTCGTTTCCGTTAAATCATGCTCTATAATGTCGAAACCCCAACTCTTTTGAAACTATAACTTGCGGTTTGACATTTAAAGTCAATGCTAGTCTTTTGTCAATACTTTGATAATATGTAAATGAAGATATAGGTGGTGTTGTACTTAAAGTTTGTAGTTGGTTTTTAATTATGCAAATATCACCAACTATATAATGTGGTGATAGTTTTGGTATCATGTTAAAGTTGTTGAGTTGAAATGTATAAGTGAAGTGATGATATAAGGTTGAATCATACTAGTTAGAAATGTTATTGTGGACTTGGTTTTGATGATGTTGCGGAAAATATAATTTTGTACAGATTGTAGTTATTAACAGGTTATGCAAGTTTTGGTTATACTGAAATAACAGTCTGCCCAGTTTTGAGTTCGTAAAGAATCGCGACGCGATTCCTTTATAATCGCCACGCGATTCTGAGTAAAACACGGCGCGATTATCCTATGGTTGCGACGCGATTTTTAACGTCAAAATTTTGTAACTTTGATTAATAATGTCATTTTAAAAATGGATAAATGTGGGGTGTTTCAAAACCCTATATTTAATTGATTGAATAGATTACCTGAATGAATCACAAAGAAACTTGTTAAAACTTCAAAATTCCTTGTAGCAAATAGCAAGCGAACTGAGATGTAGAAAGAGTCTTGAATAATTTGAGCCTACTTGCCTACTTGATTTGAGATTGAAGATGAAGAACATAGCGTATGAAAGTATAAAATACGGGTTTCTGATTTCGTATAAGAGATTAAGAGTACGTACAGACAAAAAAAAGAAGACTTTTTTAAGCCCATAAAATCTTAATAGGGATCATAATCAATTTTTTTAATGTGTGTTGGGCTTTTTACTTTTGGGCCGAGGGCAGTTTAAAATTTGAGCCGAGGGCAAACTAATAATATCTGAAAAATTAACCTTAAAACTTTGAGACCCATCGAGGGCATCTGACCCCGTTTGCATTCACTTGGCACCGCCCCTGGTCTTCATCACTCTCGGCATCACCACTTCCGGCCACACCTCCGAACACCATCACCACCGTGAGCAACCACTCTCTCTTAAAAATTTCATGTTTATAAAATTCGTGATCATCATATTTAGCGATATATATATGTCGATTATTATGCCCAAAAACATGTTGGTGACCGATCGTATTAATAGGGTTAAAACCTTTTGGGTGTTGGTTGTTATGGCGTACATGAATAATACATTTTATAGTTACTAAGGGGGTGTTTGGGGGAGCGGTAAGGGGAAGCTTTTTAGCTTTTGAGGTATGTTAACGTTAAAAAGCTATATTTTAGTGTTTGGATGTAGAAAGCTTTTAGATGTTTTAAAGGGGTTAAAAAGCTAAAAGCTGAAAAGCCAGAAATTTCTGGCTGTAGCTTAAAGCTCATAAGCTAAAAGCTGTAAGCTCAAAAGCTACCCCAAACACCCCCTAACTAACATATAAATATATATATTAAGCAATAATTAAACAAAAGCATGTGATAGCCTACTGGTTAGGTCTTTCATTTGAACCCATGACCTATTTTTATTTCCTTTTCATTTTGGGAATTAAACTGTATAAACAAATATATATACAAATAAATCTAGTGATAAAACAAGAACAAGCTCATAGCCTAGTGGTTAAGTGTGGTTTGAATTCGTAGGTCACGGGTTCGAGTTCCGTTACCTTCTCTTAAACTTAATTTCATTTTTTTAACAGCTGGGCCGAACTTAGGCCAAGAATGTTAATGGGCCAAAACCATTATGGTTATTAAACTGGGCCAATCGTGTGTTCATGGGCCTATTATGATTTTCTAATTGGGCCGCAAGAGTTAAATTATATTAGGCTAAAACCTATTAAATTATATTGTGCTAAAACCTATTTTGATTCTTTATTTTGACTAAATTGCTAATAATATATATAGTTTTAAAGTTACTTAAATTTTTAGTAGCAAACTAGTATTTTTAACAAGTCCTTAATATTTATTAATTATCTAATAATTAATTAATATTAACATTATCTTGAAGAACGAATTATATATATATATATATATATATATATACTTCTTGAAAGTATACAACGAAGTGGGTTCAATAGTAATACCCTTTTTGAAAATTATTATTACAAGATTATCATTGTTTTATTCATGTTTCTACGTACGAGAATGAAAAACTACAATATTGATTCTTATCTATTGCCCACCATGAGATTTGAGCAACCAGCAAATCACCCAAACTCCACTTCAGCAGAAGCGGGCAAAGCTACTATGCTAAATGACCTGCTGCTACGGAATTAACTAAATCTCACGTTTATAATCCACACATGTTTAAGATATCAACATATTTTCATCTTCACTAGATTAATCTAATACTCTATAGGTGTCATGCTTTACTATTAAAAAAACTTCACATTTTATAGCTGACCCGTAAGAACCCGAAGTCTTCACATCTTATATTAAAAGCTTTTGATTCTGTGCATAAATTTATCATCTTTTTGATGAATCGTGAAACCCCATTTGTTTATTTTTTTTTCAATTTTTAATGGATTTTGTGATTGATTGTTGAATCTTTATTATTAGTGTTGAAATTGTACACGGGTAAGGGTTGCCCGCCTGCAACAACCTTTTGAAAAGATCTGTTTAAATGGGAAGAAGACAATGACTACTGGCCATTTAGCCCAGTGGTATCCAAGTGCGTGGCCCGCAAATGCACTTTGACTTGGTCAATGGGGGTAGTTGAAAATCATCCCGGGTTCAAACCCAACCATTGCCAAGTTATGGTGACAGGGTGTCTGGGTTCATTCCCGAACTCATCGCCTAAGGGCTGGTAGAACACGTGATGTCAGTTGGCACTCAAAGAGTACACGGGTAAGGGTTACCCGCCATCAACAACCTTTTGAAAAGATCTGTTTAAATGGGAAGAAGACAAATTTGTAGTGTTTAATTTTATTTTTTTTACCCCACCTAAGAGGAAAATTTGATTCCTCAATTTTGTTAATTACAAACTTCTAACCCCACCTCATTTAAGTGCGAACGTATCTATCTATCTACCTACCTATATATAAATAACTAGGTAAATACCTGTCCGTTGGACAGACTCGTTAAACATATTAGCTTAGATTAGAGGTAAAAATTGAACCACTTTTGTTTAATGACGATACATTAAAATGTGTTTGTTGATAGTTTTTTAGAAACGTGGAAGAGTATACAGAAGACGAAGTTGAAAAGCAAATCATTGTTAATGAGATAAAATTACTCTAAAAATATCACAAAAATATTAATATTAAGATCATGAATAATTAAAGGTTTATATATATTATAAGCCTTCTATGAAACAATAGAAAGATAATTGATAATAATTATAATATGCTATGGAAAGAAGTGTCATGGACTATGCATGTAACAGATTACTGTATGATGAGTCCTCATAGAAGATCTGTAAGTTGTGACCAGTGTCTTCGTATTCCTTTGTTGATTAAAAATGTTAAACGACTTTACAAGTATGAATCTCATTAATTTGATTTGATCATTCTTGTTTACGCTTACTTTGGAATTGGAGTTAATCCATATGATGGTCGACTGATGGCCCAACAAAGCTTACTTTAATTTGGAATTGGAGTTAGTTCATTTGACTTGATCAGTCTTGTGCAGAGTTTGACATGGATCCCACAAAGCTTCAAGAAGGCGGGGATGGTCGACTGATGGCCCCACAAGAAGCATTCAACCGAATTGCAGATGTGGTACAGGAAGCAATTAAAAAGATGGAAATGGTGGAAGAGGTGTCACAAAGAAAGCACGCTTAGCTCTTGAGGCATGCGATCAAGAACTCAAAGACAAAGCTCGAGAAGTAGCAGCACTAAAATGGAAAGACGAGAAAAACAGCAAGTAGATGAACTCGAAGGCATCGTGAGGATTAAACAAGCTAAAGCCAATATATTTGACCTGAAGGCCAGTGAGGCTAGACGTGAAGCCGAAAGGCTTGCATAGAATTGCACTTGCTAAAGCTGAGAAATCAGAGAAAGATTATGCAAGTAGGTATTTAAAACAACGATTACAAAATTGTATGTTACTATTAAACCCTCAAATAATAAGATTTTCCGAAACACTTGATCATCTTATAATCTTACTATAAAACCTTAAAGCAACGAATGCACATCCAAACACCATCTTTTGCAGTCCGTGTTGTTACAACTTACAACTGATGTTTTGAGTCTAAATATTCATTATCACATACTCTCTATGACAATGAACATCAAAAGACTAACATATTGTTTCGTATATGGCCTAATCTTTAACATTATACTGTATAAGATAATTAAAAACAAAAGACATGAAGTACTAATGGACATAACCTGCACACCTATCCTTTTAAGATGCAGAAAGTTATAGTAACCACCCCGATTAGGGGTGCTCTCTTCATATCGCCGGCAAGTAGCTTCTTAATAATTGGTCACCATCACCAGTGAGGAGTCAACAATGATGGGGCTACCTGCACATGACATTCTGAAATTTTGTAAACATAAGTTTGAAATAAAAAATATATCACAAATCAATGAAACAAAAGGATCTAACCCTGTTGGTGCATAAAAGTTAGAGGTGATCCAGAATACCCACTGTAAAATGTTCCGCCACAACATGGTGAATAGAAAAGAAACTAAATGAGATGCCATTGCCCGGCATATGGAGACCGCAAAGCCTATAAAAGGATTTCCCGTTTTTCTACAGATGTAGAGACGCGCTTGATGGAGAATTTGATCAATTGTGTGCCCGAAGAGTTATTTAATATGATGTTTGTGCGGTTATGCAGCACGTGTTTTCAACAAAAGTTACGTAGGCAGTTTTAGGTGATGGGGGAGGAAGTTACAGATAATATTTAGACCTAGTGAAGATTTAAGGAGATTAATTATGTGACACATTAGCAAACATGACTTAATAACCAATTATATGTTAACACGTCAGATGTAAGGTAAACCTTGTTTAATATATATTGGAGATAAGAAAAAAATTAACATTGGCATTGGGTACACTCAAGGTGTTTTCAGAACCCCTGGAACATTATAAAGCTATATAGAAATAAACGAACCATTTAACTTTCTCCATCTTAATCTAAACTTGATATATAAGCTTACCAAACTTTACCAAAATAGGGTGACATAATATACAGGTTCTTCGTGACCTTCAACTAAACACACTATGCTTTGAATATGCGACACAATTCTTATTTTCATATATAAGTTTTAACCATCAACCACCAAATAGGGTTCCATCAGAGCTTCAATTTACACTATTGGTGCATTATAGTCATTTGTCAAAGAGGCCTAGTAAAGTCAATGGCAAAGTGGAACCATGATATCATCAATTTTTTAATTAGGGATAGAATGCAAACCAGCACATGCAATCAGCAAGCAGCATTATCCCAACCCTAGAAATTTGTATGACTAAGATTCTCTACTACCGAGTTGCCAGATCATAATATCTCGTGTACCTGCTCCAACCAAAACTAAAAAAAAAACATCAACAATTGTAAATACTAATAAAATAATGAACGCCAATAATTCAATTAGAGCAAATGAGAACGAACCGAGGATAACTTGTTGTAATCCATGCTTTTAACTACCATAACTTTATTTAGCGTCATCACCACAAGTTTAGTTCAAAGCTCATCAGACAGGGACAGGGATGAGCTTTGACCAAGACTCTGAGCGCTAAAACCAACCGGTAAGGGATTTATTGGCAGATAGTTGACTTGCTAACAACACACGGACGTGTTAGAATCATGTCTTCACAGATGTGTACTTACAAATTTCTTGGGAAAACTAAACCAAGATGTCCCAGATTATGGCATGAGCCCTAATCTCTGCTTCTTTTTCCCTTTCTTGAGTCCGGGTCTCTGCCAGCTTTTCTTTTTCTCCAGCCTGGGTATGTGCTTAACGAAATTAAAAGTATGAGTATTACATATAAAACTCAGTATATAAAAATAACTAAATAAACTTTCGTGCAAGATAATAAAACTTCCAACACATACAATAGTTAGACTCTAAAGAGTGGTATGAAGATTGGAACATAAAGAGCAGTAGTTTTTTATAAGATACTATTATGGTACAGTCAAAACCACTGTTGTTTTAGCACTAAATAAGAATGACCCGTTTAAACCTAAATCCATTCCAAAACATTAGAATTATAAAAATTGTATTACAAGAGATGGGTCAAATGGGTGGGCATCTAAAGACGCGTAAACTGAACTTGTATGGATGCATGAAATATCATGATTCAATTCAATTGGATTATTACTGGAATTAGCATAGACACATAAAATATGAATCCAATTTGACAGCCCATATGCTTGTTGCAGGGGAAAAAAATGAAATGAGATAATTGATAATTTTCAAGTACCTCGGTATCTTCTTTTATGCACTCATTAAACTGGCTTGTCTTCAAGTAACATGACATCAATTATAAGAGCAGGCCAAAAGAGTTCTCCCTTAATAGCCGGTATAACTTTTTGATTGTCTTTTGCCTGGTTAACATATATATGAAACTTTTAAAGTTGAAAAATCGTATATAATAGTATATACAAAAGAAAGTACTCAAGAATGTCATCAAACAGTTGGCGTGCATTAACCGATTACATTCAACTAAATACAGTTCAAAATAACATACTGATTTTAGGTTAAGAAATAACAATTAAATCATTACCTTTTCTGATTTCAAGTCTTCAATTTTTCCAATATAATATCTTCTCTTGTGTTAAATCCTGACCTTCAAAAACTTCATAGTCACTAATTCGATGAATAAAAAAATTCAGTATAAAAATTCACTCGCAAAATTTAAAAATTCGCATAAAGATACAAATTCGGAACTTACTTGATCAATCTGATTGTCGATTGGGGGCTGGAACAATTTGTAAATTTTCTCCTAGGGTTGTCAATTTCAGAGTAGAAATGGAATGGGAATGGGTTGAGAAACTCTATTAATCAGCAAATCGTTTGAATGCGGTGACGTGTGAGCGGTTATTAGAGCTTTACGTCTACTGATGAATTTCATGTTTCGAGCATTAAGCTGCACGCTTTAGATCATCATCCTCACACCCAAAAAAAATTTTATACCCAATTTTTCTGATGTTGAACCAGATTTTGAGATAAAACTACCGTAGCCTTTTAGGAGAGGGAACATGAGAGGGATTCGGTTACCGGAGGGGATGCGGTTTTAGGAGGGGGATGCGGTTACAGAACTTAATGAAGATTTAGGGTTACTAATTATCTGACACATCATCAAGGTAAACCTTGATTTATATATATGATGAAGGTTTCTTTGCTGTGGGATTTGCTGATGTGTCAAACATTAATCTGTCTAATCTTCGATTAACTCAATAAAATGCATCCCCTTTTCTCTCTCCTAAAACCACCTGCTGTTTTTTTTTTTCTTTTTCTTCATCACTGAAACACCTCGCGCTCAACTCCTTTTGATGACTAATCGTTAGTTTACAACCGAATCATATATCCAGATTATCAATTTTATCGTCATCGCTGGGAACATCTATTCCTAAATTTGGGAACGATGCCTCCGGGTTTAATTTTGCCCTAAATTTCTCTATTCCCTTTTATTGTCATAATTAAATGATGAACACCATGAATGTCCCTTTGAAAAGATACATTCAAGAAAAAACTTGACAAAGTAAGAGCTATACTTTTTCCTAACCTCATGGTGGTGAGTTACATTTTCCTACTATGTTTTGAATTGTTTGTCCTTTATGCTAACAATAAATATTTCTGATTTTTGACATATCTTATGGGAGACGGGACCCTAAAAGAGCCCTACTACCAAAACCTGCCTTAGCTGTGAACCTTCGAGATGCACTTCGAGATGCATTTTATAGCAGGAATCATGTTCAATGTATGCATTATTAGGCCTGCAAAGGCGTGTACAAAACTGCCATTTAACTGTAGACTTCTAAGTTTATTGTGATAAATAAGTCAACTATTGTAATATCCCCTGGTCTTCTCTTACTTGATCGATTGTTTGGTTATGCCATAACATTTTGTGGCAAATAGTTATAACCTTGGCAGTAATACCTTTCATAATTGAGCTGATAAAAAGTTTTGGCTTTCTTGATAGTTATGAGCATGTGGTAGAATTACAACGAAGATTGAAGGCTCCAGGTGCTTTGTGATGCTTGGCAGTCAGAAAGCTGCTGTGAGTTCAGCTACGTGAACCTTTTTTTTATCAGTCACCTACCTGAAGTGATATAAGGATGTAAGAATCTTGCGGATGTATCAAGGAACACATCATCTGATTATTCGTCCTTTGAGTTCAAGGATCCAGCAATCATTCTTGAGGCTGCTTGTACATCTGTGTACACAGGTTTGATTTATAGCTTATCTTCAATTTCATAATCGCTTATCCTTAGGCTCTTAAAATTCATGAATAGTTTAGTGGCAGTTTTAGGGAGACCCCGCATGGACCAAATTTTTCCTTCAGATATGGATAGCTATTTGTAAAACAGCCACTATACATGCACTATTGAGCGATGAGTGGTAATTTTAGCCTATTAAACTGTAACTGGGTCACAAGTTTAATTATATTTATTGGTAATGGGCCAAAGTCACCTAACATGTATTTAAATGTCTGTAAGTGGCACAAGATCTTGAAAAAACATTAGTTCAAGATTATAAGCTTACAAGATTACGCTGTCAATATAAGTTCAAAGTAATTTGATAAAGTTACACTCTTTTATTGATTCTTCTGCTTTGCTCTTGCTAATACAGAACTGGTTTTCGGTTAATAGTGGTGTGAATTCCTAGGAAAAAGGCTCGCATTTCGACCCTAGGAGTGATTCACTTCTTTCAAATGAAAAGATTAACATCATCGTGTTAGTGGTGTGTTAGACCCCATGGTTTAAATTTTCGATGGTTACTTTCTAAATACTTTAACTATATGGCGTCACTTACGGGATTACCAACAGTTCATCATCTCCCTTACTGCATTTCATTAGTGAAAATGATAAATTTCTCAAATTGATACAATGGAATGGGGCTCAAAAACTTGACAAAGTAAGAGCTATACCTTTTCCTAACCTCATGGTGGTGAGTTACATTTTCCCATGATGTTTTTCATTGTTGGTCCTTTATGCAAGCAATAATATTTCTGATGTGCGACCTATCTTATGGGAGACGTGACACCTAAAAGAGCCTTATCGCTAAAACCTGCCTTAGCTGTGAACCTTCGAGATGCCTTTTATAGGCATGAATCATGTTCAATGTATGCATGATTAGGCCTGCAAAGGCTTGTACAAAACCGCCATTCAAATGTAGACTCATACGTTTTATTGTGATAAATAAGTTATTGCAATAGCCCATGATCTTCTCTTACTTGATCGATTATCTGGTTATGCCTTGACATTTTGTGGCAAATAGTTATAACCATGGCAGTAATACATTTCATAATAGAGCTGATAAAATATTTGTTTTTTTTTTTTTTTTGGTTTTCTTGATAGTTATGAGCATGTGGTTGATCAGTCAGCTACCTGAACTGATATAAGGATTTAAGAATCTTGCGGATGTATCAAGGAACAAGTCATCTAATTATTTTCCCTTTGAGTTCAAGGATCTAGCAATCATTCTTGAAGCTGCTGGTACATCTCTTTACACATGTTTGATTTAGAGCTTATCTTCAATTTCATAATCACTTATCCTTGGGCCCTTAAAATCCATGAATAGTTTACTGGTAATATTAGGGAGATCCTTACATGGACCAAGTCTGTGTGACGGTGGCTTGATCCCCGTGGATTGTTGGCCACCAGAGGTTGCTATAATTGTATATTTTCCATGTCACCTAACATGTATTTAAATGTCTGTAAGTGGCACAAGATCTTGAAAAAACATTAGTAAAAGATTATAAGCTTACAAGATTACACTGTCAAATATAAGATCAAAGTTAATTTGATAAAGTTTCACTCTTTTATAGATTCTTCTGTTTTGCTATTGCTAATACATAACTGGTTTTGGGTTAACAGTGGTGTGGACTCCTAGGAAAAGGCTTGTACTTCGACCTTAGGAGTGATTTATTTCTTCCAAATGAAAAGATTAACATCATCGTGTCAGTGGTATGTTAGAAAGCCATGGTTTATAATTTTTGACGGGTACTTTTTAAATACTTCAACTCTATGATGTCACTTACTGGATTACCAACAGTTCATCTTCTCCCTTACTGCATTTCATTAGTGATCATAAATTTCTCAAATTGATACAATGGAATGGGACTATTGAAGAGGGGGACTATCTACCATCACATTGGAACTTATGTAAGCCATCTCATTTTCTCTCAAATAATGCATATATTGCAACCTAATAGAAGTAAATACTTTTGTACAAAAAAGATACATTGCAATTACGAAAGAATTGGAAGTGGTAATCTACATTTTGCTTGCTTGGTTTTGTGTCGTTTGAATGACGTTCTACGGTACCACTATTGATGCATGTTGGCTGCAAGTTCTACTTTTCCTGGGTTTAGTTCGGGTCCATTGAAAGCGTAAAGACAGATTGAACAGGAGTTTGTTGGGTTTGTGCACGCTAAGTTGCATCAGTTTGTTATTCAGAGTTGACGTGTTTCTGCTACGTTTGCAAAGGCGGCTGCGACATCAGTTTCATGTTCATACGGTTAGCCTCAGAGTAGTATCATACTATGTAATCCGTTGTCCTCGTGTTATTCTTTCTGTTAAGTTGGGGATTGGCGTGCCTTTATATTTTGAATTATTTAAAAGTTGTATATGTTTGCCCTTAATGTCATGTTTCAAACAATTTTATTTTGGTTGAACTTTTTCAGGTGAAAGTGGCTCTCTCTAAAAGGTATACTGCAATTGCTCCAACAACCCGGCACGTGTGTAATTATAAATGGTATCGACAATGAGGTATTGTGATCATGCAAGTTCTCAAAAAATGTATTCTATAATATGTAATTCTTTTATATAATCTGATTAATACCTTTTATTACGAGGTTTGATGATTTGGTCAATCACCTTTATTAATTTCAGCTCCATCCATCGGCTAACCATAAGACTAATGAATATACTCGGAGTTTATTTAGTTGACTGCATCCGATATTCTCGCCTCCGTTATCAGTAGATTGTTCTTCACTAATATAGAATTTTGGTCATCAGAAATGAAGGACCGCTTTACTTAAAAAAATCTAGAAGTATCTAAGTCCTGCTATAGTTGCCTCATGAGGAAGAAAAGTCTAAGCCAATGACTTATGAATGGATTGATTGCGGTTGTCTTTTATCTCAAACATGCATTTAGGTAATGTTAGCTACAAGGGAAATGAGTCGTTGGGTCGAATGTGTTGAAAGTCGGCCAAAGGTTTATGTTAATGCGTCCAACCTCCTAACTCTCTGTAATCATATATTTTATTTGTTGTCAGAAAGAAAAATTGTTATCATAAGTAACACATTAAATATATATACTGAAGATAGGGTACGCAGTTCAACCCAACTAGACTTGACCCATTTTGAAGTTACTAGAACATTACGTGTTTTGACCGAATCTGTTTTGAACCGTTACCTAAACCACCCGAACTTTCCCATCTTGCCACCATCAATCATCAATGTTCTCCGACAGAATAATATGAAAATTGTGCCCCTCGTTATTAGTGTATTAGTTGACCAATTTAAGCTATAGTCACAGATGTGGGGATGAGAGTTCATTTTCAAGGGACAAATGTACTGATAAGTCATGTTTAGGCATTGCATGGTGAAACATCTCCCAAGATTGATATTACAGCAAACAAACAATATCGTCAAGGACAATAGATACAATATCGTCACAACCTGACTAGCAGTTTGAAATTGAGATATTCTGGGTAATCATAATCATAATCATCTATGTATGTGTATCTTCTATGATTGTTTAATCTGTTGCTTTATTTTAGATTTAATTGCTTTAATGTTTGAATTTGAAACTAGATTCAGGATACACGAAGAAGTAGCAATGTCAGGTCTACCATCTTGGAGTCGTGTGAGCAACCCATTGCCTTTTCAAATGCAAAAATTGAATTCAAAATTCCATATGAAACTGACTTTTTCAATGTCTTCATTATAATGAAAGCAGTATAGCGTTGGAACCCATGTTTTCATCCAGGTTAATGGTGGTTTGATGGAGCTTAATCGAATTTAACAATCAGTAAGACCTCTTTGTCAACAAATAAAAGAGTTTTTAGTCCACTCCTCAGCTTTTTAAATTTTGAGAGATGAAGAGATGATAAAAATATTTACGGCAGAGTTCAATATCTTTTCCCAACATATGGTAACCAAAAACTGAAGGATCATCAAATTTTTATGTTAAGAATCGTACGACTACGCTTTTTCTATATATTGGTTGCTTAATGCTTAAATTCAGAGGACCCGTGTGCACTTCTACCTTCAATCGATGGTGTCAAGAAAGCTCTGTCAATGGCAAAGTCCTGGTTAGTCAAGTCTAAACCATATTTGTTTTTTGATGACTTTGTGATGTTGGTTGAAAGTTCTTAGCTCAAAGTTGATCAGCTGAAGATTTGATCTTGTCTGATTTTAATTGTTGTGTAGATACTATGCATGAGTGGTTTCTGAGTCAATCTTTTTGGAAATATGACTCAATTTTGCAGGAGTTAGTTTCAGATTCAAATTTATTGAATATATTTTGTAAGAGCGGGTTTTGTTTGATGGTGTTTTACAGAATCATATTCATTGGGAGTATGATGCATATTCTGCGCTGATGATGCAGAGTCACTGTTGGATATTTTGATGTGAGTGATGAGATTTTAACAATCAACATTACTGAAATTGAAAAGAGCTTGACCTATGTAAGTTGGCCATCTGGCTACACTTTGCAATTCTTATGGGTATGTATTGTCTTTTCTATGTTTTCAACTTTTGTTCCCCTTATTTTGAAATGTTACTTCATATGGTTTGCAGGTTGAGGTTTCCTTGTGAGGGTACATTTAGATTGTGGTTTTAGAATTATAGAATTAACTCAAGTGATTTTTTTCATTGTTTGCTTTTTTAGTAAGAGATGTAAATTTAGGGTTTTGTATGTGGTGGCTTTGCCCGAAATCTACTCTCCTTACAAATTAGTAAATTTGAACAGAGCATCAGTTTGTGTGGTCTGTGATTATCTATCTGATTAATACTATACTATATATTGATATACATGGTTTAAATTGCAATAGAGTGAAACTGAGAGAACAAAGCTACCAATGTTCGGGTCAAAATGTTCAAATGATGCAGCCCTTATTCATATTCTTTGCCCAACATCTAATATGGAGTGCCTGTAAGTTTTTGGTTGGGTTATGGGTGCATTATCATTAAATTTAGGTGATCTTAGGTGACAATTATAATAGTATCTTCGTCACAATTTTATGTGTGTTGAAGTTCTTTTTTTTGTCTTTTATGTCTTTATTTTCTAACTTTAATTTGTTGATTGCAAGTGGTCTTCTTTACCACATATGTGGTTCTTACTTTTCCCTCTCTATGTTATTCGTGGGTTTTTTCAGCTAAAAGCTTCAAATGAATGCATAATTCCATTGGTAAGTATTTTGTTTCTAACATATACCCTCTTTTTGTATGTTGATTTCTTTTTTAGGATATAAATTACTGAATTTGTATGTTCATGGTACAACCTAATGCACTCCAACTCAAGATTTAGCAGCCCTTTAATCTCCCTTTCATCGAGTGGGCATTGGGCATTTAACCATGTATGTGTATTCAGGTATGAGTTACTTCTGGAACATACTTGTCATTGTTGTTATGATGTTACTTATATTTGGGTGGTGTTTATTATTTTTTAGGAACCTGGCTTGTGCTACTCAAAGTCAGCGGATGAATACAATACATACCTTACATTCATCCAATTGCACTTTCAGTATCTGCTGAGAATATTAACATGTGTTCTCTCTAGAGATAGACTTTTGCTCATCAAGTATTCGATGCAAAGTTTTAGTCACTTATAATGTACCACATTTCATATTAATCATTTACTTGAATTTTTTCTTGTTCGATTTTGACGTGAAGCTTCTCTTCATGATGTTTATGAGGCTGTCCAAACACATTAATTTATTGTTATTATGCCTACTTTTAACGATTCTGTCCAATGGACAGGTATTTACCTAGTATATGAATATACTATTATATCACTTTTATGCATTAGGATTATCATTGTCCTTATGACCTATAGGAAGCAACCGTTTATACGACTGTACGTATATACAAAAATATAATCAGATCATATACATTTACACCAACAGAATCAACCTCATCAGCCTTCGCAGTAACAAGTGGATCGGAATCCGAATGAAGAACGGAGGAAATTATATCAATCACAAGGCGCACATGCTCCAGTGAGATCGCTAGGGTTTCGGAAACGATAACGGAGTTAATTTGGTTGCTTGGTGAATGTAATTGAAGTAATTTGTCACGAATTGAAGTTAGGATTTGTGAACCGTCGGTAAGGAAATAAGGTCGTGTCCGAATGGTTCACCCGAGGGAGTATGTATAGGTTATGTGGTTGCGACGGTGTTGACGGTTGTTCTGGCGGTGGTTGTGTTGTGTGTCTTTCATGGTGGTGAATTTGGGGGAATTGAAGGCAAATTGAGAGATGGTCAAAACTCAAAAGGCAAGGGTTTTTTTTTTTTTTTTTTATCAATAGATGTTATGAAAATGAAAATACGTCTATTTCATGTGAAATGATATTTTGTATGAAATTAAAGTGAATTGGTTGTAGTAGACTAGTAGTATCGCTAATAATATTATATATCTCGAGGTTATAGCTCAAATGAAGAGTATGTCAATATAGCAATAAGTGACAATTACGTGTTACGAGAACAAAATGTTTTGGATCGAATGGTGTGATATTAACAAAATGATGTAGGGGACATGATATGCGAAGCCAACTCAACGAAGTTGACCGAGAACATCCTAGCTTTTAAAATGAAGGAATGGTATTGAGTTAGTTAGGTTAACTTGTGGATTGGAGTCTTTGTTATAAAGTTAAGAGAACTCGAGTATTTAGTGGAAAAGTAGACTCGAATTATGAAAGGCTTCATTCAACATCATTCACACGCACTATCAAAGAATTATCCATGTTTATACAATCACTTACGAAAAGATCGTACAAAGTTGGTAATCCTTCATCCGCTTTCCACTATACGGTTGCATAATGTACTCCCTTTGATTTCTATGCAATCTCAAAGGAAGTGTGGATGACACTTCGTGAGCAACGACAAGACATTTGAAAAATGTATGAAATAATAAATAATAAAACAATGTAAATGTAGTGTTATAGAATTTGGAGAAAAAGGGAATCAAATTTTATTATTTATATGATTCATGTAAAAATATATATTCAGTATACATATATAGACTATTGAATGTACAACATTAGCTATTGATACAAACAGCCCCACTCCCACGAGGTGACCAATTTGATCATTGTGATATGTAGTTGCACCAAATAGTAAAGGTCTCAGGTTCAAATTCTAATGGTGCGATCATTGTTTGTGAGATCAGATCGATTTTCTTAATACAGAGAGATTTACACGCTTTGAGTTTGTGTGGTGATGGATCTCGTGGATACCAAAATAGAGTTTGTTTAACATCTAGTGAAATTCAAACCCCAAAACACTGAACCATGTCCTTGTTGATTCATACATAATTCCTCAAGGGATCAAATTTATACAATTGGTATAAATTAGGTCGCAAACCATTTTGTTGGACCTCCCACTACCCAAGATCAGATATTGAAGACTCTGGGTGCTTTTAATTTATAATATATGAATGATAGTTTATTAATTTCAGTCTTGTCCATCTGTTGAAGGTCCATTTTGCAAAAATCAGCCTCTGGTTCAGTATACAAAATGGTCCAAATTAAGTAACAGATTTGAGAAACGACAGCATAATTAGTCCCCAAATTTTGATTGCGAATACATGAAACGAAAACTAGCAAGACACTAGAAATTATTACTGGACTCAACCACCAAACCACGCCAGCATATATAAAATCTTACTAGACGACGATGCTAAATAGCTAGACACCACGAAAACAACACCAAACGACCAAATGAAACAAAAGAAACAATCACTGAAGACTATCTAGCAACACCAAATGCCCAATTAACTGACAAATGATAAAATATGAAAAATTAAGCCCATTTTTATTGTCATGACGTGAAATTAACCATTTAATATATGAAAATAATGAAACTGGCATTTGCATATCCTTACTGTTAACATCCACACTGATCCCATTTTAGTTTCACATATGAATATTGAAAACACAAGATCACCATAGTTTTATGATAGAATTCTTCTTACATTGGCCGAGAGTCAAGGACTTCTACAGTAAGACTCAAAATCATTCCTTGACAACTTACCAGTTTCAAATTCATAGAAATACACCCACTTTTAAGCTTATGATTTAAGTTGACTTTCCACACAACAACCTCCATTCATTCACTTGATAATGCAATCCACAACATTTTTCTGAAAGCTTGAATACTGTGTAACATGTTTACTTTCAATCTTGCAATTGACTTGAAGTACTAGTAGAAGATCCATCACCTATCGACATCTGCATGTAAATCAAATATATCATTTGATTACATATTTCTAAGCCACATTAAAGACGTTGAACCTTTTCAACTGTGTAGTGATATATCTTTGGTAATTTGATAGACCACAGAAAATAATGTGAATTGATACTAATAACTATAAATCATTGCTTATCATGATTATATAATACTGTTGGAGGCAGAGTTGTCAACAAGAAAAAGAAAAAGAAACCAGAGCTCTTATGTTATGGTTAAAGCTTTGGGTGAGGAACAAGAAAATCAAAAACAGGGGATGCTATAGTGATAGTGAGTAATAATTATAATAAAATATAATTGTTGATGGTTTTTTCTAACCTGTGCCCATGCATGCTTGAAACTACATAACGTTTTATATATATATATATATATATATATATATATATATATATATATATATATATATATATATGTGTGTGTGTGCGCGCGCGCGCGCGCATATATATATATATATATATATAGTAACCGGATCAAAAAAGAAAAAAATTTAGGTAGAGAAGAGGGAGAAGCAATATGATTCAATATTTTTGTTACTATAATTCAAATTTTTATTATTATAATTATACATTTTAGTGCTTTAGTTCAATATTTATTAATAAGATTTAATCTTTTGATTCTATGATTCAAAAGATATATGTAATAAAAAATTGAATAACAGTAATAAAAATACTGAATCATATTGCTTCTCCCTCTTCTCCACCTAAATTTCCTTCTCCATTGAACAGACCTATATATATATATATATATATATATATATATATATATATATATATATATATATGTAACATCCTGTTTCTGGGGCTGTAAATAAATGATTATTTTAGTAACAGAAAATAGTTTATTTGGAAATAAATGGTTAAAAGAGTCACCAAATTTATTGTGACTGAAAAAATCTTACTTGTTTTAAATAAATAAAGGTGACGGTAGAATAAAAGTATTTTGTCATACGGGTATTTTCGGGTTCCAGACAATAGGATTAGATGGGGATAAAAATTTCACTGTGATAAAAGTGTTGGCAGTTAAAATAAAAAATGGGGACCGACTTATGTTTCTAAAACCTTCTCAATTGTTCTTATCTATTTCTTGGACTCTCTCTAGAATTCCTTCAAACTCTTTCAAAGAAATCAAAGAAATAACTTATCCATTAGCTGGTGATTATGGATTAAAATCAGTTTCTTATCAACATCATCTTGCTACTACTCAAATTGTAAGTATTGTGTTTATTTCATATGAACTTGATGTTGATTTGATTATTAGATGATTTGTAATTAGAAATTGTTAGAAAGATTGTTGGTTACTGATTATATGATGATATTGAATGATTATATAAAGATATTTGCAAGGGTTTATTATGTTCTTCCATGTTTGAGTTTATAGAGTTAGGGTTTGGTGTGTATGTAATTAGATGATGATGCATGTTTGAATCTTGAGGTTAGATAATGATTGTTTGATGATATATAATGTTGTAGTAGAAGTTTGTTGTTACTTACTTGAGAAATTTGTGTATTAAAACTGATTTTAGTGAAAAATGGGTTAGAGTTCGAGTATACAAGTTGCAGGTCTGAGTTGTGCTGGAAAGCGTGGAAACGCGATCCCCAACATGAGTCAGGATCGCGTTCCTTAGTTATAATATGGTGCCATCGAGTTTTATTCATGCGAACGCGATCCCAGCTCATTTCCTGGATCACGTTCCTTTGTTTTATTTGGTCAAAGTCAAATTTTGTTTATATGAACGCGATCCCACCTTATTTCCCGGATCGCATTTGATAGTGATATTTGGTTACCGAATGTTTTCCTTCTATGGAACGCGATCCCAACCATAGAACCCGGATCACGTTTGTATGTTATAAATTGATGAATATGTTTACTTGTGAACTTTGTTCTTGAAATATTTAAGTAGTATTCGGTAATTATAATGTAAAATGGAGTATGTTATAATCATTTATATATGAGTTACTAACTTATGATTCGGGTTATGTTTTCAGATAAACAGAGAGAAACTCAGTAATATAAGACCACTGAGTTTGGAGATCGGACGATAGTTGGTGAGTGGGATTATAATCCTCAGTTCAACCCAGTTGTAACAGGCTCAGTTACAACGTGTGAACGTTCTGGTTATTGACTATTGTTTGTTGTTGTATTGTTATTTGTTGTTGGTTGATTAGTTTTTTTTTAATTATTATAGTTGTTATGTTGGGATTGGGTTATTGAAATTGATATGATAATTGGGGTTGGGTTAATGAAGACATAATAAGGAAAATGGTTTCAGATGGGTTACCTAATTGGATAAGGTTGACGGGTTATTAAAATGATTCTTGTTTCAGTTGGGTATTTAATAGTACGTATAGTTGTTATTGATAATTGACAAATTGCTAAATTTGGTTATTGGTTATCTGTGATTAGTTGCATTCCACAGTGGCATGACTCTTATACATTGTGTGACGATTTGGTTGTTGATTTGTTGATTGGTTGATTCAGAGGCCAGCATGGGGCTTGGCTTGGGTTGGCTATTATTCGGGCAACACAGGGTCTTAGTATGAGGTTTGCTCGTCGTAGCTTGTGTTGTTTGGGGTAATAGCACCAAGTAGTCGGTAAATCACTGTAATGGCCTGCAGTGGTTGAAGGTGACTGTGATAGAATACTAGGAGCCGCCGGTCCTCTTGACGTTGGATGTTTACGATGCTTTATGCGGTAAACTGATCGGTTATGTGTTTATTTGTTGTTCACGATGCTTTATGCGGTGAACATTATGTGTATGCTAGCGATGCTTTAGGCTGTAAGCAATATGTCAGGTTAATCATTATGATGGTATGCTAGAACTTTAAGTTTATTTTGCATTGGCTAATATTTGAGTATGGGTTTATTTGTTGTAAATGAATTGTTATTTCTGGTTTGAACTGTAGATTATGATTTCGCTCACTTAGCAATAAGCTAACCCCTCGTTGTTGAACATTTTGCAGAGATATGATTGGGATATGGTTCGGGTATTGGGATTCTGGAATGGAATGTTTGACTACTGCTGGGATACTATGATATGGATGGAAATTAGAAGTCATGGTTTTGAAGTTTTAAATAACACTCGATTTAATATAGATGGTTTTGTAATAATGTATGTTTGAAATAATGAAGTTTTGAAAAGTTACACGTTTTAGTATTGTGAATACGGTTTGATTTTGTTGGGACCCGCTTCCTGAGTTGAAATATAATAAAATATGTTTGTATAAAACGGAGGGGCTTACAATATATATATATATATATATATATATATATATATATATATATATATATATATATATATATATATAAAAGAAGTTATGAAACCCTGCCTAGGTAAAAGTATGATTACTTACTTGCAATTCCAATGCATTCTTAAGTTGTTCCACAACTTCTTTTGCTTTTGGTTGTTCTTCTCTATTATCATGTAAGCACTTAGAACAACTTCTTTTGCTTTTGGTTGTTCTTCTCTATTATCATGTAAGCACTTGCAGGCAATTGTTTGAAATGTAGTCAATGCTTCTGGCATGATCTGTGCTTTTATTTCCTTAAACACCACCTCATCAAGTTTTTCTTTTTCAAAGTTGTGTTTGAAGAAAGTTGGTAGACACACACTTCCTTGTTTGTTTCTCACAAACATTGATCTTCCACACAAGATCTCAAATATAACGACACCAAACGAATATATATCAGATTCCTTGGTTAGGAAACCCAATTTCAAGTAAAGTGGATCCACGTAGCCCTGTGTGCCGCACGCACGATCAAGGACGAATTCATTCTCCTGATGTATTGCACTTATTAGGGAAAGCCCAAAATCACCAAGTTTTGCATTCCAGTCATCGTTTAGTAGAATATTAGCGGGTTTGATGTCCCTATGTATCACAGTTGCTTGTTTTCCGACTCCACTATGAATGAAATCCAATGCGGTTGCAACATCAACACATATGTTAAGTCGTTTCATCCAAGAAAGACGAGTATCATTCAAGTACCTATCAAGACCTCCTCTTGATGCATACTCATAAACAATGATTTTTGCATCTTTTTCATCACAATAGCCTACAAGACTGATGATATTATCATGCATGTACTCAAATAGAATTTGGAGCTCATTCCGAAATTGTTGTTCCCCTTGACCACCCCTTGTATCCAATCGCTTTGCAACAATTGTATCATCACGTTGTGGAAGTGTTCCTTTATATACTTTCCCAAACCCTCCACCGCCGACACAATGTTTATCATGGAAGTTTTCTGTGGCTAATTGTATGTCTTTAAGTGAAATCATCAGGTTGTCTTTGTTGCTTTCCTGTCAACCATGAGACACTAAATAAAATACATACACTGATAACAATAGGAAAATTTGAAAACTTTAATACATGTAATCAACTTCTCCAAATGACCATATATTTTCAAATATAATATGCACCAGTATAAAATCCACGAATGTTGTTTTGGATGTTCCCAATTAGAAAGTAGCATATTATGCAAAGATTTCAAGTGTTTTATCCCATACAAATAAATATACATTATTGACAGCAATTGAGTATACTGTAACTTTTGGGACAAATCAATTCTAAAGGTTGAAATTTCAAGAGCAATTTTAAAAGCAAAGAGGGTTTCTTCAATGTAAAAACTTAAGGGCGGGTAAACGGGGGAGATTTTCACTGTTCAGGTTACCCGGGGAGGGCCAGCATATAAATGGATGTGTTGTCACTACATATAAATGAAACATATATACTAATGAGCCATTTATGAAAAATGTTTACAAGTTGTTTATCTCCAATTATCCAATTTTTATCCACAAATGATCCTGTTGATCATAGTGATTAGGACATTATGCCAACAAAATATTTTTATATTTATACGAATATAAAATTTTCTAAAATCAATGTAGTAAAAATATGTTTCATTAAATGAATGACTTAGATATAAAAAATTCAATGTCTAATCCCACGTAGTCGTGGGTCAATAAACTGGTGTGTGTGTGTGTGTGTATATATATATATATATATATATATATATATATATATATATATATATATATATGTTCTTAAAACTTTAACTTACTTGAAATAACAACGCTTTCTCGAGCTCCTCTACAACAATTTTCATTGTTGGACGTTTGTCTCGAGTTTCTTCCAAACAGGCAACTGCAATTTTCAAAAATGCATCCAAAGAATTTTTGTTGGGTCCTCTCTTTAGGGTAAAATTGACTTCACCACTTTCTTCCATTATTATGGGATCTATTATTTCATTTAATGTTCCGTCATGGAAGCTTTCTCGTGCCACATATGCCAGCCCCTTGTCACCATTTTTTCTATAGATTTTATCAAAGGCTGCCTTCCCGCATAAAATCTCAAACAAAAATACTCCGAAACTATACACATCCATTTCTCTTTTAAACTTAAAAGTCTTCATAAAATCTGGATCCACGTAATGAGGTTTCATAAAAACCCATTCAAAGAAATAATCAACATCATCTGGATTCGGAGGATCGAATACAGAGTAATCAAAATTGAAAATCTTGGTCACCAAATTCTCATCAAAATAAATTGAACCGCTCCTAATATCACGGTGTAAAATCATCCTTTGGTCTTCCTTCTCGTAGTGTAGGTACTTCAATCCATATGCAACATCAAGGCAGATTCTCAAACGGTTTACCCAAGTAAGTTTATCCCTGTTGTTGTTGTTTACAAAATAACCATCAAGGTGATAAGAAAGATTCTCAAAAACGAGGATCATCTCGAAATCTTCATCACAAAATCCAAGTAGAGTGACTATGTTAGGATGCTTGCAAGTTGTAAGCTTTTCAATTTCATTAAATAAAAACTTTCTTCCCTTTTTGTCTTCTCTACGGACGAGGCGTTTTATAAATACAGTGGAGCGTTTCTTGGGTAGTTCACTTTTATTCTTCTCTTCTACACCGGCAAAATTTTCTTGATCGAAATGCTCAAGTTCTGCTCTGTAATAGTAACAGTTTCCGTCCTTTCCAACGCGGTATGCTTCAGAAAAGTCATGGGTGGCCAACATTATATCACTGAGTCGAATATTAAGGTGCTCCAAGAGATTAGCCTGCAACATTGTGATAAGGGGTAAAGACTCTTAGAGCTTATACTTTGCTAGAAGGTAATAAACAAAACTGAAAAGAAATTGTATAGTATTTTGTTGATTCCTATCGAGCTATTATGTTGATGCCCAAAAATAAAAGTCAATTAACTGAGTTAATCAATAGTATTAAACGCATTTTAGGGATGCAAATTGAAAATGAATTTAACTTTATGTTTAGTTTAGTAGAATAAGAATAAAGGAATGTATTTCATTCTAATTAAAAGCGGTTCGAATTATGGGTTGAGATTTAAAAATGGGTATCTAATAACGGTGTAAACAAAATGAGCTCGAGCTTGGTTCATTTAGCTTGAGTGAGCTCGAGTTCAGCTCGTGAGTAACTTTAAAGTTTTGTACTCGGATTTTTCTTAGTATAAGTATATATTTCATTGTATGTATGTGTGTAATAGTATGTGTTATTATGATTGAATAAGGTTTAAATGAATACAGCAAAATTTTGTGAGAATGAAGGAATTAATCTCAGCCATTTATTTCATCAAACCCAACTTTTCCTCACGTTTTTAAAAATTAAATATCTCAAAAATCATTCGTCAAAAAATTATAAAAGTTGCACCATAAAAATCAGCATTTTTTCCTGTTCGATTAGACATCTCACATGATATACTTTCGACAAACTTTTTTTTTTTTGTTTTTTTAGTGGGTTTTGAAAACAAGTATATCACATGTCATACCAGCGAGTAATACATGTGATACCAGCGAGTAATACATGTGATACCACATGTGATACTACACAGTAAAATATGTGATGGTATATTGTAGAATTTGTAAAACGGACTAAAACCCATCAAAAGATGAAAAAATAAATTTCGTCGAAAGTATATCATGTGAGATGTCTAAACGAAGAGAAAAAATATTAATTTTTATGGTGCAATTTTTATAATTTTTCAATTAACCAATCTTGAGATATTTAATTTTTAAAAACTTGAGGGAAAGTGAGGTTTGATGAAAATGAATGGCTAAGATTGATTCATTTATTCTCACAAAAATTTTCATTCTCATTTGAACTTCACTCTATTATGATTATGAAATTTAAGTTGATATTCTACTTATTTATAATTGACTTAAGTGCAACAAAATGTAAGGTGTGACAACTACCAAATTATTCGGGGTTCCCATAAGGGCATTGATAAATACAACACATTAATTGATACATACACCAAATTAATGCATTACAGTGTTGTACACAACACTGTAATGCATTAATTTGGTGTATGTATCAATTAATGTGTTGTATTTATCAGCTCCCTCCCATAAAGTTAGTTTGGGAGTGTATTTATTAAGGACCATCGGTGTAATACTTTGCAAACCACATGGACGGTCAGTGTAATTTACAAAGTATAAGGACGATCAGTGTAATATATTGCAAACCACAGGGACGATCGGTGTAATTTATAAAGTAAAAGGATGATAGATGTAATATTTTACAAATCGCAAGGACGATCGGTGTAATTTACTCATTAATTTATTTTATTTTTTGTGTTAATTTATTCAATTATCCGTATTTAAGAAATTAAAAAAAAAATCAAAAATCAAAAAGTTCAGAACACTTTATCCCACTTCTCTACCTTTTCAGCAACAGTGTTCCTACCAGAAAATTCAAAATACTATCCAGAACACCGTCTCGAGCATCCTTTACTTAACTAGATTTTTAGAGTATGATACTAAAACAAAAGTAAAAGATGATGATACTCATATGAAATGTCTCTTTTACACGGTGTAAATGTACAAAGCTAATGAAATAGTCAAACAAGGTCATGTCATGACGTCCTGTAGAAAATAGGAACGAGTTCCAACATATATTCCAATGATAGTTGTGATAGTTGTGCGTGAGCATGCACAATGAAAAAGGGCTATCAAAAACATTTTGTTAGAGCACCGGGAGTGGGTAAGTTTTTTTAATCGTTGTTCGACTTGAATCGGTGGCGACTGCACACACCCTCAATAGACGTACACAGTGGACCGTGACTGAATTATTTAATTAATAGGACTTCTTTGCAACTTATCATTTCGAGTTTTATACACCTTCATGCCATAAGCTGTTACGCACTACTATGAGATAAGTTAAATACACATTTTGACGTAGCGTAAGATATATATATATATATATATATATATATAAAAGAGTATATAGCTTGGATTAAAGTATGTCTTATACTCGTTTAATTCAAAACGCAATAAATTGTGTCTTATTCTTTATTTATTATACAGTTCCATTAACATTTTTTTATGTTTTCTTTACTTATAAAAAAATTCTACAAAATGCTACTCCCTACGTTCCATATTAATAGTCCACGTTTTCCTTTTCAAATGTCTTAAATTAATTGTATTAATTCAAAAGTAGGAGTGTATGATTAACTAAGCTTTTTATATTACCTTTACTTTATGGAATGAGATCAGAGGGGAAGGGTGCTTAGAGAGGGAAGGAGGCGCAAACAATCTTAGCCTTTGATTTTTTTGATCTAAGGCTCAGATTTACTGCATTATTGTTTCACTGCATCATAGTTTCAATGGATCATAGATTACTGCATCATACAGGTTGCATTTTACCCTTAAAATTGAAATTGCATCATAAGTTTCACTGTATCCTGACCCTCTGAACCGGACCCTTTATATGTATGTCATAAAATGTGGTTAAAAAGTAACTATCATAGTACACAAAGGTACAGTCTTAAACTGCGTTTTTTATGTCTGTGGACAATAAATTTAGGATGGAGGGAGTATAAAATATAGGTTTATATGAAATTAAAGATAAATTTTTATGTTTTATGCCCGGTTTAATAAACTTTTGAATAACAATTTTAATTCTATATTATTTTAAATATAATAAGATAAAAGACTAAAGATTAACAAGATGTGCCAGTTTAATGAAATTCGTAAAGTTTAATACACTAAATATATTTTGTATGAGAAAGTAAGATGCTTATGTGGCTGTCGAGATACTCTAAACCACACCCATCAATTATATTATATTTATATTTACTATATAAAATTCTATAAAATAAAATAAAATAAAATAAGATTTATATCTTAATAGTTAATTACCTTCATGTTGTTCCATGTAGGACTGTCAACTGCATAATTTGAATGTTCCTTTAACATCAATAACAAAAATAGGAAATAATTTATCAATTCGCATATCAAATAATATCTAATACGACAAAATGATCAGAGGAAAAGAAAACAAAAATAGAAGAGTCTTACAGGATTTTCATGGGTCAATTTCTCAGATCCATCGACAACTTGGTCGGAATGTGCTTGCTCCTCCATTAAGCAATAACATGAAAAAAAATAAAGATTAGTGATATACAAAATTTGAAGGTAATGTTTTTCATAATATTTGCAAGGCATGTGCTTCGATATTGAACTTCGATCTGTCGTCTTTCAACCAATGTTTTAAAAACCGGTTTTTTAGTTGGACCGGAAACCTCACCGGTTCCGGTCGGACTGGTTTCCCCATTTTTTATTTTATTTTTAAAATACCAATAAATAAATGTATATTTAACCTTAATATAAAAACACACATAAAACAACACTACAATCAAATAAATGTACCAAACACATACAATTCTTGACCAAAACTATACAATCTAATGTGAATACAAGTTTCATACTTCGAAACGAGTAAATGACATTACAAATCTAAACCTTAACTAGTTCAACATGAATACATGTCTTAATTTAAAGTTCAAACACATTAGTATCAATAAAAAAAAAAAAAAAGGTCCAAAACCGGTTCCGGTTCCAATTCCCGGTTTGACCGGCCGGTTTTCGGTCGGATCGGCGGTTCGCTACAGTAAAAAATTGGGCCCAAAACCAGTTTTATTTGGACCGGAAACCTCACTGGACCCGGTCGGAACCGGTTTTTTAAACATTGCTTTCAACCGTAATTTATTAGGAGCTATTCAAGACCCTTTCTAATATATACGTCGATAAATTATGTAGGATTTGGATATTCATGATACATATCCCTTAGGCATCAAATATGATATGTTCCCTAAAAGTTTGTAAAACTCAAATGAGTCACTTGTACTTAAATGTGTTTAAATATTTGATTCCTTACCTCCTTTTTTTTTTTTTTTTAAATCAATAATTAAACTAACTGATAGGACTCATGGTTGATTTTCTAAATGTACTAGTTAACAAGAATTTAACATTTCCTAAAATGATAATGAATCAGTATTATTGATCAATAAATTGAAGACAAAACGGATATTCTCGACTTACTTGAAACGATAATGCTTTCTCAAGCTCTTTGACGACTACTTCCATTGTTGGACGTTGGTCTTGAGTTTCAGCCACACACCGATATGCAATATTTACAAATATGTCTATAGAATCTTTAAAATTGTTGTCATCACTTTCTTGCTTAATCATAGGATCTATCATTTCCATTATTGTTTTATTACAGAAGCATCTGCGTGCCACATATGCGAGCCCATTTTCACTCTCCTTCATGTACATTTGATCGTTGGCACTCCTTCCACATAAAATTTCGAACAAAACTACTCCAAAAATATATACATCCGATTCTCTTTGTAACTTACCACTCTTGTGATATTCTGGATCAATGTAAGATGCACTGCCTCGAATTCTAGACAGATAAAGAGCATCTTGGTTCGGAGGAAGGAACAAAGAGTACCCAAAGTCAACAATCTTTGCCCCCAAATTCTCATATAAAGCAATTGAGACTATAGAGAAATTATGGTTTATCACCGTTTTTTCGTCTTCCATCTCATGATGTAGGTACTTCAATCCACATGCAACATCAAGGCATATTTTCAAACGTTTTGCCCAAGTAAGAATAGACTTGTCTCTGCGATTTATCAAATATTCAAAAAGGTATCCATTAGAAGCATCCTCAATGACAAGGATCTTCTCGAGACCATCATCACAAAATCCAAGTAGAGTGACTATGTTGCGATGCTTACAAGTTGTAAGCATTTCAATGTATGTAAAGAATATTTCTTCTCCTTCTTTGTCTTCTCTAGGAAGCAGGCGTTTTATACAGACAGTGGTGCGTCTCTTGGGTCGTTCAGTTTTATTTGTTTCTTCTACAGAGGCAAAATTCTCTTTATCCCAATGTTCAAGTTCAACTCTGTATAATTCATAGAAATCGGTTCCTCCATAGATGTATGTGTCAGAAAAGTTATCGGTGGCCAAAATTATATCATCGAGTCTAATCTTCAAGTGACTGAGTCGAGATTTCAAGTGTTCAAAGTTGTCTCTCTGCAACATTGTGACAAGGAGGGAAAAACAAAAGGCTGTTACTTGAAAAGAAATTGTGTCATAAGTCCCAAAAGAAATATAGAAACAACTCCTAAAATACCATGTCCATTTTGGGATGACATTATGATCGAACCAATGGATGCCTTTTTTTTTCCTTCTAATTTATATTATCTACTTTATTAATGTGGAGGAGCTCAATATATAATGTATGCAATTGATCATGGTTTTTGTGTACCGACAAACCATTTGATGAAATGCATATGAGACCAAATTGGTCTTCAATCACTTATTTCGTGAATAACCCATTTTTGTAACACAACCTTGATTGGATTTGCAATATTTCGGCCACATACAGACTGTTATTAGACAAGGCTGGTAATATTTTAACGAATTGTATATCTCTGTACGTATAACCATGTATGTCTGAAAGTTTATGACCCATTTTTGAAACAGTAACTACAATCTGCAATTTGTTGGTTATAGTTGATGAACCCTTATTAACTGAAAGTTGTTTGAAAGGATGACAAATCTCTATTATCGTGTAAGGCGGTCATTTATGTCATCATTCTATGACATGTTTAGATATTGTCTTTATAATCATGTAACAACATTTCTGATAAATATATGAACAATAATATCATCAATTTCACAGATGAATATATAAGCAAAAATAGGTGTTTCCTCACTTCAAAAAATTTTATGTGAGCACAAAACTTCACAACATGTTTTACATTTAGATATATTAACTGCAATCCATAACTTTTAGCAAGCAAAAGATGATGTGCAGATCTGTTTTGTTTAAAAGATAAAAATTATGAAAATTTCTGTTGGTATTTGAATGATTTTATCAAATATATGTCTGTAAATGTGTGAGCCTTTGGGAACGCACACATCGACATTGAGATATTGCTTATTTGCCTAAAGTTATTAATTATTAAGTTAAAAGTTAATAATTAAGTAACTAGAGGGATTAATTATGAAAATAATAAACTTGGGGACTAAGAAATTACCTATCTATAAATATACCTTTATAGATTAGGTATTATGTATCCCTAATTAATTTATATAATTAATCTCGTTCTCATCCCTTTGGTGATATACGTACGGAAAAACAAAAACCCCAAAAGGTGGCTTGAGAGTTTAGTGCGTACGGGAATTGAAAAAAAAAACCCAAGGTTTGGTTTGTGTTTTTCGTAAAGCACAAACAAGAAAAGTTTTTTTTTCTTTGGTTAATTCATCAAAGTATTCGGGTGAAGAAAGTCAAATTAGTTGACTAGATTGGCAAGTACTAGCATACAAGCATATTGACAAAGACGGTGTCGTGTACGTGACCAAAGAAAGATCTTACACTTAGATCTATAAGTTTTCTTGCAAATAATTCAAGGCAATAAGGTATAACTTAATCCAATTTAATTATTCCTATGTGATCCTATTTTCCTTTGCCATGTGTTGTTTGACAATCTGATTCAAGTTGTTTACCTATAGTAGTATCAGCCAAAACATAGGTTAATTTTTATTTTGGATTGAAAACATCAAAAATTGTGAGGGGATTAAGGGTTGGTTTAATAATAAAAAGATTTAATTTTTCATTCAATCTTTTTCTTGGATGATTTCGTAGGACGAAACAAAATATTAAAAAAAAAGAGAGATATGGCTCTTTGTGTTTCGGTCTAACAGGAAAGAAAAAGAAACCTAAAAAGGGGTTATTAGGTTGACGCAAAAAGACAAGTAAACAAATTAATTTTTGTTTTATTTTTCGATTAAATAAGTAAATATAAAGGTTTAGTTAAATTGTTAAAAACTAATTGGTTAAAAGTTAAAGGTTAATTAGTTTAAACCTTTATGTTTATAAAATTAAGGAGTTAATTTGAAACTAATCTACCTTGCAATATTTGATGTTTATAAATGTTACTTTTTTGCCATATTTAATTTTTATGCAAATTATGTTTGTAAAGTTACATGCATAACTTTATGGACATAATTAGATATATTGATATGTTAAGAAAATTAAAATTGAATTATTGACATAATATTAATTGTTAATTGATTATGTGCGACACCTAAAGATTTTGGATTAATAAAAAGTTATGTGTGATTTATTTGATATATGAATTGTTCACATATTGATAGCTTACGCAATCCAAACTTGTTTATTTGAACGGATGTATGTGGTCCGTTTCCTTAGAAACGGGAGTTATTCAATATGTGAACAATGACCATAGAGACTTTTTGTTTTAGGGCTCACCCAATTTGTTGCGTAGATTAATTCTTTATTTCATGTTATTATTTTTGTCAAAAGGTTTTTGAAAGAAATAAATTTTAATGTGACTAAAGAATTATGTAACGGAATTTATAAAACGTGTGATTGGTAATTCATGATTAAATGCACATCCTCAGTGTATAATTCCCAACTAGGCTCACCTACATAAAGGACGATGTCTAGGAAAGTTATGCGGATGTATTCTACTCCAAATGAGGTCAGGTTTTAAGAGATGCTTTGTCATCCCCTAACCTCACATGCTTTCCTGGTCATACCTTTTGTAGAGCTACCGAAAGGGTTTTATGATGACGATGGTACATTTGGTTATTATATACACTTGGTGTATAGGAATTAGGCAATCATAGAAACACGTTAAAAACCAGAAATAAAAACATTTTGTTTTTAAAACACCAAAATTATGTAACGAAGTTGTATGCATGCCTCTTCGTACATAAATATTTTGTCACCCATGGAATTAAGTCATATTGCTATCCATATTGCTTAGACAACTTGTACTTGCTCGTCATTCTGCGTGAGACGTGGGTGAAGGGTATCCAAGGTGGATTACCACTCATCGTGAGACGGTGGTGGACTATCTGCAGTCTTCAGTTGGACGACTTAAATCGGGGTATGCAGTGAGACTGTAAACGCCGATGGCAATAAGATGCGACGAAACATGATTAATGTCACGATCACCATTTTTGATGCTTGATCGAGCTATGACATTAAGTCCCATATTCTAGGAATTGCATTGGTAAATGCAATTACTGAACGTCACTTACCTTTTGAGTATCATTTAGTTCCTAGCAGATCAACTGATGGAACGGTGATATGTCATTTGGGTCCTAGACTTAACGGAAAGTAAACCATGGGTTTTACATTTTTGTTAAGAAATTTTATGTCGAAAGTACTAACAAGAACTTTCTTTCTGTTTTGTAGAAATGGCACAAAAATCTACTACCGATGAGATTTTAAATGAAACCAAAACAGCGTTAAGAAGCAATAAGCTTTCTGGACCAAACTTTAACGATTGGTATCGATCACTGAGAATTGTTCTAAGAGTGATGGAGAGACTTGATATCGTTACTGTAACACCCGCCAAATTAGGACTAGTAATTAGTGCCTAATCATATGTTAATACATGTAATTAGTTCTGTGTTAGGCTAATTAATGTATCGAATTATATATATTGTTGAATATATAAGAAAATGCGATTTGATTAAATCGTACGAGACTTAAATGGAATGTATTTCGATTCAATCAAATACGGACGTTGGTGACCTATTTTATTAAATAACGCTTTTATATCAAAAATATTATTATGATAATATTTCGTATTCACTCGTATCGTACAAACCGAACTTGCCCAATTTAAAATATTAAAACGCACAAACTAAATAAACCAACTTACATTTTATAACACAAATATAAATTAAATTGTGAAATATTTAAATAAAACATCGCGTAATAAATTGTATTTTAAAACTTATAATTAAAATGTAAATAGTTATTTAACGTTTAAACGACGGAGCAAACGAACACCACGCGGAACGCGGGGCGGGAAAACTGGAAAAGTGGGGATAACCCCCACCCCCCACTCAATCTTTCTCATTTCTCTTTTCTTTCTATCTCTCATCTCTTTCTTTTCTTCCTTTTCACCAAAACACCACAAATCACAAAAATCGCAAAATAACATCATGAAACGCAACCGAATCACCAATATTTTTAGAGATTCACGACCACCTCGCGACGATCTACAACGCTACCTTTCCGGATTTTCATTTCGGCAAATTGTAAGTTTCCGACAAAATCCCGAAATCTCTCGATTCTTAGTATTTTTCACTTGTGATTGTTTATATAACATATATATGTCCCTTACTAAGTATATAACACGATTTCATAGCTTAAAAACGAGTTTAAAACGGATTTTTGGTCGGAATTATCGTGACAGCCGGATTTCTGGGCTGGTGTTCATTCATGCGACACAAGCCTTGTGTCGCATGTTGTGTCGTATTTTGGCCCTTGTGTCGCATAAAATCCCTGTGTCGTACCTTATGTCGTACCCAATAATTATTGTCGCAAGTCTTGCGACACAACCACTATGTCGCAAACTCCATACGACACAATCACTATGTCGCTGTTGAATCAGCATCTCGCATCTATGCGACACAACCCTTGTGTCGTATAGATATTGTGTCGCACTCCTATGCGACACAACCCTTGTGTCGCATAAACACTTTTGTGTCGCATATTGTGTCGCAAAACACATAAAACTCAGATTTTTACTAAGTGTCGAGACTCGAAAATTATCACTCGATTTTACCCGAATTCAGATCCCAGATGCGTTTTTCGTCAAAGTAATATGGTAGAAATAAAAAATTTTCCAAGCTGACCTGGCAGCTCGACCCCAGCCACGGGCTCTGCCCCTTGGACCCCGCCAGGGGCTGCCGCCCCTTGGACCCCGCTACCAGGGGCGCTGCCCCCGGACCCCCGTACTTAGATTCCGTAACTGCTTCTAAAACACAATCGAAACACATTTTTCAAAGTAAAACGCCACGAAATTACAATAATAATAGTTGAGATTATTATTACAAATCCGTCACCAACGGGCCGTACATGTTTTCAAACACTTAACAAATCAACCAAATCGTAGTAATTTGGACATATATATAGTTGTGTAACAACTACAAGGGTGATCTTTTGAGATACCCAATCATGTTTATAACCATCGCGTGTCGTGGACACCCTCAGGTTACAAGTCTTTGGACTTCATACTCGGCTAATCAACTTACGTTTGTTTAAACGCTTTCAGACTCAGGTGAGTCTCATAGCCCCTCTTTTACTGTTTTACTCAGGGGTGTGATATATTGCTCAACTTTTACATATGAACGCAAGTACAAACCTTTCATATACTACATGAGTTTTTCGAAACTAATCATTTTAAAGTCCTCCGTCAGCATAGTTGTTAATACGTTGTAGCGTGAATATTAGTATATGGTACCATATAGGATTGACCCACCTCGTCCGGGTTAGCAAGCACTAACCGGGTAAACGGACGTACTAATATTTGGGAAGACGAATGTTGATTAGGCATTCGTGGAGGCACCTCGCCCGGAATTCTCTATAGGGGACCTGGCCCTCGAGTTAAGCTCAACTATGTGCTCATGACTGTATACACGATGACTATCATTTAATTGCTGGATGCAATTCATTATTTAATTGCTTGATGCAATTCATTATTTAAATCTTGCGGTTCATACTATATTAACTGATTTCAAACCTGTGAGCTCACCAGCTTTTAGCTGACCTTTTAGCATATATCGCAGGTACCAAGCAGTAGGATGTTTCTGCTTCAGGATTTTAGCTCGAGTCAGCATGCAGACGATTGAGATTTTCTTGCATTAGTATATTTTGTACAAGTACTTATGTACTGAAATCTCCTTTTATTTAAACTCGAGCTATGTAAAGCTTTAAATGTTGTAAACATTTCCATTATCAATATATTTTGTTAAAACGACGCATATAGAGTCGTTTACTATATATCTTTGTGCTTTGTTATTGATTAGTAACACCCAAATCAAGCTTCCGCAAATAATTAAATTTGGGGGTGTTACAGTTACTACACCTATGATCGTTGAGCCAAATGACACTGCTTCTCAAGCAGAGCGTGATCAGTATAAGGCAACTTATAAGGTTCACAATGAAGTTGCTTGTCTCATGCTAAGCAGTATGACTCCTGATGTAACACCCAGTATTTGGGTCTAGTTGTATTTAATATTTTCTGACTGTGAATTATTATTAAGTGTGTCAGAAAATAGGTGTGCTGTATTATTTGAAATAAATAGTGATAATAGTCGAATAATTTATTGTGACTAATAAATTATTGAGTGTTTTAATTTTATTTAGTTGACGGTAAAATAAAGTAATGTTTCCCCGTAAATGGTTTTTAAGTTCCAGACAATTATAAGTACGGGGAATGAAATCTAAACACTTGTAGTACACCTTTAAATGCTTGGGTCGGTCTCTTTTATCTATATACATACGTACGCATCATATATTATCATATATACATACATTATATGAGAAACCCTAGATTAACTCTTAAAATCACTTCCTTCCATCAAATTAATGATGCCAAATTCGAATTCAAGCTTCAAGATCAAAGGTTATCATCCTCTAATCATTCTAAACAACATGTAAGTCTCAATTTCTTGAAATTTATGAACCCTAAAATTTGGGTTCTTTGATGTTCTTGAGTATAATTCGAATTAAGGGTTTAGATTGGTGAAATTGATGTGAGATAAACTCACTAATGATGATAAGTAGCAAGATTCAAGCTAAAAGTTATTTTTGTTTAGTGTTCTTGAGGTTTGTGATGATTGAGATGAAATTAAGGCATGAAAGGATTATATAATTGTTAATTGATGTGTATTAAACTCATAAATGATGTTATTAGAACTTATTAATGATGATGAT
This sequence comes from Helichrysum umbraculigerum, assembly GCA_949592205.1. Taxonomy (NCBI): domain Eukaryota; kingdom Viridiplantae; phylum Streptophyta; class Magnoliopsida; order Asterales; family Asteraceae; genus Helichrysum; species Helichrysum umbraculigerum. The sequence continues at coordinate 13,361,450 of CATIUR010000002.1, read as the reverse complement.
TAACATCAATGAAGCTAGGGTTTATGAATTGATTGAGTGTTCTTGATATTGATAATAATTAAGATAAAAGTTGTTTGATTAATATAAAGTCGAAGCTTGTAATGATCATATAGTTGTTAGTTGATGATTATATGTGGATTATAATCTAAACCTAGTTTAGAAATGGTGAATTTGATATATGATCATTAATAAAGTTAAATGGTTTAGTTGATACATGATGATGATTAGTTGTATTCAAACTAAATTGTGTAAAGTTGATTAGGTGTTCATGGTGATTATGATTGATTCATGAAGATAATTATGAGGGGTTTGATTAATTGTTGATGTTAGACGTTATTAATCTTGTTAATGGGTTAATTATATTAGTTAACAATGATTAATGAGAATTAAGGTGATGAGGTGATTATAATGATTATAATGTTGATAAATGAATATGAAAGTATTAAGCTTATGCTAGTGGTATATGATGGATGAGTATGGTTAACATGAATTAAGTATGATCAATCCAATGGAAGTGATAAATTGATGATTGTGATTAGTTGAATAATTGGTTGTAATTACTTAAATAAGTTGTTTGATGTAAATACAATAATATGATGTTATATCCACATTGGAATAAGGGACTAATTTGTGTATCCTGTTGCATTCTCAGATGTGCAGAAGGCTCAGTGATATTAGACTACTGAGTGGATGGCTGAGGTATTTGGTGAGTGGATCTCTAATCCTCAGCGTAACTTGGTTGTAACAAGTTTGGTTACAACAAGTAACGTATTATTACTTTATCCGTTGCATTGATGATTATGTTGATAGTAATAATACTGTTGATATGTTGACTAGTTGAATATGTGACTTGTTGATTACGTGATCACTTGAGTTAATTGGCCTTCGGGCATCAGTTGTTAATGAGGCAACGAGTTGTTGAACTGTTGGTTGGGCTAGTTGGTTATCCAAAGTTTAACACACCTCCTGTGTTAGTTGAAGATAATCACTAGCTATCGGTCTCGTCCGTATGGCCATACGGATAGGTTGGGTAAGTGTTCTTGGGGAGCCTCCCGGGTTTATGGTTATCCCCAGAGCCGCGCCGATCCTCATTATGGTGTTGTTGATTAGTTGAATTGTTGCATTGTTGAACTGATGCATTGTTGATGTGTTGTATTGTGTACTAGCTTGTTTAGTGATAATTATTGTACACAAAGTTGTTGAGCTAAGTTAGGTTGTTGATTAGTTATCTGCTCACTTAGCGTTATGCTAATCCCCCACATTAACACTTCTTGCAGGTTTCGGTTTGAATAATGGGTGTGCAAGAAGTTGGGCTAGCAGGAATGTTTGACCACGAGGCAATACTCTAATAAGGGATTTGTATAATATAATGTTTTAAAGTGTTTCATATAACACCTCGGTTGAATAAATTATGTTTTGAAAATGTTGAATTTTATAAGTTGATAAAACGATGTAAATTATCACTATCTATTTGGACTTACGCTTCCGATTGACTATATTTAAATTAGTATAAATGAAGGGTGTTATACCTGAGTTATGTAAGCAATTCGAGAATAAATGGCCCGATCAGATGATCACTGAGCTGAGTGCATTGTATGAGAAACAAGCCGGCCTTGAGCTAAATGACTTGGTTCGAGATGTACGTGCATGTAAACATGTATCTGGAACACCAGTGGGGACTCATGTTCTAGTCATGAAAAGCTTGTTTGATCGCTTGGATAGAATGCAATACTCATATCATGACCCTGTGGCTGTAAGCATTGTCCTCAATTCTCTTTCACCGGAGTTTGATGAGTTTACACGCAGCTATAATATGCAGGGTATGAAAAAGTCAATTAACGAACTCCATGCTATGCTAGTGGAATTCGAAAAGAGCATTTCCAAGAATAAGGTGAAAGACAACCAAATCCTTGCGATTGGTGGTGGTCAGGCCCAGAAAAATAAGAAAAAGCAACCGCTACAAGCTAAGGGCAAAGTTGCAAAGCCTGGTAAAAATAAGCAAGCTATTGTTTATTTTTCCAAGCCTAAGCAAAACCCTCCAGCTAAAAAGGTGCAGATCGCTAAAGATGATGGGTGTCACCATTGTGGTCAGATTGGACACTGGAAGAGGAATTGTCCTAAGTATTTATCCGAGGTGCAAGAGAAGAAGAGAGTCGGCAATGCCGGATCTTCAGGTATCTTGACTATCGAATTATTTTCTTTCTCTAAAACAAATACTTGGGTATATGACACTGGTTGTGGTACCCATATTTGTAATACCTTGCAGGGGTTTAGAGCAAAGAAGAAGCTGAAGAATGGATCCTTGTATGTGTACGTCGGCAACGGCATACGTGTAGCAGTGGAAGCCATTGGAAGTTATGACTTACATTTACCCTCGGGCATAATTCTTGTATTAGACAATTGTCATTATGTTCCTTCTATTGTTAGGGGAATTGTTTCAGTTTCAGTATTGAAAGATTGTGGTTTTAAGAATTCATTTACAGATTTTGGTATTTCATTTTCAAAGAACAATGTTCATTATTTTAATAGTATTGCTATTAATGGAATATTTGAAATTGATTTGCATGATCGTCTTTCATATACTAATAATTCAATGTATAATATAAGCACTAAACGAGCCAAGTCCAACTTAGACTCATCCTACCTATGGCATTGTCGTCTTGCACACATAGGCAAACACCGTATCGAAAGGCTTCAACGTGAAGGGCTTTTGAAATCAAGTGATGATTCATTTGATAAATGTGAGTCTTGTGTATCGGGCAAAATGGCGAGGAAACCCTTCTCTCATGAGAATCAAAGGGCGACCGACCTACTAGGAATCATACGTAGTGATGTATGTGGTCCCTTTAGGCATATGTCTAGGAAAGGAGCTTACTACTTCGTAACATTTACGGATGATTTCAGCCGTTATGGTTATGTTTATTTACTTAAACATAAACATGAGGTGTTTGAAACATTCAAGGTGTTTCAAAACGAGGTAGAAAATAAACTAGGAAAAACCATCAAGATTCTCCGATCGGATCGAGGTGGTGAATACTTAAGCCTAGAGTTTAAGGATCATCTACAAGCGCGTGGAATTGTCCAACAGCTTACTCCTCCCTATACACCACAACATAATGGTGTATCGGAAAGGAGAAATCGAACCTTGCTTGACATGGTACGATCTATGATGAACCTTACAACTTTACCATTATCTTTTTGGGATTATGCCTTAGAGACTGCTGTACGCATTCTCAACATGGTTCTCACTAAGAAGGTTGATAAGACACCATATGAAATATGGCATGGGAAAACCCCTAATCTGTCTTACTTAAAGGTCTGGGGATGTGAGGCACTCGTTAAACGCGATGCGCCTGACAAACTCGAACAAAGATCTATTAAGTGTATTTTCGTAGGATACCCAACGGAAACGATGGGTTACTACTTCTATAATCCTTCTGAAAATACTGTGAAAATTGCTCGGTATGCTGAGTTTTTCGAAACCAGGCTTATCGGTGATGGAAACAGTGGGAGGGTTGTGGAACTTGACGAGGTTCAAGAGGAAGATACATCACCTTCTACTCATACTGGCAATCAACAATTTGGGGGGGATAGAATTGAGCCTCAAGTCATGCCTCAATCTGATCCTCAAGTGGCGATTGAGCCTCATGATATGCCTCAGTCTCAAGCTCAAATTGCTGATGTTCCGATTCGTAGGTCCGAAAGGACAGTACGTGCACCTAATAGATTGAACTTAAATGTTAATCTAGAGGAGGATGGCGTATCCGGGATTCTTGATGAACCTCGAACCTTGAAAGCTGCATTATCAGGTCCTAATGCTGAAAAATGGCTTCAAGCTACGAATATGGAGATGCAATTCATGAAAGACAACGAATTTTGGGATTTGGTGGATAAACCCCAAAATGCTAAAACTGTCGATTGCAAATGGCTCTTTAAAATAAAGACCAACATGGATGGCAACATACACATCTATAAAGCTCGTCTTGTGGCAAAAGGATTTACTCAAGTTTATGGTATAGACTATGAAGAAACCTTTTCCCCAGTGGCAGACATTAGGGCTATTAGAATTCTCTTAGCCATAGCGGCGTTCTATGACTATGAGATATGGCAAATGGATGTCAAGACAGCCTTCCTGAATGGTTATCTAGATGAAGACGTCTATATGAATCAGCCATAAGGTTTTATTGATCCATTACATCCCAACAAAGTATGCAAGCTTAAAAAATCCATTTATGGACTTAAGCAAGCATCAAGGAGTTGGAATAAAAGATTTGATGAAGAAATCAAAAGGTTTGGTTTCGTTCAGAATCTTGATGAGCCATGTGTATATCAAAAAGCCAGTGGGAGTAATGTTACTTTTCTAGTCTTATATGTAGATGACATATTGCTAATGGGAAACAACATTCCAATGCTTGAAGATGTAAAATCTTATCTTGGAAAATGTTTTGCCATGAAAGACTTAGGAGAGGCAACATTTATTTTGGGAATCAAGATCTCAAGAGATAGATCTAAGCGGTTGATAGAGTTAAGTCAAAATGCTTACATTGATAAAATACTGAAGCGTTTTAGTATGGAAAATTCTAAGCGTGGGTATTTACCAATGCAAGATGGACTTAAACTTAGCATCAAGGATTGTGCTTCTACACCTCAAGAGGTGGAACGTATGCAAAGGATACCTTATGCTTCGGCAATAGGGTCTATTATGTATGCGGTAAGATGCACAAGACCTGATGTTGCTTTTGCTCAAAACGTTGTTAGCAGGTTTCAACAGAATCCAGGCGAAAGACACTGGATTGCTGTAAAGAACATACTGAAGTACCTTAGGGCTACTAAAGATATGGTTCTAGTGTATGGTGGAAATTCTGAGGCTGAACTAAAAGTTACTGGTTATTGTGACGCCGGATTTCAAACTGACCATGATGACACCTGTAACACCCTGAAATTGGGCCCAGTAGAATCAGGTATTTATTTAAATTTAAATACGTACATTTAATTGTTTGATTATGTTTGATTGTGAAATTAATAGGTAAACAAGTCTCAGGAGATATTGTGACTATTAAAATATTATTTGTTTTAAATAATCTTAGACGACGATAAAATAAAATAACTTTCTCGCAATTAGTATTTAGGTTCCAGATAATAGATCAAAGAGGAGTATAATATGGTACTGTGATTAAGTGAGTTGGGCTTTAATAAATGAGGAGGCCGATCATATTTTCCCCAAATTTCATTTCCTCTCTAGTTTAAAACCTAACTCAAATACTACTCAAAAATCCTTACCAAATCAAAAGATCATACAAATTGCTTGATGATTGAAGCTTGTAATCACTAAGATAATCATCCTCATCATCCCATTCTTGATTCCTCTCTATCTTGTAAGTTATATTTATATATATAATGAGTTTTAGGTAAATTATTGATTATTATGATTGGAAGTTTGATGAGTTAATTTAGTGCTTGTATATCGATTGATGATGATGATTAAACTTCTTGCACTCGATTTAGTGATAAAAACATAATTGTTCTTGAGTTTTGGTTTGAAGATGTATAAGTTAGGTTATAAGTGATTTTGATGTTTGATGTTGAATTGTTGTTTGAATCATAGTTGTATGATGTTATTAGGTGTTATTGTACATAGAAATCGGTAAAAATCTGAGTTACAAGTTGAGTTTGGTCGATTTTGTGGTTTTGGTTCGTGCTGTGTAATTGCAGGTTTGAACATCTACTGAAAAATTGAGGAATGCGATCCTGCATCATTGACCGGATCGCGTTGCCATGTGTTACTTGGTTACCGCGTATTTTGTTCTTATAAACGCGATCCTGAATCCTCTTACCCGGATCGCGTTGATCAGTAGAATGTTGAGTTCGTTTGGATTTGTTCTTGCGAACGCGATCCAAGCCCTTTTTCCGGATCGCGTTCCACAGTGTATTTTGGTGACAGAATATTTTCCTTAAGAGGAACGCGATCCCAACCCAATTGTCTGGATCGCGTTTGTCTTTGTAATTTTGAAGATTTTGATATTTTGTGAACTTATATGAATCTACCACTTATATTATTTAATTATCGATATTTCTTGATTATTAATGTATGTAATTGAGTATAGTCATAATTAATTATGAGACGAGTTATTAATTTGTGTTTTAATTGTGTGTACAGAGACACCGAAGACTCAATAAAATAAGACTTTTGAGTTTGGAGACGGAGACTAACATGTGAGTGGACTTTGATCTCTCGCTATGTTTGGTGATCACTTATGTGGTTACTTCAAATGTTATTTGTGCATTCTTGTGTTACGGCATATTGTGAACTAGAAGCAAGTGTTAAGAAAACCTTTGGTGATTGTGTTAAAGAGGTCAATTTTGTTGGACGTTTTGCTACAGGTTAGTCAAAACGAGAGTTGTGAACATGTGTTGTGAATAGAGCTTGTGTTGACTAAAGGTAGCAAATCGTTATCGGTTAACCACTGTATTGGCCTGCAGTCGGTGTAAGTGTCGCTTGGTGGGCCACCGCGGCTGAGGGTGCCACAAGGGCCACCGATCCTCTAGTGATGTTGTGTCATTGTGTTAATTGTTGTAGACTCATGGTGTTAAACTAAGTGTAGTGTTAGTGATGAGTTAACTCACTTAGCTTCGTGCTAATCCCTCGTTGTTTACTCCTTGCAGGTTAATATATATATTTTGTTAAGGGCGGGTCTCGGAGTAAATTGAAGGAGTGTTCGACAACAATAGAACTCTGATGACTTTTGTACTACTTTAAATGTTTTGTTAAAGTAACGCCCATCTAATTATGTAGTTATATAACGAAATACTTATGTAAAGGATTATGTATAATTTGGTTAATCCAGGTATATATATATGTATGGGATATTGCTTCCGCGATGTTTAAAAAAAAATGATCTAAATTCGGGGCGTTATAAGTTGGTATCAGAGCTTAGATTTGGGCGAATTGAACAACTTAGAGTGTTTAATCCCAAATCTAGTGTCGAGTTGTCAAACATTCCGGGTTGTGGGATTGGCTATAGTGTGAAATGTGTTAGTAAGTTAGTACTAACAATTAACAAGTGTTGAGATGTGTTTTGATGACAGATGGCAGAAAATGAGCAACCACCCCGTACTCTCTATAATGTTTCGACTGTTCACGCCGCTCAAGAAGACGAGGATCATAATGGTACTTCGAACCCGGCAAATACAGAAGTTGAAACTAGTCAAGATTATATACTAAGATTAGAGAACCGTGTAGTTGAACTTGAGAGAGAACGTGCAGGGTCATCTCAAAGGTCCATTCCTATTTACTCGCATGTTGCTACTACTACCCCTTCCATTACTGCTTCTACTCGGATTCCGGTAACTTTTCCTCATGTTTCACAACAACAGCAGCAGGGTTATGATTTTCAGACATCATTTCCGTTTCCTTCTTTTGGATCAATTGGTTATCAAGCACCTTTGTTTCCACCATTCCAGATGCTGAAGAAAGGATGTTCTCTCAAAACCTTCATGTCTAGTAAACCATCCTCTTACTCTGGAAGTCCCGATCCTACGGTTACCTTAGACTGGTTGCGTGATGTGGAAAGAAAGTTAGAGGTTTGTCACTGTGATGAGGAAGACAAAGTTCCCTATACTGTCCAATTTTTAAAAGGTGAAGCTATGTCGTGGTGGGATTCGATAACTGCCCATTTCACTCCACAACAAAGGAGTTCTATTAAATGGCAGGATTTTCATGCAGAGGTATGCAAACAGTTCTGTTCGGAATATAATCTTGATCGTGTCAGACAGGAATTTATGGATTTAAGAAAGACTGATGAGATGTCAATCGATGAGCTTATCCGATAATTTTCTGAGAAATTAAGATTTGTGCAACAGTGGGTCACGACTGAAAGAAATAAAATTAGTCATTTTGTGAAAACCTTACCACCAGATTACCGTACCATGGTGCGATTAGCTAGTAGTATTTCTCAGGCTTTTGAGTGGGCACGATCCGTGGATAGTGACGTTATGGCTAGGAGGTTGCAAAATAAAGAAAGGTATGCACAGAAACCGAAGAGTGATTCTTCTGGTAAAGGAAAACAAAGATGGCAACATTCCCAATCAAACAAGAAAACTAGTTATGGTGGTGTTTCGATGGATAATTCGTATTGTGCAAGATGTCGATCAAAACATACTGGACCTTGTTCTATTCGGACATCTAGGTGTATGAAATGTGGGGTGTTGGGTCATAATGCGATTGATTGTACTTATCCAAATAATGTATGTTGGATGTGTCACAAAGAGGGACATCGAGCGGGTGATTGTCCTGATGCAAGGAAGCAGGGTACGGGTACGGCTAGAGGTTCCTCATCTTCTGGCCAGAAAAGGAAGAATCCACCAGCTGCTACGGGTCGAGCTTTCCGAATGACCGTGGATGATGCTGTGCTTATTGATGACGTGATTACTGGTACTTTCCTTGTTAACTCTGTACCAGCCCGTGTATTATTTGATTCTGGAGCAAATTGCTCGTTTATATCTGTGCAATTTTGTGATAAACTGAAATTGATGCCCTCTGTGATTTCTAATCCCTTAGAAGTTGAGGTAGCTGATGGTAAGACAGTTCCTGTTACCACATCGGTAGCCGGAGCTAGTATATTAATAGAGGATCATGAATTTCCAGTTTCTTTCCTATTGATGCAAATCCCTAGTTTTGATGTGGTTCTTGGTATGGACTGGCTGAGTCAAAACAAAGCCGACATCTCTTGTCATAAGAAGTTAATAAAAATCCCCGTTTCCAATCTATCTTATGTTGTGGCACGTGGGGAACGTTCTAAGGGTAGTATTCCAGTAATATCCATGATAAAGGCTAGGAAGTCTTTAGTTAATGGTTGTGAATCCTTTGTGGCCTATGTTGTAGATGTCAAAGTAGAAAAGAAATCCATCTCCGATATTCGGGTGGTTTCTGAATATTCGGACGTGTTTCCGGATGAATTGCCTGGTCTTCCCCCTGTAAGAGATGTAGAATACCAAATTGATTTAATTCCTGGTTCGTCTCCAGTAGCAAGGGCTCCTTATAGATTAGCTCCTTCCGAAATCCGTGAAATGATGGGGCCAATTCAGGAATTGCTAGATAAGGGATTTATAGGCCGAGTTCATCGCCATGGGGTGCTCCCGTGTTATTTGTGAAGAAGAAAGATGGCACTCTCCGTATGTGCATCGATTATCGGGAATTAAATAAGAGGACAGTGAAAAACAAATACCCGTTGCCCAGAATTGATGAACTGTTTGATCAATTACAAGGATCCTCATACTTTTCAAAAATTGATTTGAGATCGGGATATCATCAAGTCCGAGTTCGTGAGGAAGATATTCCTAAAACCGCTTTTCGCACAAGGTATGGTCACTATGAGTTTTTGGTTATGCCGTTTGGGTTAACGAATGCTCCTGCAATCTTTATGGATTTAATGAATCGGGTGTGTCGTCCCTATCTTGACCAGTTTGTGATTGTGTTTATCGACGATATTTTGATTTATTCTAAGTCTGAAGCGGATCATGAAATGCATCTGAGATTGGTACTTGAAACTTTGAAAAGAGAGCAACTTTATGCAAAGTTTTCGAAATGCGAGTTTTGGTTACGTGAGGTGCAGTTTTTGGGGCATATCATTTGCAAAGACGGGGTTAGAGTGGATCCATCTAAAGTGAAAGCTGTTATGAATTGGAACGCGCCTAAGTCTCCTTCAGAAATTAAGAGTTTCCTTGGATTAGCAGGATACTACAGAAAGTTTATCAAATATTTTTCCAAAATTGCGAGTTCATTGACTAAGTTAACTCGGAAGGATGTGAAATTTCAGTGGACCGAACAACAAGAGACAGCTTTTCAGACATTGAAGCAATTATTGTGCCAAGCCCCTGTTTTGACGTTACCTGATGGGTCGGATGATTTCATTGTATATTGTGATGCATCGCATACCGGATTAGGTGGTGTTTTAATGCAAAGAGATCGTGTAATTGCGTATGCTTCTAGACAGCTTAAACCACGTGAAAAGAATTATCCGACACATGATTTGGAGCTTGCGGCTGTAATTTTTGCCTTGAAGATTTGGAGACATTATTTGTATGGTACGAAATGTGTAATTTGCACGGATCATAAAAGCCTTCAGTACATGTTTTCGCAAAAAGAATTGAATATGCGTCAGAGGCGGTGGTTAGAATTGATTAAAGATTATGATTGCGAGATCCGTTATCACCCGGGTAAAGCTAATGTGGTTGCGGATGCATTGAGTCGAAATATATCTAGTGACAAGATTTGTTTTATGCGATTAGAGGTGTCCTCTGATTTGATTTCTCAGCTAAAAGTCGCACAGATTGAAGCTTTATTGGATGATAATTTGAAATCTGAGATCATGTTGAAACGAAAGGATTTGTTAGTTGATGATTCACGTGGGTTGAAAACTTTTCAGTCTCGGGTTTGGGTTCCGTTAATTGGTGGACTTCGTGAGTTGATTTTGACGGAGGTTCATAAATCGAGATTATCTATTCATCCCGGTAGTACAAAAATGTATAACGATTTGAAACCTCTCTATTGGTGGCCAACAATGAAAACGGATGTAGCAAGATTCGTGGAAGCATGTCATATTTGTTCCCAAGTAAAAGCCGAGCATCAAAAGCCTTATGGTTCGTTGAAACAATTGGAGATACCCGAGTGGAAATGGGAACACATCACTATGGATTTTGTCACCAAGTTACCACGTACGCAGAAGGGCAACGATATGATTTGGATTGTTGTTGATCGTTTAACTAAAAGCGCCCATTTTCTTGCGACCAGTGAAACCGCTTCTTTGACCCGTTTGGCTCAATTGTATATTAATGAGATTGTATCGAGGCACGGAATTCCATTATCTATTGTGTCAGATCGAGATTCCAGATTTGTGTCAGGCTTTTGGCAGAATCTTCAGAAAGAATTAGGTACTCGAGGTAATCTTAGTACTGCATATCATCCTCAGACAGATGGACAGTCAGAAAGAACCATTCAGACTCTCGAGGATATGTTGAGGGCATGCATTTTGGAGTATGGGGGTTCGTGGGACTCTCACTTACCTTTGGTGGAATTTGCGTATAATAATTCGTATCATTCGAGTATTGGTATGCCTATGAGATGCTTTACGGACGTCGTTGTCGAACGCCGACTTGTTGGTTAGAGGCAGGAGAAAAACAGTTTGCGGGTCCAGATGTTGTTCAGATTACGGCCGATAAAGTTGCTATAGCTCGCGAGAAATTGAAAGCCGCCAGAGATAGACAGAAACAGTATGCTGATCCGCGTCGTCGACCAGTTAATTTTGTCGAAGGTGAATTGGTTTATTTAAAAGTGTCACCTTGGAAGGGCGTGATTCGTTTTGGTAAGCGTGGAAAATTGGCTCCGAGGTTTATAGGTCCATTCAAAATTCGCCAAGTAGTTAATGACCAAACCGTGGCCTTAGACCTTCCTTCTGAATTAAGTGGTATTCACGACACCTTTAATGTTTGCTATGTGCGGAAATGTAATGTGGAGGATCCAACCCAAATCCTTCCGTTACAAGATCTTAGAGTTGACCAAGGTCAGAAATTAGTAGAAGAGCCCATTGAGTTAGTTGATAGAAAGGTGACTAAATTACGCAAGAAGGAGATACCTATGGTTCTAGTGAAATGGAAACATAGTTTGGGAGAAAATCTTACTTGGGAGACCGAGTCGAGTATGAGGGGCCGTTACCCTAGTTTGTTCGAGTCTAGTTAGATTCCGGGGACGAAATCTTTTAAGGAGGGAAGATTTGTAACACCCTGAAATTGGGCCCAGTAGAATCAGGTATTTATTTAAATTTAAATACGTACATTTAATTGTTTGATTATGTTTGATTGTGAAATTAATAGGTAAACAAGTCTCAGGAGATATTGTGACTATTAAAATATTATTTGTTTTAAATAATCTTAGACGACGGTAAAATAAAATAACTTTCTCGCAATTAGTATTTAGGTTCCAGACAATAGATCAAAGAGGAGTATAATATGGTACTGTGATTAAGTGAGTTGGGCTTTAATAAATGAGGAGGCCGATCATATTTTCCCCAAATTTCATTTCCTCTCTAGTTTAAAACCTAACTCAAATACTACTCCAAAAATCCTTACCAAATCAAAAGATCATACAAATTGCTTGATGATTGAAGCTTGTAATCACTAAGATAATCATCCTCATCATCCCATTCTTGATTCCTCTCTATCTTGTAAGTTATATTTATATATATAATGAGTTTTAGGTAAATTATTGATTATTATGATTGGAAGTTTGATGAGTTAATTTAGTGCTTGTATATCGATTGATGATGATGATTAAACTTCTTGCACTCGATTTAGTGATAAAAACATAATTGTTCTTGAGTTTTGGTTTGAAGATGTATAAGTTAGGTTATAAGTGATTTTGATGTTTGATGTTGAATTGTTGTTTGAATCATAGTTGTATGATGTTATTAGGTGTTATTGTACATAGAAATCGGTAAAAATCTGAGTTACAAGTTGAGTTTGGTCGATTTTGTGGTTTTGGTTCGTGCTGTGTAATTGCAGGTTTGAACCTCTGCTGAAAAATTGAGGAACGCGATCCTGCATCATTGACCGGATCGCGTTGCCATGTGTTACTTGGTTACCGCGTATTTTGTTCTTATAAACGCGATCCTGAATCCTCTTACCCGGATCGCGTTGATCAGTAGAATGTTGAGTTCGTTTGGATTTGTTCTTGCGAACGCGATCCAAGCCCTTTTTCCGGATCGCGTTCCACAGTGTATTTTGGTGACAGAATATTTTCCTTAAGAGGAACGCGATCCCAACCCAATTGTCTGGATCGCGTTTGTCTTTGTAATTTTGAAGATTTTGATATTTTGTGAACTTATATGAATCTACCACTTATATTATTTAATTATCGATATTTCTTGATTATTAATGTATGTAATTGAGTATAGTCATAATTAATTATGAGACGAGTTATTAATTTGTGTTTTAATTGTGTGTACAGAGACACCGAAGACTCAATAAAATAAGACTTTTGAGTTTGGAGACGGAGACTAACATGTGAGTGGACTTTGATCTCTCGCTATGTTTGGTGATCACTTATGTGGTTACTTCAAATGTTATTTGTGCATTCTTGTGTTACGGCATATTGTGAACTAGAAGCAAGTGTTAAGAAAACCTTTGGTGATTGTGTTAAAGAGGTCAATTTTGTTGGACGTTTTGCTACAGGTTAGTCAAAACGAGAGTTGTGAACATGTGTTGTGAATAGAGCTTGTGTTGACTAAAGGTAGCAAATCGTTATCGGTTAACCACTGTATTGGCCTGCAGTCGGTGTAAGTGTCGCTTGGTGGGCCACCGCGGCTGAGGGTGCCACAAGGGCCACCGATCCTCTAGTGATGTTGTGTCATTGTGTTAATTGTTGTAGACTCATGGTGTTAAACTAAGTGTAGTGTTAGTGATGAGTTAACTCACTTAGCTTCGTGCTAATCCCTCGTTGTTTACTCCTTGCAGGTTAATATATATATTTTGTTAAGGGCGGGTCTCGGAGTAAATTGAAGGAGTGTTCGACAACAATAGAACTCTGATGACTTTTGTACTACTTTAAATGTTTTGTTAAAGTAACGCCCATCTAATTATGTAGTTATATAACGAAATACTTATGTAAAGGATTATGTATAATTTGGTTAATCCAGGTATATATATATGTATGGGATATTGCTTCCGCGATGTTTAAAAAAAATGATCTAAATTCGGGGCGTTATAACACCAAATCTCAAACTGGATATGTGTTCACCATGAATGGAGGAGCTGTTGTTTGGAAAAGCAAGAAGCAATCCACTACAGCCATGTCTGCAACAGAATCAGAGTACATAGCAGCTGCTGAAGCTGCAATGGAAGCTGTTTGGATCCGGAAATTTATTTCTGGACTTGGTGTTGTTCCCACAGCCAAGTCTCCTATGGATATGTATTGTGACAATACTGGTGCAATTATCATAGCCAACGAACCTGGTGTTCAGAAAGGAGCTAGACACTTTTAGAGGAAATTTCACTATGTTCGTGAGCAAGTCAATTAAGGTGAAATTCAAGTACTCAAAGTTCACACGGATGATAACTTAGCAGATCCCTTTACGAAGGCTTTGCCAAAGACGAAGCTAACTCATTTAATTGAGGGCATAGGACTTCGTTTGTCTAGTAATCATATGTAAATCCGTGAATTTAGTATTTGGATATGTGGATGAAATAAACAATTTTATTTATTAATGAAATTTTTATTGTAATATTTTAATTTCATAAATCCTATTTTTCATGTTTTATCCTTGAATAATGTTGTGTAATATTATTCTAAATATCCGTTGTCGGTCGATCATATGAGAATATGATTGAATTAAGACAATATCTGAGTGCTTAGTCAGCTTGGCTTACTAACTCACATGATATTCATTCTGATGCATATTGGATTATCCCACATGAATTATTACTTATGGATCTTTGTCATTAAGTATAATTCATAAAGTTTGTTGTCCTTAGACTTGGGATGCAAGTTGCTACTAATGTACGTAGTGCATTATTTGATCATAGTCAATACTACTCCTGGATAAGGGTGGCAAAAAGGCTATTTTTGGTAATGTTGCGAAATACGATGACTACCAGTTGTATTCAATAAAGGATTTGTTCCTTCAGTGAAAACTGAAGTTAGATACTTACTGGGCCACTCATGAATACTTAAGATGTTTGTCTGGCCAGACCCTAATAAGTCTAGAACTGTCTCGACTGTATTCGGTAATCTTAAGTGATTCGCGAAATGAGAAACAGAAGTTAAAATGGAATGACCTTGATCCATCTCCAAGTTTTGACTTGAGTATCTGTAACAAAAGGATATAAACTGAACATAGACTCACAGTGACTTTGGTGAAACTTCACTTGTGCATTTATGGGAGCATTGATATGTTGCTAGACATTAATCAATGTTATCATATTTGTTTGAAAATTATTCAAAAGTGGGAGCTGTTGGTATTTGAATGATTTTATCAAATATGTGTCTGTAAATGTGTGAGCCTTTGGGAACGCACACATCGACATTGAGATATTGCTTATTTGCCTAAAGTTATTAATTATTAAGTTAAAAGTTAATAATTAAGTAACTAGAGGGATTAATTATGAAAATAATAAACTTGGGGACTAAGAAATTACCTATCTATAAATATACCTTTATAGATTAGGTATTATGTATCCCTAATTAATTTATATAATTAATCTCGTTCTCATCCCTTTGGTGATATACGTACGGAAAAACAAAAACCCCAAAAGGTGGCTTGAGAGTTTAGTGCGTACGGGAATTGAAAAAAAAAAACCCAAGGTTTGGTTTGTGTTTTTCGTAAAGCACAAACAAGAAAAGTTTTTTTTTCTTTGGTTAATTCATCAAAGTATTCGGGTGAAGAAAGTCAAATTAGTTGACTA
This sequence comes from Helichrysum umbraculigerum, assembly GCA_949592205.1. NCBI lineage: Eukaryota > Viridiplantae > Streptophyta > Magnoliopsida > Asterales > Asteraceae > Helichrysum > Helichrysum umbraculigerum. The sequence continues at coordinate 13,345,997 of CATIUR010000002.1, read as the reverse complement.
GATTGGTAAGTACTAGCATACAAGCATATTGACAAAGACGGTGTCGTGTACGTGACCAAAGAAAGATCTTACACTTAGATCTATAAGTTTTCTTGCAAATAATTCAAGGCAATAAGGTATAACTTAATCCAATTTAATTATTCCTATGTGATCCTATTTTCCGCTGCCATGTGTTGTTTGACAATCTGATTCAAGTTGTTTACCTATAATTTCCTCTGTGAAGATTTAGTAACTTTTTGACAGTAATCATGACTTTGATTTAGGTGAGTTAGAGGGTCAGGGTTTTTGATTTAGGTGATATTTGGGTTTCGTTATGTAAACAAAATCCTGACTTCGATTTACAAGCTTATAAACTTTTAATTTGTGCTTTTAATGTTCTTAAAGCATCCACATTAAGGGTATTGATACCCTGAGTGTTGGAAAAAACGGTCTCCAAGATTCTCCAACAATTCAGCCAATTAAAACGGTAAAGAAATATGAATACAAGAATGTACGTGGAAATTCCAAAACTGGAGAAAAATCACGGTCTTCCAAAGAGAAAAGATTTCACTCTATGAAAAATTATTACAATCACATAGTCTAATCTCTTAAGCCACTGCCCAACCAACACTCACACCTTCCAAAGACTTGACTCTCATCTTTAGACACTCTAACACAAAGGGAGAAAGAAAGAATCAAATACTTATAGAAATGTTGATTTGGTGCATGCACTTTAAAACTAAGGTTTAGCCCTCCTTTTACAACCAAGGAGTCACCATTTCTTTTGCTTCTTCAACCAATTTGTAACATCCCAAAAACTTAAGGTATTAACAATATTAATAATGCTATTAATATTCTTATTGTGTTAAATTATCATGTATACGAATTAAATAAAAAGTTTTATGACACTAATTATTGGGTCTAATGACTTAGATGATAAAAGACTAGCAGGACTACTGGGGTAAATACCTGTAAGAACACTAAATAATAGATATATATCACATACAAACATGTGCACTCGTTACAATAAAAATGCTAGTTGTTCACACTTTTATTCTTCATAATTTAAAAAAGTGTGAACGTTTTGTTAAATTTCTCACACTTATAGATGTGTATAAATTCATAACATTTATAAGCGTGATATATCATCACATTTTCACATATAAAAGTGTAAGAAAAAAAAGTTCACACTTATTAATGTGTATAAACATACATTTGATCACACTTGAAATTGTAAAGTAAAGTTGTCACACCTCATTTCCTCACACAAAAGAAGTGTGAACAAATTGAGTGACACAAATTTAGTTTAACACTTTTAGGTGTGATTAAATTTATATTTGTACACACCAATAAGTGTGAACTTTTTTTTTCATACACTTGTATGTGTGAGAATGTGATGATTTTTCACCCTTAATTAATGTTAAAAATTTATACACATATATAAATAAGTATGAAAAATTGAAAAAAAAAGTTCACACTTTTTAAAAGTGTGTAGAAAAAAATGTGAACAAATAACTTTTTTGTTATAGTGACACTCTAGTTTCTTCAAGAACTTGTCCAAGAGTTTCGGGAGAAAGCTAGAGAACGTGAGGGGGAGGGAGCGAGAGGAGAAGGGATTCAATTGTGCATCATTAAATTGAACACTAATCACTAACCTTCATTCTTACTCAAGGTAATCCCTTACTTGTAAGAAATTTGATAGAAATGGGGGTTTGGGGTAGAAGTGATGAAAATAGATGAATTAAGCTATGGGTTTGATTGTTAGAGTGATATTATGTTTCTAGAATTCAATAATCATGATTATAAGGAAGTATTTCTAGTATAATTGTTGATCTCACTGTATAAGTATGATTTTAAATAAAATGGTTTATGGTGAACTTGTATAAAAGGAAGATATAATTCATAAATTGTTAGTTGAAACGAGTTAAATTGTAATTACTATTTATGTTAAAGTATTGTAAGATTAATTAAGTTATAGATTGAATTATGCTATAAATTGACTAAATTTGACTAGTTTGACTCTAAAAGTCAAACTGGTCAAATTAGAAGAGAGAATAGAGTAAGGATGAGAAAAATGGAATGTAATGTTGTTAGAAGTATAAATATGTTGTTAAATATGGTTATGTGATCATATAGGTGAAAAAGGATCAACGAGCTTAATTGGAAATCGTTCAAAGTAAACATTCCCCAAGGTGAGTAAATCGGACTTTTAAAGGGTGTATATATATACATTCGGATTGTCTCCGGGCAAGCGATTATATATATATATATATATATATATATATATGGTATGAAATGTACACTTGTTTAGGAGAAAGATTAAATCTCAAACTAGTGAAGGTTCAAAGGAAAGGACATTAATGTGTGTATCATGTAATGTATTTTAGTTGGGAGAAAGACCCAATCCCAATAATTTCAAAAGTTAAATGACTAAAAAAAAAGGTAGTCACGTGGATCCATTAAGACTTGCCCAATAAATGTGAATGTAAAGAGTGTATGTTACTCACTAAGTTTTATACTTACCCTATTATGTTAAATGTCATGTTATAGGATCAAGTAGTGGTAAGCTAGAGGATAAAAGGCAAAGCAAAGACAAACTAGAAGGTTTTGATGGACATGTGCATTTGAAGGTAGCTTGCACTATTACTCACTAAGTTTTATACTTACCCTATTATGTTAAATGTCGTGTTATAGGATCAAGTAGTGGGAAGCTAGAGGATAAAGGCAAAGCAAAGACAAACTAGAAGGTTTTGGTGGACATGTGCATTTGAAGGTAGTTTGCAAGTGCGTTATCTAGTTATCTCATATTCTATGTTTTGGTTATCACACTTGTATACACTGCCCATAAATGTATTTTAGAAAATGTTGGTGAGTCTAAGTCAAACTTATGGTTTTTAAAGCAGTAATGTGTGGATAATATGTACAAAGGTGAGTAATGTATATTGTGGATTGGAATATGTATGAAAATGAAATGCATGTTGTGTTTGTTTAGATAAAATGCTCAAGTTTGAAGTTTTATGAAAATATGGAAAATGTCAAAGGATATGAGTTTGAATGGTTAAACCAAAGTGTTTAGTAGCTTTGGAACGGTCAAACTGGTATTGGGTTGCAATTACCCAAAATGTTTGATTATGGGTCAAAACGGTTCAAATGTTCTAAGTGTCAAAACGGGTCATTTTGAGGAAATGGTTTAGATGATGGTTCTAACCAAGTTCGTAAGGCACATATAGTGTTAGAAAAGTGTTTACAATTTCAGTTAATACAAAGCTTGGCAAAATGAGGCTTGGACGAAAAATGATGAAAATAAGCGTTTAAAATGGTTGTTTAAAGCCATGTGCACAAATTCTTCATTTGATGTCAAATTGAAAAACGGGTTTTACCCATAAGTCTGTAATGTTATAGTGGAGGTATGTGTAAAATTTGATGGTGAAAACATTTATGGATATAAAGATATGCTCGAAACAATTTTGATTAAAAATTAGTTCTAGGTTAAAACAAGCTTGTTCTAGCGTTGGTCAAACTTTAAACTTCTTTTGATTAATTGTAATTTGTTTGTTTAATTTTTGAGTTGGGACATGTGTTAAAATGAGTCAAATTTAATAATGTAAAAAACAAAAAAATATATTTGTTTCGAAAAAGTTACGAGCATAGCAGGTTGGTATCAGAGCACGGTTTAAAAGATTTAGGTAATCCTCCATAGAGATTTCCTAGACTTAAACCAAATAAGTTATATGAATTGTAGAAATGCATGATTAGCATAAATATGTATATGATGAAATTGTTACAAGTTAAAGGTAGAGTGTATGTGTAACATCCTCAAACTGGGCCTAGAAGTAATAGATATTTTCTGTAAATTTTAAATGCGATTTAAAATTGTTAATGTGTTTGATTGTAAAATTAATAGGTCGATAAGCCTCAGGAAATATTGTGACTAGTGAAATATTGATTGTTTTAAATTTATTTAGTTGACGGTAAAATAAAATAGTTTTCCCCGTAAATATTTTTAAGTTCTAGACAATGCTAAGTACGGGGAATGAAATTAGACTAGTTATATAATTGACTCCATTGATTGGGTCGGTCTTTATTTTCTCCTCCCCATTTACATACGTATGCATACACACACATGAAACCCTAGAACAATTAACTAATTACATCAAATTGGAGCTATAAAATTCGGATTCAAGCTTCAAGAGGATAGATTATCATTCCCTAATCCTTCTATGCTACTAGTAAGTCTCTAAATCTTCATTTTTAAACCCTAGAAATTGGGGGTTTTTGGTGTTCTTGATGTAAATTCGAAATTAGAACTTGTTTTTGTTAAATTGATGTTTATTAAACTTACTAATGATGTTAAGTAACATGATTCAAGTCAAAAGTTGTAATTTTGAATTAGGGTTCATGAGTTTAGGGGAAACTTGATGATTTTGTTGGGTTATTGATTTTAATCCGAAAATTAAAGGTTGAGGTGATGATATTATTGTTAGTTGATGATTAAATGATGATTATTATGTAAACCTTAACATAGAAATGAAGAAAGTGATAATATGATCATTAATAAAGTTCATGGATTAGTTGATAATGTTATAATCAAAGTTTTAAGCTAGTGTTACTAAAGTATAAATTGATGAATGTTGTTAATGATTATAGTATGATTGATTATTGATGAATATGGATGATAATTGATATTATTCAAGTTAGAATATGAAAATGAGTTAAGTGTACTTGATAAAGATGAGTATTATAAGGAGTTTGATAAATTGTTAATGATTAATGTGAACGAAGGTGATAAGTTGATTATAATTATCATGATTTATTGGGTGAGAGTGAACAAATGAAATTAATAGTGATAATTCATATTAATGGAATGAATTATGTGAAAGTACTACAAATGATAACTAAATTGATATATAGTTGAAAATTGGTTAACATGATATATAATCATGATTAAGAAACAATTCAAGAAGTATGAAACTTGATGTATGTGATGATTATGTTAATACATATGAATTGAGATTGTTGGTATAAATCTATTGGAGTAATGTTATGTAGATTTGATACAAGTAACTGACTTGTGTATTTTGTTGTATTTCCAGATATGGAGAAGACTCAGTGATATTAGACTACTGAGTGGGGCGACTATGGTAGTCGGTGAGTGGACTTTGATCTCTCACTATAATTTAGTGATCACTTATGTGGTTACTTCATGTGTTATGTGTTATATTCAAGTGTTAAGTGTTATTCATGTGTTAAGTTGAATTGTGTTAAAGTGTTAAAGTGTTAAGTGACCTATATGGTAACTGTGTTAATAGAGGTCAACTATGTTGGACTGTGTTGTTACAGGTTAGTCAACACAAGGGTTGTAAACATTCGTTGTGAGTAAGGCTTGTGTTGACTAAAGGTAACGAACAGTTATCGGTTAACCGCTGTATTGGCCTGCAGTTGGTGTAAGTGTCGCTTGGTGGGCCACCGCGGCTGAGGGCGCCACAAGGGCCACCGATCCTCTGGTGATGTTGAGTCAAAGTGTTAAATGTGGTGAACTCATAGTGTTAAACTAAGTTGTATTGTTAGTGATGAGTTAACTCACTTAGCTTCGTGCTAATCCCTCGTTGTTTACTCCTTGCAGGTTAATATCTATTGTTATGGGCGGGTCAAGGAGTAACTGAAGAACGTTTGACTAGGATTACTCTGATTATTATTTAATACAGTTTAAATTGTTTGATTATATAATGCCCAGGATATAAAGGATTGTTTTGTAAACGGTAATAATAAATACTTAGAACTTAGGAAATGGAAAATGACGTCAGGTCATTTTATGTATATATATGTTTTGGACTTGAGCTTCCGCATTGTAAAAAAAAAAAAAAAAAAAAAAAAAAAAAAAAAAACAGTTGTAAATTTTGGGGCGTTATAAGTTGGTATCAGAGCATAGGTTTGGGCGAATTGAATAATGGTTAAATTGTTCAATCCCAAGCCTAGTGATAGTGGTCAAACATTCCGAGGTGTGGGATTAGTGTTGGTATGAGCAAGTTGTTGTTAAATGTGAACTAATCTATAACAAGATGTTAGATTGTTGTTTTGAGTGCAGAGACGGAGGATCGTGAGGAACCGATTGGTATTCTCAATCCTCAACACTTGTGGGCCTAGATGTGCCAGGTAATTTCTGATAAACTTGGTGAATTTCAATTGTTTTACTTTACTGTGATATGATTGTTAGTAAAGTAAATTGAAATTTTGATGATTATTACGTGTTAATAAGGTGATAGAGATATTACTATGTAATTAAGACGGAAATAGTAATTTCAGAAAAGTGTTGAAATTGTATGTAAATACATTGGTGATTAAAGTGTAACTGTTGTGTTATGTGGAATTAAGTGTATGTGTAATATGAAAATACAGTGTGTGAATGTAAGTCGATAAAGGTAAGGTGTGACTATAGGTCCTTGCTAGGGAATTATTTGATAAATGATAATCTGAATTGGTGTGACTTGCTATGATGAAAGCAATGGGTTGCGGGTATATCCATTTATAAGTTTGGAGTTGTGTTATTGTGTGACTTAGAGTGTGTCTAGTTGTTGAAATATATGCTATTGACTTGGAAAGGTCAATGTTGAATGTAATTGTGTCAAACTCGATAATTGCCATGCTATGCTATGTTATGAAATGAGGAATGTGACTACAAGTCTAAATGTTTAGCATTGATCATGATTAGGGTGAATTATGATCTTTGTATTACTAATAGTGTAGTAAGAAAGTCAAAGCGGTCGATGAGTCCAAATGTGTGTTGACAAGTTGTGAAAAGTTAAAGTGATTATGAAATTGAAAAATTTGTTGAAATTGATTTAAAAATGATGATTTTAATGTGGATTGGTGTTTTAGAGTTATAACATAATACCAATATTGAAAATGGTTTTGTTTGACTTGGAATAGTCAACAAAGTGTAAATTGATTGTTTGTATAGTGGTTATATGGGTTGAAACCCAAATGGGTTGTTAAAGTACCCAAATGGGTCGGTTATTGGTCAAATGGTTAAAATGCATGTTGGTTCGAAAATAATGAATGTTAAAGTAACTTTAAGTCATAAGTATAGTAACAAAGTGCGTGAAAGTGTTTTGGATAGTCAATGTGGTTGATTGGTAAAATTTGCCCATTTGGACCCCTAAACGGGTCAATGAGTTAAAACATGATAGGACGAGTATATGAGGGTGTTGAAAGTGCCCACACGTCACAAATATATGTAGAAACATGTTGGCAAAGGGTGGAACCCTGAAAGTATGCCGTTTGGAATATAGCGTGTCAACCAAAATGGTCCAAAACGGCCTAAAATTAGTTATACGTCCGTTTTCTCGTAAAACGTGTAAATTGAAAAAGTGGAAAAATGGAAAGTTGCATTTTGATTATATGAGGGTGCCTGCAAAATTTCAGAGTCTAACTCTTTACGGTTTAGGAGATATGCGCGTTTGAGTTTCGTATTTTTGCACTAAAATTGCAGACTTGTTACAGCAGGTTGAATCCGGACGGATTCCCTTAAATCCGGACGGATTTCCATGAATCCGGACGGATTCCTTGACCGGATTCCTTAAAAATGGTTCTGTCCCAAAACTTGGCCTCGAATACGGCGGATTCCCCGGAATCCGGGCGTATTCCCTTCAATCCGGGCGGATTCCCCAGAATCCGGCGGATTCCCCTTTATTTGTGACATTTCTTGTATTATGTGTTATATTAAGTGAATTTAATATGAAAATTCGTAAATTTCGACGTTCGACGTAACGTTGGTCGTAAAATTTCCGTTATGAAATTTCGGTGTCCGATTAAGACGAAATTTACATGTCCACTCAAAAACGGGCCAACGGTCAAAGCTCATTGCTTTGCCATGAGCCCTGTCAGTTTTCGGCACTTCGGGGTCGTTTGGGGCCCGAAAATCGCGTTTTATTGTTTTTCGGACATTATTTCGGACTTTTAGCTTATGAATTGTATTGGGCTTTTGTTTCTTTGAGCCCAGAGATCATTCCTGTGACTATACGCAATATTAAAAGTTGTTTTAAGAAGTTTATATGGTTCTTTGTGTAGGAGTTGTTTGTAGGCAGTTTATTTGACTGCAAAGTATACCAGTAAGGGTATTGTTGATTGTTGCTTGTTAGGGTAAATAAATATTGATTATGTAATAATGTTAATTAAATTGCGTGGAATACTTAATTTGATTGAATAAGTATTTGTAAGAGATGAAGGGTATTGTAGGAGCTTACTCTTGCTTGATAACTAAATATGGAATGATATTTATTAATCAACTTATAAATTATATATTGATGAATATATGTGGAATATGACCTGGTATTTTAACAAGGTACTTAGTGCTAAATGTTATATAGAGTATTATACTTGATAATTAAGGTGTTAAGTGATTGATATTGAATCGTGTAGAGAGGGTACTACATTGATTTAGTTGTGTTAAAACTTACACATGTGTTAAGGAGATAATGAGAATAGTGTTAATAGGTTAAGTTGTTATACCTGTATAATTATATATAGTAGTATCACATTCAAGTGATAAAGGAAAAATAGTAACCAGATAACACTTGGTCATAAATCTATTTTGAGTGCTATTAAATGTGTGATAATTGTTGATTTCAACATTGTGAATTATGTGAGAGTAAAAGTTAATTACTTTAAAGATCAATGGTATGAAGTGGCCTGAGAATAAATTGTGACTGACATAATATGACGACGTCTGGCCAACGTATTTATATTATGCCATTTCACATGGAATTATTGAGGCTACCAAGTACCATGGAAATCGATGAGACTTTAAAATTTGTAGGTTTGCAATGTTGATATATGAGTGAGAGAGTCAATGATTGACTAAATCGAAATGGTAGTAAAAGATTAAGTTATTGTACTAATGGACTACCTATTAATAAAAGAGATATATAAATATATATATAGAAAGAGCCTTTTGATTTGTAATAGCTTTGATATTTATTGATATAAGTTATGATGGTAATAACTTTGTTAATGGCTTTAATAGATGAATATCTTATTGTGAGGAAAAAAAAAAAAATGTGTTATGAGAATAGTGATTGAAACCGAGAAAATTGATATTTATATTATTATTAATTGAGGATTGTGTGAAATTTGATTGTTATTATATGCATAATATCAAAGTGAAACGATAGGTTACGTATAGAAATGATGGAAATGTGGAATAATCTTCCTTGGAGATTAACGAGATATAATTGATTGATGAAGTATTGTTGAAAAAAAAATGTGTGTGTGGTTATCACATTTTGATGGAGTGGTACTTGCGCTTGAATGGCAATGTACCCGTTGATGGAAAAACTTGGTAGTTATCCAATTTGAAATTGGTGCTAAGTGACTTTGTGATTATGTGATAATGGTTTTAACCATGAGAATTAACTTCTATTTTGAGTATTAATATGTGATTAGTGATATGTGGTACTAGCACAAATGCTAGTTATGAATTGAAATTTAAATTTCATTGTTGTTGGGTGTAGTGTGATTTTCATAATCATTGTTTTGCTATTAAAAGGGGTATAAATCATATATTTATTTTAAAAATTCTAGCACGTCGCTAGTTTCTAGTGTTAAGAGTATGTTATGTCCATGATGATGTTATTCACTTACGTCAAGTGATTACCTGTTTAAAGTGATTAATTGGGAATAATTTCCTTAAGTGATCATAGTATGAATGAAAATATGATTTAGATACATATCATATGTTAAGGTAAGAAATAGAAACATGTACATGTGGATATGTATATGTAGATAGAATTTTAATTGTGTGCATTTAATTAAGAGTTGCTCAAGGGAGTAACTATTATAAGTGATAAATATTACATTGTTGTATAGTATTGCAAGTTAAATTGAGTATAATGACACAATGTATGTGTTTGGGTAAATTTAATTACGATACACATTGGTGATGTGTAAGTTGATGAAATAAAATATATCTAAATAAATATATGTAAGTACATGGTGTGTGTGGTGAAGAACATGCATAGGAAATTTAAATTGTGTACACACTTTAGGTGAATATAGTGATGAGTAATTACGATGTTAGAGTAGTACGAAGAGTGCAATATTAATAAACTGGAAATATGGTGTTAGTAAAATCTCATAAGGAATGAGAGATGTCAAGTAATTAAGTACTTTAGAATAATCAAGGTTGATTAGATTTCGAGGACGAAATCTCTTTAAGGGGGAGAGATTTGTAACATCCTCAAACTGGGCCTAGAAGTAATAGATATTTTCTGTAAATTTTAAATGCGATTTAAAATTGTTAATGTGTTTGATTGTAAAATTAATAGGTCGATAAGCCTCAGGAAATATTGTGACTAGTGAAATATTGATTGTTTTAAATTTATTTAGTTGACGGTAAAATAAAATAGTTTTCCCCGTAAATATTTTTAAGTTCTAGACAATGCTAAGTACGGGGAATGAAATTAGACTAGTTATATAATTGACTCCATTGATTGGGTCGGTCTTTATTTTCTCCTCCCCATTTACATACGTATGCATACACACACATGAAACCCTAGAACAATTAACTAATTACATCAAATTGGAGCTATAAAATTCGGATTCAAGCTTCAAGAGGATAGATTATCATTCCCTAATCCTTCTATGCTACTAGTAAGTCTCTAAATCTTCATTTTTAAACCCTAGAAATTGGGGGTTTTTGGTGTTCTTGATGTAAATTCGAAATTAGAACTTGTTTTTGTTAAATTGATGTTTATTAAACTTACTAATGATGTTAAGTAACATGATTCAAGTCAAAAGTTGTAATTTTGAATTAGGGTTCATGAGTTTAGGGGAAACTTGATGATTTTGTTGGGTTATTGATTTTAATCCGAAAATTAAAGGTTGAGGTGATGATATTATTGTTAGTTGATGATTAAATGATGATTATTATGTAAACCTTAACATAGAAATGAAGAAAGTGATAATATGATCATTAATAAAGTTCATGGATTAGTTGATAATGTTATAATCAAAGTTTTAAGCTAGTGTTACTAAAGTATAAATTGATGAATGTTGTTAATGATTATAGTATGATTGATTATTGATGAATATGGATGATAATTGATATTATTCAAGTTAGAATATGAAAATGAGTTAAGTGTACTTGATAAAGATGAGTATTATAAGGAGTTTGATAAATTGTTAATGATTAATGTGAACGAAGGTGATAAGTTGATTATAATTATCATGATTTATTGGGTGAGAGTGAACAAATGAAATTAATAGTGATAATTCATATTAATGGAATGAATTATGTGAAAGTACTACAAATGATAACTAAATTGATATATAGTTGAAAATTGGTTAACATGATATATAATCATGATTAAGAAACAATTCAAGAAGTATGAAACTTGATGTATGTGATGATTATGTTAATACATATGAATTGAGATTGTTGGTATAAATCTATTGGAGTAATGTTATGTAGATTTGATACAAGTAACTGACTTGTGTATTTTGTTGTATTTCCAGATATGGAGAAGACTCAGTGATATTAGACTACTGAGTGGGGCGACTATGGTAGTCGGTGAGTGGACTTTGATCTCTCACTATAATTTAGTGATCACTTATGTGGTTACTTCATGTGTTATGTGTTATATTCAAGTGTTAAGTGTTATTCATGTGTTAAGTTGAATTGTGTTAAAGTGTTAAAGTGTTAAGTGACCTATATGGTAACTGTGTTAATAGAGGTCAACTATGTTGGACTGTGTTGTTACAGGTTAGTCAACACAAGGGTTGTAAACATTCGTTGTGAGTAAGGCTTGTGTTGACTAAAGGTAACGAACAGTTATCGGTTAACCGCTGTATTGGCCTGCAGTTGGTGTAAGTGTCGCTTGGTGGGCCACCGCGGCTGAGGGCGCCACAAGGGCCACCGATCCTCTGGTGATGTTGAGTCAAAGTGTTAAATGTGGTGAACTCATAGTGTTAAACTAAGTTGTATTGTTAGTGATGAGTTAACTCACTTAGCTTCGTGCTAATCCCTCGTTGTTTACTCCTTGCAGGTTAATATCTATTGTTATGGGCGGGTCAAGGAGTAACTGAAGAACGTTTGACTAGGATTACTCTGATTATTATTTAATACAGTTTAAATTGTTTGATTATATAATGCCCAGGATATAAAGGATTGTTTTGTAAACGGTAATAATAAATACTTAGAACTTAGGAAATGGAAAATGACGTCAGGTCATTTTATGTATATATATGTTTTGGACTTGAGCTTCCGCATTGTAAAAAAAAAAAAAAAAAAAAAAAAAAAAAAAAACAGTTGTAAATTTTGGGGCGTTATAGTATGATACCTAGAAAGGCGATTGATGTTGATGATATATACGTGAGACAAGTTTGGAAATGAAATATAATATGAGATGATATAATGATGTCTGGCCAACGCAATTAAATTGTGTTATATCATACATAATTTCTAAGGTTACTTTACGTTTATAAAGTCGATAATTGACCCTTTTAGGGAATGTAAGCAAATACTGTGATTTATGTAATATGTATATTGTTTAAATTTTAGTAATCAAGAATGGAGACTCCCTTCAAGAAAGTTGTAGGTACTAGTGAAATGGGCACTGGTGAACCTAAGAAAGAAATGGAGATTGACTCTGAACAGGATAAATGGATATTTTGGAACTAGAAGACCAAGAGCCTTATGGGATAGGCTCAAGTCAAGGAGTTATTAAAGCTCAAATAGCTCAAGCATTTCAACAAGTTGTTCCTCATATCATTCTTCAGGTGAAGGAGGCCATTAACGTTACCGTGGAAGAAGTAGTGGATAGAAAACTCCAAGCTTTTATTGATTGCACGCCAGATCATCAAAAAGAGAAAACGATCACGCAAGGGAAAGAAGCAGAAAAGGTTGAAAAGGATTCGAGTAAAGAGAAGTTTGAGATCAAACCCCTAACCTCCCCCAATAGTATACTATACTTTTTAAACACATTACATTTATACTACCACTTTTTAAAAAATATAGATATGCATTTGCTAATTAGTTTGTATTTTATCATTCATTTATGGTTGTGGTTCCAGAAAAAAAAAGTAATTAGGAAGATAGGAAAAGAATGAGGAGGTGTATCATAGTTAAAAGTGAGGTACATCATGGTTAAAAGTCAGGTGCGTCATGGTTAAAATCAAGTGCATTATAATAATATATTTTTCGGCCTCTGAAATCCGTCAACAAGGGCAGCAGCCGAAATTCGGCACCGGCAGGTGCGGCTGTGGCTGGTGATCAGCCATCAGCGTAGTTAAAAGTCATGTGTATCATAGTCATGTGCATCATAATTACTTTCATCATCTTCCTACATAAAACCTATTTTGCATTAGGTCCAAGTTCTTAATTTATTACTGCATATATTTCAAATAAATTTGGCAAACTATAAATGTAACCTTTTACAATGAATTACATACTGCACGTCGAACTTTATACACTTTTGTAGTTTTGTTACTTATTTTTTATTTTGGGACAAACGTTTTTTGTAGTTTAACAAAAAGCTTTTATAGTTTAACAAACACTTCGATCAGTTATAGCTTTTATAGTTTAACATACAGGACGTCGATCAGACCATTTATATTACTAAGTTTCTCGAAGTTTATAAATTGTTAATTTAATATAAAATTCTTAAAAGCTTTTTATAGTTTAATTAACAAACACTCCTAATAAAATTATATTCATATTTTATAATTAAAGAATTCCGAAATTATACGCATTTTAAATTGACAGAAATGGTGATCCACTGTTAATGCCTCGGGGCATATGGAGCTCCCTGGGCATCTTTTACCTTGCCACGATAGCACTTCCAATGGATGCGTCATCATACCCCGGCCTCTCGATACCCCGACTACTGGAGATGCTCTTAAGTGTTGTACATTTAAGTTTGTCAAAAAAAATTAGAGACAAATCACAAGGAAAAAAGATCATGGCTTTTTGGTCATTTTACTGGGTAAAGGACCAAAAGTGTGACATAGTAAGAATCTTAGAAAGGCCTGGCTTAATAAATTCGTTTTAGGAATTATACGTGAAAAAATGGAAAATCACATGGACAAATTTTGTAGTGATATAGACTCTTTTTAAAGTTAATAAAAAGAACCCAACCCAGCCAATGATCTGTTTAACCCATTTTCTCCAACAACATTTAAACAATTCTATGTCAACCGCATATCTTGACAATTCCTTACCATCAACTAAAATTGTAACACCTCGCAAATTTAAACGTAATTATTAACGTTAATCACTTGCATTATTAGGTTAATTCCCTACTTGAGTGAATTCACAACACATTTTAGAGGTAAGTCTAGCAAAGCCCAACTAGTTAATACGCGTAGTATTACGTATTCGTAATTAGTTATAATTACGCGCGAAACGATTTGAACAAACGCGACAAAAATATACGACTGTTGGTGAACGAATTTATTTAATAGAACGAAAGTTATTAAATAACGCAAACACATAATAAATATTATGTCGATAATATTTACAAATTATTTTATAACGTAAAATGTTTAATCGCATAATTTAAAATAAAAACAAAAAGTTTAGAAACAAAGTTTAAAAACGTTAGAACTCAACTAAATAAAAATTTATAAATCTTATAAATTATCTCAACTTAATTATGATCTAAAAAGATAATTAAAAAGTACCAATTAAAATAGATTTAATAAATAACGATCGGATAAACAAACACGGGTAAAATACCACAACGCAGGACAAAGTCCCCTCCCTTTTCCTTGTTAATAAAACCGGCCCCAAACACCCCACCACCTCATTTTTCAATCTTTCATTTCTCTCTCTATCTCACTTTCTCTCCATCTCTTTCTCACTCTAAAATAAAACACAAAATCAAACAAAAACCCCAAATACTACCACGAAAACCCGACGAATCACCTAGCCCCTTTGGAATAAAGCATTCACGACAACACGATCTATCTTTTCATCTTTTCAGATTTCAAATCCGACACACGTAAGTTTCCGACAAATCCCGCAAACTTTTAGATTTCGAAGTTTTAGTAAATGTTTTATGTTTAATATACTTAGATCATCATGTTATAGTGTTTTATACAACCGAAAATGTCCAAAATCGACCAAAAACTTGTGATTCTCAAGCTGTTCGTCGACCAGACGGAAGTGTCGCATGGGGGCCAAAACCTCAATGCGTCACTTGCTAAGTGTCGCATCTAGTGCCGCATGAAACCTAAAATATACCGTCACTTGCCTAGTGACGCTACGAACTTTTCTGAACCGGCACTTCTTAAGTGCCGCATACTATTGAACCGACACTTCAATGCGTCACTTCCTAAGTGACGCCTAAATTAGAATTTTTATCTATACCGACACTTCTTAAGTGTCGCATGCCTTTGTACCGACACTTCTATGCGACACTAGCCTAGTGTCGCTATCCCACAGCAAGTGACGCCTTAAGTGACGCATAAGACAGAAACTTTACAAATTTTTGTGTCACAGAAAATCAGAATGTTGAAGTCAAAGTTACTGTAGAAAAGTCAAATTTTACTGTAGCAATTCACTGTAGCAAACGCAATAATAATATTTTAGAATTATGATTTCAAAACTATCACCAACGGGTCGT
Source organism: Helichrysum umbraculigerum (assembly GCA_949592205.1). Classification (NCBI taxonomy): domain Eukaryota; kingdom Viridiplantae; phylum Streptophyta; class Magnoliopsida; order Asterales; family Asteraceae; genus Helichrysum; species Helichrysum umbraculigerum. The sequence continues at coordinate 13,330,398 of CATIUR010000002.1, read as the reverse complement.
ATACATTTCCACGAACAACGAAATACAAACATAAACCTTTAACAAACACTTTGGACATAACTTGGTTGTACGGACACTAGCATGGATGATTAGCTTAGACATCCACAATACTTATTGATCTCATACGTTTAGGGCGTTAGAAGATTCTGGACTGTACTTGGGCTTAGGTTTGCTAGCACTCGCACTACTACTTAACCCAACATGTGAGTTCACAGCCCCTACTTTTACAGTTTTAACTACTTTATGGGTGGAAAACATAGTCAACTGTTTAAACTGTTTTAACTGTTTTATTAATTGCCATAACTGCTTTTACTTACATGATTGTTTATCATACGTGCTTACTCGAACTATTTGAGAACTTTGAACTACTGTACAAACTAGTGTTTATGAAATAACATTTTCATACGATGAACTAAACAAACGTGATAAACTTTTGATAAACTGTTTTGATTTGGCCGGAGAACGACCGGTACTTTTATGAAATTGCTGGAGAACGACCAGCTACGTATTTTAGTGCCAGAGAACGACTGGCCACTGGACGGGAGAACGACCCGTGCGTCTTTGGATGGGAGAACGACTCATGCGTGTTTGGACCGGAGAACGACCGGTGCGTATTTCGCTGGAGAACGACCAGCAGTGTTTGGACGGGAGAACGACCCGTGCGTATTAAACTGTTTTATTGGACGGGAGAACGACCCGTGCGTATTTGACCGGAGAACGACCGGTACTGTTTGTAAACGCTGGAGAACGACCAGCAACGCTTTTAAACTGATTTTGGGTAACATCCCACGTAACTGTGTATTGGGTAACATCCCAACGTAAACCGAGACTGTTTGTAAACCGATACGGATGTGGTATCGTTTATTACCCAACTACCCAACCGAGAAAACCATTCTCTTGAGCACCATAACAAACCTCACATCTTTGAATAACCCAGTACGTATCAATGAAATTCCTGAGACATCACGTCCCTAAACCCGCAACATCAAACCCCTAGTTTGATAACGTTCACTTATTCTTTTGCACGGGATCGCAAAGAATAATGAACACGAATCCACAACCCGGATTCCAAAACTCTCTCTCCGCAACAAACCACCAACCACCGTCATAAACGTAACCGGCCACCAGCCGTATCGTCACGTTGTAAAACTAAAAATCCTACACCGTGTCGTTCCAATTGTTCTCCCCGATGATTATCTTCACTGAATCTAGATCCACTATGATTATTTGGCCACAATAACCATAGCTCTCCATCCTTCAGTAAAACCCTAACCATCAACAATTCATCTTGATCATGCTTACATCCGCCATTGTTCCCAAGTACTCGTAAAACCACGAGCTCTGATACCACTTGTTAGGAATTTGGTAGGCCCAAACAAGAATCGAATAATCACTAGATTATACCCCACAACAATAAACGGATATTTAAACAAAGCAAACAAGATAATAAACACGAACAATACGAACACAAGGATTTAACGTGGTTATGTCCAACCTCCAACTAGGAGATTGATTTAGTTCACGGGGCCAAACCAGAGAGTTTTCTTTTGTATTATTTCATCGGCGAGTTTACAATGTTAAAGTAAAATCTATTTATAACAAAAATATACGCGTTGTGTACTGTTAACAAATCACGTCTCCTATCCGTGATTTTATTCTTCTGTCCGCATGCGCCGTCTTTTGTTTCAATTCTTCATCCAAAAGTCAATAAAGAATGCAAGAAAAAAATAAGAGGCGTGAGAAGAAAATAGTAGCCGGGTCCCACGCGCTTTATTATTTTCCCTTTTCGTTTCCTTGCCGCGGATCCCACACAAATTATTTTTCTCGATTTCTTTCTTTTCTGTTTGTCTTATATTCACTTTTCTCAACATATTCAAAGCCAGATAACTTGGCCTCAAAATTATCATCTAATAATATTGTGGAGCTGTTGATGTTACGATGAATGATAGAGTAATTGCGTCCATCCTCTTTATGGATGTAACTTAATGCACGCGCAACACCAACACATATCCTCAATCTTTGAATCCATGTGAGGGTTGGGTTGTTTAGATACATCACGAGACTTCCTTTGGCCTCATGTTTGTTTATGATTACCTTCTCATCTTTTTCATCACAAAACCCGATAATAGAGACTATATTTTCATGCTTGAGACTAGAAAGCGCAGAAATCTCTGTCCAGAACTCGATGCCTTGCTTATCCTTACTATCTAATCTCCGTGCTGCAATCTTTACCCACTTCCCGGACTGCAAGAGCCATCCTTTATAAACTCTGCTCAAGCCACCATGCCCGATGACATTTTTATCATCAAAGTTGTTGGTGGCTTCTAGTATGTCTTCAAGTGGGATTTGTAAGTGACTAAACTTCCCGATTGTAGATGCCATGTCTCTCGTTAATCAAATAAAATAGAGTGTACTAAAACGTTGGATTACAGATGAATATGAAGGTAGTATATACGAGCAACCACACACATATATATTATATATATATATATAAACATATGAATTATGAAAGCAACCTAGATCTCATTGTCACATGACTTTTTTCTTTCTTTTTAAATAATCTAAACAATTAGTGGATAAATTAAGTTGTGATTTCGAGTTTCACAGGTGGGATGTTACAGTAATCACGGAGTGCCTGTCACCATCTGTGATTTTTAAATTGTCAACTTGATTGATATTGATATTCGATGATAGAAATTTTGAAATTGAAGCTGGGAGCATGCTACATGTGCGCTATGAATTATAAAATGTTACGGAGTAATTATTAACATCTAACTGCGTGAGAATGCTTTAACTACAACTTGATAATTAAAAAATGATCATATCTATCGAAGACGACAATGAACTAGAAAACTGAAAAGTTTAATACTAACCAAAATGAAATGAATACACACAGTGAATACACTAATGAACACACACAGTTGAGAAGTTAAACTTTAATTACTCTCACACTTTCATTACATTCACTTGAAACTCAAAATGAACCTACTAACTACATTATATACACTTCAACTAAAGTAACTGCTACTAACAGAAAATAACGAACTCCCCTAATCTGTTGAACAAGATACAAGAATGACAACTTCAGTCCCTGCAAGTTATCTTTCAAGTAATATCAACTTTAGTCCCTGTACTTTTACACTCCCCCTCAAGTTGTGAGTGTGAACTTTGTGCAACTCCCAACTTGTCAAGTAAACGATTATGCTGATCAACTCCAACTACTTTGATAAAAACATCAGCTAACTGTTGCTTAGTTGAAACATACTTCGGTTGAACCACCCCTGTTTTAACTTGATCTCTAACATAATGACAATCTATCTCAATGTGCTTTATTCTAGCATGAAACACTGGATTTGCAGCAATATAGATAGCTGCTTGATTATCACAACACAGATCAACAGGACCTAGATCTTTTAAACCCAAATCTTTTAACAAGGATACCAACCAAGTGACTTCACAACATGTCAAAGCCATTGATCGATATTCTGCCTCAGCAGATGATCTTGCAACTACACTTTGTTTCTTTGATTTCCATGAAACTGGTGAGTCTCCAAGCAGAATACAATAACCTGTGGTAGACCTTCTAGTCATGGCACAACTTGCCCAATCAGAGTCACAATAGGCTGTAAGTTTAACTGCAGATTTTGCAGCAAGTAGAATACCTTGACCTGGATTGAGAAGCAAATACCGGAGCAAATGCTTGGCTGCTTGCATATGAGCAGAGGTTGGTGTTTGCATAAATTGACTTAGAACTTGAACAGTGTAGCAAATGTCAGGCCTGGTAATAGTCAGATAGATTAACTTCCCTATGATTCTTCTGTATACTTCTGGATCAGGCAATGAAGTCCCCACATCTGCTTGTAATTTAACATGTTGATCCATAGGAAGTTTAAATGGTTTACTATTAACAACTCCAGTTTCTTTTAACAAGTCACTACAATACTTCTTTTGTGAGATGAAAATACCTTGATCATTCCTTGTAACTTCTAAACCCAAAAAATAGTTTAGATCACCTAAGTCCTTCATATGAAATCGAGAACTTAACTGTGATTTAAGCTTTTGTATCTAAGAATCATCATTACCAATGATAAGAAGATCATCCACATACACAAGTATAGCAGTAAAAGTTGAGGAATCTTGTTTAGTAAACAAAGAGTAGTCAGCCTTGGACTGAACATATCCAAATGATAAAAGAGCAGAAGAAAGTTTTGAGAACCATTGCCTAGGTGCTTGTTTGAGTCCATACAAAGACTTCTTTAGCTTACAAACCAAATTAGGATTGTTGGAACTTGTAACTGGTTGAACACTCTCCCCCTTTCCAACATATCCCATGGGCATTTTCATGTACACTTCCTCTAAAAGATCCCCATGTAAAAAGGCATTAGAAACATCCATTTGACAAGTTGACCAACCATGCATTGTAGCTACTGCCAACAAAGCTCTCACTGTTACCATTGTTACCATTTTAGCAACAGGTGCAAAAGTTTCTTCATAATCCACCCCCTTCTTTTGTCTATTTCCATCAACCACTAGTCTGGCTTTCTTTCTATCAACAGACCCATCTGATTTGAGCTTTGTTTTATAAATCCAATGACAGCTAATAGGTTTCTTATTGGGTGGTAGTTCAGCTAATTCCCATGTTCCATTTTCCTCAAGAGCAGCTAATTCTAAATTCATAGCTTCACACCAACCAACATCACTAATAGCCTGATTAAAACACTTGGGATCATTCTGTGTAAGTAAGGATGCCAAGAAAGCTTGAAATTGAGGATATAAAAAAGAAGAGGTAACTTGATTTGCTCTAGGATGATGGATTGTAGGAGTAACAAAATCCTGTAACTTAGTTGGAATTTTGGATTGTCTTGCAGACCTTCTAAGTTCAGGTTGAACTGTAGATTGAGCTTGTACTGGAGCTATAGGATCAATAGGCATAGTTGCAGGTGGTACATTGGGATCTACTGAAAAATTAACTCCTAAAGAAGAAGAATCATCATAAAGAGCAGGATGTAAAATAGTGGATTTGAGAGTTTGTGGTAAGGGTGTAGAAAAATGAGACAAAGTAGAATTTGAAAAGGGAAATATATGTTCATAAAACTGAACATCTCTTGAGACAAAATAAGAATGAGTTGAAAGATTATATAGCATATAACCTTTTTGATGATGAGGATATCCTAGAAAAACACAAGGAATGCCTCTTGGGGAAAATTTATCAACAGACTTAGATGGATTTGAAGCAATAGCAAAGCAGCCAAAAACTTTCAAATGATCATAAGAAGGTTTATGATTGAGTAATGCTTCATAAGGAGTTTGAAATTAATTTAAGAACAGAAGAAGGAAGTCTGTTGATAAGATAAGTTGCAGCATTAACACAGTCACCCCAGTATTTTAGGGGTAAATTTGCATGAAATCTTAAGGCTCTGGCTATTTGTAAAATGTGCCTATGTTTCCTTTCAACTCTTCCATTTTGTTGTGGTCTATAAGCAATAGAAGTTTGATGTTCTATCCCCTCTTGTGTTAAAAATAAACCACATGGACCCTTAAGAAACTCTAAAGCATTATCTGATCTCACTGTTTTAACTTTACAACCAAATTTGGTGTGAACAAAGGGAACAAATGACTTCAAAAGAGAAGCAGCATCAGTTTTATGTACCATAAGATAAGTCCAAGTAGCTCTACTATAATCATCAACTATAGTCAGAAAATACCTGTACTTTCCATGTGTTGGTACCTTGTAAGGACCCCAGGTATCTATATGAATTAAGTCAAAAGCAGCAGGTGCACGAGATTGACTCACAGAAAATGGCTTTTTAGCAAATTTAGCCATAGGACAAGTAATACAAACCTCATTTGTATTAATAGCAATATTGTCAAACATAGTGAGCAGATGCTTAAAAACAGAATCAGAAACATGTCCCAATCTGTGATGCCACAATCTATATGAATTCTTAACTACATTATTAGAAAAATGCTGTTGACAAACAGTATTCTTTATTGTAGTTGAAACTAATCTTTGCAATTCACCTTGAACCTCTTGAACTGGAGCATTGACCAAGTAGTACAGATCACTTCTTCTTTTACCCATTCCCAGCACTTTCTTGGAAACCAAGTCCTGAACAACACAAAATTCTGGATAAAAAGTAGCAAAACATTTGCTATCTTTTGTCAACCTTGGAATAGAAAGTAAACTGAATTTAAATGAAGGCACATAAAGAACATCTTTAAGTGACAAATCATTTTTCAGTTTAACATCCCCTATGTGAGAAATAATGCTGGTTTGACCATTAGGTAAACTGATTTGTGGCTTGAAAGGCAATGAATACTCCCTCCGTCCCAAATTAAATGTCTGGTATCAGTCTTCACGGAGTTTAAGAAATTACTTTGTCAGGTAGTACATATGACAGTTTTACCCTTGCTTTTTTGCACGGACTCCCATGTATCAGTTTTGAGTGAGGGTTAAATGGTAAAGTGGTTATGCTATTTTTGGAAGTGGACACTTATTTTGGGACAGACTAAAAAGGAAATGTGGACACTTATTTTGGGACGGAGGGAGTATGATCTAAGCAATTGTTTAACCATTGGAGTCATATGATCTGTTGCACCAGTGTCAAGTATCCAGTCATTTAAAGAAGTAAGACTGCAAGAAAAGCAAGCATTACCTGCTATGCATTCCTGATCTAGTTCATCATCAGTAGTATCACCAGTAGATTTAGGAAGAAGTTTAAACAGCTGATCAAATTGTGCCTTTGTCAACATAACATGACCAGCATCCACATTTGCAGCAGTTCTTTTGACATTTCCAGAAGCAGATTTTCCATTTGTTGATGGTAATTTGATTTGCTTAGCTTGATTCTGCTGTTTGTACTTATAATGCCATGTTGGATATCCCACCTTTTCCCAACATTTCTCAGGTGGATGCCATTTGTGACCACAAGTAGCACATTTATCACTTGAAACATTTCTTTGACTATACAATGCAGTAGAGTCAACACTAGGAACAATAGTATGCAACACATCTCTCTGTGATTCCTCTTGTTGCAGCATTGAACAAGCAACTTCAACACTTGGTAAAGGATTATTCAGAAGTAATTGACTCCTTTGATTATTATAAACATCATCAAGACCATTCAAGAACTGAAATAATCTTTGTTCTTCCTTTTGTTTATGCAAAGCATTTAGAAACAAAGTAATTTCAGGAGTAATTGCAGTAATCTTAGGCAAATCACTCATAGAATTAATTTCCTCCCAAACGATCTTCATCCTTGTGTAATACTCACTCACAGAAGTTCCTTGTTGTTCTATTGCATATGTATCTTTATGCAGTTTATATTTTCTAGATCCATTACTTAAAGCAAAACGTTGTTCCAATTGTAACCATATTTCAGAAGCAGTCCCTATGAACATAATAGATTTCACTATAGAATCACTTACAGCATTCATAAGCCAGCTAATCACCATATTGTTGCAGGTATCCCATTGCTCAGCTAGATCATTTTCAACAGGACGTGGCAATGTACCTTTAACAAATCCAAGTTTACGCTTTGTAGATAAACCGATTTCCATTGCCCTGCGCCATGATCTGTAATTCTGAGAACCGACAAGCTTTTCTTGAACTGGAAGTGATCCAGGACCTTCAGATGGATGCAAGAACAACGGATTTTGAAGTAATGCATTCTGAGCTTGAGCACGATCCATTTTGCCCTAATTTTTCTCAATTGAGCTTTTCAATCAATCAAATCTTCAATTCGTAACACTATTGCTTGCGGAAGCGTAAAATTTCAAGAATATCACACTAATCGATGTTCAATTTGTTTCGGAATTACAAGAATTTGATCAGATTCTCTCTGATACCATATTAACCAAAATGAAATGAATACACACAGTGAATACACTAATGAACACACACAGTTGAGAAGTTAAACTTTGATTACTCTCACACTTTCATTACATTCACTTGAAACTCAAAATGAACCTACTAACTACATTATATACACTTCAACTAAAGTAACTACTACTAACAGAAAATAAAGAACTCCCCTAATCTGTTGAACAAGATACAAGAATGACAACTTCAGTCCCTGCAAGTTATCTTTCAAGTAATATCAACTTTAGTCCCTGTACTTTTACATTTAAAGTACCAAGATTCAGGGCATCCAATGAGCAAGTTGGTAGGTGTCGATCTTTATTAAATGATTCACATCACAAATTTTTCATTATACCGAGAGCAAAGTTCAAGGAAGTACATGAATTTATCAAAATATGGAATACCAATCATATTGTGCCATGTGTACAAAGAGAATGTTCCAAATGTACAATACCCATTTACCCCCAACATCAATTATCTCACAAACGACAAATCGAAAAATTATGAAAATTGCACCACTAAATTCGTCGTTTTCTCTTCTTCGATTTGCCGTCCCTCAAAGCATACTTTCGACGATTTTATTTTTTTTTCATTTTTAAGGTGGGTTTATAAATTATTAACACATGTGTTACTACATACTTGTACATTTAATTTAGGATTAGGGTTTAGTGTTTAGGGTTTAGTATGATTGATGGTTTAGGGTTTATAAGGGTTTAGGGTTTAGAAGGGTTCAAGGTTTAGGGTTTAGAAAGATTTAGGGTTTAGAAAAATATAGGGTTTAGCGTTTTATAAAGCGTTTAGGGTTTAGGGTTTGGGGTTAGGGTTTAGGGATTGAGGTTTCGGGAAAGAAACCCCAAACCTCAAACCATAAACCCTAACCCATAAACCTCAAACCCTAAACCCTAAACGTAATAATTTAACACTTTAACACATTTGTTATTAAAATGTGAAACCCACCAAAAAGAAGAGAAAAAAAACTTGTTGAAGTGGTATTGCGGTACACCTTTTAAATTTCAATATTATTATAGCTTAAATGATGATTATGTCAATACAACGATACGTGAAAATTTTGTTATGAGCAAACATTGTGTTAAATCGAATGGTATGATAATAACAAAATGATGTGGATGACAAAATATGGGAAGCGAACACAATCAATTGAGAGTAACCTATCTTTTAAAATGAAGGAATGATATCGAGTTACTTAACATAACTTTTGGATTGGATTGTTTGTTATAAAGTTAAGAACTCAAAGACTTAGTGGAAAAGTAGACTTTTCATTCAACGTCATTCATATTCGCTATCAAAGAATATTTATATCTATACAATTACTTACTTAGGTGAAGATCGTATAAAGATAGTCATCCTTCATTCGCTTCCACTGTATAGTTGCATAATGTACTCGCTTTAATTTCTGCGCAATCTTAAAGGAAGATTGCGCGTGAGACTTCCCGAGCAATGGCAAGACATGGAAAATTGTATGAAATGATAATAAAACGATGTAAAAATTGTGTTATTTGTGAGATTAGAAAATGGAACTGGAATTTATCTATTATTTATATAATATAATCCATATTGAAAATATCTATTATGTACTGGAGTATACATATATAGACTATTGAATGTGCAACATAGTGATGTAGGGAATCATCATAACAAGAATGGGCCGAATTGGATGAATATCCGTATACAAATCCAAATTTTGAGTATGTTTTATTTTTAATTATTGATTTGTTTCCTGGTTTAATAACATTTTATATATTAAGAAATAATTGATGTCCTTCCCTCTAAGAATTACCCACTTGGAATTCGTTTAGCTTTGTTCGTTGTTATACGTTTGTGTGTAGTGGCCATTTAATCATATCGATTCTTCATCACATAGCTTATTGGTACAAACATAGCCCCACCCCAACCCCACGAGGTGACCAATTTGATCATCATGATATGTATTTACACCATAAGAGTAAAGGTCTGAGGTTCAAACTCTAGTGGTGCACTATCATTTGTAAGAAAATCATATCAATGTCTTAATACAAACAGATTTACCCGCTTTGAGTTTAATCTGGTGGACACCAAAACAGAGTTGATTAAACATCTAGTGAACTTTAATTACACCAAATGGATTACCACTAAACGTCTAAACCTAGTCCTTGTCGATTCATACTTGATTCCTCAAGGGATCCAATTAAGTTACACTAACATCGTTGCTTAGAGCATCTCCAATGTAAAAAGCTTTATAAAGCTTTATTTTTAAGATACATCATTATCTTTTAGAAAAGTTTTAGCTCAAATGAGAAAAACTTTTTCAAAACTTTTATTTTCAAATCTACACATACAAATATGGAGAAAAGCTTTTGGTCAAAAGCTTGAGATTTATCAACCTTTACATCAAAAAAGCTTTTGATTTCAATGATAAAAAGCTTTTCAAAAGCTTTTTTACACAAAAAAACTTTAGAAAAAACTCTTGATGGAGATGCTCTTAGGTCTAAACCATTTTGTTGGACCTGCCACCACCCAAGATCAAAGGTTGAAACTGGTGTGCGACTATACTTAATATATAATTCGTAATATATGAATGCGAGCTTATTTATTTCAATTTTGTCCATCTGTTGAAGGTTCTATTTCACCACCTCTGGTATACAAATGGTTCAAATCAAGTAACATATTTGATAAGGGCATTGATATTTCCACCATTAAAAATAAAAGATTAACCATTATCTACAACTATTTATGCATATAGAACAACTGCTTACTACATAGTTTTGGTGGAAATATCATTTTTATGGGTAAAAATATCATTGACTATTTGAGAAATGACAGCTAAATTAGTCCCCAACTTTAACTGCAAATACACGAAACGAAAACTAGCAAGACACTAGATAGGGGTTAGTGTCCGAGAATGCATTTAACTTGTACCCGATATCTATTGTGTGTACCCAACTTAGGTTTGATATCTTTAATGCACCAAACTTTCAAAAAGTATGTTTTAACATATTTTGGTGACGCTTTGATCATATGTCAAACTCTTCGGATGACACCATAAATGAGTGACACGTCAGCAAAATACATTAAAATATCATTTTTAAAAGTTGGATGTATTATAAATAATAAATATAAGTATAGTGCATACAATAGACATAGGACACAAGTTAAATGCATTGTAAACTGTAGCTTTATTTTCTATGGATGTGTTTGACAAAGTAGTTGTAGCTATAATTGAAAATATAAAATGACAAAAAGGACATCAATAAAAAAACTAAAAATATAAACTTAGTTAACAATTAAAATTCATTGTACCAAGTGATTAGTTTAGTTTTGGATAACATACTCATTTTGTATGAGTAAACCCAAAGAGGCAAAAATTGAAAGGTAAACGAAAAATACTATGCTCGTAAGTCGCAGACTCGCAGTACGTACATCATCGATTGCATGCGTTTCATATTAATGTAAAGCAATATTATTAGGAATCTAATTTATCTCACTAATATTGTTATATTTTGGATGGATGTATTTTTTTTTATTGATTTATTTTGTCATATTATAGGCACATAGCTTATTTTTTAAATAAAAAATATGTAGCAGGTATCCTAAATTAAACACTTGAGCATAGTGTGGATAATATTATTTTTACCAAGTAAAAATTAACAACAGATTATTAGAAAATAAAGTGGGAGTGGTCTTTAACGTATTTTCTAATGGGCCTTTTTGTCATTTTAATTACAAAAGCTCCAGCCACATTTTCAACGCTCCTAGAGGCAGCTTTTCAAATTTTAGCATTTTAGAGCTTTTTGTTGAATTTTAAAAGCTACAGCTCATGCATAACAAACAGAGCTTTTATTTTGTATGGAGCTTTTGGATAAAATTTAAAAGCTTTGTGCCAAACAGGCCCTATATCAATACAATATCAATACAATGATACGTGAAAATTGTGTTACTAGAAAATAATGTGTTGAATCGAATGGGTGTGATATTAACAAAATGATGAAGGTGACATGATATGTGAAGCGAAGTGAATGTAGTCGTCGACCGACAACATCCTAGCTTTTAGAATAGAGGGTTGGTATTGAGTTTCTTAGGTTAGCTTGTGGCTTAGAGCGTTTGTTACGTAGTTAAAAATATGAAAATTGAGCCCATTTGTATTGTGATAACATGAAATCAACTATTTGAAAATATGAAAATAATGAAATTGGCATTTGCATTTCCTGACCATTGACCAACATCTACACGGATCCCATTTTAGTTTCACACAAGATATTGAAAACACAAGATGACGATAAATTTATGATAGAATTCCTCTTACATTGGCCGAAACTCAAGGCCTTCTACAATCTGAGTTGACTTTCCAACTTACCAGTTTCAAATTTAAAGAAATACACTCACTTTAAAGCTTACAATCTGAGTTGACTTTCCACGCAACACTTTCTATTTATTCACCAGATAATGCAATCCACAACATTTTTTTTTTTTTTTGAATGCTTAGATACTGAGTAATACAAAACAACCTGGATCCAGGGACAACATGTATACTTTCAATCTTGCAATTCGCATGAAGTACTCGCAGAAGCTCCATGATCACCTCTCGACAACTGCATGTAAATCAGATATATCATTAGATTACATATGTTTTATCCACATTAAAGACATGGAACTTTCTCAACTGTGTACTAATATATCTTTGGGAATTTGATAAACCATTAGAAATAATGTGAATTGATACTATATAAATCATCGTCATTGCTCATCATGATTATATAATACAATCGGAGGCAGAGTTGTCAACAAAAAATGAAAAAAAAAACCAGAGCGATTAACTTAGGGTTAAACCTTTGGGGGAGGAACAAGAAAATCAAAACAGGGGATGCTATAATTAGTGCCCATGCTTGAAACTATCTAATAGTGTAGGTATATATACAAAATTAATTATGAAACCCTGCCTAGATAAAAGTATAGTAACTTACTTGCAGTTCCAATGCCTTCTTAAGTTGTTCCACAACTTCTTTTGCTTTTGGTCGTTTTTCTCGATTCTCATTTAGGCACCGGTAGGCAATCGTCTCAAATGCACTCAATGCTTCCGGCATGATCTGTGCTTTTATATCCTCAAACACCACTGTATCGTGTTTTCCCTTTTCAAATCTGTCTTTAATGAAAATTGGTAGATACACACCTTCCTGTTTGTGGATCATGAACGTTGTTCTTCCGCACAAGATCTCAAATAAAACCACACCAAACGCATATATATCAGATTCGATTGTTAAGAATCCCGATTTTAAGTAAAGTTGATCCACGTAGCCAAGTGTGCCGCATGCACGATCAATGACATAGTCAGTTTCTTGATTTATTGCACTTATCAAGGAAAGACCAAAATCGGCAAGTTTTGCATTCCACCCATCGTTTAGTAGAATGTTAGCGGTTTTGATATCCCTATGTATCACCGTTGCTTGTGTTCCAACTCCTCCATGAAGGAATTCCAATGCGATTGCAACGTCAATGCACATTTTGAGTCGTTTAACCCAAGTAAGACGAGTATCATTCAAGTGCCCATCAAGACTTCCTTTTGACGCATACTCATAAACAATGATTTTTGCATCTTTTTCATCACAATAGCCTACAAGGCTGATGATATTCGGGTGCTTATACTCAAAAAGAATTTGGAGCTCATTCCGAAATTGTTTTTCCCCTTGACCACCACTTTTATCCAATCGCTTTGCGACAATTGTATCATCACCTTTTGGAAGCTTTCCCTTATAAACTTTCCCAAACCCTCCTCCACCAACACAATTGTCATCATGGAAGTTTCGTGTAGCTAATTGTATGTCTTCTAGTGAAATTCTGAGGTTGTCTTTGTTGTTTACCTGTCAACCATGAGCCGCCACATAAATAAATTACATAGATGATAACAAAGGCAAAATATGAAAACATCAACTTTTAAAACATCCACCAAAATGCTGTCATAAGTCTACAAGTGGTTTATCCTATAAAAAACTGTTACATAGATGATAATTATACGAGTATTATAATACTTATAATCAAGTATTTCAAAATTCCCCGTTGTCAAATACAGTATGCAACTATTAAAACATCCACCAAAATGCTGTCATAAGTCTACAAGTGGTTTACCTATAAAAAACTGTTATAAACTACTGAAAGAAAATTGCGGACAAATTAAGATAAATTGCAAGATTTCTCTCTCATTCTACTTCCAGAGTGCATACAGACCTAAATTTAACAAAACTGGGGACAAATTGATAATTAGAACGGTGCTGAATTTTTTTTTTTTACAAATTGTTGATGAACAATTGCATTTATGGTGAACCCTAAAATTAGGGAAGTGCTAAATGCAACAAAGAATGTAATTCATCCACCAAATGTATGCTTCCGTTTGTACCGTGAGCTTAAACGATTGTACAATTTGGTGTATGAAGTAACATATTTGTATTGTTGTATCTATCAACTCCCTAAAATTAACCCTGAAATAAAATACAAAGTTCAAACGAAAAACAATATGATATTTATATGCATGATACATATCGTTACGTACAACTTTTAAACAATATGAATCCGAAACAGTGACTCAATAATAAATAATAGATATTTATTAATCAATTCTTCGACCATTCCGTACACCACAAAAAATCACCATATAACACTAACTACAATAACATAAAAACATATTTTGATGGTGTAAGGATAATTTTTGATGGTGTCAAAATATCATTGGAAATGCAGGACTTAATGTTTATATTGAACAACTCGCCTGTAAATACGTGTTTAAAAGCGACTAATTTAATAAACGTAAAAATGGTATATAAGTCAAACTACATTAATGTAAAAATCGACCTTAAATTTTCATCTCCAAACTCATGATCAACTAAAAGGTAAGTATTTATTTACGTAAAAGACAAAAAGTGAAAATAATCTCGCACTTTCAAACATCAATTTGGTTTAGTTAGTTAGTCCTATTTTTTTTTTTAATCTTTTTGTTAAGTCGACATTTAATTATTAGATAAAGACTAGTTGAATATTATTAACATTAACTTACTTGTAGAGATAAGGCTTTTTCGAGCTCCTTGACAACAATTGTCATTGTTGGACGTCCATCTTGAGTTTCTTTCAAACACTCACATGCAATATCCAAAAATGCATTTAGAGATTCTTTGTTGGGTCCTCTTTTTAGAGTAAAATTTTTGCCACCGCTTTCTTCCATAATCATAGGATCTACCATTTCCTTTAATGTTCCCTCATGGAAGCATCGGCGAGCCACATATGCCAACCCATCCTCATTCTCCTTTGTATAATTTGGGTCAGAGGCTACCCTCCCACATAACATTTCAAACAAAACAACTCCGAAACTATACACGTTTGACGCCCGTTTTAACTTGTTCGTCTTCTTATATTCCGGATCTCTATAATAACTCCAGCCAAAATATTTGAGATGGAGATCACCGTCATCTTGATTTAGAGGAAGCAACACTGAGTGACCGAGATCAACAATCTTTGCCCCCCAATTCTCATCTAAAGCAATTGCATAACTCCTTATATCACGGTCTATTATCATCTTCTGGTTTTCCATCTCGTAGTGTAGGTAATTCAATCCATGGGCAATGTCAACGCATATTCTTAAACGTGCTTCCCAAGTTAGAATACGTCTTTCTTTGATGTTTATCAAATAATCAGCAAGGTATCCATTAGATAGATGCTCGATGACAAGGATCCTCTCTGCACCTTCATTACAAAATCCAAGTAGAGTGACTATGTTGTGATGCACACAAGTTGCAAGCATTTCAAGCATGGTAAAGAATGCTTCTTCTTCATCTTTGTCGTCTCTGTGGCGGAAGCGTTTTATACATACGGTGTTGCGTCTCTTCGGTAATTCACTAGTATTCTTCTCTTCTACAGAGGAAAAATTTACTTTGTCGAAATGCTCAAGTTCTGCTATGTATAAGTCATAGAATGAAGTATTCACGGTGTAGTATTTCGGGGAAAAGTCATCCGTGGCCAACTTTATATCACTGAGTGGAATAGTCAGATGCTCTAAGGAATTTCCCTACGATTCAAATGACTCAATTATTAATTGGATGTGGGTTTTATACTTTTATTCTATTGATCCAAATGATGAAGAGAATTAAGAAAAAGATAACTAGCTGGCTAATTAATATTTAATCACCTTTCCGTTGTTCCATGAAATACTTTCAACTGCACAGATTGACTGTTCCTTTAACATCAAATACAACGATGGGAATTAAGTTATTAATATAAACATTATAAATAAGGTTAAGTGCCTATAAATGTATGTAAGTATGCGTTAGATATTCGTTATATGTACGTAACAAAATTGACCAATGACCGCCATTGTATGTATGAACTATTTATTTTTTTACATTGTATGTATTTGTTGACTTGTCAAACTTGAAAAGTTGCCACGAACACGTCACCAAAATACACATAGTATACATAAATAAATAGTTTTGTACATACAATGCCTGTTAATATTGTTACATATAATGAAGTTTAACGCATAATTATATATATCATCAAACACTCGACCCTAATAAATAATATCACTATAAAATGATGAGATGAGGGAAAATAAAAATAAAAATAAAATTAAGATACGAATCTTACCGATTTTTCATGTGTCAAATTCATTTCTAGCGAATCGACAGCTGGATCAATATCTTGCCGTTGCACTTGGTCATCCTTTTAAGTAATAATAATATGAAAAATGCATTGATATTAGTCATTTAAAAATCATTTGTTATCAAGACAAATCTAAATTACTTGTCGACTATTTGTAAAGATACAAATATAAAAACTGATTCTATGTCATCATTGATAGGATAAACTTGTTAAAGATGATGTCATCAGTTATATCATTAATTTTATTTTATATATAAACTTTAAAAATAAAAAAGTAATAATATTTTGATTGCAAACTTAAGATTATAATTTGTGTTTTTAGTGTCTTTAGCATCATGAACCTTCTATCTCTCCAAGAAAATGAAATATAAAGGGTTAACAGAGAAATGATATGTTCACATAAATTTTATTAAAAATCGTTCACAAAATGATATGGACTAATAAATTGAAGGAAGAGAATGATAAGTGGGAAGTTATAAATGAATTTGATTGGTTGATGATATGTGCCATGTCATTTTGTGAAGCTTATTTTGTAAAAATTGTGTGGATGTAACATATCTCGAATTAATAATGGTTTTGTTCTCAAATATTATCTTTTTTTTTACCACTCAATTTTTTTGTTAATGATTTAATCCTTCAAGTTTGCATTGACTTATTGGTTTAACCTTTCAAACTAGTAAAATTTAGAATGACAAAATCATTATAAAACACCAACTTTAATTTAGTGATTAAAACATCAAAATTTTCAAGTATAAGGAATTTAAACGGTTAAACCAATAAAATTTTAAAATTTCGAAGATTAAATCATTAGAAAAAACTTGAGTTGTTCAAACGAAAAAAGTAAAACTTTGATGATTAAATCATTATTAACCCAATAAAAGGATGAATGATCGATCATGTGACAATATGTAACAACCTTAAAGCATCTTTAACAAAGACATACTTTTTTTGAAGTTTATTAATATCGTAAATGCTTTTTGAAGTTTTGTGTATAGAGTTTTGAATAGAAAGCTTTTCTTTATGGGTTTATATACAAATAGATTACTGTACTTTACGAAAATGTTCAATTTTATACTGAACTTTGAAAATGTTCAATTGGGTTACTGTACTTGTAAAAATGTTCAATTAGTTTACCAAACTTTCGACAATGTGCAATTAAGTTACTGTATTTGCAAAAATATACGTAACAATATGCAAAAAAAAAATTGGCCCCCTGAACTTGGATTTCCTGGCTTCCCGCTGACCAAACGGATATTTTTGAAGTTTAGCCTCTTTTAAAGTTATTAAACGCAACCGAACTAACAAAACCCATGATCCAAATTACCCATTTTGATCTGATTATTTTAATAACTTTACGTTAACCGCATTTCTTGACAGTTTCTTTAACTTAACACGGTTCTTTAACTTAACACATGCAGACTAAATAATGTGAACCAATAATAGACGTTAAAAAATTACTATGACAAAATGAAATAGAATAAAAAAAAGAATGGTCTTACTAAATTATCATATGATATCTGACATTCCAATGCTCTCTCAAGTTTACGGATGATATTGTTCATATCTGGACGTTCTTCTTGATCTTCCTTTATGCAAGAATATGCTGCTTTCGAGAACCAGTCGAGTGATTCCGGGGCAATTTGATTCCGTAGGCTAGGTAGGATTATAACATTCAATGTTTTGTTTCTATAATGAAATCTTGCCAGTGAAGCTAGAAAGCTATTATCCACATTTGGAATATACGCTTCCCTCCCACATAATATTTCCCATAAAACAACACCAAATGAGTAAATATCTGACTTGTGGGTCACACCCTGATTGTATCTTTTTGCTGGGTCCTCATACCCTATCAAGACAACACTTTGAGGATCACGAGCCTGAATTATTTGATGTACTGACTTCTTCGTGCAGGCATATTCAAAACCAGATAACTTCGCCTCAAAATTCTTATCCAATAAAATTGTGCTGCTGTTAATGTTTTGATGTATGATATAATAACCTTGCTCATTGGCGTTATGGATGGAACTTAATGCACGCGCAACACCAACGCATATCCTCAATCTTTGTATCCATGTGAGAGTTGGCTTGCTTAGATGCAACAATAGACTTCCATTAAGATAATGGTTGTTTATGATGACCCTCTCATTTTTTTCATCACAGAATCCAATCATAGAGACTACATTTTGATGCTCGAGATACAAATGCGAACAAATCTCTGTCAGGAACTCGATGTATCCGTTCCTATTCTTATTGTCTGATCTCCGTGCAGCAATCTCAACCCGCTTCCCTGACCTCAAAAGCTTCCCTCTATAAACCTTTCCGAATCCACCAAACCCGATGGCATTTTTATCATCAAAGTTGTTGGTGGCTTCTAGGATGTCTTCAAGTGGGATTTTCAAGTGACTATACGGTTGTAGCTAAAAACAAACAGAGTAAAATTTAGAAACCTTTGAAGTTAAAGTTTTAAGGATCAACAAGTGCCACATTAATTGAATGCAAGGCTTTTTAAATTGTCAACTTGAAATTCGATCATAGATATATGAAATTGAATGTGGGAACATGCTACATTTAGTGCTATGAATTAGGAATGGTATTTAACATTTAATTGCTTATGCAATGAGTAAACAAGGTCTATTATGAGAACATCAAACTAAAAAACGGAAAACTACTATGATTTGGAAACTGCAATGAAATTTCTTCCAGAGCCAGAGGTTAATTAATATGAGGGCGCTTTGCCTTGCATATATAGACGACTAGATATACAAGGAAGATGTCAAGAGCCCGATCTACAACATTTAAGTTTCATGAATTCTCCATTAGGGTAATATGTTTCATGGCTTTAGTAGGATAGATCCACCACAGATTTTAAAGATTTAGCAATGACATAAACTACATGATATAAAAGGTGGAGGTCGAACCGTCGAAGTCCATGGGACAAAAAACTGTTTCGGAGAATATTCCATGAAGCTTATCAATCAGAGCAACGCATCAAGATCACAATGACATAAACTACATGATATAAAAGGTGGAGGTCGAAAGCAAATAAACCGCGAAGACATTGGAAGTTGATGTTTAGCAGACCAACGCTACCATGGTCGAGGCTGCAGCGACCAGGATGACATGATCAAGCTTTCTGGACCAGTATGGAAAAGGCCGAATGAAATTTAGTAAGGGGATTAACACAACAATGGAAAAAACACACACGAGTAAAATGGATTTCATGGTTCTTCATCCTTCAACTAAGGTCATATATAGACGATTAGAACAAGACCACAAATGTGGACTACAATCAAATGAGCAACACCTCCGAAGCACTGTTAGAAGCCTAATTAACACGAGTTATAGAACGAATGTGAAAGTTCTCCTAGTAATTAAGGATAAGGCGTACTGAAGTCTACCAAATTGATTTAACGAAGGTCGAGGTTATCTGGATCAAGACTCTGATAAACTAGTGACAATGAACCAACACTGATCCGTGACGATGATAATTAATAACAAAAGAAATACAAAGTCAACAAAATGGAGGTCAGTCACAAACTTGACTTCGTCAAAGAGAAAAATGAAAGGATGTGAACTATGGTCCTGATTCATGTATTTATTTTTATTTTTTGGGTAAAGGGACCTCACCCGTCAAATTATATATATAGGGTTAAGTAATTTTTAATGTATATAAGTATATAACTACACATTGATCTTCATTATGTGTACATAATAAAATTAACCGTCATTGTATGTACGAAATAATTTTTTTTTTTGTACATTGTGCGTATTTTGGTGATAACACATAGTATACAAAATAAATAGTTTCGCATATACAATATTGTCGGTTAATTTTGTTAGTTACACACAATCAAAGTCAATACATACTTATGTACATTAAAAAACATTTAACCCAATTACAATTAAAAATGATTCATGTATGATATGCCCATGATTTTTTATTCCATTTTCCATGAAATTAACTACATGGGAACGTGGAGAAAACCCCTCTATCGTTGTTAGGTTTCCGTTACAATTAGCAAGAGAGTGGAACAGAATGAGGAGGTAGCCTGGTGAAACAAAAGCCGTTATAATCAAGAAAGGAATGAGAAATCATATTTAATCTCTAGAGAAAATATCAATAAAAAAGATATCATTCATTCAAATTGTTATCTTGTCTTTCATTATCTACTCAGTTCAGTTCTTTTTATTACATTCGTTTAAGATCGTTGTTTTGTCAAATCTTAAACGGATCAAACACGTGTCGAATTAGTTGTACCAAAAATTCAAGGAGCTAGCTGTAGCGTAAGAAAGCTTGCGCTCAAGTTCACTAGAGCAAGTGATGAAGTTCATAGGATAAATGTGATGATTGTCAAACATAACATATCAAAGGCCGAATGACAAAAACGATTATCCAAAGTTTTATTGGATCCACACAATAATTTTTAGACTACCTCAAAACTTTAAAGGAATAACAACGGAACAAGCTTGGGTAATGAACTTCTGAATAATAACTTCCCGAAACTACACTACCAACTGAGACCCCAACAAACTGTCAAATGATCTACGGTTGCAGCAGACACCACCTTATGAGTTATAACATGCTGTAAGAAGAACAAATTGACAGTTGACTAGGGGTGTTCATAATTCGGGTATAACCAGATTATCCAAATGGTCTAATTGGATTGGACCGTTCGGATTGGATAATTTGGTTTTTCGGATCAAATCGGACAAAAACCAAATTAGTAATTCGGTTATTGGATTGGTTTTGGTTATTAGTATTAGAACCGGATTGTCCAAATAAACCAAATAGTAATAATTGTATATGTAATGCTCTTGTTAATCTATCAAAGTGAATGTTAAATATTTGTTTAGTTATTTTTTATACATGAAACCATATTATATGATTGGTATTAATAATATATATCATTGAATACAACTTAATCTTAAGTTCGGATATAAAACACCAACTCCACATTTATATAAACCCTCAACGCAACATGACAATCGGTAACCATTAATATCGCTCATGACATTACTTTTCACGAGTCAAAACAATACTCTCATGCAATCCACGAAAAAATCAAACGGTTAAAACCGATCCATCCAAATAGTAATCTGGTTCGGTTTAGTTCGGATTTGATATTTGTTTGGATTGATGAGATTCACATTATGAAAACCAAAATCCAAATGGATTTATATATATGGATCGGATTTGATCCGATCCATCCAAACGAACACCCTTACAGTTGACTTTGATCGGTAAGCTTATGGAATTACTCCGTATAACTTATGTTCTTAGTGTTCTTTAGTGTTATGACTTATGAATTCGAGTTTTAGGAAAAAAAAAAAAAAAAAAAAAAATCAAAAAGGAAGATGATCAATGTCTTTTTGGTCATTTCACTTGATAAAGGGCCGAAAGCCCGAAAGTGTGACAAATTAAGTAACAAACTTTGAGAGACGTGGTGTAGTAAATTTGTCTTAGGAATTATACATGAGAATTGGCAACTCGCGTGGACATACTTTTAGTTTACCCTCAACTCTTTTAGAAATATAAAAAACTCATCCATGACCCATTTAACCAACCAAATTTCCACTTGTTCAATAATACCCAACCCACTGTACTCACATGACCATTGCAACACCTCTATGTCAACCTCATTTCTTGACGTACGGTTCCTTTGATCAACTAAAATAATGGAAAACAAATAAATACACACAACAAATTACTATAACACAATGATGAAATATAGCAAAAAATAAAATATAAAGGAGGAGGGTCTTACAACTTTTGCATATTGCAGTAGACGTTTCAATATTTTCTCAAGTTTATGGACAATATAGTTCATATCTGGTCGTTGTACACGCTCTTCCTTTAAGCATTGATATGCTACTTTTGAGAAGTTGTCCAGTGATATCAGATCAATTTGATTCAATAGGCCAGGTTGGATTATATCATTCAGTGTTTTGTCTTCATAATGAAATATGGCCAGTGGAGCTAGAAACCTATTATCATCATTTGGAATTAATGCTTTCCTCCCACATAATATTTCCAATAAAACAACGCCGAATGAGTAGACGTCGGACTTGTGGGTCACACCTTCAGTCTTTTCAACTTCTGGGTCCATATACCCAGTTGTGCCAATAGCTTCTGAAAAGAGAACCTGATCCATTCGATGTACTGAATGGTTGATGGAATATTCAAATCCAGATAACTTGGCCTCAAACTTATTATCTAATAATATCGTGGAGCTGTTGATGTTACGATGTATGACAGGGTAACTGTGTCCATCCTCATTATGGATATACCTTAATGCACGTGCAACACCAACACATATAGTTAGTCTTTGAGTCCATGTGAGGGTTGGGTTGCTTAAATACAGAGTGAGACTTCCTTTGGCCACACGCTTGTTTATGATGACCTTCTCATGTCTTTCATCACAAAACCCAATAATAGAGACAATATTATCATGTTTGAGACTAGAAAGTGCAGAAATCTCCGTCCAGAACTCGATATCTTGCTTATGCCTACTGTCTAATCTCCGTGCAGCAATCTTCACCCACTTCCCCGACTGCCAGAGCCGTCCTCTATAAACCTTGCCCAAATCACCATGACCGATGACATTTTTATCATCAAAGCCGTTGGTGGCTTTTAGTACTTCTTCAAGTGGGATTCGTAAATGATTAAACTGCGTGATTGTGGATGCCATACTTCAGCTGGTTTAATGTGTATATCTGTTGATCAAATGAAAGAGGGTACAAAAGCAGTGGATTACAATTTTCTTCTTTTCTGAAGGAAAAATAGAGGGATTACAAATGAGTACGGAGGTAAGCTACCCGAGTACACACACACACACACACACATATATATATATATATATATATATATATATATATATATATATATATATATATATATATATATATTGTTAGAACATGGACCCGGTTTGACCCGGATCCAACCCGTCCACTAACTAATCTTACGGGTTGTAACCTTTGAGTTACTAGTACTCATTAATATACCCATGAATTCCCATTATAGTTATAATTAATGGTGACCATCCATATCCTCGGTGGTTATGTTAACGATGGTTATATAAAGTGATAGCACTTTATATGAAAGGGTGGACAAGTGTGAGACACACCAAACACACACATGAGAGACAATCAAGATAGACGAGGTTAGCACTCGTCGGATTCGTGTATGTTCGATGCAAACGAGATATGGGAATCTTAGGTTGTGAATCATGATAGCTTTCCGTTTGTGATCGCTATCCCGACCGGTGATCTAAACGTTGGTTCGATCGCTTCCGCTATATTTATTCGGGTATGTTCCGAATCCTTTATTTTCAACATTGGTATCAGAGCCGAATGTTTATTTCCCGGTTTAATAATTTGTCAATTTGTTTGATAATATTACATAGTTTTATTTGATAAAATTGTGTATGTATTCGGATCATGTCATGTATAAAATCACAATCTGTTTGTGTGTCAATTTCGTAAACTTCATGATAATGTGTGCAGTGCCTCGTTATATGCTTGTCACTGGGTAATTGTGTGTCACTGTGTTTACCTAGTTATTGTAATAATTTATAATAATAAAAGATGTAGGCATATAAAGAGTCATTTCATGCGAGACTGAAATTTAAATCTCTTGAACATGATGTGAGTTGTTGATTACATGCAAACCTTATGTATCATCATAGTAGTAATGATAACCATCATATTTATGCATGTATGGTCTACGTATTTAGTAAGCTGAGAAAATTGTGAGAAGAATGTGCAATTATTAAATTTAGACCTTGGCTTCTTGATTTAGTATTTTATCTGAGACGACCACAACCCACATTTTTTGTTAATCATGCGTGATATACAAATTGTGATAATTGGTTCGTTTGGAACTTTAGTGATGATTAAATATATGTTATTTATTTGATCATTGTAACTACAATGATAATATTTGTTACTAGTGCATTTCTTTATGTGCATTGGTGACATAAATGAGAATTGTCTTTCAAATGCAATTGATTTAGAACGACTAAGGAAAACGTTTTTGACAAAGTTCGTTTCGGTTCCTCTAAGAAATTGTTTCTAGTTTGGGGAATTGATTTCTTGAAAGGTCATCAAATTAATTTGGGTAGTTTTTAAGTAAAACATTTTTGATGACAGTACTTTAATTCGGTAAACGTTTTTCTAACTGTGGGTTTGCCAAAAGGGTGCGTATATTAATTGCAACCTTTCATTTGTTGAAAGCAGACAATCTTCGATTCATTAACAAAATATTTAGTTTGTCTAAATAGTGTTGTTAGACAAGCATAACTCATTAATCGTGTAGAGTTTGACATGAAATAAGTTTTCATGTGTTAAAATTGATTATAAAATTGTACTATCAAGCTAGTTTTTTTTTAAACTCCAATGTATGGATTTATGAACGGTCCTCGGATTATTTTTTGTAATAATCACTTTGGAGCATTGATAGTATTGTATAATGGACCATGTGTTAAACTTGGTTTGGATCATGCGGGTTTACTGTTAAAAAGATTAGCTTAGTGTTAAACTACCTATATGACTTGAGTTTCAATTCCTACAGTTTATTTATATTTTTTTTGTGATGTTTAAGTTATTATTTTCGTAATAATTACTTATAATTCATATTTTTTGTGAATCATGAAACATGGTAAACCAATTGAGAATTTGATCCAAAATAGTTTTGATCTTTATGATTTCATAAAATATCTTTGCGATAATTATTTTTTTTTACGGAGTTTTTTTTTAAGTTTTTTGTATATGTTACAGAAGGAGAAGAAAAGAAAAACTCTACGGTAAAAGGAAAAATGATACAAGGGCTAATTGTTAGTTAATCATTTCTTAGTGTATATGATTCTAATGATTTTCTTGTACTTGAAAGTTCAATTTCTTTGTGAAATTCAAATCCTTTGGTTAATCGTTATTTCGTATAGTGATTATAAGGAACTATCATAAGTAGTAAGCCCTTTAAATGATCGTTATTAAGTATAATGATAGTTTTTTCCTCGATCAAAAACTTGAAGTTATTGGTGAAATTGTATGCACTTGAAGTAATCATTATATAGGGTAATGATTTTAGTATCAAGTATTGTTAATCATTTTGTGCCAAATGATTATAATAATTTTTCATTACGTTTGAAAAATTAATTTCTGTGTGAAACTGTGAGCACTTTAATTAATCATTATTTAGTATAATGATTATACTGATTTATATATGTTCAACATTGTACTCGGTATTTATTTGTGAAATTTGATCAAAATAATTTTTTATCATTATCAGTGCAATGATTATACAAAAAGATTTTGTTTGAAAGTTTATTACTTTATTAAATTTCATCAAAATTAGTTAATCATTTTTCTTGGTAAAATGATTATATTGAACTTTCTTTAATTTTGAAAGGTTTGTAAAACTCTGATAAATATAAGTTAATCATTTATAGTGAAATGATTATATTGCACTTTCTCTTTGTTTGAAAGTTGTGTTTCACTGTAAAATAAAAGACCGAGCATAGTTAATCATTTTTTTTTTTTGGTAAATGATTATTATAAACTTTCTCTTATGTTTGAAAGTTATATATATATATTTTTGAGTAATATTGAACATATTAGTTAATCATTTATGTAATGATTATTTTCATTATTGTTTGAAAGTATAATTTCTCTGTGAAATTTAGAGCATATTAATTAATCATTATTAGTATAATGATTCTATTAAGCTTTCTTTGGGTATGAAAGTAACATTTCTTAGCGAAATTGAAAATATTTTTTTTAATATGCAAAAGTGCTCTTATTTGTTGACTTTGCATCTTAATTGGCTATGTTACTTGTGGTTTCATGGTAGGCTTTATAGGCGATAACTGGAAACGTAGTGACCTTTTTCTCTATAACCTATTATGAACTATAATTGGCATAATTAATTATTTGCAAATATTTTGTATATACGGATGGATATTAAAAGTTCTTGCATTGTTGTCTCCGTTTAGAACTTTGTGTTCAATAATATTTTCAGAACTTCGTGTTCAATCGAACTTTGTATTGATAGAACTTCGTGTTCAGTGTACCTTCATATTCAATTGAGCTTTGTAGAACTTTGCGTTCTTTAGAACTTTGTGTTCCACTTGAAGTTTGTGTTCAATCGAACTTTATATTAATCGGACTTCGTATCCAATCAAACTTCATTATAATTGAATCATGTGTTCAATAGAACTTAGTGTTCATTAATGGTTTTCACGATATTAAGACCTTGTTGAATTTATGGGAGCATAAAATTCAATATGTTTGGAAGAGCAAAAGGCTCAAAATGCTCATATGGCATTAATGGAAGAATTAAGGGAAGGATAAGGACATTATTAATTGCTCACATTATGTTGCTGAGTGGTATGGATAATCTCATTGGTTGATTTAAGCGAGATTGATCTTGCTATAAAGATGCAATCGGCATCGACCGACTAATTTATAGTCACTTCTAATATCAAAATGAGATCTATCATCAAGAAAATGTTCTTATTCTTGAACAATTGGTTCAATATATAAGTCTTTCATAATCTAAAAGTTTGGAGCACAAGGAATTGCACCTTACTTATACTGAAAACGTAAAGAATGTTAGAGCTAGAAGATAATCGGCTTGAGGCCTATAACCACATACTAAGTTGTATGTGACATGACCTAGCTCTAATAAGGTTTAACCATATGGTTTTGAACCTGCAAACACTGTGTTTGTAGTTTTGTTTTCATTGTTTTCATCCTTTGTGGATATAATTCTTCTTTCGTACTTCCATGGTAATGCTATTAAATTGTCTTATTCAACAAGCTCTTATTTTTATATATACTAATATCCTAAATGATACTGTCATTATGGATATCGGTTATTCACGTTATAACCCAAGTTTTTCCTTAGATACATTTTCAAATAAGTCTGGGGTTTGATGTAATAATATTGATTAAGTGGATTTGTCCGCTTATGCACAATATTTAGTTGGAAAAACTACAAGAAAACCATTTGGAATAGTTATCCATTGCGGTCGATCCATCTTTTTAATATGTGATCCTTTCAAATTTCCGAGTAAGACATGAAGCGTTTTATTATACAGGTTTATTTTTATTTCCTCGATTTGAATATGTCTATTTGATTCTTTACGAATATTAATCGTTTTATTTTCAAAATTTATGTAATTTTCTTGAAAATAAATTAAAAAATAAAACTGAAGAAGTTTTTAGTAATCGAGGAAATGAATACCAAGATTAGTTCAAAGCACTTAGTGATGCTCACGGTATTCAATTTTTTTTAAATTGTTTTTCCTATGACTCCACAACAAGTCGTGTTGCGGAAAGAAGGAACATAACGCTTCTTGAAATGGTTAAGTCGGTGACGATTGAGTTGACTATGTATGTCATCTTTGGGTGATCGATCTTTAGTTATCTTATTCGCACCTAACCGATGGTCTTTCAAATTGGTATCTCCCACACCATATGAGTTATGGATAGGTCGTAAGAACGACATATATATCTTGAGATTGTATAAGTATATAATACATTCCTCATTTTTAAGTTTTCGCAAACTTTAGACCATGACGAAAGAAAATGTGTTTTCGTTAAATACTTTGAACAATCCAAAGATTATGTGTTTATAGGTGAACACGATAGTGGGAGTGTAACCAGATTTGAATCTCGGATGCCACGTTATTGGAAATACGTTTCCAAGTGAAGGAATACAAATAAAGATTAGTCCTTATTTGTAAACATATAGAATAACTCCATTCGAGTGGGAGAATTTGAGGAATTAAGGAAAATAATTTGTTTCTTTATGGCAATTCCTCAACATATTGCGAATGAGAGTATTCTAATTTGAGTGGGAGAATATTGAGAAATCGTGAATTCGTTTCATTGAAATCTCAATTCGAGTGGGAGTCATATGAGAATCCAAGAATTTGTTTCAAGGAAATCTCAATCTGAGTGGGAGTAATTTGAGAAACCAAGAATCCGTTTCAAGGTTATATTAATTGCAAAAAAAGAGAACCTCTTTGTCGATATGCGATCGGAAAAGGTATACTTTGTGGTTCACCTAAAACTCCCACATATCCTACAAAGATAAAATGGATCAAACCCGTTGATGAATAAATGATTTCATGAGACTAAAATTATTCTTGGGAATTAGTTGAGCTTCCCAAATGACACAAAGCTCAGGTTGTGGCAAAGGCTACAACTACATGAAAAAGATACTAAGGTATCCAAGTGTACTTTGATGTGTTGTGAAAAAAAAAAAAAAAAAAAAAAAAAAAAAAAAAAAATTGATCTGCTTAAAAGATTGGCTATAGAAATGTTGACCGAGTTGTTATCACTTGGGTAACAAGAAGTAGTCGCATAAAGCCTTGTATAACTCGGAAACTGATTTTGTTGGAAAATTCAGTTGTGGTCCGATAAGTTGTGTGGCTTAACCACTTTCCGAATAACTTATGAGTTATTACTAATTTATCAATTAAGTATTGATATGATCATATCGTATTGCTTCCGTAGCATATATGAAAAATCTTAAGTCTCTATTGTGAGACCAAGCACATTAATATCAAGTACCATTTTGTGAGACATGGTTGCAAGAATATAAGAAAATATGTAGTACATATTTACACAAGTAGCAGATCATTTGGAATACCTAGAGAGATGTGTTTATGTAACATGTCAAGGCTCAAGGTTGTGTAGATGTCGAAAATGTACTAACTTAATGTTTCCCAAACATATTTAAGCTTTAATATCCATGATAATTTGTTTGTCAAATCCTATATACAAAGGAATATCGTGCCTACATTCTAAATTAGTAGAGTATGTCGGACAGATTGAAGATCAGCCTACTCACATGGGTGATCGACTCCATTATTTTAGTAATAAGTGGAGTAGTAGCGCATTTTAAGTATATTGTCTGAGTGACAATTGAGAGCACAAACTTAAAATCTTTGATGCTACAGTTGTAAAGTTTATAACAATTGGTGAATTGCTTAGCTTCACCTAATCTGTCTATGACACCAGATGCGAGTTCTTAATGGTTTTTATGAGTAGATGAGTGAACTCGAATTCGAACATTGAGTATGTTTGAATTATCATCTGTGCAACATTGATTGAAAGACATACCTCCATGGGAAAGGAGAAATGTTGCAGCATGTGATTCATACCACATGTGTATAAGACGACCAATAAGGGAAATAGAAGAAATGATCTCTGCTTCTATGCTATGTGAGTCCCTTGAGGTATGAGCAACCTCAATTTTGAGTATCCTTATGACCTTTTATTGTCTCTCGAGGATTAGCTTGATGTTTGCTATCTTAAGGCGTTGCTTAAGGGTTATGACTGATTCGACTTGGCAGGACGCTCTTAGAAAAGCGAGTTAAGTTAAGTCCGAAAGAATCTAATAAAAGGGAAGATCATTTGAAGTTCACATTAAGTTGTATTCACCGGTCGACCAATTATCTCGTCTTAGTGACATATCTTAGGGATAAAAGATAATTGTGAATACAAAGAGTTTTATAAGTAAAACTGAGATCATGAGAATTTATAATGTGATTAATGATCTAGGATATTGCATACGATATCTACTCTTGACAATGTTTATTGAGCTGCTATATACTCCTAATAGATGTATAGCAATTGAGCTCTCATAGTATGCCGGTCGCACGACCTATTTTTCCAGTATGAACTATTTGCAATTTACACGATTATTCTCTCATGACCATAATGAGTATATCAATTTGATTAGTTTGTGTACGAGTGGGAGATGTTAGAACATGGACCCGGTTTGACCCGGATCCAACCCGTCCACTAACTAATCTTACGGGTTGTAACCTTTGAGTTACTAGTACTCATTAATATACCCATGAATTCCCATTATAGTTATAATTAATGGTGACCATCCATATCCTTGGTGGTTATGTTAACGATGGTTATATAAAGTGATAGCACTTTATATGAAAGGGTGGACAAGTGTGAGACACACCAAACACACACATGAGAGACAATCAAGATAGACGAGGTTAGCACTCGTCGGATTCGTGTATGTTCGATGCAAACGAGATGTGGGAATCTTAGGTTGTGAATCATGATAGCTTTCCGTTTGTGATCGCTATCCCGACCGGTGATCTAAACGTTGGTTCGATCGCTTCCGCTATATTTATTCGGGTATGTTCCGAATCCTTTATTTTCAACATATATATATATATATATATATATCAATTCTAGCTCTTGTTATTTAACTATATTTTATTTTTCTATTTAAATTATCTTAACGAATAAGAAATGAATTAAGTTGTAATTTCAAGTTTAACACTAATCACGTCGTACGCCATCTATAATTTTTCATAAAGAATTGATATGTGTGCCTAACCATATATTAACTTAAAAATTGGCCTAATGTCACATTTTCTAAGAGCATACACGACGAAGAGTTTTTACAAAGCTTTTCTTTGTATAATTGTGTAACAGTTTTTTTTATAAAAAGCTTTAAAAAAACTTTGTCTCCAACAAGAAAAAACTATTCTTACACAAAAATAATCAAATTTGATTAAATTAAAGAGGAAAGAGACTACAAAGCTTGAGAAATATAAAGCTTTTGCACTCACTTTCATAAATATTTTATTACCAGTAGTTTTTAATGATATTTGTATGGAAAAAACTTTTAATTGTTAGAGACAAAACTATTCTAAAGTTTTTTTAAAAAAAGTTATTACAGAGTTATACGATTTTTTTCAAAAATAGTCCACTTTATTAAGAAATATAATCATCAGAATTGATAGCTTTTGAAAAGTGTAATTAAAAGTAGTGAAATCGGGTATCACAAACCCGGTTTCTAAATCCAGTTTGACTTTTTCTCATCAACCAAACTTCAAAGATGGGCAAACGTCACTGTATCCTTCTATTCTTTCTTATATTCTTTTATCACCCCTCAACTCCTCAAGTACCTTTCAGTGGTTCATTCAACATTTTGATTTTATATTTTGTCGATTTAACTGTCATTATTGTACTTACAAGTTAAACTTTCAACAATCATCGTAAAACCAACTTCAATTTTATAAGTAGTCGATATATGCAATTGACTCATCTAATTCAAATCATCTACTATATAAAAAATCTACTTTACTCAACTGATTTGTTTAACTTTGAGTTACTCTGTTTTATCGAATCTTAACGAAAGTCAAATTTAATTTAAATTTAAATACATACCAGTAATGCACAAAGAGTAACTAAAAATAAAAATAAAAAATATTGTAACACCAATTTACCTTTCATCATTTTCTTTTATCCTATTTCACCTGCATAATGATTGATTTTTCATACCTTATAAACATTTCATTATTTCTTATTTCGTTTATACTATTGTTTAAATAATCTTTTTTACTTTTTAGGTATATATTAGTCAACAATCTTGAGTTTCAAATTAAGTATATAAATTTATACCTAATATTTATGATTAATATATACACTTTTATTTATATGTTTAAGGCATGTATGACTACTAAAATATATGTAGCAAATTAAAAAATTACGATTTTATTGAGGTCATATTAATAGTAAATATATTCATTTATTAGAAAAGATTATGATATAAATGTAAAGAAAAGAAGAAGAAAAAGAAGTTACACTATAATAACATATTAGGTAAAAAGTTAGTATTATATAATATTGTGAATGAGTTGGTATAATGTATTTTTTGAATTTGAATAGGTTAGTAATAATATTATTTACCTTTGGTAAATATAAGAACTTAAAAAAAATTATGCTGTAACTTTGGTAATACCATGTACAGTAGTTGTCAAATTACATTAATAGAAATTGAGCTGAAAATATAATCAAAATGATGAATGAACCACTTAGAATACTCAAAAGGTGTTAAATGAAAATAAGACACGATTTAGAAACCGGGTTTGTGATACCCGGTTTCACTACTTCTAATAATGCTTGTCAAAAACTATCATTTCTGATGGTTCTTTCTTAAACTAGACTACCTTTGGAAAAAATTCCAGTTATACTCAAAAAGCTTTTAAAAAACAATTCATTGTGGATGCTGTTAATTTCTATGATTTTCTGTTTCGTTAATTATTGATATGTGGTATTAGATCAATTATTTTTACCTTTATCTATCATTTCTTATGTCTTAATTGTGGATACCTTGTATTTTCCTTTTGGAGTTTATTTAAGTCAACGTGAATTCCACAACTTTTCACTACCTACAAAATGTCTCTAGCTAACTACAACCACCTTCAACTACTACTGACCACGTACACCCGCCACGACCACCCTCTGGCGGCCTCCGCTGTAGCAACCAAAAAGAAATTTACAAAGCAAAATTTACAGAACGTGAAGTCAAAGTTTTAAGACTCAACACATGCGCCATTGAATGCTAATCTTGTTATATTCTCAATTTGATATTCATATACGATCATCGAAATATTAAAACTGAAGCTAGGAACATGCTACATGTGGGGCTATAAATAAGAAAATGTTAATTAACATCTAATTGTCTGTGCAATGAGCTGGAGAGATGACTCAGATGAGCATGCTACATTATAAAATGTTGGTTAGGTTCCAATTTCTATGCAATGAGCTGGAGAGATTAGGATGGTTTAACTGCAAGTTGAATATCACATGTTTGTAATCAAAATTTAAAGTCTAGTATGAAATATTGACGGGTTAATAGACAAATATGTTACTGTAATTTGTGAAAAGATTCAGCTAAGTTACCAAACTATTAATTTGTTCAATTGAATTACTATATTTAAAAAATCATGATATGTAAGTTACTTAATTTAAACATAGTAACACTAGGATCACTTTACTTAACTTATGAATTAATATAGATTACTTTAGTTATAAATATTACAGCGTCAAAAAACCCAGATTTAGATATGATACTTCCTCCATCCCAATTTATTTGTCCATCTTTCTATTTTGGTATGTCCGAAAATAATTGTTTTCTTTCAAAATTAACCAATTAAAATTCTTAAAAATAGTAAAGATTAAATTCTATTAGTAGTCAACAGTACTTTTATTAAGTACTTTTATTAAGCTGTGTGTTTCTTGTCTGGTGACAATAATTTTGGGATGGAGGAAGTAATAGTTTAGTAATTCAATTGAACAATTTAATAGTTTAGTAGCTTTCTTGAACATTTTCGCAAAGTATAATAACATATTTGTCTATTAGGAGTGGGCTATGAACAAACACAGTGAATATTATATATTGGGAGTCAAGACATCATATCCAACGAAAACAAGTGCATGTTGCTTGGTTTTCTTTTCTAACCAATCAAAAACTTTAAGGGTTAAAGTTACAGAAAGTTAGTGAACTTTCACTTTTTTTTTACAGAGTTAGGTAATGAACTCATTTTATTATTAATGTAGGTAATGAGCTTTCAAATATTGTGTCGAGTTAGGTATTATGTATTACGTGACATTATTAAAATTGATTTACCTAATATATACTCCATCCGTCCTAGTTTTATTGTCCTCTTTTAACTTTTGAAGTCTTTATTTGACAACTTTGACCTTGAATATTTTTGTTTGTGTTATATAATACTTGATACAAAATATATGAATGGATTTGGTTTTGATTGTATTTTTTAGGTATAATTTGCATCAAGTATCATATAACACAAACAAAAATATACAAGGTCAAAGTTGTCAAATAAAGACTCCAAAAGTCAAAAGAAGACAATAAAATTGGGACGGAGGGAGTATTACCTTACTCGACATAATATTTGAAAGTTTGCTACTTACATTAATTAAAAATAAATTGGATTCGTTATATAATATGTACAAAAATGAAAGTTCGTTGTCGATTTTTATCTTTAATCCGATTCAAAATCCTTGAAGTTAAACTTTCAAGAGCTCAACACGTGTGCCATTGAATGCTAATCTTTTTTGATTGTTAAGTTGAAAATTTTAAATTGAAGCTAGGAACATGCTACATGTGGGACTATGAATTATAAAATGATGGTTAGCGTCTAATTGTCTATGCGATGACCTGGACAGATTAGGACGGTTTAACTACAAGTTGAATATTACATTTTTATATAGTTAAAGTCTATAGTATGAAATATTAGAAAATGACCATATCTATCAAAGTGGGCAATTAATAAAACTAACACAATGAACATTATTAAGGGTCAGGGGATCCAATGAAAACAAACGCAAGTTGATTAAATATGATAGATGATGTCAACGAGGAAGACGTCAATAGCACGATCCAAAAATGATTTTTTCATAGTCTTCGTTTAAGACTTAAAATGATTGTATCTCAAATATCCGTTGTACTCTTGGTATCAAAATTGGAGCTGTATCTTCTTTTAATGTATAATAAATAGGCCCTAAAACAGAGTAAGTAAATTTACATGAGTTTCATATATAAAGACAAATTGAAAAAAGAAATTAAAATGGGTATATATAGCTCCTCTTTATTTTCATTATTTTGACAATTGATAATGCTAAAACAGTAAAACGATTATCTGTCACAAAATGATGGCCACCTAAGCTTTAGCAGTAAAAAGCGGATCGGAATCCGAATGAAGAACGGACGAAATTATAACGATAACAAGACGGGCATGTTCCGGTGAGATGGTTAGGATTTCGGAAAGGGTAAGGAAGTTGATACTATAGTTTGGTGGGTGTAATTGGAGTAATTTGTCACGGATTGAAGTTACGGTTTGTGAAGGGTCGGTGAAGATGAGTTTTTGTAAGGGAACAAGACCGTGTTCGAATGGTTCACACCGAGGGTGTGTGTATAGTTGTTGTGAGGGTGTTGACGGTTGTTGTTGTTGTTGTTGTTGTTCGAGCAGTGGCTGTGATTCTGTCATGGTGGTGAAATTGGGTTATTCGGGAAATGAATGAATGAATTTTGGGAGAAATGAATTGATTGAAATATTGAATTGAGTTAGTGAAACTCGGAGATGGTCAAAATTACATCGATTTCAAGCCTAATTTGAATTACATCATTTTAGGTTGGTGCGAAATTAAGGATTATTAACTTGATCTTAGATTTTCTTATACAGTTAAGTTTAATCTAACACTTCAAGTTCTAATCTTTCTTGCTAAACATATTGTGTTGCTCGAAATATCATTGTTTTATTCATGTTTCTACGAGAATGAAAAACTACATATTGATTCTTATCTATTGCCCACCATGAGATTTGAGCAACCAGCAAATTAGCCAAACTCCACTTCAGCAGAAGCGGGCAATGCTACTATGCTAATTGCTAAATGACCTGTTATAGGATAACTGATAAATAATAGTACAAGACAATAACTATTGGTAAGCTAGAAAAGGTAATCTACATATTTTCATCTTCATTGTAAAAGTTATTTACTACAACAAATAAGGGGAAGCGGGCAATGCTACGATGCTAAATGACCTGTTATAGGATAACTGATAAATAATGTTACAAGACAATAACTATTGGTAACCAATAAAAAGTACTCTACATATTTTCATCTTCACTGTATTAATCTAATACTCTATAGGTGTCACAAATTTATTATTAGAATTATACAATTATCTGCGAAGTTTTTTATCATATTAAAAAAAAAACATATAATAATTTTACACAGTGTCCATATTCGATGCATACTTTTAATTGTCTGTTAGAATATTTTACGCACTGTAACATTATAAGCGTGTAAGTACGTATAAGTGTATAACCATGACGATTTGATTTAATACATTCCTTTATTTGATTGGCCTAATGTCACATTTTCTAAGAGCATTCACAATGAAGAGTTTTTACAAAGCTTTTTTTAGTATAATTGTGTAAGAACTTAAATTTATGCTGTAACTTTTGTAATACCATGTTCAGTAGTTGTCAAATTACATTAATAGAAATTGAGCTGAAAATATAATCAAAATGATGTATACTCAAAGGGTGTTAAATGAAAATTGACCAATGAGTTAGGTAACGAAATGCAACGAGCTTTTACTTTTGTAATGAGTTAGGTAACGAGCTCATTTTATTACTAATGTAGGTAGCGAGTTTTCAAATTTTGCGTCGAGTTAGATAATATGTATTACGTGACATTATTTAAATTGATTTACGTAATAGTTCTTACCTAACTCGACATAATATTTGAAAGTTCGCTACTTACATTAAAAATAGATTGGATTAATTATATAACTCTGTACAAAAATAAAAGTTCGTTGTCGATTTTCATCTTTAGCCCGATTCAAAATCCTTGAAGTTAAACTTACAAGAGCTCAACACATGTGCCATTGAATGCTAATCTTTTTAATTTGATTGTTAACTTGAAAATTTTAAATTGAAGCTAGGAACATGCTACATGTGGAACTATGTGCCATTGAATGCTAATCTTTTTAATTTGATTGTTAACTTGAAAATTTTAAATTGAAGCTAGGAACATGCTACATGTGAAACTATTTGAATTATAAAATGATGGTTAGCGTCTAATTGTCTATGCGATGACCTGGACCGATTAGGATGGTTTAACTACTAGTTGAATATTACATTTTTATATAATATTTAAAGTCGATAGTATGAAATATTAGAAAATGACCATATCTATCAAAGTGGACAATTGATAAACTAAGACAATGAATATTATTAAGGGTCAGGGGATCCAATGAAAACAAACACAAGTTGATTAAATATGATACATGATGTTAATCGTGTACCAGATAACGAGCCCAGTCACAGACATAATACGCTTTCACAAAGCTTGGACCATCGTACATGAAGGTCCAAAATAACAAGAAAAAGCCCATCAGGAAAGGCCCATCAGGAAGAGCCTATCAGGAAGGGCCCATCAGGAAAGGCCCAATAGACTCGTTGGCCCAACAAGTTAGGGTTTAGTTGGTGATAACAAGTTAGGGTTTAGTTGGTGGTCTCCTGTAAGCCGACAAGGTGTAAACTCTAAACTATCATTGGGCCACGTCATCGCTGGGGACCCACGCACAAGAAATGCTGATCACAGCCGTACGATCTAGAATATCAAGATGGTGATTCAGCCGTACGATCAAAAGCACCAGATGGTGACACGTGGACAAACTTGTCCACCAAGGTGATCATGGGATATTATAAATACAGGGACATGAACAGTATTCATTCCTTAAGCACCTCCAAATATACTCTATATCTTCACCACCAAAAAACCCTAACATTCAAGAGGAGATTACTATTCATCTTCTTGCCGTAGATTCAGGCCACCCTTAGTTCCGTTCAAAACGCTCTAACGGGTCCTTACGCAAGTCGTGGAGAGCAACGAATCGAACCTAACTCAGTTGCACTCAGGTATAACATTTTTATGCTTGATCAGATGTCAACGAGGAAGACGTCAATAGCACGATCCAAAATTGATTTTTTCATAGTCTTCGTTTAAGACTTAAATTGATAATGCTAAAACAATATATTATTTTAACAATAGATTTCTATATGAGATTCAAATACAAGTGGGTTGAAGTTGACCCGTGAGAACCGGAAGTCTTCATATTTTATAGCTGACTTTAGCTGCAAGTTGGATAAAATTGACCAATTACAAACTTCTAACCCCACGTCATTTAAGTGCGAACCTATATTAATATTTCATTGTATCACTTTTATACATTTATATAGGTGTCACATTATTTTATTAGAGTTATTATACAATTTTCGAGTATGAAGTTGGTTTTTTTTAGACCATACGTAACCGTAACACCAGAACGTCACTTTTTCAGCTGCCACATCAGCGCCACATCAGCATCAAACTATAACACCAGAACGCCCCTAATCATAACACCAGAACGCCACTTTTTTTCTCCATTCTGGGACCCACCACTAACTAACTAAATTTAATTTTCTTTTATTTAAAATACAATACAAAACATTTTAATTAAAAATACAATACACCACAATAATTAAAATAAAAACCATACATTAATTCATCGAAAATGAAATACATTACTTTTTTAAAATAAAATACATCACACTAAATTTAAAATACAATACGATACGAATAATTAAACTAAATTACGATACGATACAATAATTAAAATAAAATACGATACAATATAATATTTTATAGTAAAATAACTAAGCCGTGGATGGTGGTAAGCTGCGAAAGTTTGGTGGTAGCATCCAAATGTGCTCGGTGAGATCGGTCCGCAGTTGATCGTGCACATTTTTGTCCCGTATTTCCTTGGCTCTAGCCTCTCTATCTTGAACACGAGTCCCAAAATCACGACGAGGTCGGTTAGCAGGGTCGTCGATCATTTCCTGCTCGATAGATGATATTGCGAAGCCGTTATCCTCTTGAATCATGTTGTGTAGTATGACACAAGTATACATCTGTCTTCGCATCTTGTTGACACTCATAGCTCTCCCCGCAATTTTTAAAATTGCAAACCTGCCTTGCAGTACGCCAAAAGCCCGTTCGACATCTTTTCGAGCACTTTCTTGAAATCTCTTGAACTTGGCTCGTTTGTCATCAGTAGGGGAGTGAAAGCCTTTGACTAGTGTACACCAATCCGGATAAATATTATCTGCAAGATAATACCCTTTAGTGTAGTGATGTCCATTGACAGTGAAATCTGCGGGTGGCCCAGTGTCATTTTTGATAGAATCGAACAACGGAGATTGGTTTAATACGTTGATGTCGTTGTTCGAACCCGCCATGCCAAAAAAAGCATGCCATATCCACCATGTCGTATGAAGCAACAGCTTCAAGCATAATGGTGGGGTGTCCGTGATCACCTCTAGTGTACTGCCCCTTCCATGCATTCGGGCAATTTTTCCATTGCCAATGCATACAGTCAATGCTCCCTAGCATTCCTCTAAACCCATGCTTCTGCTCATGTGTGACAACCGTCAATTTAGGACTATAATTTAGTGCCTAATCAAGTGTAATACATGTAATTAGTTCTGTGTTAGGCTAATTAATGTATCAATTATTATATATATATATTGTTGAATATATATCTACAATTATGCGGTTTGTTTAAATCGTACAAGTTTCAAATCGAACGAATTTCGATACAATAAATACGGACGTTGGTGAATAATTTTTAACAATTTTATTCAGAATCTCATTTATTGTAATATTTCGTATCCAAGTTTTATTACACAATTAATGTATACGAGATAAAAAAATACTAACGCGCAAACAAATAAAACGAATTTCCCTTTTAAATATCATAAATAGATAACTGGTAAAATTTTACAATAAAATATTTTATAATAATTTATAATTTAAAATGGAAAATTTAAACGAATAAAATAAATATTTAACGTTAAATGACTGAGAAAACGAACACCACGCGGAGCACGGGACGGAGACTGCGAGGTGAGGCTTTCACCTACACCCCACCTCTCCTTCATTCTTTCTTTCATTTTCATTTTTCCAAAAACACACACACACCAAAAACACTCTCACCAAATTCATACAAAATTTCGGAATCATCGAATCCGACAACAAAACTTACATTTTCGGAACCACCATCAAGTGAGGAACAAGATTTACAAAAGCTCTACCATCGTTTTCGGCCTCCATCTTCTTCGATTTGCATTTGTAAGGAAATTTCTAAAAACTTAGATTTATTTAGTTTTATGTAATATTTTGATGTTTTGATGTTTACACAACTTATATATGTCCATTACAAAGATTAGAACACAGTTTTATAGCTTAAAAACGAGTTTAAATTGAGTTTTGGCCGGAAAAATCGCGAACAGCCGGACTTTCTGGGCTGGTGTTCATCCATGCGACACAAGCCTTGTGTCGCATGTTGTGTCGTATTTTGCCCTTTATGTCGCACCTTGTGTCGTATAAATCCTTTAGTGTCGTTATAACACCCCTCATTATTATTATATAAAATACGGAAGCGAAGATAAATAAAACACATTACTTCATTACATATTTTCCAAAATACCAAACTGTAACACCCGGTCAAAAAGGCCAAATGTAACACCCGGTCAAAAAGGCCAATTTTCGCGCCTATTTTAACCTTTAAACAATCGTATTTAGTACGTATTACTTTTAAATAATGTGTTATTATTTTTAATAAACGTTATTTACACGGGAAATATTAAACTATTTTAGAACATAAATCGTTTTGTTTAAAACGTATTTTAGCTAGACGAAACTTAAATACTTTGGTATCATTTAAAAATGATATATATAAAAACGAAAACGACTCGTACAATTTAAATTTAAACATTTTATTTTTATAAAATGTTCCAACTCGAAACCACTATTCATTGGACGAATAAATATTACGAAATTAAAAACATTATTTATTTTACGAACGGGTACCAAAACACGGGTATTTTATACCGCGAATTGGGGGAAACCAACCCACCACAAATGATGGGCCGGCCTCCCTCTTATCCCATTTTTCTTCTTCATTTTTTTCTTTCTCTTCTTCTAACTCTTTCTCTCTAAAATACACAACAACAAAAACACCAAATATCATCATCATCAAAATCGGAATCATTATCACCATCTCAAGGAAGTGGAAGCAAGAAACAACAAACAACATCATCATCCTCATCATCATCACGATTTCATCACCACAAAACCCATTTTCGGATCTCATTTTCATTGGTATGAAAACCTTCGATCTCTCTCTATTTTCATGTTAATATCACTTATACCATCATATATCATCATTATATAAGTTTGTTGATGTCGATTTTGGAGTTTTGAGGCTCGATCCATCGTTTTTGGAGAAAATCCGTCGAGCAGGCGATAGTGTCGCCCACAGACCAAAAACAGTACATGCGACACTAAGTGTCGCTATGTCAACGAGTCGCCTTATAGCGTCACTACCTAAGTGCCGCTATCACACACACACCGTCACTTCCTAAGTGACGCTATGTCTATCAGTCGCCCTTTTAGCGACACTACCCGAGTGCCGCTAAAACAAGTATACCGTCACTTCTATAGTGACGCACTCACACAACTTTCGGTAGATACGAACTGCGTCACTATGCCCTCTGCGTCACTTCCTAAGTGACGCTATATGCGTCACTAACCTATAGCGGCACTATCTAAGTGTCGCTAAAATACTGAATTTTCCAAACTTCTGAGTCACTAGCCTAGTGACGCTATAAACCCCTCAGTGACGCATGAAGTGTCGCTATTATCAGTTTTTGAACTAAAAACTCACTTTTAAAATGTCAAACTTATCCGGAAACCTATACGCAAACATATACGAACCGAAACGCGTTTAAACGAGGTTATTTATACGAAAAACACTATAATTATATTTTCAAAATATAATTCCAATACGTTACGAACGAACCGAACTTTCTTACACACTTTGAAACGTAAACGCGTGTCAAACACACTGAGTACGGTTTAACCGATCAAGCAAACGAATTGGATAAATTATATAATTGTCTATGTACTTATACGGAACCTCACGTGTTTAGGACACTAGGAGGTCTTCAATTCACTCGCGCGTATCATAGGATTGCTAGCTCTCCCAGGTGAGTCATAGCCCCACTCTTTAACTGTTTTACTGTTTTCGGGGTGAAACACATGCTCGTAAATTACTTGTTTTTCATTGTTGAATGATTGAAACAAAACAAATAACCGTTTTACTTGATAAACATGTATGTTTAACGTTATGATATTTTGCTGAAATACTTAAATGTATTAAGTATTCCCATGTTAGAAAACACTTAGAACTGAACTGGTACAACTTGCTAGAGACTTTTGGTCTCTTTACACCTAAGATCTAGGACTCCTAGATTCATGCTAGCAATAGTGTAAGTAATGCCACGGGGGCATTGACCAAACTATTATGATTGAGAATTACGAATACATGACAGTAGCATAGACTAACTGATTACATTATACTGATTCACAAACAACTAAGTGATGACTGTCCATACTTAGGCGCGTTATGCTACTTTCCATATCTAAGTAGGGATTACACATACTTAGATACACTGAACTATACCTAGCTGCTATATGATAACGGTAGGTACCTGATTACTTGCGAATACTATACTACCATGAGGTAACCACTAGGTAAGCTGTATGCTGTACCTTACTTGCTGAAATACTTACATATACGGTACGGCCTTGTGAGCCAACTTCTGTGCGGCCTTGTGAGCCAACTTCTGTGCGGCCTTGCGAGCCAACTTTCTGTGCGGCCTTGTGAGCCACTTACTGTACGGCCTTGTGTGCCACTACTTAGCACGTTGTGCTACTACTTGGCACGTTGTGCTACTTCCGGGCGCGTTGCGCTACTTCCGGGCACGTTGTGCTACTTCCGGGTTCGTTGAACCACTACTTGGCACGTGGTGCTACTTCCGATTACATATATGTGTTGATGTATACATTACTATATTACTACTTTACTACTTAGCACGTTGTGCTACTACTTGGCACGTTGTGCTACTTCCGGGTTCGTTGAACCACTACTTAGCACGTTGTGCTACTACTGGGCACGTTGTGCCACCTTCTGATTACTTATGCGGGATATGCATATACATACTGCACAACTGCACGTACACGTGAATAGATACGGGTAGGATTACCCACTACTTACTGAGCACGAGGTGCTATTACGATTACTGTTTACTAGTACGCTATGTTATAGGTACTTGCATAACCGATTACATTTACTGAGCACGTGGTGCTATACTTGACAACTCTATACTTACGTGGTTACATAGTGGGGACACGTAGTGTCACACTTACTTGATTTCTTGTACTTGTTAGCCTGCTAGGACCTTGAGTACTTGGTACGGTCTCTAGAAACTACCCTGAACTTATGACCACGGGGTCTTGTGGTGTACTACTCCGACAAGTAGTACAAAATACGAATTCACTCGGAGAACACTTTAGAAATATACTTAGTGGTTAAGTTATAAGGTTACGGAAACCTTGATTTCCATTACTACCAACGGGGAACTAAACTTAATACATGATAACTATCCAAACAAGTTTACGAACTCCTTTTGAAATACAACCAGTTTGTACTACATGTTTTACTTAACTAACCTATGAACTCACCAGCTTTATAGCTGACCTGTTTTAGCATGTGTTCTCAGGTGACTGCAGGATTAGGACTACTACAAGCTATGCTAGCTCGAGTCGCATGTTTTCAAACATATGGGACAACTCTGCATTTACTATTGTATTTCAAATTATGTATTTGAAAACCAGTATCAACTTTGTAAACGTTTTATTTGGTAAATGTACAACTATTTTCAACGTCTCATTTAGAGTCGTTCATTATATATCTTTGTGCTTGTGATATTCGATTTAGTAACACCCGACCCGATCGCTTCCGCAAACCAAAATTTGAGGGTGTTACAGATTGGTATCAGAGCCTAAGGTTATAGTGAACTAGGTTGCATTAAGTGGGCCTAGACTATGACCGTTAGGCTGTATTCCCCATTAGGTATGACTGGTTCAGGAATTACATCATACGAGTTTAATTTAACATAGCGTAGCTAACTATGTACAATTAAATAAAGATGATGTAAGATCTGAAAGGGGTTATACTGAAACAGGAATGCGTAGTTGACTCTGATTGTTAATTGCTAGACACCCTAGGCTATTATATGTACTGTAAGTATATATGAATAGGCCTTACGTGTATATTATTCCTACATATCTGTATACATGTAGGTACGATTACATCTGACATGATTCCGCTGTAGTACTGATTTATACTTTCGAAGTGGCATATCGCCAGCTTCCCAACCTTTACGAATTGATCTCAAATTTTGACCAGGTTGGTCGCGACTGATTA
The DNA here is from genome assembly GCA_949592205.1 of Helichrysum umbraculigerum. NCBI lineage: Eukaryota > Viridiplantae > Streptophyta > Magnoliopsida > Asterales > Asteraceae > Helichrysum > Helichrysum umbraculigerum. The sequence continues at coordinate 13,286,170 of CATIUR010000002.1, read as the reverse complement.
GTATTGCGAGGGATACTCGTAATGACTAAGTCCACGAATTACCTTCAAACTTACTGACGGCCTGAGGGCTATACTTGTGTAACATAACGGCACGTGATGCCACGATTTTACGGTATGTTGATACCACGATTTGAGCACGTTAGTGCAAACCTCATAGTATGTCTATACTACAAATCATAGCATGTTGATGCTACACACACAGTACATGGGTACTGCAATTACGGTGCCGCGGGCACTACATTACGGCACAGGGTGCTGCGTTTCATGGTACTTTTGTACTACTTCCGGGCTCGATGAGCTACTTTCGGGCACTAGGTGCTACTTTCGATATACATGTAGACTTGTTAGAGTTACATATACACTTATATGCATGTACGATTACTCTACTTAGCACAAGGTGCCAGAATCAACTACTTTATACATGTATTATTGTTATGGATACATGTACGACTTATATATATATACATATACATTTACTTAACTGGGCACGGAGTGCCACACCTGACTTTTACTACGCACGTATACTTGTATAGTTACGTGTACACCATATATGTATATATGACTACTCTACTGGACACGAGGTGTCCCACTCGATTACTTTACACATGAACACTCGCTGTAGGCACTTGTACACTTATACACATACGCGATTACCTTACTAGGCACGAAGTGCCACACCACGACTACTAAGACATGTTATGCCTCATTCGATGAGTGCAGTCTAATTCATTAGAGTTACATCTATAATACCTTAGTACTACATTATATAGTCTATTAGACTACGACAACGACATGAACTCGATAGGAACGAAAACTGTCATATCAAAATCACGTAACGCGGGACGATGTCCGCCACACACAAAACTGGAAACCACAACTCAGATACGGATTTTGAATCCTATCTCATTCTTATAAAATACTTGGGGAAATCAACACTATCACGACCACTTACACACATCTGCCTTTTCTTAAAGGAACATGTCTTCAAGACAACTGACTTTTGACGAGGCTGAACTCGCCCGATACATTGCTCAAGGAGTGACCGATGCGTTACTCTCCCGAAACCTACAAACTGACGGTGGGGCCACACTAAACAACCCACTCCAAACGAGACCCTGCACTTATAAAGAATTTATGAGGTGCAAACCACTACACTTCTCTGGAACCGAAGGAGCTATTGGCTTAACTAGGTGGATTGAGAAAATGGAATCCGTATTCTGTCTCTGTGAATGCCCTGACGACCGCAAGGTCAGACTCTCTACCTGCACTTTTGAGGAAGGTGCACTTACCTGGTGGAACACCCAAGTTCATTCCATGAGCAACGACGCTGCCTACAGGATGCATTGGGAGGAACTGAAACAAATGCTCAAGGAAGAGTACTGCCCTAACGAGGAAATACATCGACTCGAGGTGGAACTCTGGAGCCTCACTGTAAAAGGGAATGACATCACCTCATACACCACTCGATTCCAACAATTGGCACCTTTATGCCCAAACCTAGTAAACTCAGAGTCCACGCGTATCAGAAGGTATATTCTAGGTCTCCCTGAACCTATTCGAGGGAACGTCATCTCATCCGCACCTACAACCACCCGAAAAGCCATACGTTTAGCTCATGAACTAATGGCGATGAAAGCCGACAACGAGTCACACCCTCGATCTCCTAATCCCAATAGCAAGAGGAAATGGGATGGAAATTCCAGCAATAACCACCAGCTAACCTTAAGACCTGAACCTGTACCACTCAATATAATCAAACCCGGAGAAAAGAAATACAAGGGAAACAAACCCTTCTGCCCCAAATGCGAAAGCCACCATACGGGGGCATGTGTTACGCCATGCAATAGGTGCAAAAGCTATGGACACCCAACTAAGAACTGCAGAGTCCCTACTACTATCTCAAACCCTAACGGCCCGAAGGTCTGTTTCGAATGCGGAGACTCTGGACACCTCAAAAGGGACTGCCCGAAATTCTTTCAACGACGCCTGACTAACCTTTGATTACTATTATGGGTGCGTCCTTCATCTAGAACTTAACAATTTTAATTTACACTAAGTACGTGTTACTTATTACTTAATACCGTGTGGCATTGATTTAGTGCCGACTGTACTATAGGGCTAGTTTACCTAGGCCAACATAAACGTTTCGAGTTTGCTTTCAGCAGACTAGCTAAATTATTATCTACTAGATATTTGGTCCTGATAGGACAATTCATAAAACGGTCACTATGTGACAACTATCTAGTCCTGAATGGACTACGACGTAAACGGTTACCTAGCAACCACAAATTAATCATACCTCGAACAAACAATATAGTCAGAATGTGACTACCACGAATAAACATCGACACAGTCATCGGTTGACTGCTATCCAACCTCGTCATAGACACCTTATGTCTACAAGTTACTCGACCAACATCTCGTACGTGCATTGCTCCCCAGACCACGCGCGACCACGACATTACTTTAAATTTCGGGACGAAATTTTCTTAACAGGGGGAGAATGTAACACCCGGTCAAAAAGGCCAAATGTAACACCCGGTCAAAAAGGCCAATTTTCGCGCCTATTTTAACCTTTAAACAATCGTATTTAGTACGTATTACTTTTAAATAATGTGTTATTATTTTTAATAAACGTTATTTACACGGGAAATATTAAACTATTTTAGAACATAAATCGTTTTGTTTAAAACGTATTTTAGCTAGACGAAACTTAAATACTTTGGTATCATTTAAAAATGATATATATAAAAACGAAAACGACTCGTACAATTTAAATTTAAACATTTTATTTTTATAAAATGTTCCAACTCGAAACCACTATTCATTGGACGAATAAATATTACGAAATTAAAAACATTATTTATTTTACGAACGGGTACCAAAACACGGGTATTTTATACCGCGAATTGGGGGAAACCAACCCACCACAAATGATGGGCCGGCCTCCCTCTTATCCCATTTTTCTTCTTCATTTTTTTCTTTCTCTTCTTCTAACTCTTTCTCTCTAAAATACACAACAACAAAAACACCAAATATCATCATCATCAAAATCGGAATCATTATCACCATCTCAAGGAAGTGGAAGCAAGAAACAACAAACAACATCATCATCCTCATCATCATCACGATTTCATCACCACAAAACCCATTTTCGGATCTCATTTTCATTGGTATGAAAACCTTCGATCTCTCTCTATTTTCATGTTAATATCACTTATACCATCATATATCATCATTATATAAGTTTGTTGATGTCGATTTTGGAGTTTTGAGGCTCGATCCATCGTTTTTGGAGAAAATCCGTCGAGCAGGCGATAGTGTCGCCCACAGACCAAAAACAGTACATGCGACACTAAGTGTCGCTATGTCAACGAGTCGCCTTATAGCGTCACTACCTAAGTGCCGCTATCACACACACACCGTCACTTCCTAAGTGACGCTATGTCTATCAGTCGCCCTTTTAGCGACACTACCCGAGTGCCGCTAAAACAAGTATACCGTCACTTCTATAGTGACGCACTCACACAACTTTCGGTAGATACGAACTGCGTCACTATGCCCTCTGCGTCACTTCCTAAGTGACGCTATATGCGTCACTAACCTATAGCGGCACTATCTAAGTGTCGCTAAAATACTGAATTTTCCAAACTTCTGAGTCACTAGCCTAGTGACGCTATAAACCCCTCAGTGACGCATGAAGTGTCGCTATTATCAGTTTTTGAACTAAAAACTCACTTTTAAAATGTCAAACTTATCCGGAAACCTATACGCAAACATATACGAACCGAAACGCGTTTAAACGAGGTTATTTATACGAAAAACACTATAATTATATTTTCAAAATATAATTCCAATACGTTACGAACGAACCGAACTTTCTTACACACTTTGAAACGTAAACGCGTGTCAAACACACTGAGTACGGTTTAACCGATCAAGCAAACGAATTGGATAAATTATATAATTGTCTATGTACTTATACGGAACCTCACGTGTTTAGGACACTAGGAGGTCTTCAATTCACTCGCGCGTATCATAGGATTGCTAGCTCTCCCAGGTGAGTCATAGCCCCACTCTTTAACTGTTTTACTGTTTTCGGGGTGAAACACATGCTCGTAAATTACTTGTTTTTCATTGTTGAATGATTGAAACAAAACAAATAACCGTTTTACTTGATAAACATGTATGTTTAACGTTATGATATTTTGCTGAAATACTTAAATGTATTAAGTATTCCCATGTTAGAAAACACTTAGAACTGAACTGGTACAACTTGCTAGAGACTTTTGGTCTCTTTACACCTAAGATCTAGGACTCCTAGATTCATGCTAGCAATAGTGTAAGTAATGCCACGGGGGCATTGACCAAACTATTATGATTGAGAATTACGAATACATGACAGTAGCATAGACTAACTGATTACATTATACTGATTCACAAACAACTAAGTGATGACTGTCCATACTTAGGCGCGTTATGCTACTTTCCATATCTAAGTAGGGATTACACATACTTAGATACACTGAACTATACCTAGCTGCTATATGATAACGGTAGGTACCTGATTACTTGCGAATACTATACTACCATGAGGTAACCACTAGGTAAGCTGTATGCTGTACCTTACTTGCTGAAATACTTACATATACGGTACGGCCTTGTGAGCCAACTTCTGTGCGGCCTTGTGAGCCAACTTCTGTGCGGCCTTGCGAGCCAACTTTCTGTGCGGCCTTGTGAGCCACTTACTGTACGGCCTTGTGTGCCACTACTTAGCACGTTGTGCTACTACTTGGCACGTTGTGCTACTTCCGGGCGCGTTGCGCTACTTCCGGGCACGTTGTGCTACTTCCGGGTTCGTTGAACCACTACTTGGCACGTGGTGCTACTTCCGATTACATATATGTGTTGATGTATACATTACTATATTACTACTTTACTACTTAGCACGTTGTGCTACTACTTGGCACGTTGTGCTACTTCCGGGTTCGTTGAACCACTACTTAGCACGTTGTGCTACTACTGGGCACGTTGTGCCACCTTCTGATTACTTATGCGGGATATGCATATACATACTGCACAACTGCACGTACACGTGAATAGATACGGGTAGGATTACCCACTACTTACTGAGCACGAGGTGCTATTACGATTACTGTTTACTAGTACGCTATGTTATAGGTACTTGCATAACCGATTACATTTACTGAGCACGTGGTGCTATACTTGACAACTCTATACTTACGTGGTTACATAGTGGGGACACGTAGTGTCACACTTACTTGATTTCTTGTACTTGTTAGCCTGCTAGGACCTTGAGTACTTGGTACGGTCTCTAGAAACTACCCTGAACTTATGACCACGGGGTCTTGTGGTGTACTACTCCGACAAGTAGTACAAAATACGAATTCACTCGGAGAACACTTTAGAAATATACTTAGTGGTTAAGTTATAAGGTTACGGAAACCTTGATTTCCATTACTACCAACGGGGAACTAAACTTAATACATGATAACTATCCAAACAAGTTTACGAACTCCTTTTGAAATACAACCAGTTTGTACTACATGTTTTACTTAACTAACCTATGAACTCACCAGCTTTATAGCTGACCTGTTTTAGCATGTGTTCTCAGGTGACTGCAGGATTAGGACTACTACAAGCTATGCTAGCTCGAGTCGCATGTTTTCAAACATATGGGACAACTCTGCATTTACTATTGTATTTCAAATTATGTATTTGAAAACCAGTATCAACTTTGTAAACGTTTTATTTGGTAAATGTACAACTATTTTCAACGTCTCATTTAGAGTCGTTCATTATATATCTTTGTGCTTGTGATATTCGATTTAGTAACACCCGACCCGATCGCTTCCGCAAACCAAAATTTGAGGGTGTTACACAAACAGTTTAGATGGTTAAGTTACTACCACTTAAAAACCTGTTCAAAAGATTAGCATGTCGGGGTATTATATAAACTAAACTGAGTTACAACAAAATAATCAGAGTAGCTTGAATATCAAACATTCCATTCTTCCAAGGTTTGACCTTCCTGCTACCCACCCGCATGCTCAAAACAAAAGTCTGCAGGAAGCAACAACGAGGGATTAGCACATAGCTAAGTGAGTAAATCCAACACTCAACATTTAACTTAGCTAAACCAATTAACAACAACAAGTATTCGCAACTACAACAATCAACAACAACTTAATGAGGATCGGTGGATCCGGGGATAACCTTAGCACCCGGGCGGCTCCCCAAGATCACTTATCCAAACATATCCGTATGGCCATAACGGACGAGACCGATAGCTAGTGTTTATCATACTTAGGTACAGTTCAGCACACACAACAAATGAAGTACGTCCCTGTACCGTTCACACAACAACCCACTAGCCCAACCAACAGTTCATCAACTTGTTGACCTCATTAACAACAATGCCCGAAGGCCACACAAAGCACATATAGGCATATGATCAACAATAACAACTAATCAAGTCTACGTTTACCCGTCGTAATCAAATGATTACAACTAAGCCAAACGGTGAGTTTTGAATCCACTCACCAATACCTTCGTCTTCAAAATCTCTGATTCCAGAGATCACTTATCTTTCGGAGGATCTGAGAATCAATAATCAACATAAGTTAGTACTTTGCTTCATAATTTGTAAATATCAAAATGAGCATTTTTATAAAATGCCACTATAGCATTCAATAAGTGCCACTATAAACATCACCTTCTAAACACTTAGGCATTTTCGAAATTTTCAGAATCCATCAAAATTTACTATGCAAACGCGATCCTGACTAGGCAGGCTGGATCGCGTTCGTCCTTTATTAAAAATTCTGTGACCGAATAACACTAGCAAACGCGATCCGGATACTTGGCCTGGATCGCGTTTCTAAGGCCAAAAACTCGACTAAGGCGTTTACAACAAGGGAACGCGATCCGGAAGCGTAGCCGGGATCGCGTTCATCTGTTCTTCAGCTCAAGAACAGACCTGAACGACCTTAACACCATTTTCATAATTCAAGCTCATCAAACTCGATTCTAATGCAACAAACATCTCTAATAACATCACATATCATCATATATCACAAATAAACATCACATAAACTCAAGAATCAATTCAATCCATCAATTATTCATCAAACCTAACATATGAACTTATAAGCTTCATTACCTTAAAATGGAGATGATGATGAATAGAAGAAGAAGAAGATGATGATGATGATAGCTAGTAAAAGATCACACTTCGATTCTCACTTCAAATTACTGATTTGATCATATATTTAGTTAGGGTTTATGGTTCTATTGGAGATGGAAAGGAAAGGAAAAATTGGTAAAGTGATCAAACCAAATGTCGGCCCATCATTTTAACCGACCTTCAACATTGGGTATTTAATACCCGCTCTAAATCTATTGTCTGGCACTTAATTACTAAATGCGAGAAATTCATTTTATTGTACCGTCAACTTTAATATATTAAAACAAGCAATATTTCATTATCCACAATAAGTCCTAAGACCTATTTCACTAAGTTTCACAATTAAACAATTATATCGCAAAATTATTTAAAACAGTTAAATACGAAATTATAAATAGAAAATACCAGTCTATCGGAGAGGATGTTACAAATCTCCCCTCCTTAAGGAGATTTCGTCCCCGAAATCTCAGCCCCCTCAAACAATCCAGGATATCTGGACTTCATCGACTCCTCGGTCTCCCAAGTTAGGTCGGAACCTAAACTATGTCTCCATTTAACTAATACCATAGGAATTTGTTTCTTCCTAAGTTTGGTAATCTTTCGGTCTACAATTTCAACTGGTTCCTCTACTAACTTCTGGTTTAGATCAACCTTTAAATCTTTCAACGGAAGAATTTGCGACTGCTCCTCTACGTTGCACTTTCTCAAATAACATACGTTAAACGTATCATGAATACCAGAGAGCTCTGGAGGAAGATCCAATGCCATTGACTGATCATTTACAACTTGTCGAATCTTAAATGGACCAATGTATCTAGGCGCCAACTTTCCACGTTTTCCGAATCTAATCACACCTTTCCACGGAGAAACTTTAAGATACACTAATTCACCTTCAGAAAATACAACCGGTCGTCTTTTAGGATCCGCATACATTTTCTGCCTATCTCTCGCGGCTTTCAACTTCTCCCGTGCAATGGCTACTTTATCAGCAGTTATTTGTACAATGTCGGGTCCAGCAAACTGTTTCTCACCTGCCTCTAACCAACAAATAGGTGTGCGACAACGACGACCATACAACATTTCATAAGGAGGCATCCCAATACTAGAATGGTACGAATTGTTGTAAGTAAATTCAACTAATGGGAGATGTGAATCCCATGAACCCCCATATTCCAAAATACAAGCACGAAGCACATCCTCTAAAGTTTGAATCGTGCGTTCTGACTGACCATCGGTCTGAGGATGATAAGCTGTGCTAAGGTTTACACGTGTACCCAACTCTTGTTGTAGGCTTTGCCAAAAACGAGAAGCAAAACGAGTATCTCTATCTGACACAATCGATAAAGGAATACCATGTCTAGAAACAATTTCGTTAACATACAATTGAGCAAGTCTAGTCAACGATGCTGTCTCACTTGTAGCAAGAAAATGCGCGCTCTTTGTCAAACGATCCACTATAACCCAAATCATATCATTGCCTCGAGCGGTACGCGGTAGCTTAGTCACAAAATCCATAGTTATGTGATCCCACTTCCACTCAGGTATTTCCAACTGTTTTAACGACCCATACGGCTTTTGATGTTCCGCTTTGACCTGAGCACAAATATGACACGATCCTACAAACTTTGCAATGTCGGTTTTCATCGTTGGCCACCAATACAACGGTTTCAAATCGTTATACATTCGAGTACTACCCGGATGAATGGACATTCGCGACTTATGAGCTTCATTCAAAATCAAATCTCGAATACCACCAATGGAAGGAATCCAAACACGAGACTGATAAGTCTTTAATCCCCTTGAATCTTCAACTAATTCATCCTTGCGTTTTAACATAATTTCCGATTTCAGATTCAGATCTTTCAAAGCTTCAAGTTGTACCACTTTAATTTGATCAATCAAATCCGAGGAAACATTCACTTTCAAATAGAAAACTCGATCGGGAGTATTCTTTCGACTCAAAGCATCGGCTACCACATTCGCTTTGCCCGGATGGTATCTAATCTCACAGTCATAATCTTTTATCAATTCCAACCATCGTCTCTGTCTCATATTCAATTCTTTCAGAGAGAACACATACTGCAAACTCTTGTGATCGGTACAAACAACACATCGAGTTCCATATAAGTAATGTCTCCAAAGTTTTAGGGCAAATACAACTGCTGCGAGTTCTAAATCATGCGTAGGATAGTTCTTCTCATGTGGTTTCAACTGTCGAGAAGCATAAGCGATAACTCTATCCCTTTGCATTAAGACACAACCCAAGCCCGAATATGAAGCATCACAATAAACCACAAAATCGTCAGTACCTTCTGGTAATGCTAAAATCGGTGTCTGATATAACAATTGTTTCAATGTCTGAAAAGCTTGCTCCTGCTGATCAGTCCACACATACTTCTCTTCTTTACGAGTTAACTTAGTTAACGGCCCGGCTATCTTAGAAAAATCTTTAATAAATTTCCGATAATATCCCGCTAATCCAAGGAAACTCCTTATCTCAGAAACAGATTTTGGTGCATTCCAATTCATAACAGCTGAAATCTTTGATGGATCCACTTTCACACCATCTCGACAAATTATATGGCCCAAAAACTGAACTTCTCGAATCCAGAATTCACATTTGGAAAACTTTGCATACAACTGCTCCCGTCTCAATGTTTCAAGAACCAATCTCAAATGTGTAGCATGTTCAGTTTCAGATTTCGAATAAATAAGTATATCATCAATGAAAACAATCACAAATTGATCCAAGAATGGTCGACACACACGGTTCATCAAATCCATAAATACCGCTGGAGCATTCGTCAAACCAAAAGGCATAACCAAAAATTCATAATGACCGTACCTAGTACGAAAAGCAGTTTTCGGTATATCCTCATCACGAACACGAACCTGATGATAACCCGACCTCAAATCAATTTTAGAATACACTGATGATCCCTGTAACTGATCAAACAAATCATCTATTCTCGGCAAAGGATACTTGTTCTTCACAGTCCTCTTATTTAATTCCCTATAATCGATACACATCCGCAATGACCCATCTTTCTTTTTCACAAACAACACTGGTGCACCCCAAGGCGAGGAACTAGGTCTGATAAAACCTTTATCCAACAATTCCTGAATCTGATTCATCATTTCACGGATTTCCGAAGGAGCTAACCTATAGGGAGCTTTAGCAATCGGCGATGAACCCGGAACAAGATCAATTCTGTACTCTACTTCTCTAACTGGAGGTAACCCAGGCAACTCATCGGGGAACACTTCAGGGTACTCACGAACAACAGGAACATCCGAAACAGTTTTCCTTTCTAATTTGGCATCAACTACATAGGCTAGGTATGACTCACAACCTTTTGATAATGATTTCCTAGCTTTCATCAACGAAATCAAAGGAATAGCTACACCATCCCGTTCTCCTCGAGCCACAACATATGACTCATTGGAGATTGGGATCCTAACCAACTTCTGGTAACAATCAATACTAGCCTTATTCTGACTCAACCAATCCATACCAATTATTACATCGAAACTAGGGATTGGCATCAACAAGAAGGAAATAGGAAAAACGTGATCATCAATAGTAATATTAGCTCCAGTCACCGAGGTGGTAACAGGAACTAACTTACCACTAACTATTTCTACTTCTATAGGCTTTGTTATCACAGTAGGGGCTAATTTTAACTTATCACAAAATTGCACAGAAATGAAAGTACAATTAGCGCCCGAATCAAACAATATACGTGCAGGTACAGAGTTTATAAGAAATGTACCCGTGATAACATCTTCAGTACGCACGGCCTCATCAACCGTCATCTGAAAAGCCCTACTAGTTGCTGGAGGAGGGTTCTTTCTTTTCTGACCGGAAGATCCCGAACTCCCGACCCCGTCGACCTTGCCTCCGGACATTGACCAACCCTATGCCCTTCTTTCTTACAAGTCCAACAAACAAAGTTGGGATAACGACAACTCTTTATCTCATGACCCAATTCACCACACTTCATACATTTGTTTGTCTTATCCGTACACGGACCATCATGCCGAGATCTACACGAACTACACCAGTTTGAACTATTATAACTTCCCGAAGAACTACTTCTTCCAACATACTTCTTACCACCTTGTCGATTCCCTTGCCACTTAGATTTATTCCGACCCGACGATTCAGTTCTTGCCTTAGAGAAACTTGTATCTTTTCCTTGCCATAATCTCAAACCTCTCAAATCACTATCGGCAGACCTCGCAAGATTGAAAGCATGCGATAAATCCTTAGCTAATCTCACAACCGTTCGGTAGTTATCCGGTAAAGCATCCACAAATTGTTCAATTTGAGTTTTCTCATCCGGAACCCATTGTTGCACAAATCTAAGCTTATCCGTAAACTGTGTAATCAATTCATCAATAGTCATGTCCTCCTTTAATCGAAGATTCACAAATTCTCTTCGAATCCTAGCAATGTCAAAATCCGAACAATATTGATTACGAACCGCCTGATGAAATTGAGTCCAATTAATAGATTCCTTTTGTTGTTGTGTGAAATGACCGGTAATTGAATCCCACCAAACCATGGCATCATCCTTCATACATTGAACCGCATACTTGACTTTCAATTCCTCATCACAACAAGTCACATCAAACTTGCGTTCCATGTCCCTAAGCCAATTCAACGTTACTGTAGGATTTTTACTTCCCTGAAATTCCGGCGGTCGACTAGCCATAAACGTCTTGTATGAACACTTCTTTTCAGTTTGAGAGGACGAACCAGAACCAAAGGCTGGGGCTTGCTGAAATAACTGTCTAGTCGCAGCTTCCTCAGCTTTCCTCTTAAATTCCCTAAGAAATACCAACTCGTCTTCCATTTCATGAATATACTCCTCTCGATTAGATTGTTGTCCGGTTGGTTGAGAAGTACCATTATGATCCTGTTGCTGAGTAGGAGTCTCAAATTGAGGTGCGACAATCCTGGAGGCATTGTTGGGGTTGGTGGTCGGTGGTTCGTTATCTGCCAATTCTGAAATTCAACACAACACTTGAACTTTGTTAATCGTTAGCATCTAAATACTAACTACCGTCAACCAATACTAATCCCATACCCAAGAATGTTTGATATATCACGCTCCGGTTTTGGAATTGATCATTCAACAATGAACAATTATCCCAAAACTATGCTCTGATACCAATTTATAACACCCCTCATTATTATTATATAAAATACGGAAGCGAAGATAAATAAAACACATTACTTCATTACATATTTTCCAAAATACCAAACAGTTTAGATGGTTAAGTTACTACCACTTAAAAACCTGTTCAAAAGATTAGCATGTCGGGGTATTATATAAACTAAACTGAGTTACAACAAAATAATCAGAGTAGCTTGAATATCAAACATTCCATTCTTCCAAGGTTTGACCTTCCTGCTACCCACCCGCATGCTCAAAACAAAAGTCTGCAGGAAGCAACAACGAGGGATTAGCACATAGCTAAGTGAGTAAATCCAACACTCAACATTTAACTTAGCTAAACCAATTAACAACAACAAGTATTCGCAACTACAACAATCAACAACAACTTAATGAGGATCGGTGGATCCGGGGATAACCTTAGCACCCGGGCGGCTCCCCAAGATCACTTATCCAAACATATCCGTATGGCCATAACGGACGAGACCGATAGCTAGTGTTTATCATACTTAGGTACAGTTCAGCACACACAACAAATGAAGTACGTCCCTGTACCGTTCACACAACAACCCACTAGCCCAACCAACAGTTCATCAACTTGTTGACCTCATTAACAACAATGCCCGAAGGCCACACAAAGCACATATAGGCATATGATCAACAATAACAACTAATCAAGTCTACGTTTACCCGTCGTAATCAAATGATTACAACTAAGCCAAACGGTGAGTTTTGAATCCACTCACCAATACCTTCGTCTTCAAAATCTCTGATTCCAGAGATCACTTATCTTTCGGAGGATCTGAGAATCAATAATCAACATAAGTTAGTACTTTGCTTCATAATTTGTAAATATCAAAATGAGCATTTTTATAAAATGCCACTATAGCATTCAATAAGTGCCACTATAAACATCACCTTCTAAACACTTAGGCATTTTCGAAATTTTCAGAATCCATCAAAATTTACTATGCAAACGCGATCCTGACTAGGCAGGCTGGATCGCGTTCGTCCTTTATTAAAAATTCTGTGACCGAATAACACTAGCAAACGCGATCCGGATACTTGGCCTGGATCGCGTTTCTAAGGCCAAAAACTCGACTAAGGCGTTTACAACAAGGGAACGCGATCCGGAAGCGTAGCCGGGATCGCGTTCATCTGTTCTTCAGCTCAAGAACAGACCTGAACGACCTTAACACCATTTTCATAATTCAAGCTCATCAAACTCGATTCTAATGCAACAAACATCTCTAATAACATCACATATCATCATATATCACAAATAAACATCACATAAACTCAAGAATCAATTCAATCCATCAATTATTCATCAAACCTAACATATGAACTTATAAGCTTCATTACCTTAAAATGGAGATGATGATGAATAGAAGAAGAAGAAGATGATGATGATGATAGCTAGTAAAAGATCACACTTCGATTCTCACTTCAAATTACTGATTTGATCATATATTTAGTTAGGGTTTATGGTTCTATTGGAGATGGAAAGGAAAGGAAAAATTGGTAAAGTGATCAAACCAAATGTCGGCCCATCATTTTAACCGACCTTCAACATTGGGTATTTAATACCCGCTCTAAATCTATTGTCTGGCACTTAATTACTAAATGCGAGAAATTCATTTTATTGTACCGTCAACTTTAATATATTAAAACAAGCAATATTTCATTATCCACAATAAGTCCTAAGACCTATTTCACTAAGTTTCACAATTAAACAATTATATCGCAAAATTATTTAAAACAGTTAAATACGAAATTATAAATAGAAAATACCAGTCTATCGGAGAGGATGTTACAGTCGTAACTCATGCGACACAATATTGTGTCGCACTCTATGTCGCAAATTATGTCGTATTTCTATACGACACAACCACTATGTCGCTATTAAATTAGCATTTCGTATTCGATGCGACACAGTCCCTGTGTCGTATCCTTGTGTCGCATGACGTCTGCGACACAACCATTGTGTCGCATGTCAAATCTTTGTGTCGCATGTTGTGTCGCAAAACACAGAAAAACCAGAATTTTGAAGTCAAAGTTACTGTTCAAAAAAGTCAAATTTACTGTAGCAGTACTGTAGCAGTACTGTAGCAAAGTCAACATTTTAGAATTATTATTATTTCAACTAAATCACCAACGGGCCGTACACGTTTTCAAAACATACTTCAGAATCAAGCAAGTCGTTGTAACTTGTATCAATTAAATCAAACAAGTCGTTGTAACTTGTATCAATTCAATCAACCAAATCGTAGTAATTTGGACATATATATATATAGTTGTATAACAACTACAAAGGTAGTCTTTCGGGATACCGGTACAATTAATAACAATCAAGTGTCGTGAACACATTCAGGTTTCAAGTCTTTGGACATCAATTCACCGCTAATTATTTCGAGTTTATTAAATTAAACACTTCAAGACTCAGGTGAGTTTCATGGCCCCATTTTCACTACTTTTACTAGGGGTGTGATATTACTACTCGATTTTGTTTTACAAGTAGAACGCAAGTGCCAAACTTCAAATACTACATGAGTTTCAAGCTAATTAATTTAAAGTCCTCCATAAGCATAGTCTCTAGTATTTTATAGCGTGAATGTTAGTATATGATATCATATGGGATTGACAATCCTCATCCGGGTTAGCACGCACTAACCGGTCAAACGGATGTATTAGCATTTGGGAAGACGAGTGTTGATTAGGCACTCGTAGGAGGCATTTCAAGTTAGGTTTCCTTAAGTGGGCCTGACAAATCAAGTTAAGCTCAGACTATGTGCTCATGGACAGTATAACTTTTATTTTGCTTAATTGCATTTTAAATTCAATATAAATCTTGCGGTTCTGACAACTATACATTGACATACAAACCTGTGAGCTCACCAGCGTTTTCGCTGACCCATTTTAGTATTTATCACATGTACCCAGCAGTAGTTTGGCTGCACAAGCAGGAATTATTAGCTCGAGTCAGCATACATACAACTAGAGATTGGATTGCATTATTATATTTTGTAAAAGTAATTATGCTATGTAATCTCTCAATTTCAGGAACCGAGCTAATGTAACAATATTTTGATGTAAACAATTACTTTATCTATACAAGTTTAAAACGACGCATATAGTGGTCGTTCATTATATCTTATGTGCTTTGTATATTGATTAGTGACACCCAAATCAAGCTTCCGCAAATCATTAAATTTGGGGGTGTCACATCGTGTGATGCATATAGCCGAGCAATATCTGTAGCGGTCGGCTTTCTCAAATATTCCGCCGAGTACAAATCAAAGATACACTTACAAAAGTTGTTTAGACAGTCGAGCGATGTTTTTTCACCCATTTGTAAATACTCATCGAACATATCCGCGGCTGTGCCATACGCCAATTGGCGCATGGCGGAAGTGCACTTTTGTAGTGGCGTAAAACCAAGCCGACCAAGTGCATCCGGTTTTTGTTTAAAAAATTGAAAGTGTTCGGGAATAGGTTCGATGGAGTAGTCGGATATACCTTGTACTATTCGCACAAATAAACCTCGACTCATACGGAAGCGTCGTTTGAACAAATTTGGAGGATACCTCGGGCGCTCGGAAAAGTAGTCGTCCCAAAGACGTTGTTGGGCACCTTCACGGTCTCTTGGAATGTAGCTTCGGTTGCGTGGTGTTCTTGAACTTTGTCCGGCGTCACTACTTAGTTGAGCTTGGTATTGTTGCAAAAGTTGCCACATGTTGTCATCGTCGGAGTCGGATCCGCAAATCTTATTTATCGAATCCATGTTGTGAAATTATGTGATGAAAATGGTATAAAATGGTGTAGAAAATATATTAGATGGATGTGTATAATGATGGTGAAAGTGGATGGAATATTTATTAAAAATGATGAGGAAAGTGTGGGAAGTAGAAGTGTATAAAATAGTGAAGAAAGTTTATAAAATAAAGGTTAAAGTAGTTTGATTTTGATGAAAATGGAGTGTGAATGGTGTAATATATATAGATATAGAAGTGGTTTGGAAAAAAATTTAAAAAATTTTGAAAAAAACGGTTGGGGAGCGTATCCTTTTTTTTTGAATTTATTTTTTTTTTATTTTTTTTTTGTTGTTCAAACGGTAAGTTTTAAAAAAAAAACGTTTTTTTTTTTAAAAACCGAATTAAACTTCAAATGAAAAAGGGAAAAGAAATTAAAAAACGCGTGGGACCCACAAAAACGCCAAAATTGTCCCGTTATACGAGTGAGAACGCCGTCCAGAACGCCGCTTTGGCGTTGTGAGAGTCGAGAACGCCGGCCAGCTAGGAGCGTTACGTATGGTCTTATTGTTATTATTGTTATTATTAAGATGACAGTGGTGGTGCTTATCATGCATACCCCTTGGGTCAGTCGGTAAAAGGTCGAAATCACCACTACCGAATAAAACATATACTTCAAATATGTCAAAAGAAAACGAGGAAATGTAACTTATAATGTGGATTGAAATATAACAATCACAAATATCCACTTTCTATAGTTAACCATTCAGTTAGACATTGCTACATATTCATTGAGCGGAAGTTTTGCGTATACATTAGTAAAATGATAATGACAGTCCTAAAAGCCGTCAATAAGAGAAAAATTATGTATTTATCGAAGCTAGTGTTTCCTTATTTAATCAATATTATAATTAATATGCCGAAGGTTTGTATTGTAATTCACTGAAATATTCTTTTTATTTTGTGAATTAATTATGATTTTTGATAATAAAGAAAAATTTAAGTTTAATAATTATCTTAAATGGTTTTTACTGACGGTCCGTTAATATCAGTTCCCTATACATTAATACATTATATATACACATTTGTGAACTTGGTGACACTTTTGTCACTTTGAGAATTTTTTTTGTTTTTTCTTTTCTACTAATATTTTGTACTTCCTCCGTCCCAAAATTATTGTCAGCAGACAAGAAACACACAGTTTAAGAAAAGTGGATTTGTTACTGCTGACTATCAATAGAATTTCAACTTTACAATTTTCAAACATTTTGATTGGTTGATTTTGAAAGTGGACAATTATTTTAGGACATACTACAATAGAAAGATGGACAAATAAATTGGGACGAAAGGGGGAAATTGACAATTTTACAACTTATATCGCGTATATACATACTTGTTAAATTTTTACGCTTCACAAGTCTAGTCATGAGCTAAAAAACACGTATGTACATAGTTGCTGATATACAATCGAAAGTAGATAAATATACTTATAGATGATAACTAATTAGATAATAAGTACAACAAAATCAACAAACTGTATATAGCTGACGAGTAATTGGTTTTTATTTATGTCTTATTATCATTATAGTTTGCTTATTATTTTATCATTTAGGTACATTTCGACTTCGTTATTAATTCTATTAATAGCAAGTTTTTTTGGGTAAAAAGATGTCTTTGAAAGGTTTTTTCAATAGGTTTGCAAAAATTGTGTTCTTGTCGAAAAGCTTTTTCGTGAGTTTGTGTTGGACAAAAAAAGTTTTGAAATGATATTTCCGTTGGAGACAAATATTTTTTAAAATTATGATTTGGTTGTTTTATGTATAAAAATCTACGGAATATTATATACCTTATTATAAAAAAGATGTTCGATAAATGATTATTTTAATAATTAATTCAATTAATCATCACGGTCCCGCTGCAAAGTGCGGGTTTCGTCCCCTCGTTTATTGTAAGCATCTAATCTAATTCTGATAAATTCAGTCAATTTCAAAAACAAAAGTAGAAGGCCAAACATCAGCAATAGCAGCATATCATATACATTTACACCAACCAAATCAACCTCATCAGCTTTAGCAGTAAAAAGCAGATCGGAATCCGAATGAAAAACGGACGAAATTATAACGATAACAAGGCGGGCATGTTCCAGTGAGATGGTTAGGGTTTCGGAAAGGGTAAGGAAGTTGATACGATTGTTAGGTGGGTGTAATTGGAGTAATTTGTCACGGATTGAAGTTACGGTTGTGAAGGGTCGGTGAAGATGAGTTTTTGTAAGGGAACAAGACCGTGTTTGAATGGTTCACGCCGAGGGTGTATGTATAGTTGTTGTGAGGGTGTTGATGGTTGTTGTTCCGGTGGTGGCTGTGATTCTGTCATGGTGGTGAGTTTGGAGAATTCGGGAGATGAATGAATGAATTTTGGGAGAAATGAATTGATTGAAATACTGAATTGAGTTAGTGAAAAAGGGAGATGGTCAAAAATCGAAATGAATTACATAGATTTCAAGCCTAATTTGAATTACATCATTTTAGGTTGATGCGAAATTAAGGATATTAACTTGATCTTAGATTTTCTTATACAGTTAAGTTTAATCTAACACTTTAAATTCTAATCTTTCTTGCTAAACATCTTGTCTTGCTTGAAATATCATCGTTTTATTCATTTTTCTACGAGAATGAAAAACTACATATTGATTCGTATCTATTGCCCACCATGAGATTTGGCAACCAGCAAATTACCCAAACTCCACTTCAGCAGAAGCGGGCAATGCTACTATGCTAAATGACCTGCTACAGAGTACCCAGCACCTTTCTACGGAATTAACTAAATCTCACATTTATAATCCACACATCTTTAAGATATCAACGTATTTTCATCTTCACTATATTAATCTAATACTCTATAGGTGTCACAATTAAACAACCTTCAAAGGCATTCATGAGAATGTGCGTTTATGTACGCATTCATGAATGTGTGTTCCGTCTCATTAATATTTATCAAATCTAACAAAGTATTTCACAGCTAAACAGTACATTAACAAAAGTAAAAGCACAGATCCACTACCAGCTAACTTAATCAAACGGCAAAACGGAATTACCTATTTATCGATTCAATTAGCATATGTTCAGCATATATAATCTACAAATAAACCAGAATTTACAAACACTATGACCTACAGCACGATATCTAATTATTATTAATTCGATGACTTTCAAAACACATACATATGAATATAAGCGAATAAGATCGGTATCGATTAAACGACCTATAAAGGCGTAAGTGCAGACTGCAGAAAAGATCCCATCAAAAGCAGAAGTAGAAGGCCAAACATCAGCAACAGCAGCAGAATCCTTATGACCTTTAGGAAGCAACCGTTTATACGACAGTATATACAAAAATATAATCAGATCATATACATTTACACCAACATAATCAACTTCATCAGGTTTCGCAGTAACAAGTGGATCGGAATCTGAATGAAGAACGGACAAAATTATATCAATCACAAGGCACGCGTAGAAGCGGGCAATGCTATTATGCTAAATGACCTGTTATAGGATAACTGATAAATAATAGTACAAGACAATAACTATTGGTAAGCAATAAAAAGTAATCAACACTTGAAACAACAACATAGGCTGTTGTTGAATAGCCTCTTATCTGATACCACCTCGATTCCTCAATTGTAACTCTGCTTCCAAAATTGTAAATCTTATAAACATGTTCATTTCTAGTGGTAAACATAGTATATAGTTGCGTTATGCTAATAAGGAGTCTAATTATGCATATCAATGAACCAAGTGACAGACCCCTCTACTGGTCAGGATCCCCACAACCAACGACAAAATCAAAATACATCTGACTTCATTTGAGCAGGTCAGGTCTGAATCTTATATTACTGGTAATACCACGATAAACACTACACTGCATTCTAGTAAGCAGAGTGAACAGTGATAAGATGAAAATCAAGCAGAGATATTCTACTGACATACAATTCCAAACAAAAGAGAAATATATTATAGTGCTTCATGAATTGTGAAATAAAAAAAACGTACTCTATATAGCACATATGCCAAGCATATGATAAAACAAAACTAACCTTTACAAATGATCCTTGAATTTCACTTGCTTGCTTTACATATGTGATTGTTTAGAAATCCCCTCTATATAACTGGGACGCTTGGCGCTGGTGGATGCCTTTAGCTAGGAGACGTATCAGTCATTAAAACATCCTGATCAGAAGAGGGACTAGTCTGACCATTCTCTTTTGCAGCAACTGTTTCGGAAATTCGATACAATGCATCAGATCAGAAATATTATGTAAAATCCAATCATGAACCTGAGATGCAGGAACAGGAGTTGCCGGCATATCACGATCTGAATTTGTAAAAAACTGTTGCATTTTGGCTCAATGGGTCTTCTCCAATCCCTTTTCACCAAAGTAGATCACAATCACAAACCCAAGATGCTCAAACTTCTCCATCGTCAAAATCTGCAAACTTTGAATTAAACATCAAAATGTTGCAAGTGAAGTAGTGAACCATTATTATATTAAAAAAAAAAGCCTTCATCATCAAACAACTACTTATTAGAAATAGAAAAAAATCAACTAAATATAGAACACTAGTTGAGTAAGAAGACGATTGACAAACCAGTGAATCTTCATGTTCACCTTCGACAGGGTCAGCCAAAAAAGAGATTATGTTGCCCAAATGCATTTGTAAGTAGGATAACTGATGGGCCTCTTCATTGGCTTGTGATGGCATAGACCTCCGGCTATTGCTGCGCACAAGCTGCTCATTGCAATATGATGAATAAAGTAAATATTATGTTTGTGTATTTAAGATAAAGGAGTAACTAATAAGCATCAACATTGAGACAATACTGTTGCAAGTCTAACCACAACCACTCAAAGCACATTTGTTAATATGAAACTACATCAGCAATATGGCAGCACAAGCCGTATGACAATCTGAATAAGATGCATAATTCTTAACATTATGTCCTTCAAAGATATTACAACATCATCCGTCTTTACGATATACTACGTAATGTTATTTTCTTTGGGTAATGGGACAGTACACAACAAATTTTAATTAACAGTAGTTAACAACGAAACCATGGATTCCTAAATACATTCATGCAGCATATTTTTTAAATAGTTCAGAAGGAAAATTTAATTAACAAAATTTAATGTATTATTAGTATCAAAATTGTAGTTGTATTTTTTAGTAAACAGGTCGCTTAAAGATAAAAGTAAGTTTAGGTAAAAATGAGTATTTTCTATGTACTGAAATAACTCGTGTGAGGTTGACACGTCATCATATTTTTAGGGAAAATCACCCCAATAATCCTAACCCATAAAAATTATTACCCTATAATCCTAAGGGGGAAATTATTATAAAACGACCCTATGTCCACAGCAGGCTTGCTGCGGAGTCCGCAGCACCTTGCCACGGACTTGACTAAATCTCAAAATATCTTTATAGTATGAACGTAATTTAATCTTCACTGTATCATTCTAATACATCTTTAGGTGTCACGTTTTTTATTAGAACTATGGAATTATGAGTGAAGTTTTTATCGTATTTTAAAAATTATAAACACAGAATAACTGTACACACGCTCCATATATGATGATTTGACTTGATACAGTACTTTATTATTCACTAAGATCAGTAACCAGACAAAATCAAATTACATATGTTATTTGCAGGAACAGCAAGTCCAGGAAGGACCATTGTGCTTCGAATATTGGAAGAATTCATGTTTTATTTCCAACATTTAGTCAAATTGGTTTGGATGAAATTACATTTGCATACAAATAAACCAGACGTCCAGACATTACAAATACAGCACATTATTTATATCTGAAAAATATCATAAAGTCCATGACTTTCAAAACAGATGCATATAACACTAAATGTGATGGGTATCGAATAAAAGACCTGTAAAGGAAAGCGCGGATAAGAAACCATCAAAGGCAGAAGTAGAAGGCCAAACAGCAGCAGAATCCTTATGACCTTTAGGAAGCAACCGTTTATACGACTGTATATACAAAAATATAATCAGATCATATACATTTACACCAACCGAATCAACCTCATCAGCCTTCGCAGCAACAAGCGGATCGGAATCCGAATGAATAACGGACGAAATTATATCAATAACAAGGCGCGCATGCTCCGGTGAGATCGTTAGGGTTTCGGAAACGATAACGGAGTTAATTCGATTATTAGGCGGATGTAATTGAAGTAATTTGTCACGAATTGAAGTTAGGGTTTGTGAACCATCGGTGAAGATGAGTTTTTTGTAAGGGAATAAGGCCGTGTTCGAATGGTTCACGGTGAGGGTGTATGCAGAGGTTCTGTGGTTGCAACGGAGTTGATGGTTGTTCCAGTGGTGGTAATGTGTATGTCATGGTGGCGAATTTGGGGAAATGAATGAATTTGGGGGAATTGAATATTTGATTGAATGAATCGAATGAAATTGGGGATGGGAGTATGTGGCAACTTGGGTCCTTTGGGAGATGGTCAAAACTCAAAATGCAAGACTTTTTTACTATATTTTTCAAGTTTAATTTTTATTAAATGTTACTTATGTTATGAAAATGAAAATACGTCTATTTCATGTGAAATTATATGTTGTATGGAATAAAATTAGATTGTTGAAGTGGTATTGCTGTACACTTTTTAAATTCCAAGATTATTATAGCTTAAATGACGATTATGTCAATACAGCGATACATGAAAATTGTGTTACGAGAAAACATTGTGTTAAATCGAATGGTATGATAATAACAAAATGATGTGGATGACAAAATATGGGAATCAAACTCAATGTAGTCGACTGAGAGTAACCTATCTTTTAAAATGAAGGAATGATATCGAGTTACTTAACTTAACTTGTGGATTGGAGTGTTTGTTATAAAGTTAAGAACTCAAAGATTTAATGGAAAAGTAGACTCTTTGTTCAACATCATTCACATTCGCTATCAAAAAATATTTATGTTTATACAATTGCTTACTTAGGTGAAGATCGTATAAAGATGGTCATCCTTCATCCGCTTCCAGTGTATAGTTGCATAATGTACTCGCTTTAATTTCTACGCAATCTTAAAGGAAGATTGCGCGAGACTTCACGAGCAATGGCAAGACATGGAAAAATGTATGAAATGATAATAAAACATTGTGAAAATTGTGTTATTTATGAGACTGGAATTTATCTACTACTCCCTCCGTCCCACCCCAAGTGTCCTGTTTTGACTTTTCAAAGTCTTTCCATTTCAACTTTGACATTTAATATTTTTGTTTGTGTTATATAATGCTTGATGCAAAATATATGAATGAGTTGAGTTTCTAATGTATTTTCAATGTTATAATTTTCATTAGGTATTATATAACACAAACAAAAATATTTACGGTCAAAGTTGAAAAAGAAAGACTTTGAAAAGTCAAAGTAGGACACTTGGGGTGGGACGAAGGTAGTATTATTTATATAATATAATTCACGTTGAAAATATCTATTATGTACTGGAGTATATATACATATATATAGACTATTGAATGTGTAACATAGTGATGTAGGGAATCATCATAACAAGAATGAGATCGGATGAATATCCATATACAAGTCCAAATTTTGAGTATCTTTTTTATTTAGAGTATTTATTTTTAATTATTGATTTGTTTCCTAGTTTAATAACATTTTATAAATTAAGAAATAATTGATGTCTTTCCTTTCAAGAAAACATCATTATCCAGCAAAAGGTGTAAATTGGCAGGAACATCCTGATCCCGTGTGCCTTTGACACCAGTCATTGTTCACCCCATAAGGATGACTCCGGGCAACTCCCCTGGCACAGTGAGAAAACATCATTATAAATATTAGATATTTAGGTTTTCATTATCAGTTTATGTTTTGAATTAATTTTAAGATTTAAAGAAGAATTGCCCATCGGAAATTCATTTATCTTTATTCTTTATTATACGTTTGTGTGTGGTGGCCATTTAATCATATCAATCCTTCATCCCATAGCTTATTGATGCAAACATAGCCCCACCCCACCCCCACGAGGTGACCAATTTGATCATCATGATATATATAGTTACACCATAAGAGTAAAGGTATCAGATTCAAACTCTAGTGGTGCACTCATTATTTGTAAGAAGATCATATTAATGTCTTAATACAAACAGATTTACCTGCTTTGAGTTTAATCTGGTGGACACCAAAACAGAGTTGATTTAACATCTAGTGATCTTTAATTACACCAAATGGATTACCACTAAACGTCTAAACCTAGTCCTTGTCGATTCATACTTGATTCTGTTAGTATTTGAATGATTTTATCAAATATGTGTCCGTAAATGCGTGAGCCTTTGGGAACGCACACATCGACATTGAGATATTGCAAAAAATGCCTAAAGTTATTAATTATTAAAGTTAAATGTTAAAATTAATAATTAAGTAACTAGAGGGATTATTGTGTAAATTATAAACTTAGGGACCAAGTTTTACCTATCTATAAATATACCTTTATAGATTAGGGTTATGGTTAGTCCTAATTATAATTCACAAAAATCTCTATCTTTTCCTCTCTTTGGTTTGGACGGAAAAAACACAAAAACCAAAATGGGTTTTTCAACTTTGGGTTTTCAAAGCAAGAGGAAGCAAGTCAAATTCGCTGACTAGATTGGCAATTACTAGCATACAAGCATATCGATAAAGACGGTGTCGTGAACGTGAACGAAGGAAGATCTTACTCTTAGATCTTAAGGTTTTCTTGCTAATAATTCAAGGCAATAAGGTACTACTTATCCGATTTAATTATTCCTATGTGATCCTGTTTTCCGCTGCATGTATTGTTTGACAATGTAACTCATGTTGTTTACCTATAGTGGTATCAGAGCAAAATAGGTTAATTTTTATTTTGGATACAAAACATCAAAAATTGTGGGGGGATTAAGGGTTGGTTATAATTTATTGTTTTAGTCGTCGAAAAAAAAAAGAAAATTGTTATGGTACGGTGATCAAGTCGGCAAACAAACAAAATTAAACAAAATATCATAATCATGAATGTTCTTACAGCTGTTGTAACTTTCGAAAATTTCCAAGTTCAGATGGCAGGGAACCATTAAAATTGTTTGTGCCATTAAATAAAACCATTATTTTTTGTTTGTCCGTTTGTATTCCCATAAAATCAAACAAAATTAATTTCGATTATATAAAATAAAATAAAGGTTTAGTTAAAATTGTTAAAAAAAACTAATTGATTAAAAGTTAATAGGTAATTAGTTTAAACTTTTATGTTTATAAAATTAAGGAGTTAATTTGAAACCAATCTACCTTGCAATATTTGATGTTTATAATTGTTACTTTTTTGCCATATTTAATTTTTATGCAAATTATGTTTGTAAAGTTACATGCATAACTTTATGGACATAATTAGATATATTGATATGTTAAGAAAATTAAAATAGAATTATTGACATAATATTAATTGTTAATTGATTATGTGCGACACCTAAAGATTTTGGATTAATAAAAAGTTATGTGTGGTTTATTTGATATATGAATTGTTCACATATTGATAGCTTACGCAATCCAAACTTGTTTATTTGAACGGATGTATGTGGTCCGTTTCCTTAGAAACGGGAGTTAATTAATATGTGAACAATGATCATAGAGACTTTTTGTTTTAGGGCTCACCCAATTTGTTGCGTAGATTAATTCTTATTTCATATTATTATTTATGTCAAATGATTTTGAAAGAAATAATCTTTAATGTGACTAAAGAATTATATAACGGATTTAATAAAACGTGTGATTGGTAATTCATAATTAAATGCACATCCTCAGTGTATAATTCCCAACTAGGCTCACCTACATAAAGGACGATGTCGCACCCCCAAGACACGTGGCAGCGGAAGTATGAGGTGTCACGGGGGCTACGACCAAATTAAATATCATCACACAAAGATTACAACAAACGACCTCTACATGAGATGTTTGAAAAATAGTTACATTGCCATATCAAATGTTTACAACTGTTACCCAAAAACATTGGAGTTCGCAAAAATGTTTATTTGAACGGATGTATGTGGTCCGTTTCCTTAGAAACGGGAGTTAATTAATATGTGAACAATGATCATAGAGACTTTTTGTTTTAGGGCTCACCCAATTTGTTGCGTAGATTAATTCTTATTTCATATTATTATTTATGTCAAATGATTTTGAAAGAAATAATCTTTAATGTGACTAAAGAATTATATAACGGATTTAATAAAACGTGTGATTGGTAATTCATAATTAAATGCACATCCTCAGTGTATAATTCCCAACTAGGCTCACCTACATAAAGGACGATGTCGCACCCCCAAGACACGTGGCAGCGGAAGTATGAGGTGTCACGGGGGCTACGACCAAATTAAATATCATCACACAAAGATTACAACAAACGACCTCTACATGAGATGTTTGAAAAATAGTTACATTGCCATATCAAATGTTTACAACTGTTACCCAAAAACATTGGAGTTCGCAAAAATAGTCTAGAGATCTCTAATACATAGTCGTTGATATAAAATATCGTAATGCAATTAAATCTCTTGTTTGAAAATATGCGACTCGAGCTATGCTTTCCAAAATCATCCTACTGTCTTGTTTCCTGTGGGTAGTCCTACTGCGTCTGTAAACCTGAGAATACATACTAAAAGGGTCAACATAAAGTTGGTGAGTTCATAGGTTTAATCTGTAAATGAATCATGTAAACACAAGGTTTTCTGTTTGTAAAATAGAGTTCTGTAAAACAGAGTTTATGTGTTAAATCAAGTTCTGCGTAATAAAGTTCTGTAAAAACAGTTTCTGTGTGAAATCAAGTTCTGCATAACAAAGTTATGTAAAACAGAGTTTCTGTGTGAAATCAAATTATGCATAACAAGGTTCTGTAAAACAGAGTTTCTGTATAATAAAGATTATGTATACTATAGTATTGTATACTATAGTCCTGTTTAGTATTGCCATGAGCTCATGTATTCGAAGCTTTAACAAATTCTGCTGCCTCTATGTGTCTAATCCGGGACACATCCTGATTCAAATAATTATGCGCCCGTGGGTTAGCTGGAGCGACCAGCTCGGACGGGATTGTCAATCCCAATAGTACTATTCACAATTATTCGCGCTTTATGAAATTAACGAACCATGAAATTGAGGACTTATTAGTGGATTAGTTCTGCTACTCATGCAATAAGTATATGTTCTGTTTCTGTTTAAGTTTCTGTTTCTGTTTCTAGCAATCATAAGTAAAATCTGTAAAAGTTTCTGCTTCTGTTTAAGTACAAATCTGTAAAAGCATGTGTATGTATTCTCCCCCAAAACAGTTCAAAAACAAGTAAAAAGGGGCTATGAAACTCACCTTAGATTAGCAAGTAGCAAGCAAATATCAAATAAGCAAGCAAAGTCCAAAGCGCGACCTTCTAACGTCCTAAACGTATAAGGTTGTGTAAGTAGATGTCTCATAAGACCATCTATGGTGATTGTATAAGTGGGGGTCAATGTCCACTTAAGCCAATCGTGTAGGTGGAGGGTTAATGTCCACCTAAAGCTAGTTCATCAACTAATATGTTCAAATAAGTTGTTCAAGTTCGTTTATTAAAAACATGTACGACCCGTTGGTGAAAGTTTGTAATAATAATTCATTTAGACATTATTATTAAGTTTGTTTTGTTGTATACTATTCATTAGTACATATTGTGTGTTGCTAACAGATTATTTAGTTAGTAAAAAAACCTTAAACTGTAGGTCAAACCTGGTCAATGTTGATCAAAATGGTCAAACTTGATCAAACCTGGTCAAACTTGTCAAAGTTGGTCAAACTGGTCAAAGTTGGTCAAACTTGGTCAAACTGGTCAAGGTTGGTCAAACCTTGTCAAACTGGTCAAGGTTGGTCAAACCTGGTCATTTTATGAGTCACTTCTCAATTTGAGTGTTCTAAGTGTCGGTTTCTAATTCGGGAAACTTTCTAAGTTTAGTTTTAGGTCCAAGTTACTAACTAAGTCACCCAAACCTATTTTTGTTACCACTTTCCAAAAATAGTAAGTTTTATCGTTTTTAGCCACCGAGCCATTTTTGTTGACTTGGTCAAACCTACCCCACCTGCTGCCAACAGTCTTTCTTCGGCGGTTTGACTCGAACTTTTACCCAACCCACATTTCAGTTAAATAAGCTTATAAAATATGTCGGTTCATGTCGGGATTATTTCGAGGTGTCGGTTTTAAATTCGCATCTTAAAACTTTACTTTTTCAACATTTCGGTTTTTTTCGGGTTGTTACGCCAAGTGATTTCACCTACTTCTGGTCCAAATTAAAGCCTCAAATTTTTATCAACTGGTCTTTTCGGTGTCTAGTATCTAGCATCAAAATTTCAGGATTTATCATGTCCATTTACATATTTAATTAAGCTCGCGAAAGTTCCGAACACATTTCTCGAAAACTAACAGGTCAGTCCTATAAATCGGCTCGTAGAGAAAAATGAGTACGTTTCTGGAAAAAGTGCAAAACACGAAAGTTGCAGATCTTTTCAATACGCAAATTTCAAAAAAATGCATCTTCTAACTCTCAGTATTCGATTTTATACGAATTTTTCTTTGTGACTGCGTTTTTGGGGCAGATTCTATGTTCTTATATATGTTTGGTAAAAACGTATTTTAACCTTTTATTTGGACATAATAGTGTTAGATGAGCTACAAAACAAGTAAATAATCATCATGCAATCAGTTTTAGAGAGAGAGAGAGAGAAGGTGTATTCATACTTAGAATGATGAAGAAAGGATGAAGATGATGGAGATAGGCTTTGATCCTTGCTTCCCTTCTTCTTGATCTTGATTCTTGGTGATTTAAATGATTATTCTTGATGATGAATGTGGCTGTAAACTCAGTGTTTTTGAGAGTGTTTTGGGTTAGAGAGAGATGAAGAAAAAAAGGTGGAGTGTAAGGAATGAGGGTGTAAGTGGTGCATGGCTTGTAAATGGTTGTAGGGTTAAGGAATATCATCATTTCATTTGCATGTAATTGGAGTGGTGGATGTGGGAGGTGGCCTTGGGCCGGATTTTGGGGGTCCCCCACAAGGGTATTTTAGTCATTTTCTTGTTCTTAATTTAATTTGCTACGTTTCTCGTTCGTTTACTCGATTGTTTTGACGTTTAGTTATACGTTAAACTTTAATACACACGTTTAAGTAATGGTTTAATTTCCGATATTTTCACTTGAAATATTTTATCTAGATACCTGGAAACATTTATAAAAATGTTTCGTTAATTCATCGGCCTCGATTTGCGTGTTAGTTCTACGGAGGTTTAATCGCGTAACGTTTTAAATAGACGTTTTTATTGACGAATCATTATATGATGTTATTATTAATAATTTCACACAAAATAATATATTTGAAATTATAAAAATATATTTCGACTTCCGTTCAGTTGTCGGGCGCGTTCTGCGCGTTTTCGTCGCGTTTGTGTTACTTTATACGATATTAATAATTCGCTAAATATTATCACCATAATATTTGTAAGTTTTTGAGTTTATTAAATAATTTCATATTATTTAATAGTTCTGTTCACCAACGTTCGTATTTATACTGTGTCGGACCCCGTCCGGTTGTTTCGCACAAATTCATTAAATTGCGTAAGCGTAATTACAACTAATTATGTAAGCGTAATATAAAACAATTAAGTAGGCGTATGTTCACATAAATATACAAATAGTTACAAGTAATTACAAGTATTTAGCCTAAATCGCATCTAAATACACGTAATTAGGGTTTCGGTTAAGTTTAAAAGTTAACCTAAATTGTTGGGTGTCACATTCTCCCCCAGTTAGGAGAATTTCGTCCCGAAATTTGCTCGTAGTCATAGTTTGTGTGGGATCTAGCGAAAGTGTGAGTATTTCTGACGTTTAACTAAGTCCGTGAAAGGAAAGTTCGTTGTTGTGATGCAACGCATCCATTTGTATACGTTTGGAGAATTATCTCCGTGTACTATTAGTGGGACAATTATTCCTAAATAGTCAATCGTAGTAAGGTCATTTACTATAAGGTTCGTAGTAGTAGGAAAACATTCCTATATGGTTCGTAGTAGGAAAACATTCCTATGTGGTTCGTAGTAGGAAAACATTCCTATGTGGTTCGTAGTATGAAAATGTTCCTATGTGGTTCGTTGTAGGAATCGTAGTTATTATCGTAGTGGGGCTCATAGTTGCTATCGTAGTTGTTTCATAGTCGTATTATACAATACGTAAAAGTAATTTCCCAAACATAGTTCACAGTATAGTACAAAATCGTTCATAAAGCAGAGTTCAAATGGTTCGTAGTAAATCATAGAAAACGAGCATTAAATAGTTCGTAAACAGTTCTCAAAACAGCTTCACAGTAGCTCACAAAACAGAGACGAAGTAGTTCACAAAACAGAGACAAAGTAGCGATCAAATCTTGATAAAAGAAAAAAAAATGAAGGCAGTAATTGGATTCCAATAAATAGTTTGTTAAAACTGTCAATAAACCAGTTTGTAAACAATTCGCAATTTATGAGTAATTCGTTGGATCACATCCAATATAAATCGTTGTAAACGTATTTCCAATTTGTAAATCGTTAGAAGACCCGCAGGTGTTTCAAAGTATAAGTCGCTATCGTTCATTAGAAAACATAGATCTTTGAGAAAAATTAAGTGAAATTTAAGTGTTTGTTTATAGGTACGGTTTTTATTTGTTAAAAATGTCATCATAATATCTGTTGAAAACTTTATGTCAACCAAAATACGTTGGAAACTCTTGTTTAACAAAAATTCGTTGAAAGCTCTGGTTATTGAAAGGTGTTGAAAATTCCGTTTTGTCAAAAATGGGTTGAAAGTTTACGTCTGTGAAAAATCCATATCGTCTATTCTATTCTCGTGGCGGCGTAGCCTAGCAGCTAGTACCAGAACGGTATGATGAACAGGTTCCTATGCGTATGGAGGGGTATTCATGTCGGAAGATCCTCCGCGTCTCAAGAGTTGTAGATAGCCAAATTGTAGTTTCACAAAGTAGTCATGACAATGACCGAGTAGTGTTCTTGAAGTAGTCAATCATGACTATGTTATTGTTTCGAAATGAACAAGTGTTTAGTAAAGATGTTCGGTCAAGATAGTTGGTAATTCCGTAGCTGCTAGCATCCATTGGAGTAGTGATCGAAATGATTAAGTTGTTATTGAGATAGTTTATGTCCAGAGTGGTTAAAGTCATAAACCGAGTCATAGCTAAGTCATTGGAATCCATCCAAGTGTTGGAGATATTATTTCGAGTAGGTAGTGTGAATAGGATAAGGTCTAGTTCGAGGAGGTCTGTCCGTCCTTCTAGTCGTGTGTAACACACGCGATTCATAGGCCTACAATAAAAGTGGGTATGAAGAGTACGAAGTGATGAAGTATCGTACGGTTGAAGTTCTATACGTGTTCCCGAGTGATTTGGTTGTGAGCGGAAAGAAGCGGGTGAAGTAGGCGTCACTTATTTTGGGTGGCGAATCCTTAGGTGGATTCTCCTCAAGTGAGTCCTATTCGGTTATATCGTTGCCCGACTCGGTTAGGCGAGCGGGTACCATGGAAATCTCCACAGTAGTGAGTAAGGCTAGAGCCTCGTTTTCAGAGTTGGGTGACGTAGCTGTGGGAGTGGTTGCCGTGAAGGGTGGCAAATAAGTTTAGTGTACGTAAGGTTGTACATATATATACATATATATATATATATATATATATATATATACACACACACACATAAAAGCCTAGCACATAAGCACATATAAAGGTTGGTCCCGTTCTATCCTCGGTCTACGTCTGCTACTGTACTCTCGTTCACTATAACAATTTCATGTCTTGCATCGCATCTCCTTTAATTGTACATAGTTGATCAGACTATGTTAAATTCAATTCAAATAATGCAATCGCTAAACCAGTCATACTAAACAAAGAATACTAACCTAACGGTTATAGTCTAGGTCACTAATGCAATCCTAGTTCGCTATAACCTTAGGCTCTGATACCAATCTGTCGCACCCCCAAGACACGTGTCAGCGGAAGTATGAGGTGTCACGGGGGCTACGACCAAATTAAATATCATCACACAAAGATTACAACAAACGACCTCTACATGAGACGTTTGAAAAATAGTTACATTGTCATATCAAATGTTTACAACTGTTACCCAAAAACATTGGAGTGCGCAAAAATAGTCTAGAGATCTCTAATACATAGTCGTTGATATAAAATATCGTAATGCAATTTATAACACCCCATATTTTCAAGACATTTTTTTTTATCAACCTGGAAGCGTTATCCCATTCAACAAACTTTACATATAACATAATATCAAGGGTTAGTTATTACACATACTATCATTAAGTTATTTTGTTACAAACTCATAATCTAGTGGTGTTATTTATACAAACGTTTAACTTCCAACTAAAAGTAATCAAGAGTGCTCAGCTTGTCAAACATTTCACCCAAAACCTCACAACCGAGCATAAGCAAACTTAACCTGCAAAAGTGAGGTGGGGGATTAGCACGAAGCTAAGTGAATAACGATTCCAACAATCTAACTTAGCATAAACAATCAATTCACAACAATCAACTAATAGTAACAATCAAATTAGAGGATCGGTGGTTCTTGAGGTACCCTCAGCCCGCGGATGGCCCACCAAGAACACTTATAATCCACTGCAGGCCAATACAGAGATTTTACCGATAGTTCATTGCTATCTTTAATCAATAGGGACGAATTCACAACGAATGTTCATCAATACCATAAAGATTAACCTATAGCAACTAAACCCAATCGAAATTGACCTCTATCATTCCAACCTATCATGGAATGAGTCACTAGCAATCAATCATTTAATCGCAATGTACTTATCAATAACTCAATAATATCAATCTACTTAAAATTGATGTAACTAAATTGTTAACACCAATTTAAACTGTGAGAACCAGTCACTCACCTGTCCCGTTTCAAGCTCCACTCAAAGATCTAATTTTATTGAGTCGTAGTCGGATCTGAAATACAAAAGAATTCCAAGTCAATCCTCATAGTATATTTACATAACTTAATATCAACAATCAAACAAGTATTAAGTCATATAACATATTATGCAAGCAAATATCACATTATAAGCTTAAGTTAGAAAATCACTGTCCAGCCAAGGGAATCCGGCCGTATTCCTTGGAATCCGGCCGTATTCATATGAATACGTCCGTATTCCATTGAATACGCCGTATTCCCCAGTCATTTCAGCATCACTTTCAACCAGAACCCGATCTAAGGAATACGTTTGGGAATACACCCTGGGAATACGCCGTATTCCCTTGAATACGTCCGGATTCAGTGGAATCCGACCGTATTCCCAGGTTCTTCCAGACCTGCACATTTCAGTTCCTGCACAACTTACAGCTACGAACCAAAAACTAAAAATCAACCAAACTGAGTTTAAAACACGAATTTTTACCATTCTTTGGTCACTATAACATGTACTAACATCATCTAACAAAGAATCCAACATCAATTCATCACAAATCCATCACAATCACATATGACCTAAAAATCCATATTCAATCTAGTTTTTTCAAGAAATTTACCAAATTCATTCATGTAATCATCACCAATCAGTTTATCAAGCATACACAACTCAATTAAACTTGAATCCTATCATGTGCACAACAAAATCACATAGATTTCAACTTTAAGTATCAATACATATATAGCTAATTATTCACAATTACTTACATGATGTAGAACAAGAAGATGATTATGATGATAATAGCTTAAGAATCACAGCTTCAATCTTTGATTAAGTCATGTATCAAGTTCACTAGCAATTTTGTGTGGGTGATTTTGATAAAGGTTTTGAGAAGTAAAATGAAGAACAAGAATTGGGGAAAATAAGTCGGCCCCTTTTCTTTCAAGTAAACCGCCTCACTCACTTCCAGTGTAATATTATACCTCCTTTTGACCTATTGTCTGGAACCTCAGTTTCAATTGCGATAAAATTATTTTATTTTACCGTCACCTAAGTTTATTTAAAACAAACTATATTTCACTAGTCACAATATTTCCTGAGGCTTATTTACCTATAAATTTCACAATCACACAAAATACAATTAAATATCACAATTAAATATAAGGAATTACCTGTTTCTCCTAGGCCCAATTTGGGGATGTTACAAATCTTCCTTCCTTAAGAAGATTTCGTCCCCGAAATCTCACTAGACATAAACAAACTAGGATATCTAGTTCTCATACTCTCCTCGGTTTCCCATGTTAAATCAGCACCTAAGCTATGCTTCCATTTAACCAATACCATCGGGATTTCCTTTCTACGAAGCTTGGTCACTTTTCTATCTAAAAGCTCAACAGGTTCTTCCACCAATTTCTTACTTGGGTCAACTCTAAGATCTTGCAAAGGAAGGATTTGGGATTGATCCTCCACATTGCACTTTCTTAAATAACAGACATTAAACGTATCGTGAATACCGGCTAATTCAGGAGGAAGTTCCAAAGAAACCGATTGGTCATTAATTACTTGTCGAACTTTAAATGGACCAATATAACGGGGAGCTAACTTTCCACGTTTACCAAATCTAATAACACCCTTCCACGGAGAAACTTTCAAATATACAAGTTCACCTTCAACAAAAACAACGGGTCGTCTACGTGGATCAGCATACTGTTTTTGCCTATCTCTAGCTGCTTTCAATTTCTCACGTACAATCTTAACTTTATCAGCTGTAATTTGTACTATATCGGGGCCAGCAAACTGCTTTTCTCCTGCTTCTAACCAACATGTTGGAGTTCGACAACGACGGCCATACAACATTTCGTACGGTGGCATACCAATACTAGAATGATAAGAGTTGTTATACGCAAACTCTATCAAAGGTAAGTGTGAATCCCAAGAACCGCCATACTCAAGTACACAAGCTCTTAACATATCCTCTAGAGTCTGAATAGTACGTTCTGACTGCCCATCCGTCTGAGGATGATAAGCTGTACTGAGATTAATTCGGGTACCTAACTCACGCTGCAAACTTTGCCAAAAACCAGAAACAAACCGGGAATCTCTGTCGGACACAATAGATAAAGGAATACCATGTCTCACAACAATCTCGTTAATATACAAAAGAGATAACCGCGTCAAAGAAGCAGTCTCACTGGTGGCAAGAAAATGGGCACTTTTAGTCAAACGATCGACAACGACCCAAATCATATCATTCCCTTTCTGTGTACGAGGCAACTTAGTAACAAAATCCATAGTGATATGCTCCCACTTCCACTCAGGGATATCCAACTGTTTTAATGTACCGTAAGGTTTCTGATGCTCTGCTTTTACTTGGGAACAAATATGGCAAGTTTCAACCATCCTAGCAACATCGGTTTTCATCGTTGGCCACCAATATAATGGTTTCAAATCATTATACATTTTCGTACTCCCTGGATGTACTGATAACCTCGATTTGTGTGCTTCAGTCAATATCAAATCCCGAAGTCCCCCAATCACTGGAACCCAAACTCGAGACTGAAAAGTTTTCAACCCCCGAGAATCATCAACCAATAAGTCTTTCCTTTTCAACAAAATCTCAGATTTTAAATTCTGATCTAACAACGCTTCTAACTGTGCCGCTCTCAACTGAGAAATCAAATCATAAGATATTTCCAAGCGCATAAAGTAGACTCGATTAGAAGATACCTTTCGACTTAAAGCATCGGCTACTACATTAGCTTTACCTGGATGATATCGGATTTCACAATCATAATCCTTAATCAATTCTAACCAACGGCGCTGTCTCATATTAAGCTCTTTCTGAGAAAACATGTACTGGAGGCTTTTATGATCTGTACATACGATGCATTTGGTACCGTATAAATAATGTCTCCAGATTTTTAGCGCGAACACTACAGCTGCAAGCTCTAAATCGTGTGTAGGATAATTTCTTTCATGAGTTTTGAGCTGACGAGAAGCATATGCAATAACAAGATCACGTTGCATTAAAACTGCACCCAACCCAGCATGCGAAGCATCACAATAAACCACAAAACCATCAGAACCATCAGGAAGTGCTAACACTGGAGCTTGACACAACAATTGCTTAAGAGTCTGAAAAGAAAATTCTTGTTGATCACCCCACTGAAACTTAACATCTTTCCTAGTCAATCGAGTCAACGGACCAGCAATCTTAGAAAAATCTTGGATAAATTTCCGATAATACCCAGCTAAACCAAGGAAACTTTTAATCTCAGAAGGGGATTTAGGAACATTCCAATTCATAACAGCTTCTACCTTAGAAGGATCTACTTTAACTCCATCATTACAAATGATATGACCAAGAAATTGCACCTCTCGAAGCCAGAATTCACATTTAGAAAATTTAGCATAAAGGTGTTCTCTTTTCAGAATTTCCAGAATCAACCTCAAATGACGTTCATGTTCAAATTCAGACTTAGAATAAATCAATATATCGTCAATAAACACAATTACAAACTTGTCTAGAAAAGGTCGACATATTCGATTCATTAAGTCCATGAAAATAGCAGGGGCATTAGTCAATCCAAAAGGCATGACTAAAAACTCATAATGTCCGTACCTGGTGCGAAAAGCAGTTTTAGGAACATCTTCCTCACGTACTCGCACCTGGTGATAACCGGATCTCAAATCAATCTTAGAGAAATAAGATGATCCTTGCAACTTGTCAAAGAGTTCATCGATTCTGGGTAAAGGGTATTTATTCTTCACGGTTCTCTTATTAAGTTCCCTATAATCGATACACATACGTAAAGTACCATCTTTCTTTTTCACAAACAATACCGGAGCACCCCACGTGGAAGAACTCGGCCTTATAAACCCTTTATCTAACAATTCCTGAATCTGACCCATCATTTCCCGAATTTCAGCTGGAGCTAATCTATAAGGAGACTTAGCTACCGGAGTCGAACCAGGAATCAAATCAATTTGATATTCTACTTCTCTTACAGGGGGCAAACCAGGCAATTCATCAGGGAACACCTCCGGGTATTCAGAAACCACCCGGATATCGGAAATGGATTTCTTTTCTAATTTAGTATCAACCGCATAACACAAATAAGAATCACAGCCCTTAGCTAGAGATTTTCTAGCCTTCATCACAGAAATCAACGGAATATTACCCTTTTCCCGTTCCCCTCGAGCCACGACGTGAGACTCATCAGAGACGGGAATTTTTATAATCTTTCTATGACAATCAATATTAGCTTTATTTAAGCTCAACCAATCCATACCGATAACCGCATCGAAACTCGGAATTGGCATTAACATAAATGAAATCAGAAAGTTATGACCCTTTATTAGTATACTAGCTCCAGTTACCGATGTGGTAACAGGAACTACCTTACCATCAGCAATTTCAACTTCTAAAGGTTTCACAATCAAAGAGGGAATCAATTTCAGTCTATCACAAAATTTCACAGATATAAACGAGCAATTGGCAGCAGAATCAAATAATACGCAAGCTGGTACAGAATTTATGAGAAATGTACCCGTTATAACATCTTCAGTAGTGACAGCTTCATCCACTGTCATTTGAAAAGCTCGACTAGCAGCTACTGGTGAAGTTTTCCTCTTTTGGCTGGAGGATGAGGAACCCTTAGCCATACCCATACTCTGTCTCTTAGCCTCTGTACAATCTCCAGCTCTATGCCCCTCTTTTTGACAATTCCAACACACGCTATTAGGAAACGTACAATCCTTGGCAGCGTGTCCGAAAATTCCACACTTAACACATCTTGATGTTTGGGGAGTACAAGGACCATTATGTCTAGCTCGACATTTATTACAATAATTACTATCCATTGGATTAAACCTCCGATTCTGCTGACTACCTTGCCCCTTTTGTTTACTAGATGAATCTCCTTTTTGTTTCTGTGAATACCATTCTTTATTCATTGCCCTTTTTGCTTGAATGTCACCATCTACCGAACGAGCATAATCGTATGCTTGTGAAAGAGAACTAGCTAATCTCACTGAAGTATGGTAATCTGGAGGTAAAGTCTTCACAAAATGTTCAATCTGAGTTCTATCAGTCGGAACCCACTGTCTCACAAATCGCAATTTATCAGAAAATTGCCTAATAAGCTCTTCAATCGACATTTGATCCGTCTTTTGCAAGTCAAGAAACTCTTGTCTGATACGTGATAAATTATACTCGGAACAGAATTGTTTACAAACTTCAGCATGAAAGTCTGACCATCTAATCATTTTGATTTGTTCCGATGTCAATGGTGCAGTTATAGCATCCCACCATGACATTGCTTGACCCTTTAACAACTGAACCGCATATGGTACTTTATCCTTTTCTTCACCATGGCAAACCTCCAATTTTCGCTCCACATCACGTAACCAATCCAAAGTTTCAGTAGGATTAGTACTTCAAGAGAATGAAGAAGGATTGGTGGACATAAAAGTCTTAAGTGAACAACCCACTTTTAACTGCTGAAATGGAGGAATCACATGCATCTGATAATTAGGAAAACCGGAAGAAGAAAAAGGTACAGTAGCTTGATAACTATAACCTTGTTGCTGCTGTTGAGAAACAAAAGGTATAGATACTGGAATTCGCTTAGAAGATACAACAGGGGGAGCAGTAGTTATAACATGAGGCTGATTAAGAATAGGCTGTCGAGAAGACCCAGCCTGTTCATACTGTAATTCTAACACCCGATTCTCTAATCTCATAATGTACTCTTGATCAGTTTCTGTTTCCACGCCTCTTGGATTAGATATTCCATTATGCTCCTGATTTTCTGGTGGTGCATTGATCTGAGAGGCTTCATTAAGAGTATGGACAGGTTGCTCATTATCCGCCATTTCTGAAATCACATCATATCTCAAAATTCGTTAATCATTAGTACTAGCAAACTAATCAAATTTCCTTTCCTAACTAATCCCCATAACATGAAATGTTTGACCAACGGGACTAAGTTTAGGTATGAACACCTAACATGTTCATCCCCCTAAACTTACGCTCTGATACCAACTTATAACACCCCATATTTTCAAGACATTTTTTTTTTAACAACCTGGAAGCGTTATCCCATTCAACAAACTTTACATATAACATAATATCAAAGGTTAGTTATTACACATACTATCATTAAGTTATTTTGTTACAAACTCATAATCTAGTGGTGTTATTTATACAAACGTTTAACTTCCAACTAAAAGTAATCAAGAGTGCTCAGCTTGTCAAACATTTCACCCAAAACCTCACAACCGAGCATAAGCAAACTTAACCTGCAAAAGTGAGGTGGGGGATTAGCACGAAGCTAAGTGAATAACGATTCCAACAATCTAACTTAGCATAAACAATCAATTCACAACAATCAACTAATAGTAACAATCAAATTAGAGGATCGGTGGTTCTTGAGGTACCCTCAGCCCGCGGATGGCCCACCAAGAACACTTATAATCCACTGCAGGCCAATACAGAGATTTTACCGATAGTTCATTGCTATCTTTAATCAATAGGGACGAATTCACAACGAATGTTCATCAATACCATAAAGATTAACCTATAGCAACTAAACCCAATCGAAATTGACCTCTATCATTCCAACCTATCATGGAATGAGTCACTAGCAATCAATCATTTAATCGCAATCAACTTATCAATAACTCAATAATATCAATCTATTTAAAATTGATGTAACTAAATTGTTAACACCAATTTAAACTGTGAGAACCAGTCACTCACCTGTCTCGTTTCAAGCTCCACTCAAAGATCTAATTTTATTGAGTCGTAGTCGGATCTGAAATACAAAAGAATTCCAAGTCAATCCTCATAGTATATTTACATAACTTAATATCAACAATCAAACAAGTATTAAGTCATATAACATATTATGCAAGCAAATATCACATTATAAGCTTAAGTTAGAAAATCACTGTCCAGCCAAGGGAATCCGGCCGTATTCCTTGGAATACGGACGTATTCATATGAATACGTCCGTATTCCATTGAATACGCCGTATTCCCCAGTCATTTCAGCATCACTTTTAACCAGAACCCGATCTAAGGAATACGTTTGGGAATACACCCTGGGAATACGCCGTATTCCCTTGAATACGTCCGGATTCAGGGGAATCCGACCGTATTCCCAGGTTCTTCCAGACCTGCACATTTCAGTTCCTGCACAACTTACAGCTACGAACCAAAAACTAAAAATCAACCAAACTGAGTTTAAAACACGAATTTTTACCATTCTTTGGTCACTATAACATGTACTAACATCATCTAACAAAGAATCCAACATCAATTCATCACAAATCCATCACAATCACATATGACCTAAAAATCCATAGTCAATCTAGTTTTTTCAAGAAATTTACCAAATTCATTCATGTAATCATCACCAATCAGTTTATCAAGCATACACAACTCAATTAAACTTGAATCCTATCATGTGCACAACAAAATCACATAGATTTCAACTTTAAGTATCAATACATATATAGCTAATTATTCACAATTACTTACATGATGTAGAACAAGAAGATGATTATGATGATAATAGCTTAAGAATCACAGCTTCAATCTTTGATTAAGTCTTGTATCAAGTTCACTAGCAATTTTGTGTGGGTGATTTTGATAAAGGTTTTGAGAAGTAAAATGAAGAACAAGAATTGGGGAAAATAAGTCGGCCCCTTTTCTTTCAAGTAAACCGCCTCACTCACTTCCAGTGTAATATTATACCTCCTTTTGACCTATTGTCTGGAACCTCAGTTTCAATTGCGATAAACTTATTTTATTTTACCGTCACCTAAGTTTATTTAAAACAAACTATATTTCACTAGTCACAATATTTCCTGAGGCTTATTTACCTATAAATTTCACAATCACACAAAATACAATTAAATATCACAATTAAATATAAGGAATTACCTGTTTCTCCTAGGCCCAATTTGGGGATATTACACAATTAAATCTCTTGTTTGAAAATATGCGACTCGAGCTATGCTTTCCAAAAGCATCCTACTGTCTTGTTTCCTGTGGGTAGTCCTACTGCGTCTGTAAACCTGAGAATACATACTAAAAGGGTCAACATAAAGTTGGTAAGTTCATAGGTTTAATCTGTAAAGGAATCATGTAAACACAAGGTTTTCTGTTTGTAAAATAGAGTTATGTAAAACAGAGTTTCTGTGTTAAATCAAGTTCTGCGTAATAAAGTAATCTAAAAACAGTTTCTGTGTGAAATCAAGTTCTGCATAACAAAGTTATGTAAAACAGAGTTTCTGTGTGAAATCAAATTTTGCATAACAAGGTTCTGTAAAACAGAGTTTCTGTATAATAACGATTATGTATACTATAGTATTGTATACTATAGTCCTGTTTAGTATTGCCATGAGCTCATGTATTCGAAGCTTTAACAAATTCTGTTGCCTCTATGTGTCTAATCCGGGACACATCCTGATTCAAATAATTATGCGCCAGTGGGTTAGCTGGAGCGACCAGCTCGGACAGGATTGTCAATCCCAATAGTACTATTCACAATTATTCGCGCTTTATGAAATTAACGAACCATGAAATTGAGGACTTATTAGTGGATTAGTTCTGCTACTCATGCAATAAGTATATGTTATGTTTCTGTTTAAGTTTCTGTTTCTGTTTCTAGCAATCATAAGTAAAATCTGTAAAAGTTTCTGCTTCTGTTTAAGTACAAATCTGTAAAAGCATGTGTATGTATTCTCCTCCAAAACAGTTCAAAAACAAGTAAAAAGGGGCTATGAAACTCACCTTAGATTAGCAAGTAGCAAGCAAATATCAAATAAACAAGCAAAGTCCAAAGCGCGACCTTCTAACGTCCTAAACGTATAAGGTTGTGTAAGTAGATGTCTCATAAGACCATCTATGGTGATTGTATAAGTGGAGGTCAATGTCCACTTAAGCCAATCGTGTAGGCGGAGGGTTAATGTCCACCTAAAGCTAGTTCATCAACTAATATGTTCAAATAAGTTGTTCAAGTTCGTTTATTAAAAACATGTACGACCCGTTGGTGAAAGTTTGTAATAATAATTCATTTAGACATTATTATTAAGTTTGTTTTGTTGTATACTATTCATTAGTACATATTGTGTGTTGCTAACAGATTATTTAGTTAGTAAAAAAACCTTAAACTGTAGGTCAAAGTTGATCAAACTGGTCAAACTTGATCAAACTTGGTCAAACTGGTCAAAGTTGGTCAAACTGGTCAAAGTTGGTCAAACTTGGTCAAACTGGTCAAGGTTGGTCAAACCTTGTCAAACTGGTCAAGGTTGGTCAAACCTGGTCATTTTATGAGTCACTTCTCAATTTGAGTGTTCTAAGTGTCGGTTTCTAATTCGGGAAACTTTCTAAGTTTAGTTTTAGGTCCAAGTTACTAACTAAGTCACCAAAACCTATTTTTGTTACCACTTTCTAAAAATAGTAAGTTTTATCGTTTTTAGCCACCGAGCCATTCTTGTTGACTTGGTCAAACCTACCCGGTTTGACCCGAAACTTTTACCCAACCCACATTTCAGTAAATAAACTTATAAAATATGTCGGTTCATGTCGGGATTATTTCGAGGTGTCGGTTTTAAATTTGCATCATAAAACTTTACTTTTTCAACATTTCGGTTTTTGTCGGGTTGTTACGCCAAGTGATTTCACCTACTTCTGGTCCAAATCAAAGCCTCAAATTTTTAAAAACTGGTCTTCTAGGTGTCTAGTATCTAGCATCAAAATTTCAGGATTTATCATGTCCATTTACATATTTAATTAAGCTCGCGAAAGTTCCGAACACATTTCTCGAAAACTAACAGGTCAGTCCTATAAATCGGCTCGTAGAGAAAAATGAGTACGTTTCTGGAAAAAGTACAAAACACAAAAGTTGTAGATCTTTTCAATACGCAAATTTCTAAAAAAATGCATCTTCTAACTCTCAGTATTCGATATTATACGAATTTTTCTTTGTGACTGCGTTTTTGGGACAGATTCTGTGTTTTTATATATGTTTGGTAAAAACGTATTTTAACCTTTTATTTGGACATAATAGTGTTAGATGAGCTACAAAACAAGTTAATAATCATCATGCAATCAGTTTTAGAGAGAGAGAGAGAATGTGTATTCATACTTAGAATGATGAAGAAAGGATGAAGATGATGGAGATAGGCTTTGATCCTTGCTTCCCTTCTTCTTGTTCTTGATTCTTGGTGATTTAAATGATGATTCTTGATGATGAATGTGGCTGTAAACTCAGTGTTTTTGAGAGTGTTTTGGGTTAGAGAGAGATGAAGAAAAAAAAGTGGAGTGTAAGGAATGAGGGTGTAAGTGGTGCATGGCTTGTAAATGGTTGTAGGGTTAAGGAATA
Organism: Helichrysum umbraculigerum; assembly: GCA_949592205.1. NCBI lineage: Eukaryota > Viridiplantae > Streptophyta > Magnoliopsida > Asterales > Asteraceae > Helichrysum > Helichrysum umbraculigerum. The sequence continues at coordinate 13,242,602 of CATIUR010000002.1, read as the reverse complement.
TCATCATTTCATTTGCATGTAATTGGAGTGGTGGATGTGGGAGGTGGCCTTGGGCCGGATTTTGTGGGTCCCCCAGGTATTTTAGTCATTTTCTTGTTCTTAATTTAATTTGCTACGTTTCTCGTTCGTTTACTCGATTGTTTTGACGTTTAGTTATACGTTAAACGTTTAATACACGCGTTTAAGTAATGGTTTAATTTCCGATATTTTCACTTGAAATATTTTATCTAGATACCTGGAAACATTTATAAAAATGTTTCGTTTATTCGTCGGCCTCGATTTGCGTGTTAGTTCTACGGAGGTTTAATCGCGTAACGTTTTAAATAGACGTTTTTATTGACGAATCATTATATGATGTTATTATTAATAATTTCACACAAAATAATATATTTGAAATTATAAAAATATATTTCGACTTCCGTTCAGTTGTCGGGCGCGTTCTGCGCGTTTTCGTCGCGTTTGTGTTACTTTATACGATATTAATAATTCGCTAAATATTATCACCATAATATTTGTAAGTTTTTGAGTTTATTAAATAATTTCATATTATTTAATAGATCTGTTCACCAACGTTCGTATTTATACTGTGTCGGACCCCGTCCGGTTGTTTTGCACAAATTCATTAAATTGCGTAAGCGTAATTACAACTAATTACGTAAGCGTAATATAAAACAATTAAGTAGGCGTATGTTCACATAAATATACAAATAGTTACAAGTAATTACAAGTATTTAGCCTAAATCGCATCTAAATACACGTAATTAGGGTTTCGGTTAAGTTTAAAAGTTAACCTAAATTGTTGGGTGTCACATTCTCCCCCAGTTAGGAGAATTTCGTCCCGAAATTTGCTCGTAGTCATAGTTTGTGTGGGATCTAGCGAAAGTGTGAGTATTTCTGACGTTTAACTAAGTCCGTGAAAGGAAAGTTCGTTGTTGTGATGCAACGCATCCATTTGCATACGTTTGGAGAATTATCTCCGTGTACTATTAGTGGGACAATTATTCCTAAATAGTCAATCGTAGTAAGGTCATTTACTATAAGGTTCGTAGTAGTAGGAAAACATTCCTATATGGTTCGTAGTAGGAAAACATTCCTATGTGGTTCGTAGTAGGAAAACATTCCTATGTGGTTCGTAGTATGAAAATGTTCCTATGTGGTTCGTTGTAGGAATCGTAGTTATTATCGTAGTGGGGCTCGTAGTTGCTATCGTAGTTGTTTCATAGTCGTATTATACAATACGTAAAAGTAATTTCCCAAACATAGTTCACAGTATAGTACAAAATCGTTCATAAAGCAGAGTTCAAATGGTTAGTAGTAAATCATAGAAAACGAGCATTAAATAGTTCGTAAACAGTTCTCAAAACAGCTTCACAGTAGCTCACAAAACAGAGACGAAGTAGTTCACAAAACAGAGACAAAGTAGCGATCAAATCTTGATAAAAGAAAAAAAAAATGAAGGCAGTAATTGGATTCCAATAAATAGTTTGTTAAAACTGTCAATAAACCAGTTTGTAAACAATTCGCAATTTATGAGTAATTCGTTGGATCACATCCAACATAAATATTTGTAAACGTATTTCCAATATGTAAATCGTTAGAAGACCCGCAGGTGTTTCAAAGTATAAGTCGCTATCGTTCATTAGAAAACATAGATCTTTGAGAAAAATTAAGTGAAATTTAAGTGTTTGTTTATAGGTACGGTTTTTATTTGTTAAAAATGTCATCATAATATCTGTTGAAAACTTAATGTCAACTTGGAAACTCTTATTTAACAAAAATTCGTTGAAAGCTCTGGTTATTGAAAGGTGTTGAAAATTCTGTTTTGTCAAAAATCGGTTGAAAGTTTACGTCTGTGAAAAATCCATATCGTCTATTCTATTCTCGTAGCGCCGTAGCCTAGCAGCTAGTACCAGAACGGTATGATGAACAGGTTCCTATGCGTATGGAGGGGTATTCATGTCGGAAGATCCTCCGCGTCTCAAGAGTTGTAGATAGCCAAATCGTAGTTTCACAAAGTAGTCATGACAATGACCGAGTAGTGTTCTTGAAGTAGTCAATCATGACTATGTTATTGTTTCGAAATGAACAAGTGTTTAGTAAAGATGTTCGGTCAAGATAGTTGGTAATTCCGTAGCTGCTAGCATCCATTGGAGTAGTGATCGAAATGATTAAGTTGTTATTGAGATAGTTTATGTCCAGAGTGGTTAAAGTCATAAACCGAGTCATAGCTAAGTCATTGGAATCCATCCAAGTGTTGGAGATATTATTTCGAGTAGGTAGTGTGAATAGGATAAGGTCTAGTTCGAGGAGGTATGTCCGTCCTTCTAGTCGTGTGTAACACACGCGATTCATAGGCCTACAAGAAAAGTGGGTATGAAGAGTACGAAGTGATGAAGTATCGTACGGTTGAAGTTCTATACGTGTTCCCGATTGATTTGGTTGTGAGCGGAAAGAAGCGGGTGAAGTAGGCGTCACTTATTTTGGGTGGCGAATCCTTAGGTGGATTCTCCTCAAGTGAGTCCTATTCGGTTATATCGTTGCCCGACTCGGTTGGGCGAGCGGGTACCATGGAAATCTCCACAGTATTGAGTAAGGCTAGAGCCTCGTTTTCAGAGTTGGGTGACGTAGCTGTGTGAGTGGTTGCCGTGAAGGGTGCAAATAAGTTTAGTGTACGTAAGGTTGTACATACATATATATATATATATATATATATATATATACACACACACATAAAAGCATAGCACATATAAAGGTTGGTCCCGTTCTATCCTCGGTCTACGTCTGCTACTGTACTCTCGTTCACTATAACAATTTAATGTCTTGCATCGAATCTCCTTTAATTGTACATAGTTGATCAGACTATGTTAAATTCAATTCAAATAATGCAATCGCTAAACCAGTCATACTAAACAAAGAATACTAACCTAACGGTTATAGTCTAGGTCACTAATGCAATCCTAGTTCGCTATAACCTTAGGCTCTGATACCAATCTGTCGCACCCCCAAGACACGTGGCAGCGAAAGTATGAGGTGTTACGGGGGCTACGACCAAATTAAATATCATCACACAAAGATTACAACAAATGACCTCTACATGAGACGTTTGAAAAATAGTTACATTGTCATATCAAATGTTTACAACTGTTACCCAAAAACATTGGAGTTCGCAAAAATAGTCTAGAGATCTCTAATAGATACTCGTTGATATAAAATATCGTAATGCAATTAAATCTCTTGTTTGAAAATATGCGACTCGAGCTATGCTTTCCAAAAGCATCCTACAGTCTTGTTTCCTGTGGGTAGTCCTACTGCGTCTGTAAACCTGAGAATACATACTAAAAGGGTCAACATAAAGTTGGTGAGTTCATAGGATTAATCTGTAAAGGAATCATGTAAACACAAGGTTTTCTGTTTGTAAAATAGAGTTCTGTAAAACAGAGTTTCTGTGTTAAATCAAGTTCTGCGTAATAAAGTTCTGTAAAAACAGTTTCTGTGTGAAATCAAAGTTCTGCATAACAAAGTTATGTAAAACAGAGTTTCTGTGTGAAATCAAATTCTGCATAACAAGGTTCTGTAAAACAGAGTTTCTGTATAATAACGATTATGTATACTATAGTATTGTATACTATAGTCCTGTTTAGTATTGCCATGAGCTCATGTATTCGAAGCTTTAACAAATTCTGCTGCCTCTATGTGTCTAATCCGGGACACATCCTGATTCAAATAATTATGCGCCCGTGGGTTAGCTGGAGCGACCAGCTCGGACGGGATTGTCAATCCCAATAGTACTATTCACAATTATTCGCGCTTTATGAAATTAACGAACCATGAAATTGAGGACTTATTAGTGGATAAGTTCTGCTACTCATGCAATAAGTATATGTTCTGTTTCTGTTTAAGTTTCTGTTTCTGTTTCTAGCAATCATAAGTAAAATCTGTAAAAGTTTCTGCTTCTGTTTAAGTACAAATCTGTAAAAGCATGTGTATGTATTCTCCCCCAAAACAGTTCAAAAACAAGTAAAAAGGGGCTATGAAACTCACCTTAGATTAGCAAGTAGCAAGCAAATATCAAATAAGCAAGCAAAGTCCAAAGTGCGACCTTCTAACGTCCTAAACGTATAAGGTTGTGTAAGTAGATGTCTCATAAGACCATCTATGGTGATTGTATATGTGACAACTCTCCAAATTAGGTATTAATTAACATTTAAGCATGTGCATTCTTACGCTAATTTCCTGGTTAAGTTTTAACAAAACTATTTGACGTGATGTAAGCCTAGCAAGCCCGTACTTTAAACAAAAAGTAAAATGTAATACGTAAGTAATTATTAATTACGTACAAATATATCAGAACGAACCTGACAAAAATAAATGACAAAAGTTTCGTGACACAAAAATAATTAATAATATAATTATTAATTACGAGTATTTATATATCTATAACAAATAGATAAAATGGTCTAAATATACGTTTAACATAAAACGTATTATAACACGAACAGAAACAATTCTAAAACGCACATAAAAGGTCGAATCATAAAAATACAAATTTTCTTGTTCGTTTGGAAGTAATTAGAACATTACCTCAAAATATGAAATCCAAAATTAACTGAAATTTGGCGCTCAAATAGTCGCGCGCAGTAAAATGTACAAAATTGTACAACGTTTGAAAATAATGATAACATCATTATTCTAAATATAAATAACGAACCAGGAGAACACCTACGAAATAAAAATATAAAATGTTTATTTTTATATTGCTATAATTATACCCGTACTCGAAATTGAGGTACTAAAAATTGGCACCAGCCTCCAATAATACAGAGACATTTTCTGCTTCAAGCCCATACTCGTTTGAAATAATACTCCCTCCTTCCAGATGATCTTCCCACACACAAACCACCAATAATTCATCTTCAATCTTCTTCTTTTTCTATCATCTGGAAAACAACAAGATCAGTAGCAGCAAGTAAAACAACAAGATCAGGAACATCAAGCCAGAGGCTTCCTCATTTTCATCATCATCGTTCATCATCTCCATCATTTCCACTTTGTAAGGAAACATTTTCTTTTTGATTTCTTTACTTCAAATTCATTTATATATAGTAATAACATATCATAATCTATACATCTAACATATAATTTGGATGATTACTTGATTTTCATGAAAATGAGTTTTATAAAACCAAAACTACAAAATCAAAATCGATACATTAAAACTAGTTTAAATGGTGTAATAACGTGTAAAAACGACACATAACACTAATATAAACATTTGGTATTGAGGTAAAAACGATTTGGAACCAAAATAATCGAGCATCATTATGGCTCTGTTCGAACAGCTTCTGAAAACAGCATGAATCCGGCGGATTCATGCTGAATCCGGCGGATTCCCGGATTAAACTCGCACACCATAATCGTTTAAACATTGTGAACGAGTAAAAGACACGCTCGAATCCGGCGGATTCACCTAAATCCGGCGGATCCCCAAAGCTTCACATGAACGTTTTGTGAACACAAAAGAATCCGGCGGATTCAACTAAATCCGGCGGATTCACTTAATTTTGACCCGACCCGGCGGCTTGACCCGAATATCCGGCAACACCTTCTCTATTAACGAGAATCCGGCGGATTCAAATAGAATCCGGCGGATTCACATACTGGGCTGGGCTTCAGGCTGGGCCGGTGGCCTTTTGGGCCAAAGTAATGGGCTAAACCAAAGATTAAATAAATGGGTTATATAAACGAGTTAACGGACCAAACGAGCTACATTATTATTAGAGGGCCGACGAATCGGGCCGAGCCCAACAAACTATAAAACACTTGACTTTTATTTTAAAACACAAAACGTTTCCGTTAACGATTCCATTTATACGATACATTTACGAGACATTGTTAACTATTAATAAAACATTAATGTGATATATCTGAGACACGGACTTTGGACTTGTTTATTTCGTACGAACAAACGATATATGAATGAATACATATATGACATATATATATACGAACTTTGTAAATTATACGATTTGGATACGATTACACTTTCGAGATATTTAACACTTATTAAACAAACGTAAAGATATTAAAAACAAATGATATTTATTAAACGGAATAAATATATTATCAAGTTTTATAACAAATAAAACTCGACACTTTTTAAATACGAAACAACGTATTACAATATATATATATATATATATATATATATATACGAGAACACACGAGATATATAGACACTAATGTATACGTTTTCTTAAACAAATGAAAATTCACATATATTTTGATATACATACGACACTTAGGAATATATATTCACAAATATATATACACAATGAATTTCACATTTAACGAACGTGTAATCTAATAATATACGACAAGTATATTACATAAGTATACATATATAAAACAAATATATGTACATACAACGATATTGGAATAACATTCGAATTATACATACAACTGTAAACAAAGTATATATACGAATGAAACAAAACGACCTTCCGTTAAATAGACAATTACATATTGGTTTATATACTTAACCAAGTATACGACAAAAGAAATAATAACAATATTTCTACACAATGTCACCAACAATTACAACGATTTATATTATTAAGAAATCAACCATTTCTTCAAACAAACAAACTGTCAACATAAGTGATTAAAACAAATCAAATGTACTTATGTTAATACATTTTGTATATAGGGTAACACACCTTGGGCAAATCTGTCAGCTGCTAGCATTCACACCGTGCAAACTACTGTGAGTTCACAGCCCCTACTTTGCAAATGTTTTATGCTTTTAAACATAGGGGTGTAAACATAGAAACTGCGTGCAAACACATGCAGCAAATGATATAAATGCTTTATTTGCTTTATACAACTGTTTGATATGAAATTATATATTTCACAACTGTTTTGGGAATTAGACAACATATCCTAGTACGGACCCAGACTCCCAATGTATGCATGAAAAGTCCTTATGTCATGCAAACTATAACCATTAGCTAGGTGACTCTAGCCACTGAGTATACGAATAGTACTATTGCCGTGACGACCCTCCTGTGGATGGAGCGTATACTTAACTGTCCTTCAGGCAAGAAACATAAGTTTTGGTTGTGGTTTGGTTATAGGGTTAGGTCGCGTTACTTTAACCTGCGAGGTTTAGCTCACCTTTCAGGGGATTATAAGTCTAAGCATTCCCACTTATTATTTAGGATGAACGTATCCTACAACTGTTTTATACCGGTATACTTACTGGTTATATTTATATACTGGTGAACCACCAGACATACATTTTGGGTAACAACCCACATAATACTATATTTTAGGGTAACTATCCCTACAAACTTATATTTTGCAAAAACTGCAAACATTTATTTATTGAATAACAATTCAATAATCTACACAAATGGTTTAACATACCTTACATTTATACAAAACCTGTGAATTCACTCAACATATTTGTTGACGACTTTCTTTCTATGTTTTACAGGAAATTAGCCATGTAAGTAAGGATCGCATGCATTCAGGATGGACAACCCTGGACTATTTAGGATGCCATATATTTTGGGACAGCTTTTGAAGATTTCCTCTGTATTACTGCAGACATTGTAGTTATACTCATGAAATCTTATCTTAACATAAGTATTGTAAAACTTAAATGTTTTAAACTCTATTACTACTGTATGACTTACATAGTCGTACTACCTTTGTAACAACTGTTTAAACTGGCATCCTTAATATATTATGTTCTGTATGATCATATGCTCTGATACAATGAATGCACAATTGATACGTCATCACCCCGCTGTTAAACTGTTTAAACAAGATGCTTCCGCTAAATCTTAACTTGCTTCCGCTAAACATTAAATAAATATAATTACCGATTTTGGGGGTGTGACAGACTTGGTATCAGAGCCATTGGTTATAGCGAACTAGAAGTCTTTAGGTGACTGAAAACCTTAGAGACCTAGACTATAGCCTTAGCTAGAACATTCATGCATTCATACATACATACGTTTGCATACATCTAACATACGACTGACACGTCACACACAATTTCCCTTGTCACAGTATGTCTAGTCAATCACTTTACCATGTTTATGCTTCGGATGAAGAGCCGACTGAGACTACTTTTGAGGGTCCCGCGATCACTGTAGGGGATGAGTCATCTGTTCATTTGAGAGACATGTCAGATGACACTAGTGACGCTTACATCGCGCCACCACCGACAGCACATGAGGTTACCCCTATCACTACAGGTATTCACCATCAGGCCGGTGAGACTTCTCGCAGGCCTGTGTATAGGAGGACACCGAGGATGTGTGTCCGAGATCTTCCTATTGGTCAGTTAGCACCAACGGACGAGTCTGTTGAGTCTCCACAGAGGGCACCCAGGTTTGCTCATCTAGAGTGGATGACTCCTATGTTGAGGCACTGGAGGTCATTAGAGGGTTTTCCCTCCACATTTGAGACAGGAGAGTCCTCACGACCCCCAGCACCACTGCCTACCACTGGAGAGCCGATAGAGCAGACTCTCCCTACATTAGTTGCTGTTATGCGTACATTGTTCTGTATTACCTCTAGCAGGAGCTCTCACCTTGGACAGGTACAGGATGAGGTCTCCCGTCTGTATGGGGACATGGCTGGTATACATGAGCATCATCATTTTCTGTTGAACCATGTGTTTACTGCCCAGGAGATAGCTGAGTCCGCACGTGCTCGTGTGAGGACACTTGAGAGACGTGTTAGGATTGCAGGGCTTGTGGTTGGTGCTTGTGTAGTGATGGCTGTGTTGAGGACAGCCGTGGGATCATTTCTACCGTATTTTCGTTAGACCTATGTAGGGCGGGTTGTGCCTACTTTGGATTGTATATATACTATGTATTAGACTTGGAACTTTGGTTCGACGGGTATAGACAGACCTGTCATGTTTTGTATATCATTTGGATCGACGGTGTGTAGACAGACCCATCATGCTTTGATTAGTCTTTGGACCGATGGATATCTAGGATAGATCCATCCTGTTTTGTATAAAAACTTATGAACTAACTATGATCAGTTATATGATATGACATATGTATTTGGTTTATTATTATTGTTTATGATACTGTGCGTGTGATTGGATTATATATTGATAATAGAGACTACATAACTAAGGATACTGAAAAATGTCTTTGTAATCTATAGATCTCTTGAAACTGGAAAAATGGCAGAACCTGTTATAAGTGAATACTCCTCAGATGAGGACGTAACCATCGACGAGCAGATACAATATGTATATGTCGATACCGAAACAATTCCGATAGTGGAACTTATGGAAGAAGAAATTGAAAACCACCAATTCGGCATGGTCAACATAGAGGAGTACGAAAGAGTACAAGATCAGGCTGAAAGATCGGATGGTCAAAATTGGGAGCTTGTGTTCAAATGTAGGAACCATGAGCTAGAATTGAGAATCCTAAAGAGGCCTATGACTGTCCGAGTTAAGGATAAAATACGCTTCTGGAAGAAAGTGGCTAGAAATCGCAAGAAAAGAGTTAAGTCTTGGATCAAACGTTTGTGCAAATGCTCAACTGAGAATGATCTGGACTATTATCCGACTCTGCGATACAAAACTATGCTGGAAACACGCTACTTCTCTCCCAATCTGAATCAGGAGTAAAAGTGAAGGATCTACACTGCGACAGAGAATATAGCTAAGGATAGCTTAATAATGAACTGATGAAGAACTGTCGTAGGAATATAACTATTTTGTTAAGATTTAGGTATAGCTAAGTTTAGTCTAATTAGTACTGTAGCAACTCGTGTTGTATTGGAAACCACTCTTGATGGATATAGAAGATATCATCAAGTTTTGTATGAAACGCTGTAAGAATGTTTCAATTAATGTATATTATAACTTAGGTTCGATTCGAAAATTCGTGCGAATTATATTCATCTCTATATACGTGTGATGGAAAAATTTCCAGTTAGTGATCGTTGAAAACATTTCTTACAACTTTGAAACCTACCATACTTTGAATTATTGATTTTATCTTGAATCCCATAAAACATTGATTGCACTTAAACGATGATGAAAAGAAATATGTATTTGGCATTATATAATGACGCCTGGCCAACGTGATTATATTGTACAAAATACATATGGGTGTTTCAAAGTCGTGCAATATACAATGTGAAACCTTATTCTTTCAAATTCTCCATACTATTCATTTGATAGACAATGTGAAATCTTGTTCATCACATTCATTATCTTGGCATTGACTTTTGCATTTTATTCATCGCAGAACTGAATCATGCCGCCAAAACGACGAATTACTAGGAACAGTCAGAAGACAACTGTACCCCCTACATCTGAAACCATTCCACCCCCTAACACTGAGGAAACTACTGAGCAGATGATAGCTAGACGCATAGCTGAAGGTATTGCCGAGTATGAGGCAAGTCGAAACCGTGAGAATGGGATTCATAACTGATGATCCCAGCTAGAGATCTTAGTATGTATTACTTTGATTGATTATTAATAAGCTTGCGGAATAGTTTATTAATAACTTGAAGAACAAACTTGTATATAACAGAATATCTAACCAAAAGCTTCAATATTATTAATAATACGAACACACAATTTGTGTTAGGGTTTACAACCTTGAAGCTAATAACTAGAATGAATTCGTCCTATGTTGCTACCTCTAGGATTTTACAGAATCTCTATTTATAACACATAGAGTCCTTTACAGAATCAAACTATTATGGAAATCCTATCTATTCCATAATTATCTCTAACCGACTAACCAACAGTGGTTGAGTATATAACTAACAGGGGTAGTACTCGTATATTATCAACAGTGGTTGAGTACTTGATACAAAACGCTTTACATATACCAACAGTGGCCCTGTTAGACAAATGTACTAACAGCGGTTGTCTTCTTCTAACAGTGGTTGACTTCTACTAACAGTGGTTGAAGTCTTATACCAACAGCGGCATGATACTTGTATTCTGAGCAAATCTAGCAGTGTCTCAGTTCTCAACAATCTCCCCCTAAACTTGATCATTCAGAGTAATGATTCAAGTTTCAATCCTTCTTTTCTTCTTCTTTTTCCTTCATCAATGCATTCAAATGTCTATTCTCTTCCATTTTCTTTGTCCACTCATCATCTCTTCCCATATACCTATCATATGCCTGTTGCAGCTTCTGCATATTCCATCCTCTAACAATTTTAGCTGGAGCATAATTTTCAGACAAAGCATTGATCATATGTCTTCTCCTTTCAGCATATGGTAAAGGTTTACTCCTTTTCTTGGCTAATTCCTCTTGCTTTTTCTTTCTATCCCTTTCCTCATTTGATCTTTTCATCAACAAAAATCCAGAAGATAACTCTTCCTCTTCATTACCTTTCTTCTTCTTTAAATAATCATGAACTCTCTGAGCAGGAAGCTTTAATCCTTGTGCAGTCTTTTCTTTAACAATCTCTGCAGCTTTCTGTGTAATAGTCACTACACTCAGATCATTCAAAATCATTTTAACATCATTACCCTCTTCTTCAGCTTTAGCTTCTGCAGCTCTCCTTATCAACCTTTCTCTTTCTTCTACTTGCATCCTCAGCATATCATGAGACTCAATATGAGGTTCTTTAATTTCTTTCACCTTTGATTTTTCTTTCAACTTTCCTTTACCTTTGTCTTTTGGATCAATCATAGGCACTTTAGACTTAGGTTTGAGTGGTGAAGTTGGTTCTCTTATTGTAACAGGTACCTCTCTTGGTCTTGTTGTTGTTGTAGTTGTGACAGGGGTTGATATGACAGCAGTGGTGATTGGTGTATTAACAGTGGTAGGAGTTGGTGTACTAACAGGGGTAGATGTAACAGTGGTTGGTTTAGTGTTGACAGGGGTTGAAATTGTGACAACAGTGGTAGAAGTTTTAACAGGGGATAAAGTATTAGTTGGCTTTCTTCTGGGAATAGATTTCTTTCTTGTAAAGGTCTGCAACTTCTTCTCTTCAGCAATTGACTTTGATTGCTCCCCCTTAACCTCAACTTCTCCTTCTTTCATCTCTTTTTCAACATCATCAACCACCTCATACACTGGCCTATCACTGAAACTGACTCTTTTCTTATCATCCAAGTTAGCACCCATCACATCCCAAAAATATAATCCAAGTGCAGCTTTCTCAGGCAACCCTTTATTCAATGGAAATACCTGATAAACTGTTTCATCAGTCTGCTCTGCTCCTGCACCATCACTTGTATTAACATTCTCAGAAGAATCTTCACCAGTATATACCACCATACTTCTGTCATCTGCAGCATCTACCATCTCATCATCTAAACTTTCATGTATCACATAATCAGATACATTTAGCTCCTCCTCAGCCTTATCCCTGCTCTGCACATAATCATCATCTTTATCATCAAACACTAACTCCACAGTGTCTTCTGATTGTGCCTCATTACTACCACATATATTCATCTCAACTGTATTATCATCAAACTCAAGCACCTCTGTAGCTGTATTATCATCAAACACCTCTGTAGCTGCAGAATCATCATGCATCTCATCAACATTTATCATTGCTCCACTCATATCATCATGAGGTCCATATGAATCATCATCATCATCATCACCTGCTTTTCTTGAACCATCATCTTCAGGCATAATATCATCATCTGCCTTCTTCTCCCCCTTGCCTGAAGATTCCTTTAACCTATTCGCAGGTAAAAGAATATTGTTGACAGCCTCCTCAAGCATTAACAATCTATTCTGCACATCAAGCAACTCTGCCTTCTGATGATCAATGATCTCCTTCTGCTTAGCAATTAACTCATCCTGAGCTTGAATTTTCTGTTGAGCCTCTTTTCTATAAGCCCTTTCCCTCTCATATTTGCTCCACAGTTTATTGACATCATGTACAAGATAGGAAATCGTCAATTCATCAGTATCACTAGGCTCATCAACATTAGAGTGTGACCTCTTAGTTGAATCCTTGCCCACATCTGCCACTGCAGATGTCCCTTGGTTATTGGTACTGGGACCTACATTTGAATCATCACCCATAGGTTCATCAAACATAGTTGCCTCTGGTTGGGTCTGATTAATGTTACCACTATCCTGCCCTGCCAGTGGGCTAGAAACAGTAGTGGCAGCCCTTCCAGAATGAACATTTTCATCAAGTATGTTCACCTGTTGTGTTGGAACAGTTGACTGAGACTGTGGAGAAACAGGAATCTCCATAGCCTGTGTAGCCTTCTTGGATTTCTTAGCTTTAGATTGGGTAGGCTGTTTGTTCCCTTGTTTTCTTTTGATGCCACCTCTTGATGTGTGTTCAGAACCAACTTGTGTTGTTGGTCTGTCATCATTTGGTCCAGATGGTGTTGGTAATACACCACCAGTGGCAGAAGGAGTAACTAGCATTGTAGAAAATAATGCAGTTTCCTTCTTAGAAAAAGCATTCTGATACTTATTCATAGCCTGAATAGTCCTCAAAGATAGAGTAGAACTAACAATCACACTATCCTCTGCTGGCAGATTTGACAATTGATTATTCAATAAAAGCTGAACAAATCTAGGGTACATAACGAATGTATCACCCTTTACATTCCTAACCATATTATCTAAGATAAATCTAGACATATTAAATTTAATACCCTGTGCCAAGCAGATAATAGGATATGCAATCGTAGAACTAAATTCATTAAAACTAGTTCTCTTTTGAGACAAACATACCAGAAAAGTATGAATGTAGAACTTCCATTGAGGACAAAACCATGACTTCAAGAAAGTGTATTCTGATCTTGTCTTTCCTGAACCTTCATACCCCATATCCATAATGCCTTTAAACAAATCGTCTCTCGATAATTCCAGAATTCCACCTTCATCATCAAACTGTAAAAGTTCTCTTAGAACAATCTCAGTAACCATTACCTTCTGACCCTTGACAGTGGAATGAATGTGAGTAATGCCATTAACATTCCCTTCCTTTGCATTCTGCCAGAATTCCTGAATATGTGATCGAATCAATCGTGGAGCGACAGTAAGGGCATAAGTAACTGGACAATTACTCAAGAAATCGATGATAGGGTGAAAATACTCATCGGCAAGTTCTTTATTCAAGAAAGCCCTCATGTTGTGTTCAGAATGAACACTTAGCATAGAAGTACCAGAATCAGACGAAGATGACGATGCCATTGAAGAAATTGATGAACGAACGAAGAGTGAATTACAATAAACAACTCAAAGCGAGAGCGATTATTGAAGGGTTTTGAAAATTTTGAAAGCGTAATTGAAAAAGTGAAGTATTTGAGTATTTATTTGATGACAGTGCCAAGCCCTAAAAATAGAACTAGCAGTGGCACTTCTGGTTATACCCAACAGGGGTACAATTTACAAACAAACCCAACAGGGGTACCTCACTCGTCAATTTATAGTAAACCCTTTCTAACCATCTAACAAAGCTAGCAGCGGCTGATAGTCTAGCAGGGGCATCCGACCAAGGAAACGCCAACTTAGAACTAACAGGGGCATAAACTTAGCTTAGTTAGACAACGAATTTTTTTTTTTTTTTTTTTTTTTTTTTTTTTAACCAAAACAAATAAGAAGAAACAAATAAAACATTAAATTCCAGCTCAAGTGATGTCTCTTGACAGTGGCTGAAACCTGCAATATTAAACTAAGAAAAACAACTAGCAGGGGTTAAATTACACACATATACAGCAGAGGTTTAAAATACATTGACAGTGGCAAAGGTAGACTAACAGTGGCACCATCTGTTATCATGATGAAGCTAACAGTGGCAACACCTGACCCTGTCACATGCAATATATTTTACCCCTGTTAGTATCAAATCCAGACCAAAACACTACGTGAGATTGATCATACCAATATTAGTTATCAAAAATGTAAATCTTCCTACATCAAATGCTTTTGTAAAAAGATCTGCAAGTTGATTATCAGTATGAATTTTAAAAATATGAATCAATCTTTTATCATAACAATCTCTTATAAAATGATATCTGATTTCAATGTGTTTGGTTTTTGAATGCTTAACTGGATTCTGAATGATACTAATAGCAGAAGTATTATCAATATAAATAGGAGTGTTCATGAAAGTCAAACCATAATCCAGCATTTGATTCTGAATCCAAAGAACCTGTGCACAGCAACTTGATGCTGCAACATATTCTGCTTCTGCTGTAGAAGTGGAAACTGTGGTTTGCTTCTTGCATTGCCATGACACTAACCTATTTCCAAGAAATTGACATCCTCCACTAGTCGATTTCCTATCCATATTCTCACCACCATAGTCACTATCTGTGAATGCCTTTAGCTCAAAATCTGATCCTTTAGCATACCAAAGGCCCAAGTCTGGTTGACCTTTCAAGTATCTAAAGATCCTTTTCACAGCATACATGTGTGACTGCTTTGGATTGGTCTGATATCTAGCACAAAGACACACTGCAAACATTATATCAGGTCTAGATGAAGTTAAATACATCAATGAACCAATCATTGACCTGTATAAGTGCACATCTACTTCCTCCCCCTCAGGATCAGAATTAAGATGTTTATGTGCCTCCATGGGAGTGCTAGCTACCTTCACGTCTTTATAACCAAATTTATTCAAAATATCTTTCACATACTTCCCTTGGTTAATAAAGATTCCATTTAACTTCTGCTTGACCTGCAATCCTAAAAAGAATGTGAGTTCACCCATTGAACTCATCTTGAACTTCTTATGCATTAAATCTTCAAACTCTTTGCACAATGAATCCCTTGTAGACCCGAAAATAATATCATCAACATACACCTGTACCAGCAATATATCTCTTTGAACCCTCTTGGTAAACAATGTCTTGTCAATAGTACATCTCTTGAATCCATTCTTGAGCAAGTACTCAGATAGAGTATCATACCAAGCTCTTGGAGCTTGATGTAATCCATACAATGCTTTCTTCAATCTGCACACTCTATCTGGATATGTTGGATCTTCAAACCCTGGTGGTTGGCAAACATACACCTCATCATCAATTAGACCATGAAGAAAAGCACTCTTCACATCCATTTGATAGACTTTGAAATCCTGATAAGATGCATAAGCTAAAAATAATCTAATAGCTTCTATTCTAGCAACAGGGGCAAAGACATCATCATAATCTATGCCTTCTTCCTGTGTGTACCCCTGTGCTACTAACCGAGCCTTATTCTTGATCACTATTCCTCTTTCATCTCTCTTGTTCTTGAAGATCCACCTTGTGCCTATAGCTTTCTTTCCTTTTGGAAGATCAACCAAATCCCACACATCTTGCAGTTTGAATTGCAACAATTCTTCCTGCATAGATTCAATCCAGCTTGGATCTTTGAGAGCCTCCACTGCCTTCTTTGGTTCCAACTGAGAAAGAAAACATACATATAATGAAGTATGTACATCTTCTTCTCTTACCTTGGTTTGATGTCTAGTCTGAACAGGAGTACTAATGTCACCAATGATCAAATCCAAGGAATGATCTTTATGAACCACATATTTAGATGTAGAAGTATCAAGTAGTTCTCTTTCCAAATTAGAACCCAAAAGATTATCTATCTCAGAGTCTGAAAAAGACTCTCTTTCCTCTCTTTCCTTTGATGGCTTTGGAGTTGCTTCAGAATCTGACAAAGAAGTCCTTTCCAAAACTTGAAATGGAGGACTTTGTTCAACAAATTTTGGAGAATCAAGCTCTCCTTCTGAATCATGCTCTGAAACTATATGAGAACCCTTTGAAGTAAATGGTTGATTTTGATTTTCTGTTGGAATTGAACCATCTGCACCCTTGCTTGCACCAGGTTTACCAGGTGAACCATTTGAATCATCAGAAGAAGCATCTTTCTTTGGTTGATCCTGTTCCTGTTGAAATACTTCTGGTGGATCTGGAGTCCAAATAGGAAACAAGACATACTTCAAGTCATCCTTTTTAGTTTGACTTGAGGTTGAATTCCCATCTTTTCCTGTATCATTACCTGCATCTGTTCCTGCATCTGTATCTGCACTAATAGACAAATCTGGATATCTAAAAGCATGGGTTAGTGCATCAATATCAAACAAAACTTCTGGACCTTTTCCTTCTACATTTGATGTATGTTCATTAAAGGTCACATCCATGGTCTCTTCTATGATCCTAGTCCTTTTGTTAAATACTCTATAAGCCTTGCTTTGAATAGAGTATCCAACAAATACACCCTCATCTACCTTACTCTGAAACTTACCAAGATGATCTCTGGTATTTAAGACAGTACAAGGACATCCAAATGGTTTTAAAAAGCTAACCAAAGGTTTTCTCTTAAAGAATAACTCATAGGGTGTCTTGTTATGAGGTTTAATAATCAAAATCCTATTCAAAACATAACAAGCAGTGCTAACTGCCTCTGCCCAAAAGGACATTGGAAGTTTAGCATCGGCTAGCATGCTTCTAGCAGCCTCAATTAGTGTCCTATTCCTCCTCTCAGCTACTCCATTTTGTTGTGGAGTCCTAGGTGCACTATACTGTCTTTCTATACCTTTATCCTCACAGAACTTATTCATCTCATGATTCTTAAATTCTGTCCCATTATCACACCTGATGATCTTAACCTTTTGATTAGTTGAATTCTCAATCCTAGTTATGAATGATCTAAGTATTTCACCTGTCTCATCCTTAGTCCTAAGAAAGAACACCCAACTCATTCTAGAGTAATCATCAGTTATTACCAAACAGTAAGATTTCTTCCCTTGACTAGCTACATTGGTAGGGCCAAACAAATCCATATGTAACAGGTGTAAGGGAGTGGTATTGGTATTTACAAGCTTGGTCTTATAAGAGGTCTTGTGTTGCTTGCCTTTGAGACATGCTACACAGTGGTCACTACATTCAAATAACTTTTCAGGTAAGCCTCTCACTAGCTTATTCCTAACAAGTTTATTCATGGTCTTGAAATTCAAGTGACACATCCTCCTATGCCATAGTTCAGATTCAGATACAGTAGCTTTAGAAATGAGACAGTTAACATTTTGAGATACCATCTTGTTTAAATCACTACAGTATACATTATCCTTTCTTGGAACTCTCATTAAAATCTTATCTTCAGGTATTTTGAGTTTTTCAGAAAGTATAAGGCATTCTGTGTCAGTGAAATATACAGGATTTTGCTTATCTGTGATTTGACTCACACTAAGCAAATTGTATCTCAATTGCTCAACATAATAAACATCATTGAAAGTGAGCTTACTGCTTTTTACCTTACCTTTACCTGTGATTTTACCTCCTTTAGGATTGCTTCCAAATGCTACATCTCCTCCAGCAAACGCTTTAAAGTCCTGTAGCTTTTTTCTGTCTCCAGTCATGTGTCTTGAACAGCCAGAATCAATATGCCATAAGCTTGGTGGCTTGCCCTGCACATATATGAGAAAAACAATTAGTTTTTCTTGGGAACCCAAACCAATTTGGCTTTGGGTTTCCCATGAGCACCTTTGACATCAACCCTTTTGACAGTGATTGATCTCAGTGCTGCATTGGTTTTGGAAACTTTAGATGTAGATACATTTGTATGTCTCCAAAAACAATCTGTTTTAGACCTGACAGGGGTTAATGGTCTGACAGTGGTCACCTTTAAGTTTGTATTGATTACCCTGGCAGTGGTAGCTTTACTTGGTATATACATTCTTTTGAAATGTTTAATACCAGCAGAGGTACCATGCCTGACAGTGGTCAAACCCTCCCCTGTTCGTGTCTTGCCTCTGTTAGCCGTTGACAGGGGCACTGCTGTAGCATTAACAGGGGCTGCAGCCTTGCCTCTGTTAGGCTTATTTATCAACACATGACCTGTACCACTGTTCCTATTATTTTTAGGATTGTAGTAACAGTCCTGTTGAAGATGATTATATCTACCACAAATAAAACATGACTTTCTTTTCACACATTCAAACCCATTACCCAACCTTTGTGAAACCAATTGGTTCCAATTTCTTTGATTACCCCTGGGAATGGATTTATTCACATTACTTGCAGTATGTAACTCAGACTTCTTTGATTTACATGTACACTTATCACACTCAGATTTCAACTTGTCTTTTGATTCAGTATTGACCTTTTTGTGTACATATACTAAACCTGAACTAGCCTTGTTGGTTTTCCTGACTTGATCTAACTGAGCCTTTGCTTTCTCAACAAACATCTTTTTACCCTCTTCTAGTTTAGTACTATTTAGTTCAGAAACTAGACCAGTAATAGGCTTAACACAATCATCCACAGAATTATCACTAGATGAGCTATCACTATCAATCTCATCTTCCTCAGTCCAATCAGATACCTCAACTTTATCAAAATTTACATTATCATCACAATTAACAACTGGATCTACCTTTTTAACCTCCTCAGACACACCTACCTTAAGTGTTTCTAAAACAAAATCACTTTTAGGTGGGAAATAAGTATGATTATAAGGTGGAGGAACAGCATTAAGGTTGTAACCTAATCCAAGTTTTAATTTATCATGAATTTGAGACTTGATTAAGTTTTGAACACCTTTTGAAACATTTTCCAATTCATCAACTTTCAATTTTATTGACTCCTTATCAGAAATTGCCTCAGCCAACTTAGCACTTAGCATATCAACTTTTGTTTGTAAAGCTTTCTTTTCCCAATTTAGATACTTAATATCTAAGTGAAATTGAGATTCATTCTTTTCATAAGCTTTTATCTGATTTTCTAAGTTTTCAATAGCTAAAGTGGCATGTTGACTCTTTTCCTTACTAGCTTTTAATTCATTACACACAACCATATTATGATCCCTATAAAATTTAACCATTTTCTTACATGCAGGAGAACATAATTTAGATTGTACCTCATATGGAATGTCTGAAGGCTCTGGTTCTTCTGTGACAGCCATCAAGGCTTGATTTGTGGTTACAAGCTCTTCCTGATCACTCCAGTCAAATCCTCCCATTCCATCTTGAGCAACCAATGAATCTGAAGTGGTGTTCTGAACTGGTATCAATCTTCTTTGAGGACCAGAATTATTTCTTACAAAACCATTCTGAGATCCTCCAGCCTGTGTGCTCTTGCACTCCCTAGCAAAGTGTCCCATCTTGTGACAGTTGAAACACTCCACCTTGCTCTTGTCAAAACCAGCTACACCATCTCTCTTATAAGAGAAATTTCTGTTCCCAGAATTCTGCATAAACCTCTTTGCCCTGATTGTAATCATGGCCATATGCCATCTTAAATCCATCTCTTCCAAGTCCTCTTCACTAACCTGCTCCAAATCTTCTAAAGTTAATGATGAATTCACATGGCTTGCAAAGAATGCTTCCAATACATTATCATTAGCACCAGATGTGCTACAACTACCAGATTCACCAACTGAAACAAAAGCAGCATTGTTAGAGCTACCATTGGACTGTTTCAACGCTAGAACTTCAGGCTCAAAATTCCTCAGATCATTGTACAGGTCTTCAATCTCTTTCTCTTCAAGATCTGGACTTTGTCTAAG
Source organism: Helichrysum umbraculigerum (assembly GCA_949592205.1). NCBI lineage: Eukaryota > Viridiplantae > Streptophyta > Magnoliopsida > Asterales > Asteraceae > Helichrysum > Helichrysum umbraculigerum. The sequence continues at coordinate 13,222,101 of CATIUR010000002.1, read as the reverse complement.
TCCCACAGTGTACATATTCCAATCTGTACCAAGTGATCTTAGAAACTTCCTGTTCAAGTCATCTTTATCAATCTTGACACTGTGATTTTCTAAATCACCCACAAGTTTTTGAAACCTATCAAAAGTCTGAGTCAGAGTTTCAGACTTTACACCTGCAAAGTTTTCAAACTGTTGTTTGAGAAGAGATATCTTATTCTTCTTGGTGTTATCATTACCACCAAATCTCTTAACAATTGCTTGCATAAGAACCTGAGCATCTTCACAGTTTTCAAACTTCCTTTGATACTCATTAGGAATAGACAAAAGTAGAGTACTTAATGCCTTCCACTCTGTTGCTCTTTCTTTTCTCTCTGCATCAGACTTTGGTGGTGGTCTTTCTTCCTTTTTACCATCTGCATCCTTAGTATAGTTTGGTCCATTAGTAACCACCTCCCACATCATATAATCCATAAGCAACATGTATTGCCTAATCCTAGTCTGCCATAGCTCAAACTCATCAGGTTTGAGCATGGGAATCTTTGTAGCTTGTATACCTTCCATTGATTCAGTAGACATCTTATTATTTGTTGAAAAAGCTGCGAAATTCAATTACCTTCTTCAAGATCAAAGTAATATCAAGCTCTGATACCACTTGATGATCCCAGCTAGAGATCTTAGTATGTATTACTTTGATTGATTATTAATAAGCTTGCGGAATAGTTTATTAATAACTTGAAGAACAAACTTGTATATAACAGAATATCTAACCAAAAGCTTCAATATTATTAATAATACGAACACACAATTTGTGTTAGGGTTTACAACCTTGAAGCTAATAACTAGAATGAATTCGTCCTATGTTGCTACCTCTAGGATTTTACAGAATCTCTATTTATAACACATAGAGTCCTTTACAGAATCAAACTATTATGGAAATCCTATCTATTCCATAATTATCTCTAACCGACTAACCAACAGTGGTTGAGTATATAACTAACAGGGGTAGTACTCGTATATTATCAACAGTGGTTGAGTACTTGATACAAAACGCTTTACATATACCAACAGTGGCCCTGTTAGACAAATGTACTAACAGCGGTTGTCTTCTTCTAACAGTGGTTGACTTCTACTAACAGTGGTTGAAGTCTTATACCAACAGCGGCATGATACTTGTATTCTGAGCAAATCTAGCAGTGTCTCAGTTCTCAACAATAACAGTGGATCGACCCCTGTTAATGCTGAGACTGTTGTGAATACTCGCCGAGGGTGTTCATATAAGACATTTCAGGCTTGTAAACCACCTCCCTTCTGTGGCACTGAAGGTGCTATTGGTATTATACACTGGATAGAAAAGATAGATTCTGTGTTGGATATCAGTGATTGTCTACCAGACACTGCGGTGAAATATGTCGCCTGCACACTAGCTGATAAAGCTTTGACTTGGTGGAACAGTCAAGTTCAGTCGATGGGATGACCAGCTGCTTATTCCATGACATGGGAAACATTGAAGCGTATGATGATGGAAGAATTCTGCCCCCGCAGTGAGATGCAGAAAATTGAGACTGAGCTGTGGAACATTGCTATGATTGGTGCTGATATCACTGGTTACACAACTAGGTTCCAAGAACTAGCTCGTCTTGTGCCACATATGGTAACACCTGAGTATAAGCGTATTGAACGCTATGTGTATGGACTGGCGCCACAGATCAGGAGTTTGGTTACGTCCTCCAAACCTGACACCTTCAGGAGCGCTGTTACCCTAGCGCAGAGTTTGACTGATGAAGCAGTTAGAATGGGGACGCTGACACATAAAACTGTGCCGGCCAAGGTTGAGCCGAGCAGTGCTGAAGCTGGTAGTTCTGGAAGTAAGAAGCGTAAATGGAATGACCGTCAGGGTCAAACCAACAAGAAAGGATCTGGAAATCCTAAGTCTTACGCTGCCACCATTGTGGAACCGAAACCATACTTGGGTAACAAACCTAAGAGTGATAAGTGTAGCAAACACCATGAGGGTGAGTGTTGGTTTTGCGACAGCTGTAAGGGATGGGGTCACAAAGCCCAAAACTGTAAGGTTAACCCTACCCCTAAGGGAAACACTGCTCGCCAAAACCAGGGTTGTTTCGAATGTGGCGACACGAGGCATTATCGGAACCGTTGCCCTCGACTCAATAATCAAAATAGTAACGCCAACAACGCTCGTAACAGCAACAACAATGGAAACAACCGTGGAAACAACAACAACCGAGCCAACAACAACAACCGTACTAACAACAACAACAATCAACCAGCTCGTGGACGCGTGTTCATGTTAGGAGCACCAGAGGCACGTCAGGATCCTAACACAGTCACTGGTACGTTTCTTGTAAACAACCACTTTGCTTCTGTGTTATTTGATTCCGGTGCTGATTTAAGTTTTGTGTCCACTGAGTTTAGACCACTATTAGAAATCGAATCCCTTAAGCTAGATAACAAATACACTGTAGAGCTAGCCGATGGTAAGTTGATTGAATCAGGAGAAATAGTACCAGGATGTTCCTTAACATTAGAAGGTCATTCTTTCAAAATAGACTTACTACCGGTAGAGTTAGGGAGCTTCGATATAGTGGTTGGTATGGATTGGTTGTCACTAAACCGCGCGGAAATCATCTGTCATGAGAAGATTGTACGGTTACTTTTACCGTCAGGAGAAATGTTGTTAGTTCAAGGAGAAAAGAGTAATCGTGCGGTGAAAACGATTACATGCATGAAGGCAAATAAGTATCTACGAAAAGGGTACCAAGCATTTTTGGTACATGTTATGGATAAGAAACCCGAGGAGCGACGCATAGACGACGTGGCCGTAGTACGCGACTACCCAGGAGTATTTCCTGACGAGCTACCAGGGTTACCACCTCCACGGCAGGTTGAATTTCATATCGACCTAGTGCCGGGAGCTGCACCGATTGCTCGTGCACCTTATCGTCTAGCTCCATCAGAAATGCAGGAACTGTCTGCACAATTGCAAGAACTGTTGGATTTAGTATTTCATCCGACCGAGCTTTTCACCGTGGGGAGCTCCGGTTCTGTTCGTCAAAAAGAAGGATGGATCAATGCGGATGTGTATCGATTATCGAGAACTGAACAAAGTGACGATTAAGAACCGATACCCACTGCCACGCATTGATGATTTGTTTGACCAGCTGCAAGGGTCAAGTTATTACTCAAAGATCGACTTGAGATCGGGCTACCATCAACTGAAGGTACGGGATGAAGATATCCCTAAGACTGCGTTTAGGACTCGATATGGACATTACGAGTTCCTGGTTATGCCATTTGGGCTAACGAATGCGCCAGCAGTATTCATGGATCTAATGAATAGAGTATGTAAACCTTACTTGGATAAGTTCGTCATAGTGTTCATTGACGATATTTTGATATACTCGCGAACGAAGGAAGACCATGAACAAAATCTGAGAATGATTCTGGAGTTACTGGAGAAAGAGAAGCTTTATGCAAAGTTCTCTAAATGCGAGTTTTGGATGCGTGAGGTTCATTTCCTTGGTCACGTAATCAATAACAAAGGAATTCACGTGGACCCATCCAAAATAGAGGCAATTAAGAATTGGGAAGCCCCAAAAACCCCAACTGAGATACGACAATTCCTTGGGCTAGCCGGTTACTACCGAAGATTCATCGAGAATTTCTCGAAGATAGCTCAACCAATTACTGCCCTAACGCAAAAAGACAAGAAGTTTTATTGGGGCGAGAAGCAAGAGAATGCTTTCCAATTGTTGAAGGAGAAATTGAGCACCGCACCTATCCTGTCCTTACCAGAAGGAGTAGAAAATTTTGTTGTCTACTGTGATGCCTCACATCAAGGATTAGGTTGCGTGTTAATGCAAAACGACAAAGTCATTGCTTACGCGTCTCGTCAATTGAAGATTCACGAGAAGAACTATACGACGCATGACTTAGAGCTAGGAGCAGTCGTTTTTGCCCTTAAGATTTGGAGACACTACCTATACGGTACGAAGTGTACGATCTTTACTGATCACAAAAGTCTCCAACATATATTTGATCAGAAAGAACTCAACATGAGACAAAGACGTTGGGTTGAACTGTTGAATGTTTACGACTGTGAAATCAAGTACCATCCAGGCAAAGCTAATGTAGTAGCGGATGCCTTGAGTCGTAAGGAACGAGTAAAACCTCGAAGAGTTCGAGCCTTAGGACTGACAATCCACTTGGATCTGATTTCCCAAATTCGTGACGCTCAACAAGCAGCTTTTACTCCAGAACGTATGAAGGACGAATCCCTCAAAGGGATGGAGAAGCAACTGGAGTCTAAGGAAAATGGAGTATTGTACTTCATGAATCGAATTTGGATTCCTTGTGTTGATGAGCTACGTAGCCTAGTATTGGACGAAGCTCATAAGTCCAATTACTCGATACATCCTGGTGCGGATAAGATGTACCACGATCTGAAAGGATTTTACTGGTGGCCTGGCATGAAAAGAGACATTGCCACCTATGTTAGTAGATGTCTGACTTGTGCAAAAGTTAAGACTGAGTACCAAAAGCCGTCCGGACTTTTACAACAACCTGAGTTGCCCAAATGGAAATGGGAACACATCACGATGGATTTCATTACGAAGTTACCGAAAACATCATCCGGGATGGACTCCATATGGGTGATTGTCGACCGACTGACAAAGTCAGCTCACTTTCTTGCCATTAAGGAAACGGATAAGATGGAAAAGCTGTCTAGAATTTACATAAAAGAAGTTGTTTCTAGACATGGAGTTCCCTTATCTATCATCTCTGATAGAGATGCACGTTTCACCTCTCGCTTCTGGCAAACACTGCAACAAGCTTTAGGCACTAGACTCGACATGAGTACCGCCTACCATCCACAAACCGATGGTCAAAGCGAGCGAACGATACAAACGCTTGAGGACTTGCTACGAGCCTGCGTGATTGATTTTGGAGGAAACTGGGATGTTCATCTCCCTTTAGCCGAATTCTCGTACAACAATAGTTATCATACGAGCATACAAATGGCACCTTTCGAGGCGTTGTACGGACGCAAGTGCCGATCGCCACTCTGTTGGGCAGAGTTGGACGACAGACAGCTATCAGGGCCTGAGATAGTCCAAGAGACAACGGACAAGATATCTCAAGTGCTTAACCGATTGAAAACGGCACGAGACCGACAAAAGAGTTATGCAGACAATAGACGAAAACCTTTAGAGTTTCAAGTAGGTGACAGAGTCCTACTCAAGGTATCTCCTTGGAAAGGAGTTGTACGATTTGTAAAACGCGGTAAACTGAACCCACGTTACATTGGACCATTTGAGATCCTAGCAAGGATTGGTCCTGTAGCTTATAAACTTAAACTTCCGCAAGAGCTTAGTAATATTCACGACACGTTTCACGTGAGTAATCTTAAGAAGTGTCTATCCGACGAAGCGTTAATCATACCTCCCGACGAAATTTATGTCGACTCAAAACTCAATTTCGTGGAGGAACCGCTTGAAGTAATGGATACGAAAACACAGAAGCTCCGAAACAGTCGGATCAAACTTGTCAAAATTCGATGGAACTCGAAAAGAGGCCCAGAGTTCACCTGGGAACGTGAGGACGAGATGCGCAAGAAGTATCCCCACCTATTTGAAACCGTGACCACGACTCACGACACAAATTAAATCTCGGGACGAGATTTCCCTAACAGGGGGAGAATGTGACAACTCTCCAAATTAGGTATTAATTAACATTTAAGCATGTGCATTCTTACGCTAATTTCCTAGTTAAGTTTTAACAAAACTATTTGACGTGATGTAAGCCTAGCAAGCCCGTACTTTAAACAAAAAGTAAAATGTAATACGTAAGTAATTATTAATTACGTACAAATATATCAGAACGAACCTGACAAAAATAAATGACAAAAGTTTCGTGACACAAAAATAATTAATAATATAATTATTAATTACGAGTATTTATATATCTATAACAAATAGATAAAATGGTCTAAATATACGTTTAACATAAAACGTATTATAACACGAACATAAACAATTCTAAAACGCACATAAAAGGTCGAATCATAAAAATACAAATTTTCTTGTTCGTTTGGAAGTAATTAGAACATTACCTCAAAATATGAAATCCTAAATTAACTGAAATTTGACGCTCAAATAGTCGCGCGCAGTAAAATGTACAAAATTGTACAACGTTTGAAAATAATGATAACATCATTATTCTAAATATAAATAACGAACCAGGAGAACACCTACGAAATAAAAATATAAAATGTTTATTTTTATATTGCTATAATTATACCCGTACTCGAAATTGAGGTACTAAAAATTGGCACCAGCCTCCAATAATACAGAGACATTTTCTGCTTCAAGCCCATACTCGTTTGAAATAATACTCCCTCCTTCCTGATGATCTTCCCACACACACAAACCACCAATAATTCATCTTCAATCTTCTTCTTTTTCTATCATCTGGAAAACAACAAGATCAGTAGCAGCAAGTAAAACAACAAGATCAGGAACATCAAGCCAGAGGCTTCCTCATTTTCATCATCATCGTTCATCATCTCCATCATTTCCACTTTGTAAGGAAACATTTTCTTTTTGATTTCTTTACTTCAAATTCATTTATATATAGTAATAACATATCATAATCTATACATCTAACATATAATTTGGATGATTACTTGATTTTCATGAAAATGAGTTTTATAAAACCAAAACTACAAAATCAAAATCGATACATTAAAACTAGTTTAAATGGTGTAATAACGTGTAAAAACGACACATAACACTAATATAAACATTTGGTATTGAGGTAAAAACGATTTGGAACCAAAATAATCGAGCATCATTATGGCTCTGTTCGAACAGCTTCTGAAAACAGCATGAATCCGGCGGATTCCCGGATTAAACTCGCACACCATAATCGTTTAAACATTGTGAACGAGTAAAAGACATGCTCGAATCCGGCGGATTCACCTAAATCCGGCGGATTCCCAAAGCTTCACATGAACGTTTTGTGAACACAAAAGAATCCGGCGGATTCAACTAAATCCGGCGGATTCACTTAATTTTGACCCGACCCGGCGGCTTGACCCGAAGATCCGGCAACACCTTCTCTATTAACGAGAATCCGACGGATTCAAATAGAATCCGGCGGATTCACATACTGGGCTGGGCTTCAGGCTGGGCCGGTGGCCTTTTGGGCCAAAGTAATGGGCTAAACCAAATATTAAATAAATGGGTTATATAAACGATTTAACGGACCAAACGAGCTACATTATTATTAGAGGGCCGACGAATCGGGCCGAGCCCAACAAACTATAAAACACTTGACTTTTATTTTAAAACACAAAACGTTTCCGTTAACGATTCCATTTATACGATACATTTACGAGACATTGTTAACTATTAATAAAACATTAATGTGATATATCCGAGACACGGACTTTGGACTTGTTTATTTCGTACGAACAAACGATATATGAATGAATACATATATGACATATATATATACGAACTTTGTAAATTATACGATTTGGATACGATTACACTTTCGAGATATTTAACACTTATTAAACAAACGTAAAGATATTAAAAACAAATGATATTTATTAAACGGAATAAATATATTATCAAGTTTTATAACAAATAAAACTCGACACTTTTTAAATACGAAACAACGTATTACAATATATATATATATATACGAGAACACACGAGATATATAGACACTAATGTATACGTTTTCTTAAACAAATGAAAATTCACATATATTTTGATATACATACGACACTTAGGAATATATATTCACAAATATATATACACAATGAATTTCACATTTAACGAACGTGTAATCTAATAATATACGACAAGTATATTACATAAGTATACATATATAAAACAAATATATGTACATACAACGATATTGGAATAACATTCGAATTATACGTACAACTGTAAACAAAGTATATATACGAATAAAACAAAACGACCTTCCGTTAAATAGACAATTACATATTGGTTTATATACTTAACCAAGTATACGACAAAAGAAATAATAACAATATTTCTACACAATGTCACCAACAATTACAACGATTTATATTATTAAGAAATCAACCATTTCTTCAAACAAACAAACTGTCAACATAAGTGATTAAAACAAATCAAATGTACTTATGTTAATACATTTTGTATATAGGGTAACACACATTGGGCAAATCTGTCAGCTGCTAGCATTCACACCGTGCAAACTACTGTGAGTTCACAGCCCCTACTTTGCAAATGTTTTATGCTTTTAAACATAGGGGTGTAAACATAGAAACTGCGTGCAAACACATGCAGCAAATGATATAAATGCTTTATTTGCTTTATACAACTTTTTGATATGAAATTATATATTTCACAACTGTTTTGGGAATTAGACAACATATCCTAGTACGGACCCAGACTCCCAATGTATGCATGAAAAGTCCTTATGTCATGCAAACTATAACCATTAGCTAGGTGACTCTAGCCACTGAGTATACGAATAGTACTATTGCCGTGACGACCCTCCTGTGGATGGAGCGTATACTTAACTGTCCTTCAGGCAAGAAACATAAGTTTTGGTTGTGGTTTGGTTATAGGGTTAGGTCGCGTTACTTTAACCTGCGAGGTTTAGCTCACCTTTCAGGGGATTATAAGTCTAAGCATTCCCACTTATTATTTAGGATGAACGTATCCTACAACTGTTTTATACCGGTATACTTACTGGTTATATTTATATACTGGTGAACCACCAGACATACATTTTGGGTAACAACCCACATAATACTATATTTTAGGGTAACTATCCCTACAAACTTATATTTTGCAAAAACTGCAAACATTTATTTATTGAATAACAATTCAATAATCTACACAAATGGTTTAACATACCTTACATTTATACAAAACCTGTGAATTCACTCAACATATTTGTTGACGACTTTCTTTCTATGTTTTACAGGAAATTAGCCATGTAAGTAAGGATCGCATGCATTCAGGATGGACAACCCTGGACTATTTAGGATGCCATATATTTTGGGACAGCTTTTGAAGATTTCCTCTGTATTACTGCAGACATTGCAGTTATACTCATGAAATCTTATCTTAACATAAGTATTGTAAAACTTAAATGTTTTAAACTCTATTACTACTGTATGACTTACATAGTCGTACTACCTTTGTAACAACTGTTTAAACTGGCATCCTTAATATATTATGTTCTGTATGATCATATGCTCTGATACAATGAATGCACAATTGATACGTCATCACCCCGCTGTTAAACTGTTTAAACAAGATGCTTCCGCTAAATCTTAACTTGCTTCCGCTAAACATTAAATAAATACAATTACCGATTTTGGGGGTGTGACAGTATAAGTGGGGGTCAATGTCCACTTAAGCCAATCGTGTAGGTGGAGGGTTAATGTCCACCTAAAGCTAGTTCATCAACTAATATGTTCAAATAAGTTATTCAAGTTCGTTTATTAAAAACATGTACGACCCGTTGGTGAAAGTTTGTAATAATAATTCATTTAGACATTATTATTAAGTTTGTTTTGTTGTATACTATTCATTAGTACATATTGTGTGTTGCTAACAGATTATTTAGTTAGTAAAAAAACCTTAAACTGTAGGTCAAAGTTGGTCAAACCTGGTCAATGTTGATCAAAATGGTCAAACTTGATCAAACCTGGTCAAACTTGTCAAAGTTGGTCAAACTGGTCAAAGTTGGTCAAACTAGTCAAGGTTGGTCAAACCTTGTCAAACTGGTCAAGATTGGTCAAACCTGGTCATTTTATGAGTCACTTCTCAATTTGAGTGTTCTAAGTGTCGGTTTCTAATTCGGGAAACTTTCTAAGTTTAGTTTTAGGTCCAAGTTACTAACTAAGTCACCCAAACCTATTTTTGTTACCACTTTCTAAAAATAGTAAGTTTTGTCGTTTTTAGCCACCGAGCCATTCTTGTTGACTTGGTCAAACCTACCCGGTTTGACCCGAAACTTTTACCCAACCCACATTTCAGTAAATAAACTTATAAAATATGTCGGTTCATGTCGGGATTATTTCGAGGTGTCGGTTTTAAATTCGCATCTTAATACTTTACTTTTTCAACATTTCGGTTTTTGTCGGGTTGTTACGCCAAGTGATTTCACCTACTTCTGGTCCAAATCAAAGCCTCAAATTTTTAAAAACTGGTCTTCTAGGTGTCTAGTATCTAGCATCAAAATTTCAGGATTTATCATGTCCATTTACATATTTAATTAAGCTCGCGAAAGTTCCGAACACATTTCTCGAAAACTAACAGGTCAGTCCTATAAATCGGCTCGTAGAGAAAAATGAGTATGTTTCACGAAAGTTGTATATCTTTTCAATACGCAAATTTCAAAAAAAATGCATCTTCTAACTCTCAGTATTCGATTTTATACGAATTTTTCTTTGTGACTGCGTTTTTGGGACAGATTCTGTGTTTTTATATATGTTTGGTAAAAACGTATTTTAACCTTTTATTTGGACATAATAGTGTTAGATGAGCTACAAAACAAGTTAATAATCATCATGCAATCAGTTTTAGAGAGAGAGAGAATGTGTATTCATACTTAGAATGATGAAGAAAAGATGAAGATGATGGAGATAGGCTTTGATCCTTGCTTCCCTTCTTCTTGTTCTTGATTCTTGGTGATTTAAATGATGATTCTTGATGATGAATGTGGCTGTAAACTCAGTGTTTTTGAGAGTGTTTTGTGTTAGAGAGAGATGAAGAAAAAAAAGTGGAGTGTAAGGAATGAGGGTGTAAGTGGTGCATGGCTTGTAAATGGTTGTAGGGTTAAGGAATATCATCATTTCATTTGCATGTAATTGGAGTGGTGGATGTGGGAGGTGGCCTTGGGCCGGATTTTGTGGGTCCCCCACAAGGGTATTTTAGTCATTTTCTTGTTCTTAATTTAATTTGCTACGTTTCTCGTTCGTTTACTCGATTGTTTTGACGTTTAGTTATACGTTAAACGTTTAATACACGCGTTTAAGTAATGGTTTAATTTCCGATATTTTCACTTGAAATATTTTATGTAGATACCTGAAAACATTTATAAAAATGTTTCGTTAATTCGTCGGCCTCGATTTGCGTGTTAGTTCTACGGAGGTTTAATCGCGTAACGTTTTAAATAGACGTTTTTATTGACGAATCATTATATGATGTTATTATTAATAATTTCACACAAAATAATATATTTGAAATTATAAAAATATATTTCGACTTCTGTTCAGTTGTCGGGCGCGTTCTGCGCGTTTTCGTCGCGTTTGTGTTACTTTATACGATATTAATAATTCGCTAAATATTATCACCATAATATTTGTAAGTTTTTGAGTTTTTTAAATAATTTCATATTATTTAATAGTTCTGTTCACCAACGTTCGTATTTATACTGTGTCGGACCCCTTCCGGTTGTTTCGCACAAATTCATTAAATTGCGTAAGCGTAATTACAACTAATTACGTAATCATAATATAAAACAATTACGTAGGCGTATGTTCACATAAATATACAAATAGTTACAAGTAATTACAAGTCTTTAGCCTAAATCGCATCTAAATACACGTAATTAGGGTTTCGGTTAAGTTTAAAAGTTAACCTAAATTGTCGGGTGTCACAGACGATGTCTAGAAAAGTTATGTGGATGTATTCTACTCCAAATGAGGTCAGGTTTTAAGTGATGCTTTGACGTCCCCTACCCTCACATGCTTTCCTGGTCGTACCTTTTGTAGAGCTACCGAAAGGGTTTTATGATGACGATGGTACATTTGATTATTATATACACTTGGTGTATAGAAATTAGGCAATCATAGAAACACGTTAAAAAACCAGTAATAAAAACATTTTGTTTTTTTTTTAAAAAACATCAAAATTATGTAACGAAGTTGTATGCATGCCTCTTCGTACATATATATATTTTGTCACTCATGGAATTAAGTCATATTGCTATCCATATTGCTTAGACAACTTGTACTTGCTCGTCATTCTGCGTGAGACGTGGGTGAAGGGTATCCAAGGTGGATTACCACTCATTGTGAGACGGTGGTGGACTATCTGCAGTCTTCGGTTGGACGACTTAAATCGGGTTATGCAGTGAGACTGTAAACGCCGATGGCAAGAAGATGCGACGAAACATGATTAATGTCACGATCACCATGTTTGATGCTTGATCGAGCCATGACATTAAGTCCCATATTCTAGGAATTGCATCGGTAAGTGCAATCACTGAACGTCACTTACCTTTTGAGTATCATTTAGTTCCTAGCAGATCAACTAATGGAACGGTGATATGTCATTTGGATCCTAGACTTAACGGAAAGTAAACCATGAGTTTTACATTTCTGTTAAGAAAAATTATGTCGAAAGTACTACTGAGAACTTTCTTTCTGTTTTGTAGAAATGGCACAAAAATCCACTACTGATGAGATTTTAAATGAAACCAAAACAGCGTTAAGAAGCAATAAGCTTTCTGGACCAAACTTTAACGATTGGTATCGATCGCTGAGAATTGTTCTAAGAGTGATGGAAAGACTTGATATCGTTACTACACCTATGATCCCTGAGCCAAATGCCACTGCTTCTCAAGCAGAGCGTGATCAGTATAAGGCAACTTATAAGGTTCACAATGAAGTTGCTTGTCTAATGCTAAGCAGTATGACTCCTGAGTTATGTAAGCAATTCGAGAATAAATGGCTCGATCAGATGATCACTGAGCTGAGTGCACTGTATGAGAAACAAGCCGGCCTTGGGCTAAATGACTTGATTCGAGATATACATGCATGTAAGCATGTATCTGGAACACCAGTGGGGACTCATGTTCTAGTCATGAAAAGCTTGTTTGATCGCTTGGATAGAATACAATACTCGTATCATGACCCTGTGGCTGTAAGCATTGTCCTCAATTCTCTTTCACCGGAGTTTGATGAGTTTACACGCAACTATAACATGCAGGGTATGAAAAAGTCTATTAACGAACTCCATGCTATGCTAGTGGAATTCGAAAAGAGCATTTCCAAGAATAAGGTGAAAGACAACCAAATCCTTGCGATTGGTGGTGGTCAGGCCCAGAAAAAGAAGAAAAAGCAACCGCTACAAGCTAAGGGCAAAATTGCAAAGACTAGTAAAAATAAGCAAGCTGTTGTTTATTCTTCCAAGCCTAAGCAAACCCCTCCAGCTAAAAAGGTGCATGTCTCTAAAGATGAAGGGTGTCACCATTGTGGTCAGATTAGACACTGGAAGAGGAATTGTCCTAAGTATTTATCCGAGGTGCAAGAAAAGAAGAGAGTCGGCAATGCCGGATCTTCAGGTATCTTGACTATCGAATTATTTTCTTTCTCTAAAACAAATACTTGGGTATATGACACTGGTTGTGGTACTCATATTTGTAATTCCTCGCACGGGTTTAGAGCAAAGAAGAAGCTGAAGAATGGATCCTTGTATGTGTACGTCGGCAACGGCATACGTGTAGCAGTGGAAGCCATCGGAAGTTATGACTTATATTTACCCTCGGGCATAAATATTCTTGTATTAGACAATTGTCATTATGTTCCTTTTGATTGTTAGGGGAATTGTTTCAGTTTCAGTATTGAAAGATAGTGGTTTTAAGAATACATTTACAGATTTTGGTATTTCAGTTTCAAAGAATAATGTTCATTATTTTAATAGTATTGCTATTAATGGAATTTTTGAAATTGATTTGCATGATCGTCTTTCACATACTAATAATTCAATGTTGAATATAAGCACTAAACGAGCCAAGTCTAACTTGGAATCATCCTACCTATGGCATTGTCATCTTGCACACATAGGCAAACACCGTATCGAAAGGCTTCAACGTGAAGGGCTTTTGAAATCAAGTGATGATTCATTTGATAAGTGTGAGACTTGTGTATCGGGCAAAATGGCAAGGAAACCCTTCTCTCATGAGAATCAAAGGGCGTCCGACCTAGTAGGAATCATACATAGTGATGTATGTGGTCCTTTTAGGCATATGTCTAGGAAATGAGCTTACTACTTCGTAACATTTACGGATGATTTCAGCCGTTATGGTTATGTTTATTTACTTAAACATAAATATGAGGTGTTTGAAATATTCAAAGTGTTTCAAAACGAGGTAGAAAATCAACTCGGAAAAACCATCAAGATTCTCCGATCGGATCGAGGTGGTGAATACTTAAGCCTAGAGTTTAAGGATCATCTTCAAGCGCGTGGAATTGTCCAACAGCTTACTCCTCCCTATACACCACAACATAATGGTGTATCGGAAAGGAGAAATCGAACCTTGCTTGACATGGTATGATCTATGATGAACCTTACAACTTTACCATTATCCTTTTGGGATTATGCATTAGAGACTGTCGTACGCATTCTCAACATGGTTCCCACTAAGAAGGTTGATAAGACACCATATGAAATATGGCATGGGAAAGCCCCTAATCTGTCTTACTTAAAGGTCTGGGGATGTGAGGCACTCGTTAAGCGCGATACTCCTGACAAACTCGAGCAAAGATCTGTTAAGTGTATTTTTGTAGGATACCCAACAGAAACGATGGGTTACTACTTCTATAATCCTTCTGAGAATACTGTGAAAGTTGCTCGGTATGCTGAGTTTTTCGAAACCAGGCTTATCGGTAATGGAAACGGTGGGAGGGTTTTGGAACTTGACGAGGTTCAAGAGGAAGATACATCACATTCTACTCATACTGGTGATCAACAATTTGGGGAGGGGGATAGAATTGAGCCTCAAGTCATGCCTCAATCTGATCCTCAAGTTGTGATTGAGCCTCATGATATGCCTCAGTCTAAAGCTCAAATTGCTAATGTTCCAATTCGTAGGTCTGAATGGACGGTACGTGCACCTAATAGATTGAACTTAAATGTTAATCTAGAGGAGGATGGCGTATCAGGTCCTAATGCTGAAAAATGGATTCAAGCTACGAATATGGAGATGCAATCCATGAAAGACAATGAAGTTTGGACTTTGGTGGATAAACCCCAAAATGCTAAAACTGTCGATTGCAAATGGCTCTTTAAAATAAAGACCGACATGGATGGCAACATACACATCTATAAAGCTCGTCTCGTGGCATAAGGATTTACTCAAGTTTATGGAATAGACTATGAGGAAACCTTTTCCCAGTGGCAGATATTAGGGCTATTAGAATTCTCTTAGCCATAGCGGCATTCTATGACTATGAGATATGGCAAATGGATGTCAAGACAGCCTTCCTGAATGGTTATCTAGACGAAGACGTCTATATGAATCAGCCAGAAGTTTTTATTGATCCATTACATCCCAATAAAGTGTGCAAGCTTAGGAAATCCATTTATGGACTTAAGCAAGCATCATGGAGTTGGAATAAAAGATTTGATGAAGAAATTAAAAAGTTTGGTTTCGTTCAGAATCTTGATGAGCCATGTGTATATCAAAAAGCCAGTGGGAGTAATGTTACTTTTCTAGTCTTATATGTAGATGACATATTGCAAATGAAAAAAAATATTCCAATGCTTGAAGATGTAAAATCTTATCTTGGAAAATGTTTTGACATGAAAGACTTGGGAGAGGCAACATTTATTTTGGGAATCAAGATCTCGAGAGATAGATCTAAGCGGTTGATAGAGTTAAGTCAGAATGCTTACATTGATAAAATACTGAAGCGTTTTAGTATGAAAAATTCAAAACGTGGATATTTACCAATGCAAGATGGACTTAAACTTAGCATCAAGGATTGTGCTTCTACACCTCAAGAGGTGGAACGTATGCAAAGGATACCTTATGCTTCGGCAATAGGGTCTATTATGTATGCGGTTAGATGCACAAGACCTGATGTTGCTTTTGCTCAAAACGTTGTTAGCAGGTTTCAACAGAATCCAGGCTAAAGACACTGGATTGCTGTAAAGAACATACTTAAGTACCTTAGGGCTACTAAAGATATGGTTCTAGTGTATGGTGGAAATCCTCAGGCTGAACTAAAAGTTACTGGTTATTGTGATGCCGGATTTCAGACTGATCATGATGACACTAAATCTCAAACTGGATATGTGTTCACCATGAATGGAGGAGCTGTTGTTTGGAAAAGCAAGAAGCAATCCACTACAGCCATGTCTGCGACAGAATCAGAGTACATAGCAGCTGCTGAAGCTGCAATGGAAGCTGTTTGGATCCGAAAATTTATTTCTAGACTTGGTGTTGTTCCCACAGCCAAGTCTCCTATGGATATGTATTGTGACAATACTGGTGCAATTATCATAGCCAATGAACCCGGTGTTTAGAAAGGAGCTAGACACTTTCAGAGGAAATTTCACTATGTTCGTGAGCAAGTCAATCAAGGTGAAATTCAAGTACTCAAAGTTCAAACGGATGATAACTTAGCATATCCCTTTACAAAGGCTTTGCCAAAGACGAAGCTAACTCACTTAATTTAGGGCATAGGACTTCGTTTGTCTAGTAATCACATGTAAATCCGTGAATTTAGTATTTGGATATATGGATGTAATAAACAATTTTATTTATTAATGAAATTTTAATTGTGAGATTTTATTTTCATAAATCCTATTTTTCATGTTTTATCCTTGAATAATGTTGTATAATATTATTCTAAATATCTGTTGTCGGTCGATCATATGAGAATATGATTGAATTAAGACAATATCTGAGTGTTTAGTCAGCTTGGCTCACTAACTCACATGGTATTCATTCTGATGCATATTGGATTATCTCACATGAATTATTACTTATGGATCTGTGTCATTAAGTATAATTCATAAAGTTTGTTATCCTTAGACTTGAGATGCAAGTTGCTACTCATGTACGTAGTGCATTATTTGATCATAGTCAATACTACTCCTGGATAAGGGTGGCAAAAAGGCTATTTTTGGTAATGTTGCGAAATACGATGACTACCAGTTGTATTCAATAAAGGATTTGTTCCTTCAGTGAAAAACTGAAGTTAGATACTTACTGGGCCACTCATGAATACTTAAGATGTTTGTCTGGCCAGACCCTAATAAGTCCAGAACGGTCTCGACTATATTCGGTAATCTTAAGTGATTTGCGAAATGAGAAACAGAAGTTAAAATGGAATGACTTTGATCCATCTCCAAGTTTTAACTAGAGTATCTGTAACAAAAGGATATAAACTGAACATAGACTCACAGTGACTTTTGTGAAACTTCACTCGTGCATTTATGGGAACATTGATATGTTGCTAGACATTAATCAATGTTATCATATTTGTTTGAAAATTATTCAAAAGTGGGAGCTGTTAGTATTTGAATGATTTTATCAAATATGTGTCCGTAAATGCGTGAGCCTTTGGGAACGCACACATCGACATTGGGATATTGCTAAAAATGCCTAAAGTTATTAATTATTAAAGTTAAATGTTAAAATTAATAATTAAGTAACTAGAGGGATTATTGTGTAAATTATAAACTTGGGGACCAAGTTTTACCTATCTATAAATAAACCTTTTTAGATTAAGGTTAGGGTTAATCCTAATTATAATTCACAAAAATCTCTATCTTTTCCTCTCTTTGGTTTGGACGGAAAAAACACAAAAACCAAAAAGGGTTTTTCAACTTTGGGTTTTCAAAGCAAGAGGAAGCAAGTCAAATTCGCTGACTAGATTGGCAAGTACTAGCATACAAGCATATCGATAAAGACGGTGTCGTGTACGTGAACAAAGGAAGATCTTACTCTTAGATCTTAAGGTTTTCTTGCTAATACTTCAAGGCAATAAGGTACTACTTATCCGATTTAATTATTCCTATTTGATCCTGTTTTCCGCTGCATGTATTGTTTGACAATGTGACTCGTGTTGTTTACCTATAGATTCCTTAAGGGATCAAATTAAGTTACACCAACATCGTTGATTAGGTCTAAACCATTTTGTTGGACCTCCCACCATACAAGATCAGAGGTTGAAACTGGTGTGCGATTATACTTAATATATAATTTATTTATAATATATGATTATATGAATGCGAGTTTATTGATTTCAATTTTGTCCTTCTGTTGAAGGTTCTATTTCACAGCCGCTAGTTCGGTATACAAATGGTCCAAATCAAGTAACATATATGAGAAATGACAGCTAAATTAGCCCCTAACTTTAATTGCAAATACACGAAACGAAAACCTGCAAGACACTAGAGAAAGGTTAGTGTTCGGGAATGCATTTAACTTGTACACGATATCTATTATGGGTACCCAACTTAGGTTTGATATCTTTAATGCACCAAACTTTCAAAAAGTATGTTTTAGTGTATTTTGGTGACGTTTTGATCATGTGTCAAACTCTTCGGATGGCACCATAAACGAGCGACACATCTGCAAAATATATTAAAACATCATTTTTGAAAGTTATATGTATTAAAAATAGCAAATATATATAAGTATGGTACATACAATAGACATCGATTACAAGTTAGATGCATTCCAAGATATTAACCTCCTGAATTTTTTTACTAGACTCAACCATCAAACCATGCCTGAAATATAAAACCCTACTAGCACTACAAAAAAAAATGTCATTTTACCACATTATTTTCTCCACGCTTTTAAAAAGTGTGTAAAACTTTTTGAAAAGATAAGATTTTTCACACTTATGTATGTAAGAAAGAAAAGCTCACACTTATAATTGTAGATAATTAAAAAATTTTCAACACTTGAAAGTGTGAAATTTTTTTTGTAACACATGATTTTCCCACACAAGAGAATGTATGGATAAATTGGGTGTTATAAATTTTTTTTTCACTCATTTAATTGTTGACAAGTTTAATTTCTCCATACTTTTAAGAGTAAATTTTTTTCCCACTCTTATATATATGAAGATTGTAGTGATTTTCACACTTATTAATGTAACAATTTTCTACACATTATAAGTGTCAATAATTTAACATAATTTCACACATTTTTAAAAAGTGGAGAAAAAAAGTAGTGAATAAATGATATATTTATTGTAGTGTAGTGGACGATACTAAATAGCTAGACACCACGGAAACAACACCAAACGATCAAATGAAACAACTACTGAAGGCTATCTAGCAATACCAAATGCACAATAAACTAGAAATGATAAAATATGAAAATTAAGCCCATTTTTCTTGTCATAACATGAAATTGACCATTTAATAAACGAAAATAATGAAATCGGAGCGTTGAACATCTACGCTGATCTCATTTTAGTTTCACAAAAGAATACTAACAACACAAGATGACCATAGTTTTATGATAGCATTTATCTTACATTGGTCGAAACTCAAGCCCCTCTACAATAAGACTCAGAAAACATTCTTGACAACTTACCAGTTTTAACTTCAAAGAAATACACCCACTTTTAAGCTTATGATTTGAATCGACTTCCCACGCAACAATCTCCATTCATTCACCTGGTAATGCAATCCATGACATTTTTCTCAAAGCTTGAATACTATGTAACACAAAATAACTTGTATCCGGGGACAACATGTTTACTTTCAATCTTGCAATTGACATGAAGTACTGGTAGAAGCTCCATCACTTCCAGACATCTGCATGTAAATCAAATAATATCATTTGATTACATATTTCATAGCCTTCAAGATTTTCTCGACTATGTACTGATATCTCTTTGGTAATATGATAGACCATATATTATAATGTACGAAGTGATATTATAAATCATCGCTTATCATGATTAATTGATTATATGTTACAGTCGGAGGCAGAGTTGTCAACAAAAAAAAAAAGAAAAATAAAAAGATAGCCATAGCTCTTATGTTATGAGTAATAATCATAATAAAGTACCATAATTGGTTGATGGTTTTTTCTAACCTG
Organism: Helichrysum umbraculigerum; assembly: GCA_949592205.1. Taxonomy (NCBI): domain Eukaryota; kingdom Viridiplantae; phylum Streptophyta; class Magnoliopsida; order Asterales; family Asteraceae; genus Helichrysum; species Helichrysum umbraculigerum. The sequence goes on along the minus strand of CATIUR010000002.1, from coordinate 13,202,226 downwards.
CGCCCATGCTTGAAATTATATAACAGTTTAAGTATATATAATTGCATTCACGAACACCTGCCGAGGTTTAAGTATGATAACTTACTTGCAATTCCAATGCCCTCTTAAGTTGTTCCACAACTTCTTTTGCTTTTGGTCGTTCTTCTCTATTCTCATTCAAGCACCGGTAGGCAATCGTCTGAAATGCACTCAATGCTTCTGGCATGATCTGTGCTTTTATTTCCTCAAACACCACAGTGTTGTGTTTTCCCTTAACAAACCTGTCTTTAATGAAAATTGGTAGATACACACCTTCCCGCTTGTGGATCATGAACGTTGTTATTCCACACAAGATCTCAAATAAAACCACACCAAACGCATATATATCGGATTCTATGGTTAAGAAACCTGATCTTAAGTACAGTTGATCCACGTAGCCCCGTGTGCCGCACGCCTAATCGATGACGTAGTCAGTTTTAGTTTTCTGATCTATTGCACTTATCAAGGAAAGCCCGAAATCACCAAGTTTTGCATTCCACTCGTCATTTAGTAGAATGTTAGCAGTTTTGATGTCCCTATGTATGACCGTTGCTTGTGTTTCGACTCCCCTATGAAGGAAATCTAATGCGGTTGCAACATCAATGCATATTTTAAGTCGTTTCATCCAAGTAAGATGAGTATCGCTCAAGTACCCATCAAGACTTCCTCTTGACGCATACTCATAAACAATGATTTTTGCATCTTTTTCATCACAATAGCCTACAAGGCTGATGATATTCTGGTGCTTATACTCAAGAAGAATTTGTATCTCGTTCCGAAATTGTTGTGCCCCTTGACCACGCTTTGTATCTAATATCTTTGCAACAATTGTATTATCAACCTGTGGAAGTTTTCCTTTATAGACATTCCCAAATCCTCCTTCGCCAACTTTATTTTTATCATGGAAGTTTTCTGTGGCTAATTTTATGTCTTCAAATGAAATCATGAGGTTGTCTTTGTTGTTTTCCTGTCAACCATAATGAAATCGAATGAATTGCATGCATCGATAACAATGAACTAAAATTTCTTTTTAATATTTCAGGGTCATCAATTTAACAAAGTTGACCTAAATATATTAACCTAAAAAGAAGATTAGGTGAACTAAAGGTAAGCTTGATTTATGTAAAAAGACAAACATGAAACTTTCATAGTTGATAGGTTTATTAATATGATTAAAAAAACTTTCTGAATCAAGAGCGTATTTTGCAGCGGTGAGGTTTAAGGGTATTGGCAATAAATACCATAAGAAAAATAAGACCTGTTCCAGCTCCTTCACAACCACTTTCATAGTTGGGCGTTGGTCTTGAGTTTCTTCGAGACACTGGCGTGCAATTAACAAAAATGCATCCAAAGATTTTTTGTTAGGCCCTTTATTTAGAGTAAAACGATACTCACCGCTTTCTTACTTAATTATTGGATCTATCATTTTCTTTATTGTTCCATCACGGAAGTATCTCCGTGCCACATATGCCAGCCCCTTGCTATTCTCCTTAATGTACATTCGATCGTCTGCTACCCTCCCACATAAGATCTCAAGCAAAACTACTCCGAATCTATATACATCCACTTCTCTTGTTAACCTACCCGTCTTCTCATAATCTGGATCCCGGTAATAATCAGTGCCATCAAATAAATCTTGAGGGTAGATAGTGCCCTCTTGATTCAGAGGAAGACATACAGAGATACCAAAGTCAAAAATCTTTGCCTCTAAATTCTCATCTAAAGCAATTGTGCAGCTCTTTATATTACGATTTATCACCATCTTTTGATCTACCATCTCGTAGTGTAGGTAATACAATCCATTTGCAATATCAAGGCATATTTTCAAACGCTTTGCCCAAGTAAGAATAGGCTTGTTTTTGATGTTTATCAAATAATCATCAAGGTATCCATTTGAAGCATCCTCAAAGATGAGGATCATCTCTAAATCTTCATCACAAATTCCCAGCAAATGGACTATGTTGCGATGTTTACAAGCTCTAAGCATTTTAATTTCTCTGTGGAATAAAATTTCTCCTTGTCTATATTCTCTTGGGAGGATGCGTTTTATAACTATTGTGGTGTTTCTATTGGGTAGTTCACTTTTATTCCTTTCTTTAACTAATGAAGCTAAATTTTCATTATCGAAATGCTCAAGTGTTGTTATGTATAATTCGTAGAATGTTGTTTGACTCCTGCACTTCGCCTCAGAAAAATTATCTGTAGCCAACATTATATCACTAAGTCGAATAGTTTGGAGCTCCCGGGTAATTTCCTGCGACATTGTGATAAGGGGTAAAGAGCTGGGTTAATATATTAATGTATTTTGTGAAAGGGTTAAAGCCGAGGATCGCAATTTACTTACATTTTTGTTCCGAGGTCACCAACGAACCGATATTATTACCAAGGTTCGTTAGTGAACCACAACTTTAACCCTTTGTAAAAACATTCAATTTAGTTACTATAATATTAATTTTTCCGCTTGACTTATTAAACTTTATAAATCACGATATGTGTGTTACTTAACTTTTATATATCATCACCCATATAAGTTTACTTTACTCGTGTATTTAATCAAGTTACTTAACTTATAAATATTACAACGTAATCAAGTATAATATAAATATGAAAAAAGTCATCCCAATTTTGGACCAATGATTTAAATGGATCGCTAAAATGTATTCTCACCTAAAAATTGTGTTTTTACTAAAATCCAACCAGACACACACACACACACACACACACGCATATAGGTGTTCTGTGGGGAATGGGTGATTTAGAGGGAAGCAAAATTCATAAACTTCAATAATTCGATTACAAAAATGCAATTTAATCACTAATTACACAAACGAATTCATGATTAGAGCCTAAATTGATTTATAACAATGGTTGAAATGCAAATTCATCATATATAATCATGAAACTTAAATTTCTGGATTTTTTAAATTTGAGATTATTTTTGGGTAAGCTTTGATTTCAAGATGAAAACATGAAATTTAAACTAATATCATCATACAAAACATAATGAAATAATCTAATTATACATGTGATTCAACGCTGAATTTTAAAACTCGATATTTTCCAGAACATTAATCTTAGATAACCCACACGATTGTTATTTTGTTTCACTGCCTATCCTTGAGATAACAGACATTGATCTTAGATAACGGAGATAGGTAACACCCGTTAGGATCAGGGACTGACGGTTAAACAAAAACATGGATCATGGGAATGTATCCGCACAATACCCGACCCAAAGACAAATAGTGTAATATAGGGGACGACCATAGGGACTCTCAATGTAATAGTAATAGTATATAAAATAAAATCACTTCAACATAAATTACCTTTAGGTTTTTCCCTGAAGGAGTTTCTACTACATTTTTCGACTCTTCCTATAAAGTAAACAAAAAATGGAAAAATGGTTATTAAGAGATATAATAAATTTCAAATATTAATACGAAGAATGATCATGAGACGAGGAAAGAAAAGAAAAGAATAGAAAAGAAAAAGAAAACAAAGAGTGTTACAGGATTTTCATGTGCCAATTCCAGTACTAACGATCTCTCAAATTCATTGACTACTTGACCGATATCCTGGTGTTGTACGGGGTTCTCCATTAAGCACTAATATGAAAAATTAAAGATTAGTGATACAATACTATATCAAAGGTTGTATTTTTTTTTTTAGGGTTTGTTATTTCAACGTTTGTTACATTTTACATTTTTTAATATTGTATGTTCCCAATTAAGATTGATCAAAAATATAAATAAGAATATTTCACGTATGAAAATGTCTCATGTGACATTTACAAAACTTCTAGAAACTTTTACGCGCATCTTACGCTCGTATAGATTTTTTTTGGCAGCATATACATTCCTTAGCCAAGAGCTTCCGGCTCAAGTGGCACATGGTGTTTCACCATGACCTCAAGGTCATGGGTTCGAACCTGGATGTGAGCAAAATGCTCTCCGGGATGGAGACAGAGGTTTTCTCTCGAAATATTCGGGTTTCCCCTGGAATTGGTGATGGGTATATTAAGAGGCAATGCCACTGAGCCCAATACTGCCTTTCAAAAAAAATATACATTCCTTAGAAAGGATCAAAATAAAATGCCACTGAGCTCAATACTGCCTTTCAAAAAAAATATACATTCCTTATAAAGGATCAAAATAAGGATACGATTGAAGAAAAACAGAGTTTCGATATTGAAACACACGCGCTAATTTAATTGCAAAGATACAAAAATATATATAATACACATCAAAATAATAATTTTTTTAAGTGATTTTATTATGTAAAGAAAAGTATAAAACCAGGTTTTGGTAAAACTACGATAACTTACTTGGAATTTAAATGCCTTCTTAAGTTGTTTTAAAACTTCGTTTGCTTCTGGCCGTTCTTCTCTATCATCGTGTAAGCACTGGTAGACAATCGTTTGAAACACACTCAATGATTTTGGCATGATATGCTCTTTTATTTTATCAAACACCACCTCATCATGTTTTCCACTTTCGAAGCTATGTTTAATAAAACTTCGTAGAGAAAGATCTTCCCGTTTGTGGATCCGATACACTTCTCTTCCACACATGATCTCAAATAAAACCACACCAAGCGAATATATATCGGATTCTTCGGTTACGAAACCCGTTTCTAAGTAAAGTGGATCCACGTAGCCCTCAGTGCCGCACACACGATGATCGGTGACGTAGTCAGTTTCCAGATTTATTGCACTTATCAAGGAAAGCTCGAAATCAGCAAGTTTAGCATTCCATTCATCATTTAGTAAAATGTTGGCGCTTTTGATGTCCCTATGTATCACTGTCCCTTGTGTTCCTACTCCTTTATGAAGGAAATCCAATGCAGTTGCAACATCAATGCATATGTTAAGTCGCTTCATCCAAGTAAGTCGAGTATCGTTCAAATACCTATCAAGACTTCCTCTAGACGCATACTCATAAATTTTAATTTTTGCATCATGTTCATCACAATAGCCCACAAGACTGATGAGATTCTTGTGCTTAAATTCAATAAGAATTTCGAGCTCATTCCGAAATTCTTTTTCCCCTATACCGTGGCTTGCATCCAATCGCTTTGCTACAATTGTACTAAACCCATCACCTTTTGGAAGATTTCCTTTATAGACATTCCCAAATCCTCCTCTACCAATACAATTGGCATCATGAAAATTTTGTGTTGCTAATTTTATGTCTTCAAGTGAAATCCTAAGATTGTCTTTTCTGTAATCCTGTCAACCATGAGACATCAAATAATATACATACATTGTTAACAGCAAAACTTGAAAACTAGTACTAATTAAAACACTTATCAAAATGATGTTTCGGATATACCCTAATAGAGAATGACATGTTTTTGCGAAGTTTCCAAATTATTGACAGCGATTATGTACATAATAAATTTGGGGTAGAATAAATAAAAATAAAAGAGAATTTTATCAAGATAGACAATCAGATATCTTTTTTTCACTATCTAGTCTGTGTTAGACATTTACCATTCCACAATGATGAAGTTGGACAGTGGCTTTAAGCTTGCGCTAAAACTTTAGATGGATTCAGATATTGTTCCATCAAACCTTTGGGTCCATGGTGAGAAGACGGAGACCAAAGAACGGTCAAATATAGAAGCGGATTTATCAGTCATAATAACTGCCATCACCTCCGCTCGTAATAGCATATTTAGATGGCAAGCATTTGGTATTAATGAGTTTGGTATTTATTAGTGATTTCTAGACATGCTTGATATCATTTTCCAGTTCACTTGAGAATGGTGGAGTGTGATTTTGGCCAGCGCATAGTTTTAATTATAACTATTTATTGATAGTTCTATATAACCAATGTTCAAGATTGTTATTTGACTCTGAAATACTATATATGGTTTATTAGTTTTAAATAATATTATAATTTAACGTAACTCACTGATCGAGTTATTTCTAACAACTTAAAACCGTTTAAAGAAGTGATATAAACCAGTCTTTTTAATATTGTTCTTATCATCTACTGCCTCAGTCTCAAAATTATTGTCCAGTTTTGAATTTCTAAAATATTTCTTTTTCAACTTTGACCTTAAATTTTTTTGTTTGTGTTATATAATACTTGATGAAAATTATAGCAATTAAAATACATTTAAAACCCAATCCAATCATATATTTTGCATCAAGTATATAACACAAATAAAAATATTTAATGTCAAAATTAAAAAGAAAGATTTCAGAAAGTAAAAACTGAACAATAATTTTAGAACGGGGGAATATTACTCTATCCTGAAGATATCCCTGGTAAAAGGAGAAGACTATCAAATAAAGAATGTTCATTAGCCACCGCCGAAGATCTGCTTGAAGTGTCTCCAAGATTGTCATATTTAGTACTTCAATGATAAAATATGTACCATCATTTCAAATGATTTATAGGTAATTAAGTCGATTTGATTCTTAAATATATGATAGACAAATGAAAGCAGTTTTACACTTTCCTCAACGTATGTTTTTGGTTAACTTCTTATTGTAAGAAAACAAGGAAAAACAAAAAATCTTACCGATTGTCAAAAATGCATCATATCAAACGCGTTTCAAGTATTTAATACATGCGACATTCCCGGATATCGTCCGGGAATAACACTAGTTATTATTATCTATATTAACATTTGCTTTTGGTAAATGATACTATTCATTCAGTTGTTGATGATTGTTTTTATGTATATTAATCAAATATTTTCAAGTGTAAATGTTTTTTTTATAGAAAAAAAGATAAGATATCTCCATCCCCCTTGATCAAAAAAGTTCCATCCTTGTGTGTAACGATGATTTCGGAGCAAATTTGGTCTTCTAATAATCATTTCCGAACTTTCAATTTTGATGTAATTTTTGGGGCTAATTGAGTTCATGTATTTTAGGTTTGACTTGAAAGAAGAAACACAATTATAAATTTTGGGGCTAATTGAGTTCATGTATTTTAGATTTGACTTGGAAATAGTATGTTTTTGGAGTGAGGTTCAAATCAAATAATTTTTTTTTGTTAGAATGCATGAACCAATAAGAATTGAATGTGCCACGTATTAGAAAACTCATTTTTCTCAGGTTTTTAAAAATTATATATCTTCAAAACAGTAGGTCGAAAAATCATAAAAGTTGCACCATAAAAATCATCATTTTTTTCCTTTTCGATTAGAGATTTCACAAGATATATGTTTGATGAACTTTTTGTTTCTTCAATTTTTTGGTCAATTTTATAATCGATTATCACATGTGATACCAACGAGTAACAACTGTGATACCAGCGAGTAACACATGTGATACCAGTGAGTAACATGTGATACTAAGGGGTAACACATGTGTGCTAATATTTGTAAAATTTGTAAAACCCATAAAAAAATTATCAGAAGTATACCTTGTGAAATGTCTAATCGAAGAGAAAAAAATGGTGATTTTATGGTACAATTTTTATAATTTTTCAATGAACCATTCTTGAGATTATTTAATTTTTAAAAAATGTGAAGGAAATTGGTTTTTATGACACGTGACACATTATTATTGGTTTCTTTATTCTAACAAAAATCTTCATTCTTGTTTGAACCTTACTCTATGTTCTTGATGATTTGCATTTACAAATGAGATGACAGTGGCGATGATGAACGGAGCATGGTGTATGATGTGGAGATGATTTAGAATTGTTAGGTTATGGTTTGAAATTAAACATGGAAGTTGTTTAGATCATAAATTTAGGCAAACAACATATTCAATATATAAGTTTACTGACCTTTCACTCTAAAATCAATTTGTGATAAATAGAGTAGCACATAAGATCATATGCATACATTCTTTCTTTTAGTTTTCTTTTAGTTTTCGATGTGAGATTGGGTTTGTACCCAATAAAAAAAAGAAGAACATGGATATTTTAGTCATTTTCAAGAAGTTCGTTTCTGTTAAGTTTAAAAAAAATAATTGGGGAAAAATTAACCACCACATGAACGGGTGGTGTGATAGAAAAAGTTTAAAGACGTGAATGAAAATCAAACAAACTAAAGGATGAAAAATGCAATTTACCCAAATGTTTACTTACATTTTCGTCCTTACTCTTTGCCCTCTTTTTATCTTTTGTTCTTATACTTTCTTTTATTAGAGTGCTCATCATCGTGGCTTTTAAGTTGTACTCCATATTACATATTTAGAGGATGTCTTTATAATCATGTTATATATTCACTGATAAATATATGAGCAATGATATCATCAATGATTATTGAATAAAACGAGAAATAGCCACATATTTAACTAGCAAAAACTGATTTGAAGGGAGGTTACCACAAAAAAAAATATAAAGATTGTGAAATGATCTCACCTTGAAGATTTTTTAGTAACGACTTTACAATATTCATGACTTTGATTTGATTTAGCCTGTTAGGTGAGTTAGACTTAACTGAAAGCTTTTGCTAATAAAAAGTTTATGTCAGTTGGAAACTTATGGGTTTTTATTAAATTATATAGCTAATCATGACCTTGATTTGCAAGCTTAAGAAATTTTAGTTTGTGCTCTCAATTAGTGTTATGAATCTGGGTATAAATAAAACTTGAGAAAATTCAAAAGGGAAGAAGATCATGGCATTTTGTGTTGAGTGTGAAGAACGAACGAAGAAACAAAGTGAATCTGAAGAACATACTTCACCATGCGATGAGGGGGTTGTTGCAGCGTGAAGTGTTTGTGGTTCTATTTTCAGATTTGATCTGAACTTCGGTGCTGTGCGGCGGATCGGATGTGTGTCGTTGTAGTTTATCCTCTCTTTGAAAATAATAATAACAACCCAACCCAGCCTATGACCCGTCTAACCAGATACAAATTGATAGACAAAACAAATTACGAAGACAAAAGATAAAATAGGAGTGTCTTACCAAATTTTCATATGATAGCTGAATATCCAATATTTCCTCAAGTTCATTGACAATATTTTTCATATCCTCGCGTTGTACTCGCTCATCTTTTGTGCAAGAATATGCAGCTTTTGAGAATCTGTTCAGTGATTTCGGTGCCATCTGATCCCATAGGTAAGCCTGGATGATACCATTCAGTGTTTCATTTTCATAATGTAATCTGGCCAGTGGTGCTAAAAACCTATCAGATTCATCCGGGATAAACGCTTTCCTTCCATACAACATTTCCCATAAAACAACACCAAATGCGTAGACATCCGACTTGTGGGTCACACCTCCAATCTTTTCAATTGATGGTTCCATATACCCTGTAGTGCCAATAGCTTCCGAAATGAGAACCTGATCCATTCGATGTACTGAATGGTTCATGGAATATTCAAAGCCAGATAACGTGGGCTCGAAATTATCATCCAATAATATCGTGTAGCTGTTGATGTTACGGTGTATGATAGAGTAACCACGTCCATCCCCATTATGGATGTAACTTAATGCACGCGCAACACCAACACTTATTCTCAATCTTTGAATCCATGTGAGGGTTGGTTTACTTAGATATATGGATAGACTTCTCTTGGCTTCATGCTTGTTTATGATGACCTTCTCACCATTTTCGTCACAAAAACCAATAATAGAGACTATATTTTCATGCTTGAGACTAGAAAGTGCAGATATCTCTGTCCAGAACTCGATGCCATGTTTATGCTTGCTGTTTAATCTCCGTGCAGCAATATCCACCCACTTTCCAGACCGCAAGAGCCGTCCTTTATAAACCTTGCCCAATCCACCACGCCCGATGATATTCGTTTTATCAAAGTTGTTGGTGGCTTTTAGTACTTCTTCAAGTGGGGTTCGTAAGTGATTAAACTCTGTTATTTTGGATGCCATATTTCTGTTTTGATGTATATTTCTGTTTAGATGGTACGAAAGCAGTGGATTACAATTTTCTGCTTTTCCAAGGAAAAATTACAGGATTACAAATGAAAATTAAGGTAGGATATACGAGCAACTACCCACATATATATTAATGACCTTGTTACTTGACTTTCTATTATTCTTCTATTTAACTAACCTAACCAAATAATGAATATATTATTAAATTAAGTTGTAATTTCGAGTTTAACAGCTGGGATGTTACAGTAATCACGACACCATATGCATTAAGAGAAATGATATATGAGCCCAAACATTAGCCTAAAAGTGGTCTAATGTCACATGTTAATCATCTAAAATAGTGTTGAAATCGGGTCATTTTCTATAATTTATTAAAATTTGACATGTGATATTAGACAAAATTTTTAGCAGTGCTTATCATTTCTCATGTCTTCATAATCATGGCTAGCTTGTAAATTCCTTTTGGAGTTCATTTGAGTCAGGGTAAATCCCTAAACGGCTGGCTACGACAAAATATCTCTAGCTAATCCAACCACAACCATCTTCCTGTCGTGACCGGTCACCTTCACAACCACCTTCTGGGGGCCTTCATTAAAGTTTTAAATCTCAAACACATGCGTCAGTGAATGCTAATCTTTTTATATTGTGATCATAGAAATTTTGAAAGTGAAGGCATCTTCTTCAAATATGTCACTATCTCCAAGCTCTCCCTTCTCAAAATTCTCGGTCGATCCTCTCATTCATCAGCCACCTTTATTTTCTTTCTAGTGTACTACTTCTCTCTCCAATAATTAAATCGCCTTTTGAGTTTAAAAAAAAAAAGGCATAAAGACTTTTTATCTCACGACCACCCTTCTTATCTCTCTCTCCAATAATCCAAAAAAATAAAAAGTCATTGATGACTTTTGTCTACCATTTACTTTCTGTTGTCAACACAAATATTCCGTCATTTATTTACTTTGTCTGCCACCATGCTTTATCTACAGTGAAGATTTCTTAAGACAGATGAACCAAAGAACGGGCAGTATTTTATTATTTTGAAAAAAAAAAAAATGTTTAGTGATATTTATTTGGCATTTGTATTTCTCTATTATGTTCTATTTTCAACGTTCGTTTCACTCCCGCTTCAACTGGGGGCGAGTATTAGATAATGTATTAGGTTAGTCGGCCCAAGTCCGTTTGTGAGCTTAGAGCCCATTAGGGTTTCCTTATGTATCCTGTAATCTCTATATATTCTCACTCAGTGATACATGGGGAATTCTATATTCTAATAGCTACATGTGGTCTATGAATTATAATATGTTGATTAACGAGCTGGACAGATTAGGATGGTTTAACTACAAGTTAAATATTACGTTTTTTTTAATCAAAGTCTAGTATGAATTATTAAAAAATGACCATATCTATCATATCGAAGAGGACAAGAAACTAAAACGCCAATAATTATTAAGGGTCAGGGGATCCTACGAATCATAATATTTTTATTTTCATCTAATTGCGTATGCAGTGAGCTGGAGAGATTAGGATATGATAATTGATGTTGGGGGTAAATGAGTTTTTTTTACATATGGAGACTTATTTTTGTACACATGGCATAATATCATTCCCATTCTTTCTTAAATTATTGTATTCTAATGATTTCTTTTTTATTTTCATTACTTTTGCCAATTGATAATGTTAATAACAATAATATTTCACAAAGTAACAACATGATGTCCACCTAACATTCTTTTATTTTAACAACTTAAATATAGAATTCTACAAGAGATTCAAATACACGTGGGTTAATTGGGACTAGCGGGTGCCTATTAAAAAAGGGGTGATCCTTACACCGCCTATTTTTATCCATACACCATTTTTATACTTTACAGTGTTGTACAGTACAAGGTTACAAAGCATATTTAGTGGTAGATGAATAAAAATAGGTGGTGTAGGGATCAATTCCCATTAAAATAATTTACTTTTTACAACTGACCCGTAAGATCCGGAGGTCTCCACCTGCATCCGTCTGTCCATGCTCACGCACACCTATAATGTAACTCTATAAGATAATCAAAGTTCTAACCCCACGTCATTTTGTATATTAATATTCATTGTATCACTATTATACATTTATAGGGGTCACATTTTTAGAATCATACAATTACAAAAAAAACATATACCTCAAATATGCCAAAAGAAAACGAGGAAAAGTAACTCATAACGTGCATTGAAATATGACAATAACAATTATAACAACAACAACTATGCGTTATTATCATTAGAGTTAAATCAGTTAATTGCATAGTTTATCCTGTGGTTTGCATAAAATTGCACCGGGAGTTTCTATACTTTACTTTTTGCAACATCAGTTCAAAAGCCTGAAAGTTGTTGCGCAATATAACACACTCCAAAATCACCAAGGCTATTTTTTTTTAAACATATCGGAAGCGATAATTAACATTCACAACTTAGATTGCATATATTAAAACCAAAAGTGCAATCCACACAATTCATCCAAGTACTTAGTGTATTACAAGCTTTTAAACATTACGCCTTAGTGTGATTAAATTCAAACATGATAACAAACAGTTAAACATGAATATCCAAAACAGAGTATGCGTCCTCAAACATTCCATTCCCATCATCTTGCTAACCCACATACAAAAGACAACCTGCAAGAAGTAATGAGGGGGATTAGCACAAAGCTAAGTGAATAGATCAATAAATATCAACCTAACTCAGATTCACAATTGTTTACAGCTAAGCATCATAAACAACTAACTTCGAAGAGGATCGGTGGTCCATGAGGCACCCTACTGCCGCGGTGACCCCCAAGCAACACTTACAACCACCGAAGGCCAATTAAGTGATCTAATCGATAGTTTGGTACTAGTACTACTTCCAACATCATTTCAATGAACAACTCATGTATATGGCACTGATGTTATCCAAGTAATAGTACCCAAACCCAATCGCAATTGACCTCTGAAAGATTCACATAATTCATAATCATCATGACACTATGCAAATATAAACGGTACAACCACATTTACCTGTTGTAACAAGATCGTTACAACTAACTTAGATTGTAAGTCATTGATCCACTCACCCTTGATGATCACCGTCTCCACTCAAAAGTCTTATTTTATTGAGTCTTCGGTTTATCTGAGAGCATAATCAAAACACGAATTAGATTCTCATATCAAGTTTATTACAATCTAATCATGTACATAATGTCAAATAATTGCTTATACTATACTTTCGTTACCAGATAAATAACATAAGCACACAAGTCACAAGTTATCAAATTCGTCAATTTATAACTAACAAACGCGATCCTGGAAGGAGTGAGCTGGATCGCGTTCCACGGTACAAAACATTCTGTTAACAATTTGCAAACGCGATCCGGACAAGTTGTTGGGATCGCTCCCAAGAACAAAACGTGTCCGACCCAAAATAACACTAGCTAACGTGATCCGGGCAAGGTGTTTCAGGATCGCGTTTAAAAGAACAAATCATGCTGTAACGAAATAACACATAGCAACGCGATCCGGGTGATCTAGCTGGATTGCGTTCCCACGCTTTGAAACAGAGCATCAGACCTGCAACACATTTCAGCTCGAACCAAAACCCAATTTTCACAAAATTCAGATTCAATACACGATTTTTACCAGCAAATGACCTCGCATATCATTTATTAACATGTATTAACAACAAACAACATCATCTAACTTCTAAATTATCACATGCATTTCACCATTCAACCTAATTCCAACCTAAACCCAAAAATTCAATTTATAACTTGAAAACACACTTGATTCATCCTAGATAAGCATGAAATCAGTTTAACAACTATCATATAACCACATTCAAGCATCAATTTCACCACATTCATCATTTTTCTCAATTAGTCAAATAGTTTCATGAAGAACTTATGAAATCACTTACAATTTGATGGACACTAGTAGGATGATGATGGATATCAAATTGTTCCACAAATCACAGCTTCAATTGAGAGTTAAATTCTGATCTTTATGAGTTCCTTTGGAGAGCATAAGTGTGTTAAAGAGTTTGAGTTCAAGAACAAAATGAGGGAGTGTGAAGTTAGGTCGATTAAACATCCAACTCCTATATTTTGCAGTGTAAAATTATACCCGTGCTAAACCTATTGTCTGGAACCTAAAAGCCATTTGCGAGAAATAAGTTTTATTATACCGTCAACTAAATTAATTTAAAACAATTAATAATTTATTTATCACAATAAGTCTTTTGACCATTTAACTTATAAATTTCAATTTCTCAATAAGCCAAACTATTTCTAAATACAATTTAAATACGAATAAAGTAAGGAAAATACCGTATTTCTACTAGGCCCAAATCGAGGATGTTACAAATCTTCCCTCATTAAGAAGATTTCATCCCCGAAATCTCGCCATGCCCAAAGAGACTAGGATATCGCGTCCTCATGCTAGACTCGGTCTCCCACGTAAGGGACCCAAACTATGATTCCACTTAACCAACACCATGGGTATGTCTTTCGAAGTTTAGTCACCTTACGGTCTAAAAGTTCTACGGGCTCTTCTATAAGTCTTTGGCTTTGGTCAACATGCAAGTCTTGCAATGGAAGAACTTGGGATTGGTCCTCCACATTGCATTTCCTTAAATAACGCACATTGAAGGTATCGTGAATACCCGACAATTCAGAAGGAAGATCTAACGACAAAGTTTGATTATTAACCACTTGTCGAATTCTAAATGGGCCAATGTATCTAGGGGCAAGTTTACCACGTTTACCAAACCGAATAACACCCTTCCAAGGTGAAACCTTCAAGTAAACCAATTCACCTACTACAAACGAAACGGGTCGACGACGAGGATTGGCATATTGTTTTTGTCTATCTCGGGCAACTCTTAACCTATCACGGGCTATAGCTACCTTATCGGCTGTAATCTGTACTATGTCAGGACCAGTAAATTGTTTCTCATCCGCCTCTAACCAACAAGTGGGTGTTCTACACCTACGGCCATACAACATTTCATAGGGTGGCATGCCTATACTAGAATGAAAAGAATTGTTATAAGCGAATTCAACCAAAGGTAAGTGAGAATCCCACGATCCACCAAAATCCAAAACACACGCCCGTAACATATCCTCTAAGGTCTGAATAGTCCGCTCAGACTGACCATCAGTCTGAGGATGATAAGCCGTACTCAAGTTAACTCTAGTACCCAGTTCTCTCTGCAAACTCTGCCAAAAACCCGATACAAACCGAGAATCCCTGTCGGAGACAATGGACAATGGAATTCCATGTCTAGACACCACCTCATTAATATACAACTGTGCCAACTTGCTCAAAGATGTCGTCTCACAAGTAGCAAGAAAGTGAGCACTCTTGGTTAATCTGTCCACAATTACCCAAATCATATTGTTACCCTTAACTGTTCGAGGTTGTAACAACCGCCAAATTAAGGCTAGTAATTAGCGCCTAATTCTCTGTAAATACATGTAATTAGTTCTGTGTTAGGTTAATTAATGTATCAAAATATATATTGGCGAATATATACGAATACGCGATTGGATTTAATCGTACACAGTTTTAAATCGAATGTAATTCGATTCGGTAAATACGGACGTTGGTGAAACATTTTAATTCAAGCATAAAACATTATTTAAAAACATCATAACATTCGGAATAGCATTTTAATAATACTATCAAATTGTCCCATTTCGTACAATTAAAACTACGCGATCTAAAAACAAAATACGTAAATTTAATTAAAGATTTGACGAAATAATACAAATAAAGTATTTAACAAAGATTCGTATTTTTAAATGAATAATTACGCGAAAAATAAATATTTAACGCTTAAACAACGGAGAAAACGAACACCACACGGAGCACGAATACAGGAAACGAAATTTGGTGAAGTCCACATCCGTGGACCCCACGAGAATTCAGCCAAAATGGGGGGGAACCCCACTTCAACCTCATTCTTATCATCATCATCATCATCATCTAACTCTTCTCTCTCTCTTTCTTTCTCTTTCAAAATACATCACCACCACCATCACCATAATTCACAAAAATTACACCACCAAACGCACACGAAACATACCACTCGTTTGGAGCCAAAGAACCACCGCGCAACGATCTACCTTCCTATCTTTTCGGATTTCTCATCCGACACTTTGTAAGTTCCGAAAAATTCTCGAAACCTCTCGGTTTTACTTATTTTCGACTCATAGTTGTTTATTTATACTTGTAATGTCCATTGGAGGGTTGGGTAAAAGAATCGGACCAAACGGAAACCCGAAAACATGTTTTTGGCTCGAATTTCGTCGATCAGACCGTTCTGCGAGCTGAGGTATGTTCTTCCTGCGAACCGAGCCGAGCCGAGCAGCGAACCGAGCCGAGCAGCTAATCGAACCGAGCCGAGCTGCGAATCTAACCGAGCTGCGAACCGAGCCGAGCTGCGAACCGAGCCGAGCTGCGGACCGAACTGAGATGCGAACCGAACTTGCGAGCCAAACCGAGCGGCGAGCAGAGCCGAACGAGCCGAACTGACCTGGTCTGCGAACTGAGGTTCTGCCCTGCGAACTGAGTTTCTGCTCAACGATTCGACATTCGCGTAACGACAACTACACTTTTTTTTACAACGATGATTAACTTACAAAAATACATACTTTTACTAAACGTAAAACGAAACGAAACGAATAATAATAACACTTATGAATTATTATTACAAACCGTCACCAACGGGCCGTACACTTTTATACAAACTACAACTACAAACGCACCGATAAACAACGAACGATGGACATAACAGGTTATGTAGACAACTAAACTAAACGGTCTTGCGAGACATATACTTACATAACCTTACGTGTTTAGGCACTAGGAGGTTACGGGTTTGGTGAACCTACGTACTACTTACGATTTACCGTTGATTACTACTCGACTCAGGTGAGTCTTACGGCCCCACTTTTACTGTTTTTCTTATTGGGGGAGATACATGCTACTGATTTTCCTTGAACACAAGTACTAAAACTGCTTACTATACCAAACGGAATTGCATGAGTTATTTACTATTTACAGAAGTCTCTCCATCATATATCGTTAGTTATGGACTTAAGCGCGAACACTAGTTAATGGATCCATTAGGGAAATGACCCTCCCTGCCCGGGGTAATAGCGTTACCATGAACCGTTCTGTATAAACGGGCGACTATTTTTCGTTACTTATGCTTGCTCAGTTACAAGCATGTCACGGGAGCAACTTATTACTTACGGGTTAAGCTTCGATTATGAGCCTCATGGCAACGGTATAACTTATTTACTTTACGTTTGCTGGATTTGCAAATACTTGATTTACGCCTGCGGGCACTACTGATGAAATCTTGTGTTCAAAACTGATATTATTTACAAACCTGTGAGATTCACCAACATTCGTGTTGACCCGTTTAGCATGTATTCTCAGGTACCCAGACGGAGTAGGATTTCTCCAGGCATAGCTAGAGTCGCATGATTTCACTAAACTGCATTAACAGAGATTCTCAGCATTATCTTTTGTACATGTTGATTATGTAATAGAATCTCCCGCTATACGCGCGGACTCTAGGGGACTACATTTTGTATACGAAAACTTTAAGTTTTCAAACTCCTACTTTATATGAAATCGTTTTACAACGTCTCATTTAGAGGTCGTTTACTGTATATCTTGTGCTTTGTATATTGATTAGTAACACCTAAGTATGCTTCCGCAAATCATTAAATTTAGGGGTGTTACAGATTGGTATCAGAGCCTAAGGTTATAGTGAACTAGGTTGCATTTAGTGGGCCTAGACTATGACCATTAGGCAGTATTCCCTGTTAGGTATGACTGGTTCAGTGATTACGTCATACGAGTTTAATTTAACATAGCCTGATCAACTATGTACAATTAAGCAAAGATGACGTGAGATCTGAAAGTAGTTATGGCTGAACAGGATACACTAGTTGACTCTGACCACGAGAGAGACCGAACTTGAACGTGTCTGTGTTAGACACCCTAGGCTATATGTTATATGTATTATGAATATAGGCCTCATTTTCTTAACGCCTTGTCTCAGAATGGCAAACACACCACCGAGTTCGTCACGCTCTCATCCGTATGGATCACGAAACCCGAGGGTGACCAGGAGAGACAGCAGGTCGCCTCGAGCCAACCCGTACCCCACTCACCTCACTCTACCGGAGTTAACCGTGAGGGTACATCAACACGATCAGCGACTCCACGAGATGGACATTGAAATGCAGGAAACACGCGAAAACTGGAGACTCACAGCAATGGAGAGAATCCATCAAGTCTCTGAGGATCACGAGAACACCGTCACCGACATGGAAACCCTTCAAGATCGGGTAGGAGAAACAGTCGGAACCATGGAGGTTGTCCACAATCAGGTGATCGTCAACCGAAATGAGATCACTATGCTACAATCAAGACTGCGCGAATGCGAGACATGTCTAAGGGAAACCGAAGATGCCCTCCGAACGGCCAACGGACTTGCTGAATCTGTGGACCGCCTCAACGCACTGCTGCCACAACTCAACTTACGCCAGAATTAGCTTAGGCTGAATCTGTATTCTCTTATGCTTCCGTAGTAATCTATGTAACTCGACCGGATGTAATAATTCCCGGCACTTTTGTACTACTATTACTCTGTAATATTTTAGGAAAAACTCGTACATTGTATCCAACTGGTTAATTAAATGGAACGTGATTATCACTTCGTACTGTTATCGTGTATCTCCTTATATACACTTGTGATATATCATAATTTCGTGCAATTATCTTATTCTTCTTTCCTTGTTCTCTTTGTTCAGTATCATGCCTCCTCGCCGACAAATTACGCTCAGCGAGAACGAAATTGCGGGTCTAATTGCCCGCAGTGTAGCTCAAGCCTTGGCTACCCGAACACCGACTACTGGTAGTGAAGATTCAGCTACTAACGGGCCACAACCCCGACACTGCTCTTACAAGGACTTCCACAACTGAAAACCTCTGAGCTTTGCAGGTACTGAAGGAGCTATCGGTCTAATCCGCTGGACCGAGAAAGCCGAATCTGTATTTCTTACTTGCAACTGCGCATAGGGAGATAAAGTCAAATTCTCTGTCAGTACTTTTTCTGACACCGCTCTTACATGGTGGAACACCGATGCCCAGACTGTGGCTGTTGCTAATGCTTACAAACTTCCGTGGGAGGAGTTGAAGAAAATGTTAAGGGACGAGTATTGTCCCAGGGTTGAATTGAAACAGCTGGAGATAGAGTTCTGGAATCACAAGATACAGGGTGATGACATCATGGGATACACCAACCGTTTCAACCAACTGGCACTTCTGTGCCCAACCATGGTCGATCGTGAGTACAAAAGGGTCGAGAAATATATCGATGGACTTTCCGACAGACTCCAAGACCTGGTAGTTTCATCAAAACCGGGTACCATTCAGGGCGCCATCCGTATGGCCCATGAACTCACGGCATACACTGTCCGCCGTGGCACTACATCAACCCCATCAACAAACAACAAATGAAAGTGGGAAGGAAACCCCAACTCATCCAACCAGATAACCAACAAAAGCCTGAGTCTGTTAAGGCTTATTCATCGGGGACTTCAGAGAATAAAGGGTATATCGGGAACAAGCCCTACTGTTCCAAATGCAACCGCCATCACGACGGTTCCTGCCCTTGCACAAACTGCAAACATTTCGGGCATCTAGCCAAGGATTGTCGAAACCCCAATGCCCCAAAGACTTGTTATGGGTGCGGAAGTCCTGGGCACTTTCAGAATAGTTGCCCTAAACAGAACAACAACAACAACAACAACAACAACAACAACAACAACAACAACAACAACAACAACAACAACAACAACAACAACAACAACAACAACAACAACAACAACAACAACAACAACAACAACAACCCTGCTCGCAGCAGAGCATTTGTCATCAAAGTTGGGGAAGCCAGGCAAGACCCGAATGTTGTAACGGGTACGTTCTTTCTCAACGATCTTACTGCTTCAATTTTATTTGATACTGGTGCTGATAGGAGCTATATTTCTGATGAGTTTTGCCCCCTACTTGACATCACCCCCTCAGCCTTAGATGTTAAGTACACAGTAGAACTTGCAAATGTTAAACTCATAGAAACCGATAGTGTGATACCTAATTGCACTTTAAACCTCGCCGACGAAATCTTCTCAATCGATCTTATGCCTGTTGAACTCGGAAGTTTCGACGTCATCGTGGGTATGGACTGTTGTCCAAGCATCGGGCCGAAATAGTTTGTTATGATAAAATCGTTCGCATTCCTCTCGCCGTCGGTAGAACCTTGATCATACAGGGGGAGACCGGTGGGTCGAGACTAAGCATAATCTCCTGTTTAAAAACCCAAAAATTTCTGCGAAAGGGTTACCCAGCAATTCTCGTGCACATCATGGAGAAAAAGTCAGAGGAGAAGCGACTTGAAGATGTGCCAATCGTTAGAGACTTTCCCGAAGTCTTTCCAGAAGAACTACCTGGTCTACCTCCGCCTAGACAGGTTGAGTTCTCGATTGATCTCGTGCCGGGTGCCACACTGGTGGCCCGAGCACCGTACCGCCTTGCTCCATCTGAACTTCAGGAGTTGTCCGCTTAGTTACAGGAACTCCTGGATAGAGGATTCATCAGACCTAGTTCTTCACCTTGGGGAGCTCCGGTCTTGTTTGTCAAAAAGAAAGATGGTTCATTCAGGATGTGTATCGACTACCGAGAGTTGAACAAGCTAACAGTCAAGAATCGATACCCACTTCCTCGAATCGATGACTTATTCGACCAACTTCAAGGGTCAAGCTATTATTCAAAGATTGATCTTCGATCCGGTTACCATCAATTGCGTGTTCGCGATGCCGATATCCCAAAAACCGCATACGGGCACTACGAATTCCAAGTGATGCCCTTCGGTCTAACTAACGCATCGGCAGTATTCATGGACCTTATGAATCGGGTGTGCAAACCTTATCTCGAAAAGTTTGTCATTGTCTTCATCGATGATATCCTTATATACTCCCGCAACGAACAAGAACACGCACAACACCTAAGAACCATCCTAGAACTACTTAGACACGAGGAGCTTTACGCCAAATTCTCTAAGTGTGAGTTCTGGATAAATACCGTTCAATTCCTTGGACACGTTATCGACAGTCAGGGAATTCACGTAGACCCATCAAAAATCGAGGCCATCAAGAACTCGCAAGCGCCAACCTCTCCAACCGAGGTACGCCAATTCTTGGGATTGGCTGGTTATTACCTCCGGTTCATTGAAAACTTCTCAAAAATAGCTCAACCACTCACGACACTGACTCAGAAGGAAAAGAAGTTCGATTGGACTGATAAACAGGAGTCAGCATTTCAGCTGTTGAAACTCAAGCTCTGCAGTGCACCCATTCTGTCCTTACCCGAAGGCACCGATGACTTCATGGTATACTGCGATGCTTCTCACCAGGGTCTCGGTTGCGTGCTGATGCAACGAGACAAGGTCATTGCTTACGCCTCTCGATAACTTAAAGTTCACGAGAAGAACTACACAACTCACGACCTCGAGTTAGGGGCCGTGGTATTCGCTCTCAAAATCTGGAGACATTACCTTTATGGTACCCGAAGTACCGTATTCACCGACCACAAAAGTCTCCAACATATCTTTGACCAGAAAGATCTTAACATGAGGCAACGTAGATGGGTTGAATTACTCACCGATTACGACTGTGAGATCAAATATCATCCGGGCAAGGCAAACGTAGTTGCCGATGCTCTCAGACGTAAGGAACGGACAAAAGCACTTCGAGTCCGAGCACTCAGTATTACCCTTCATAACGATCTCACCACTCAAATTCATGTTGCTCAACTCGAAGCCTTGAAACCGGATAACCTCAAGAGCGAAGCCCTGCGAGGCATGGATAAACAATTCGAAACCAAACATAACGGAGTTAGGTATTTCTCAAACCGAATCTGGTTGCCTAATTTCGGAAATCTGCAGGACTTGGTGATGGATGAAGCTCACAAGTCCAAATATTCTATCCACCCGGGATCCGACAAAATGTATCACGGTATCAAAGGGTTTTACTGGTGGCCGAACATGAAAGTTGACATCGCCTAATACGTCAGTAAATGCTTAACCTGTTCCAAAGTCAAGGCTGAACACCAAAGACCCTCGGGATTGCTCCAACAACCTGAAATTCCTCAATGGAAATGGGAGCAAATTACCATGGATTTCATAAACAAGCTACCTAAGTCGTCGAACGGTTGCGATACCATTTGGGTGATCGTCGATCGTCTCACCAAATCGGCTCATTTCTTAGCAATCACAGAAACCGATAAAATGGAACGCCTCACACATACCTACATCAAAGAAATCGTTTGTCAACACGGTGTTCCTACCTCGATCATCTCTGACAGGGATGCCCATTTCACCTCTCACTTCTGGCAATCACTTCATAAATCACTGGGCACTCGTCTTGATATGAGTACCGCATACCACCCTCAAACCGATGGCCAAAGTGAACGAACTATTCAGACACTGGAAGATATGCTACGAGCCTGCGTAGTTGATTCCGGTACAAATTGGGAAAGACATCTACCGTTGTGCGAATTTTCGTACAATAACAGCTATCACGCCAGCATCAAAGCTGCACCTTTTGAGGCACTGTACGGTCGTAAGTGCCGATCACCAATTTGTTGGACTGAAGTGGGAGATAGTCAACTCACTGGTCCTGAACTCATACACGAAACCACCGAGAAAATTGTTGAAATCCAGAACCGACTCAAAGCCGCACGTGACCGTCAGAAAAGTTACGCTGACGTTAGACGTAAACCACTCGAGTTCCAAGTTGGGGATCGAGTACTCTTGAAAGTATCGCCTTGGAAATGCGTAATTCGTTTTGGCAAATGCGGGAAATTGAATCCCAGGTACATTGGGCCTTTGAGATCCTCGAACGGATTGGCCCCGTGGCATATCGATTGCAGCTGCCTTCCGAACTCAGCAGCGTGCACCCTACCTGTTGAGACCTGAGCCACTGTCAGATTAGCTCAGAATACAAGTATGATCCGCTGTTAGAGTTTTATACTTGTAATGTGTATTTTGTATCAAGTACTCAACCACTGTTGGTGATATACGAGTACTACCCCTGTTAGTGTAAATCTCAACCACTGTTAGTAGTCGGTTAGAGTTATATTAGGAATAGATAAGGATTCCTAATATGTTTGATTCTGTAAAGGACTCTATGCATTATAAATAGAGATCCTGTGAAAACCTAGATAGATATACGATTCTAGTAATTAGCTTCAAGGTTGTAAACCCTAACACAAATTGTGTGTTCGTATTATCAATAATAATATTGAAGCTTTTGGCTAAATATTCTGTTTTACATAAAGTTTGTTCTTCAAGTTATTAATAAACTATTCCGCAAGCTTATTAATAATTATTCAAAGTAATACATACTAAGATCTCTAGCTGGGATCATCAAGTGGTATCAGAGCTTGATATTGCTTTGATCTTGAAGAAGGTAATTAAAGTTTGCAGCTTTTTCAACAAACAACAAGATGTCTACTGATACAATGGAAGGTATACAAGCTACAAAGATACCCATGCTCAAACCTGATGAGTTTGAGCTATGGCAGACTAGGATTAGACAATATATGTTGCTCACGGATTACATGATGTGGGATGTGGTTATTAATGGACCAAACTATCCTAAAGATGCAGATGGTAAGAAGGAGGAAAGACCACCACCAAAGACTGATGCAGAAAGAAAAGAAAGAGCAACAGAGTGGAAGGCATTAAGTACTCTACTTTTGTCTATTCCTAATGAGTATCAAAGGAAGTTTGAAAACTGTGAAGATGCTAGGGTTCTCATGGAAGCAATTGTTAAGAGATTTGGTGGTAATGACAACACCAAGAAGAACAAGAGATCTCTTCTCAAACAACAGTTTGAAAACTTTGCAGGTGTAAAGTCTGAAACTTTGACTCAGACTTTTGACAGGTTTCAAAAACTTGTGGGTGATCTTGAAAATCACAGTGTCAAGATTGATAAGGATGATTTGAATAGGAAGTTTCTAAGATCACTAGGTACAGATTGGAATATGTACACTGTGGGACTAAGACAAAGTCCAGATCTTGAAGAGAAAGAGATTGAAGATCTATACAATGATCTGAGGAATTTTGAGCCTGAAGTTTTGGCACTAAAACAGTCCAATGGTAGCTCTAACAATGCTGCTTTTGTGTCTGTTGGTGAATCTGGAAGTAGTAGCACATCTGGTGCTAATGATAATGTGTTGGAAGCTTTCTTTGCAAGTCATGTTAATTCATCCTTGACCACAGAGGATTTGGAACAGGTTAGTGAAGAGGATCTTGAAGAGATGGATTTAAGATGGCAGATGGCTATGATTACTATAAGGGCAAAGAGGTTCATGCAGAGGTCAGGGAACAGAAATTTTACTTACAAGAGAGATGGTGTAGCTGGTTTTGACAAGAGCAAGGTGGAGTGTTTCAACTGTCACAAGATGGGACACTTTGCTAGAGAGTGCAAGAGCACACAGGCTGGAGGATCTCAGAATACTTCTAATGGTATTGTAAGAAATAATTCTGGTCCTCAAAGAAGATTGGTACCTGTTCAGAACACCACTTCAGATTCATTGGTTGCACAAGATGGAATGGGAGGATTTGACTGGAGTGACCAATAAGAGCTTGTAGTCACAAATCAAGCTTTGATGGCTGTCACAGAAGAACCAGAGCCTTCAGACATTCCATATGAGGTACAATCTAAATTATGTTCTCCTACATGCAAGAAAATGGTTAAATTTTATAGGGATGATAATATGGTTGTGTGTAATGAATTGAAAGCTTGTGAAGAAAAGAGTCAACATGCAACTTTAGCTATTGAAAACTTAGAAAGACAGATAAAAGCTTTTGAAAAGAATGAATCACAATTTCACTTAGATATTAAATATCTGAATTGGGAAAAGAAAGCTTTACAAACAAAAGTTGATATGCTAAGTGCAAAGTTGGCTGAGGCAATGTCTGATAAGGAGTCAATAAAGTTGAAAGTTGATGAATTGGAAAATGCTTCAAAAAGTGTACAAAACTTAATCAAGTCACAAATTCATGATAAATTAAAAACTGGATTTGGTTACAACCTTAATGCTGTTCCCCCACCTTATAATCATACTTACTTTCCACCTAAAAGTGATTTCGACTTAGAAAAACTTAAAGTAGGTGTGCCTGAGGAGGTTAAAAAGGTAGATCCAGTAGTTAATTGTGATGATAATGTGAATTTTGATAAAGTGGAAATATCTGATTGGACTGAGGAAGATGAGAGTGATAGTGATAGCTCATCTAGTGGTAATTCTGTGGGTGATTGTGTTAAGCCTATTACTGGTCTAGTTTCTGAACTAAATAGTACTAAACTAGAAGAGGGTAAAAAGATGTTTGTTGAGAAAGCAAAGGCTCAGATAGATCAAGTTAGAAAATCTAATAAATTTAGATCTGGTCTAGGTTATGTGCACAAAAGAGTCAATTCTGAATCAAAAGGTAAGTCAAAAGATAAATCTGAGTGTGATAAATGTACATGTAAATCAAACAGGTCTGAATTAAATACTGCAAATAATGTGAGTAAATTCATTCCCAGGGGTAATCAGAGAAATTGGAACCAATTGGTTTCACAAAGGCGGGGTAATGGGTTTGAATGTGTGAAAAGAAAATCATGTTTTATTTGTGGTAGGTATAATCATCTTCAACGGGACTGTTACTACAATCCTAAAAATAATAGGAACAATGGTACAGGACAAGTGTTGAGAAATAAGCCTAATAGAGGCAAGGCTGCAGCCCCTGTTAATGCTGCAGCAGTGCCACTGTCAGAGGCTAACAGAAGCAAGAGCAAGAGGAGGTAGAAGCCAAAGAAAGAGAATTAAAAAGGCTTTCTGATCAGAATATGAAGATTAGATGGAATGGAGTTCTTGCTTCTGATAATGTAGTCTCAGATTTGGAGAAAGATACAGATGAGATGAGAAAATATATCAAGGAGATGCAGGATAGCAAAGAAAATATTCACATGAATCATGATAGATCCTCAAGAATAATTGAATGGGAAGGACAAAGCTCAAAGGTTGCTAATATTGTCAAAGAACAGATCAAGATTGTAAGAGATGATGGAAGTAAACAATTTTTAGCATCTGTTGTTGATGTTCTGAGGAATGTGAATAGGTTGGACATTCTAGATTTGTATGAACTAAACAGGCAAAGAAACAGGCAGACTTCCATGGTGATAATGGAAAGAAATTTGGGAAGTTGTTTGGATATGATGTTTGAGCCTGTGCCATTCATCAATTTGTTCTTAAATTGTATAGAGCATGTGAATACGTGGAGACATTTTGTCAGAGCTGGAGTTCATATGATTTTATTTAGAGGTGGAATGATAATATATATGCTTGATGAAAGAAGATATGCTCTGGGAACTCATATTTTAAGAAATTTGCTTGCAATTCAACTGAGAACTACAGTGATTACTGAAGGAGCATTCAATGCTTTATATATGGTGCTCAATCAGTTTCATAAAAGAATGGAATTGGAAAGATTAAGGGAGGAGGAGAAGAAGAGAAAACAGAATCAAGCATCTAAAGATGAGAAGGAAGATGAAGAAACTTGATACATTGCTGAGAATGATCAAGTTTAGGGGGAGATTGTTGAGACCTGAGCCACTGTCAGATTAGCTCAGAATACAAGTATGAACCGCTGTTAGAAGAAGTGAACCGCTGTTAGAGTTTTATACTTGTAATGTGTATTTTGTATCAAGTACTCAACCACTGTTGGTAATATACGAGTACTACCCCTGTTAGTGTAAATCTCAACCACTGTTAGTAGTCGGTTAGAGTTATATTAGGAATAGATAAGGATTCCTAATATGTTTGATTCTGTAAAGGACTCTATGCATTATAAATAGAGATCCTGTGAAAACCTAGATAGATATACGATTCTAGTAATTAGCTTCAAGGTTGTAAACCCTAACACAAATTGTGTGTTCGTATTATCAATAATAATATTGAAGCTTTTGGCTAAATATTCTGTTTTACATAAAGTTTGTTCTTCAAGTTATTAATAAACTATTCCGCAAGCTTATTAATAATTATTCAAAGTAATACATACTAAGATCTCTAGCTGGGATCATCACTACCTTTCACATTTCTAACTTGAAGAAATGTCTGTCCGACGAGACACTTGTTATACCACTCGACGAGATTCGTATCGATAACAAACTTCACTTCGTGGAGGAACCCGCTGAAATTATGGACCTTGAGGTCAAACAACTGAAACAAAGTCGTATTCCCATCGTCAAAATCAGGTGGAATTCGCGGCGTGGTCCGGAATTCACTTGGGAACGGGAAGACCAAATGCGACTCAAGTATCCTCACTTATTCACCGATTCTACCCAGAACACGACTTCGACTTAAATTTCGGGACGAAATTCTTTTAACAGGGGGAGAATGTAACAACCGCCAAATTAAGGCTAGTAATTAGCGCCTAATTCTCTGTAAATACATGTAATTAGTTCTGTGTTAGGCTAATTAATGTATCAAAATATATATTGGCGAATATATACGAATACGCGATTGGATTTAATCGTACACAGTTTTAAATCGAATGTAATTCGATTCGGTAAATGCGGACGTTGGTGAAACATTTTAATTTAAGCATAAAACATTATTTAAAAACATCACAACATTCGGAATAACATTTTAATAATACTCTCAAATTGTCCCATTTCGTACAATTAAAACTACGCGATCTAAAAACAAAATACGTAAATTTAATTAAAGATTTGACGAAATAATACAAATAAAGTATTTAACAAAGATTCGTATTTTTAAATGAATAATTACGCGAAAAATAAATATTTAACGCTTAAACAACGGAGAAAACGAACACCACACGGAGCGCGAATACAGGAAACGAAATTTGGTGAAGTCCACATCCGTGGACCCCACGAGAATTCAGCTAAAATGGGGGGGGGGGAACCCCACTTCAACCTCATTCTTATCATCATTATCATCTAACTCTTCTCTCTCTCTCTCTCTCTCTTTCTTTCTCTTTCAAAATACCTCACCACCACCATCACCATAATTCACAAAAATTACACCACCAAACGCACACGAAACATACCACTCCTTTGGAGCAAAAGAACCACCGCGCAACGATCTACCTTCCTATCTTTTCGGATTTCTCATCCGACACTTTGTAAGTTCCGACAAATTCTCGAAACCTCTCGGTTTTACTTATTTTCGACTCATAGTTGTTTATTTATACTTGTAATGTCCATTGGAGGGTTGGGTAAAAGAATCGGACCAAACGGAAACCCGAAAACATGTTTTTGCCTCGAAATTCGTCGATTAGACCGTTCTGCGAGCTGAGGTATGTTCTTCCTGCGAACCGAGCCGAGCAGCGAATCGAACCGAGCTGCGAACCGAGTTGAGCTGCGAACCGAGCCGAGCAGCGAACCGAACTGAGATGCGAACCGAACCTTGTGAATTGAACCTTTGCGAACCGAACTTGCGAGCCGAACCGAGCGGCGAGCCGAGCTGAACGAGCCGAAATGACCTGGTCTGCGAACTGAGGTTCTGCCTTGCGAACTGAGTTTCTGCTCAACGATTCGACATTCGCGTAACGACAACTACACTTTTTTTTACAACGATGATTAACATACAAAAATACATACTTTTACTAAACGTAAAACGAAACGAAACGAATAATAATAACACTTATGAATTATTATTACAAACCGTCACCAACGGGCCGTACACTTTTATACAAACTACAACTACAAACGCACCGATAAACAACGAACGATGGACATAACAGGTTGTGTAGACAACTAAACTAAACGGTCTTGTGAGACATATACTTACATAACCTTACGTGTTTAGGCACTAGGAGGTTACGGGTTCGGTGAACCTACGTACTACTTACGATTTACCGTTGATTACTACTCGACTCAGGTGAGTCTTACGGCCCCACTTTTACTGTTTTTCTTATTGGGGGAGATACATGCTACTGATTTTCCTTGAACACAAGTACTAAAACTGCTTACTATACCAAACGGAATTGCATGAGTTATTTACTATTTACAGAAGTCTCTCCATCATATATCGTTAGTTATGGACTTAAGCGCGAACACTAGTTAATGGATCCATTAGGGAAATGACCCTCCCCGCCCGGGGTAGTAGCGCTACCATGAACCGTTCTGTATAAACGGGCGACTATTATTCGTTACTTATGCTTGCTCGGTTACGAGCATGTCACGGGAGCAACTTATTACTTACGGGTTAAGCTTCGATTATGAGCCTTATGGTAACGGTATAACTTATTTACTTTACGTTTGCTGGATTTGCAAATACTTGATTTACGCCTGCGGGCACTACTGATGAAATCTTATGTTCAAAACTGATATTATTTACAAACCTGTGAGATTCACCAACATTCGTGTTGACCCTTTTAGCATGTATTCTCAGGTACCCAGACGGAGTAAGATTTCTCCAGGCATAGCTAGAGTCGCATGATTTCACTAAACTGCATTAACGGAGATTCTCAGCATTATCTTTTGTACATGTTGATTATGTAATAGAATCTCCCGCTACACGCGCGGATTCTAGGGGACTACATTTTGTATACGAAAACTTTAAGTTTTCAAACACTTACTTTATATGAAATCGTTTTACAACGTCTCATTTAGAGGTCGTTTACTGTATATCTTGTGCTTTGTATATTGATTAGTAACACCCAAGTATGCTTCTGCAAATCATTAAATTTGGGGGTGTTACAGAGGTAACTTAGTTACAAAATCCATGGTTATATGTTCCCATTTCCACTCGGGAATCTCAAGTTGTTTCAAAGCTCCATATGGTTTCTGATGTTCGGCTTTAACCTGCGAGCTAATATGACAAGATTCCACAAACCGAGCTACATCCAATTTCAAGGTAGGCCACCAATATAACAGTTTCAAATCATGGTACATCTTAGTACTCCCTGGATGAACTAACAATCTAGATTTGTGAGCCTCCAACAAGATCACATCTCGAAGACCACCAAACAAAGGAACCCAAACTAGGGATTGAAAGGTTTTTAAACCCCGAGAATCATCACTCAACAAATCCTTCCTTTTTAACATAACCTCGGATTTCAAGTTATCATCCATCAATGCCTCCATTTGAGCCGCTTTCAATTGATTAATCAAGTCTGAAGAAACCTCTAAACGCATAAAACAAACCTTTTCTGATTTTCCTTTCCGGCTTAACGCATCCGCCACAACATTGGCCTTACCCGGGTGGTAACGAATTTCACAATCATAGTCTTTGATCAACTCCAACCATCGTCTTTGTCGCATATTGAGCTCTTTTCGAGTGAACATATACTGAAGACTTTTGTGATCCGTACAAATGACACATTTTGTGCCATAAAGGTAGTGCCTCCAAATTTTCAAAGCAAAAACCACGGCTGCTAATTCCAAGTCATGGGTAGGATAATTAATCTTATGAGGTTTCAATTGACGCGAAGCATAGGCAATAACACGGTCTCATTGCATCAAAACACAACCCAAACCTGCAGAAGAAGCATCACAATATACAATGAAGTCATCGGACCCATAAGGCAATGCTAAAACCGGGGCTTGACACAAAAGCTGCCTTAAAGTTTGAAATGCCGATTCCTGCAGTTCAGTCCATAGAAATTTTACATCTTTCCGAGTTAGCTTAGTTAAAGGACCCGCAATCTTAGAAAAATCCTTTATGAACTTCCGGTAGTAACTCGCTAAACTCAGAAAACTCTTAATTTTAGAAGGAGACTTAGGTGCTTGCCAATTCATAACAGCCTCAATTTTTGATGGATCTTCTTTAAACCTATCCTCACAAATAATATGCCCCAAAAACTGAACCTCACGAAGCCAAAACTCGCATTTGGAAAACTTAGCATACAATTTCTCCCTTCTCAAGGTGTCAAGAACCATACGTAAGTGCACCTCATGATCGGATTCAGACTTAGAATAAACCAACATGTCATCAATGAACACGATCAAAAATTTATCAAGAAAAGGCCGACATACTCTATTCATCAAATCCATGAAAATCGCCGGAGCATTTGTCAACCCAAACGGCATAACAAGAAACTCATAATGACCATATCTAGTGCGGAAAGCTGTCTTAGGGATATCCTCCTCACAAACCCGCCCTTGGTGATAACCCGACCTCAAATCGATTTTTGAAAAGTAGGAAGACCCTTGCAATTGGTCAAACAACTCATCTATTCGGGGCAAAGGGTATTCTTTATGGTTCTCTTATTCAACTCCCTATAGTCAATATACATACGAAAGGTGCCATCCTTCTTTTTAACAAATAACACAGGTGCACCCTAGGGAGAAGAACTAGGTCTAACAAAACCTCTATCTAATAACTCTTGAATTTGACTCATCATTTCTCGAATTTCGGAGTGAGCTAATCTATAAGGAGCCTTAGCTATGGGAGAAGAACCAAGAATTAAGTCAATTGTATATTCTACTTCTCTAAGGGGAGGTAGGCCAGGCAACTCATCGGGAAAGACATCCGAGAATTCAGAAACCACACGGACCTCGGAGACCTTCTTCTTGTCTAACTTAGCATCAATAATATAAGCCAAGTATGATTCACACCCTTTAGCTAGGGATTTTCTAGCTTTCGTCAAAGAAATCAAAGGAATACTACCCCTCTCTCGTTCCCCTCGAGCAACTACATAAGACTCATCCGAAGTTGGGATTTTGATTAACTTTTTATGGCAATCAATATTAGCTCTATTCTGACTTAGCCAATCCATGCCTAATACCGCATCAAAACCGAGTATGGGCATCAAAAGAAAAAGAAACAGGGAAACTATGTCCTTCAATTAAAATACAAGCCCCAGTCACCGATGTGGTAACCGGAACTAATTTGCCATTAGCTACTTCAACTTCAATAGAATTTGTTATAATGGTGGGAGTTAATTTGAGTCTATCACAGAAGCACATAGATACAAAAGAACGATTGGCTACTGAAACAAATAAAACGCATGCCGGTACAGAATTGATAAGAAAAGTACCGGTTATGACATCCTCCGTTCTGACGGCTTCATCAGCTGTCATCTGAAATGCTCTGCCCGATGCTGATGGTGCATTATTTCTTTTCTGGAACCCGTTCTTTGTCTACCCTCGTTACACTGACCCGCACGATGACCCTCCTTAAGACAGTTCCAACACACATTATTAGGAAATGTGCAATCTTTGAAATCATGACCAAGCTGCCCACACTTAATACATCTACGAGTCTGAGGGGTACAAGGCCTTGTGTGCTTGGATTTACAACTATTACACCAATTGGTCTTATCCACTATACCACCACCCGAACCTTGCTTCCTACCTTGTGATGACCCATGCCATTTCTTCTTTCCCGGACTTCCCGAAGAATCACCTTTAGGTTTCGATGAAGATTTTTCCTTAATCTTTATGCCTAGTGCGCGAATATCACCATCCACAGAACGGGCTAATCAAAAGCTTGGGTAATGTAACATCCTCTCCAATGGCCTGGTATTTTCTATTTAAAATAAGTATTTAATTGTTTTAGAAATTATTTGATATAATTGTTTAATTGTGAAATTTGGTAAAATAGGTCTCAGGATTTATTGTGATTAGTGAAATGTTGCTTGTTTTAATATATTAAAGTTGACGGAATAATAAAATAAATTTCTTGTAGTTGATTTTTAGGTTCCAGGTAATAGATTTAGAGCGGGTATAAAATACCCAAAATGTTAAGTCGGCTCAAAAAGGAGGCCGACCTTTATTTTGATCACTTTACCCATTTCTTTCTTATCTCTTTTCATTTCAAGAAACACATAAACCCTAAGTAAAATCAAGATAAATTCATCAAGAATCATAAACAAGAATTGTGGATTGAAGTTGTGATTTGAGCTAGTTGTTGTCATCCTTTCTATTCATCATCTTTTTCATTTTGAAAGGTAAATGAGGTTTATTTCAAATGTTAGGTTTGATGAATAATTGGTTAATTGAATTTGTTCTTGAGTTTATATGATAACTACTTGTGATATATGATGCCATGTGATGATTATTGATTGATTATATGGATTAAATTCAAGTTCTTGAGCTATGATTGAAGTTAATCAAAAATTTAATTGGGTTTCATGATTTTGGTGTGAATTTAGTGTAATTGAATGTTATTGTTGTTGGTTATTGTTATATAGGTGTAGTATGATTGTATTTGATGTTAAAAACATGCCTAAGTCGAATTGTAACTGAAACTTGGTGATTTGGTATTAGGTTCGAGCTGTGTGTTTGCAGGTCTGTACCTGAGCTGAAACGCAGCTCAACGCGATCCCAGCCTCGAGTCCGGATCGCGTTCACTAGTTATAAAACGTCCCAGTCAGGATTTGGCCTTGGAAACGCGATCCTGGCCAAATATCCGGATCGCGTTTGCTAGTGTTTTTCGGTTACAGAACTTTTTCTACTGAAGAACGCGATCCCACCATGCCTAGTTCGGATCGCGTTTGTCTGTTAAATTTTGATGATTATGATAGTTTGTGAACCTGAGTTATATAATACAAATAGTTATTATTGATACTCATTGTAACTTGAATTGTGAAATTAACTATTATTAGTTAGAAACAAGTTACTAACTTGTTTGTTGTATGATGTTTCAGATACCCCAAAGACGCAGTGATTAGAAGCTGAGTGTAGCGACTTCTGAGGTATCGGTGAGTGGATTCAAACTCACCATTTGGTTTAGTTGTAATCATTTGATTACAACGGGTAATTGTAGATATGATTATAGAGTTGTTTAATCGTTATTGTTGATTGTATCACTATGTGCTATATGTGATCTTTGGATATTGGTTGCCAATGAGGTCGACGAGTTGATGAACTGTTGGTTGGGTTAGTTGGTTATCATGTGAAT
Organism: Helichrysum umbraculigerum; assembly: GCA_949592205.1. Taxonomy (NCBI): domain Eukaryota; kingdom Viridiplantae; phylum Streptophyta; class Magnoliopsida; order Asterales; family Asteraceae; genus Helichrysum; species Helichrysum umbraculigerum. The sequence continues at coordinate 13,168,389 of CATIUR010000002.1, read as the reverse complement.
GATACAGGGATATGCTTCATATGTTGTGTGTATTGAACTGTATCTGAGTAGGATAACCACTAGCTATCGGTCTCGTCCGTATGGCCATACGGATATGGTTGGATAAGAGTTCTTGGGGAGCCGCCCGGGTATTATGGTTATCTCCAGAACCACCGATCCTCATTATTAAGTTGTTGTTGATTGTTGTAGTTAATGGTTATGCTAAGTTGAATGTTGGGCGTTGAACTCTCTCACTTAGCTATGTGCTAATCCCTCATCTTTAATTCCTGCAGATTTTGTAGCTTAATGGGTAGCAGGAATGGGATGCTTTTGGAAGCAAGGATAGTTTGACAGCAAGCTACTTTGATACTTTTTGTACTAAACCAGTTGGTTTTATATAATACCCCGACCTATGTAATCTTTGGAACTGTTTCAAGTCAGTGTGACTTTAACTTATAAACTGTTTATGTAAATTAATGTAATGTAAAATTATAAAGTTGTTTAAATTTCTACGCTTCCGTGTTCTTAATATAATATTGTTATATCAAATGAGGGGTGTTATAAGTTGGTATCAGAGCGTGGTTTTGGGTTAATTGAGCATTGAAGAATGTTCAATCCCAAAACTGGAGCATGGTATGTCAAACTTTTCTGGCTATGGGATTTAGCATTGTTGATAATTGTTAGTAGATAGGTACTAATGATTAACAGATTTCAAGTGTTGTGTTGAATTCAGAAATGGCAGATAATGAGCAACCGACCACTAACCCCAATAATGCTTCCCGGATTGAAGCTCCGCCTTTTGAGACTAATAATGAGCAACATGATCATGAAGGTATTTTTCATGCGGTTGGAGAAGAAGCAAATAGGGATGAGTATATACACGAAATGGAGGATGAGTTGATAATTCTTAGAGAATTTAAGAAGAAAGCTGAGGAAGATGCAGCTAGACTACTTGCTCAACAACAAACTTCTGTTTTTGGTGCTAGTCCATCGTCTCAAACTAGTAAGGTGTGTTCTTTTAAAACTTTCATGTCTAGTAAGCCACCGGTGTTTCATGGAAGTACAAATCCAACTGTGACCTTAAATTGGTTAAGAGATATGGAACGCAAATTTAGTGTGACTCGTTGTGAGGAAGAATCCAAGGTTATGTTTGCTGTCCAGTGTATGAAGGATGAAGCAATGGTTTGGTGGGATTCAGTGACAGGTCATTTAACCGAACAACAAAAAGATTCTATCAAATGGAAAGATTTTCACCAAGCAGTGTGTAATCAATACTGCTCTGATTTTGACATGGCGCGGATTAGGAGAGAATTTGTGAATCTTCAGTTGAAAGATAATATGACCATTGATGATCTAATATCTCAATTTACAGAAAAGCTTCGGTTTGTTCAACATTGGGTTCCTGATGATAAAAAACTCGAATTGAGCAGTTTGTGGATACTTTACCTCATCATTACCGTACTACTGTAAGATTGGCTAATAGTTTATCACATGCTTTTAATCTTGCACGATCGGTTGACAGTGATATTAGAGGTTTTCGTGAAGCACGATCTAGAGACAATTCTGCAAAGTCTAGAGCTGATTCTTCTAATAAAGGAAAATCAAGTTCTCAGGGCAGTCGACAGAGTAAGAAGTATGTTAGTAAAAGTGGTTCGTCGGGCAGTTCTAACTGGTGTGGTTCGTGTAGATCTAGGCATGATGGGCCTTGTACTGTGCAAACGAATAAATGTTTGAAATGTGGAGAACTGGGTCATGAGATAAAGAGTTGTCGGTACCCAAATTTTGTGTGTTGGTCTTGCAAGAAGGAGGGGCATCGAGTGGGTCAATGTCCGGAAGCAGGGAAGTCGGGGTCTAGTTCGGTTGGGAGCTCTGCATCTACAGGTCAGAAACGTAAAAACCCTCCACCAGCAACCAGTAGAGCTTTTCAGATGACAGTCGATGAGGCTGTGCACACTGAAGATGTTATAACTGGTACATTTCTTATAAACTCTGTACCGGCGCGTGTGTTATTTGATTCGGGTGCTAATTGTACTTTCATATCTGTGAAATTCTGTGACAAGTTAAAATTAGTGCCTACTGTAATAACAAAGCCTGTAGAAGTAGAAATTGCTAGTGGTAATTTGGTTCCTGTTACCACCTCGGTAACTGGAGCTAACATTGTGATTGATGACCAGACTTTCCTTATTTCTTTCTTGTTGATGCCAATCCCTAGTTTTGATGTGATAATTGGTATGGATTGGTTGAGTCAGAATAAAGCTAGCATTGATTGTCATCAGAAGTTGATTAGGATCCCAATCTCTGAAAAGTCATATGTTGTGGCTCGAGGAGAACGGGATAGTTTGGTTTTTCCTTTGATTACTATGATGAAGGCTAGGAAGTCGTTGTCCAAGGGTTGTGAATCATATCTAGCCTATGTAGTTGATGCCAAATTTAAAAAGAAAACTGTTTTAGATGTTCCGGTAGTTTGTGAGTATCCAGAGGTGTTCCCTGATGAATTACCTGGTTTACCACCAGTTAGGGAAGTAGAATACCGTATTGATCTTGTTCCTGGCTCGTCGCCTATCGCCAAAGCTCCCTATAGGTTAGCTCCATCTGAAATCCGTGAGATGATGAATCAGTGTTGAGACCTGAGACACTGTTAGATTTGCTCAGAATACAAGTATCATGCCGCTGTTGGTATAAGACTTCAACCACTGTTAGAAGTCAACCACTGTTAGAAGAAGACAACCGCTGTTAGTACATTTGTCTAACAGGGCCACTGTTAGTGTATAGTTTGTATTTTGTAAGTACTCAACCACTGTTGATAATATACGAGTACTACCCCTGTTAGTTATATACTCAACCACTGTTGGTTAGTCGGTTAGAGATAATTATGGAATAGATAGGATTTCCATAATAGTTTGATTTTGTAAAGGACTCTATGTGTTATAAATAGAGATTCTGTAAAACCCTAGAGGTAGTGATATACGAATTCATTCTAGTTATTAGCTTCAAGGTTGTAAACCCTAACACAAGTTGTGTGTTCGTATTATTATTAATAATATTGAAGCTTTTGGTTAGATATTCTGTTATATACAAGTTTGTTCTTCAAGTTATTAATAAACTATTCCGCAAGCTTATTAATAATCAATCAAAGTAATACATACTAAGATCTCTAGCTGGGATCATCAAGTGGTATCAGAGCTTGATATTACTTTGATCTTGAAGAAGGTAATTGAATTTCGCAGCTTTTTCAACAAATAACAAGATGTCTACTGAATCAATGGAAGGAATACAAGCTACAAAGATTCCCATGCTCAAACCTGACGAGTTTGAGTTATGGCAGACTAGGATTAGGCAATACATGTTGCTTACGGATTATATGATGTGGGAGGTGGTTACTAATGGACCAAACTATACTAAGGATGCAGATGGTAAAAAGGAAAAAAGACCACCACCAAAGTCTGATGCAGAGAGAAAAGAAAGAGCAACAGAGTGGAAGGCATTAAGTACTCTACTTTTGTCTATTCCTAATGAGTATCAAAGGAAGTTTGAAAACTGTGAAGATGCTCAGGTTCTTATGCAAGCAATTGTTAAGAGATTTGGTGGTAATGATAACACCAAGAAGAATAAGAGATCTCTTCTCAAACAACAGTTTGAAAACTTTGCAGGTGTAAAGTCTGAAACTCTGACTCAGACTTTTGATAGGTTTCAAAAACTTGTGGGTGATTTAGAAAATCACAATGTCAAGATTGATAAAGATGACTTGAACAGGAAGTTTCTAAGATCACTTGGTACAGATTGGAATATGTACACTGTGGGACTTAGACAAAGTCCAGATCTTGAAGAGAAAGAGATTGAAGACCTGTATAATGATCTGAGGAATTTTGAGCCTGAAGTTCTAGCATTGAAACAGTCCAATGGTAGCTCTAACAATGCTGCTTTTGTTTCTGTTGGTGAATCTGGTAGTTGTAGCACATCTGGTGCTAATAATAATGTATTGGAAGCATTCTTTGCAAGCCATGTGAATTCTTCATTAACTACAGAAGATTTGGAGCAGGTTAGTGAAGAGGACCTGGAAGAGATGGATTTAAGATGGCAAATGGCCATGATTACAATCAGGGCAAAGAGGTTTATGCAGAGGTCTGGGAACAGAAACTTTTCTTACAAGAGAGATGGTGTAGCTGGTTTTGACAAGAGCAAGGTGGAGTGTTTCAATTGTCACAAGATGGGACACTTTGCTAGAGAATGCAAGAGCACACAGGCTGGAGAATCTCAGAATGGTATTATGAGAAATAATTCTGCTCCACAAAGAAGATTGGTACCTGTTCAGAACACCACTTCAGATTCATTGGTTGCTCAAGATGGAATGGGAGGATTTGACTGGAGTGACCAAGAAGAGCTTGTAGTTCAGAATCAAGCTTTGATGGCTGTCACAGAAGAACCAGAGTCTTCAGACATTCCATATGAGGTACAATCTAAATTATGTTCTCCTGCATGTAAGAAAATGGTTAAATTTTATAGGGATCATAATATGGTTGTGTGTAATGAATTAAAAGCTTGTAAGGAAAAGAGTCAACATGCCACTTTAGCTATTGAAAACTTAGAAAATCAGATAAAAGCTTATGAAAAGAATGAATCTCAATTTCACTTAGATGTTAAGTATCTAAATTGGGAAAAGAAAGCTTTACAAACAAAAGTTGATATGCTAAGTGCTAAGTTGGCTGAGGCAATTTCTGATAAGGAGTCAATAAAATTGAAAGTTGATGAGTTGGAAAATGTTTCAAAAGGTGTTCAAAACTTAATCAAGTCTCAAATTCATGATAAATTAAAACTTGGATTAGGTTACAACCTTAATGCTGTTCCTCCACCTTATAATCATACTTATTTCCCACCTAAAAGTGATTTTGTTTTAGAAACACTTAAGGTAGGTGTGTCTGAGGAGGTTAAAAAGGTAGATCCAGTTGTTAATTGTGATGATAATGTGAATTTTGATAAAGTTGAGGTATCTGATTGGACTGAGGAAGATGAGTGTGATAGTGATAGCTCATCTAGTGGTAATTCTGTGGATGGTAGTGTTAAGTCTATTACTGGTCTAGTTTCTGAACTTAATAGTACTAAACTAGAAGAGGGTAAAAAGATGTTTGTTGAGAAAGCAAAGGCTCAGTTAGATCAAGTCAGGAAAACCAACAAGGCTAGTTCAGGATTAGGGTATGTACACAAAAAGGTCAATACTGAATCAAAAGACAAGTTGAAATCTGAGTGTGATAAGTGTACATGTAAATCAAAGAAGTCTGAGTTACATACTGCAAGTAATGTGAATAAATCCATTCCCAGGGGTAATCAAAGAAATTGGAACCAATTGGTTTCACAAAGGTTGGGTAATGGGTTTGAATGTGTGAAAAGAAAGTCATGTTTTATTTGTGGTAGATATAATCATCTTCAACAGGACTGTTACTACAATCCTAAAAATAATAGGAACAGTGGTACAGGTCATGTGTTGATAAATAAGCCTAACAGAGGCAAGGCTGCAGCCCCTGTTAATGCTACAGCAGTGCCCCTGTCAAAGGCTAACAGAGGCAAGACACGAACAGGGGAGGGTTTGACCACTGTCAGGCATGGTACCTCTGCTGGTATTAAACATTTCAAAAGAATGTTTATACCAAGTAAAGCTACCACTGCCAGGGTAATCAATACAAACTTAAAGGTGACCACTGTCAAACCATTAACCCCTGTCAGGTCTAAAATTGATTGTTTTTGGAGACATAAAAATGAGTGTAAATCTGAAGTGTCCAAAACCAATGCAGCACTGAGATCAATCACTGTCAAAAGGGTTGATGTCAATGGTGCTCAAGGGAAACCCAAAGCCAAATTGGTTTGGGTTCCCAAGAAAAACTAACTGTTTTTCTCATATATGTGCAGGGCAAGCCACCAAGCTTATGGCATATTGATTCTGGCTGTTCAAGACACATGACTGGAGACAGGAAAAAGCTACAGGACTTTAAAGCGTTTTCTGGAGGAGATGTAGCATTTGGAAGCAATCCTAAAGGAGGTAAAATCACAGGTAAAGGTAAGGTAAAAAGCAGTAAGCTCACTTTCAATGATGTTTATTATGTTGAGCAATTGAGATACAATTTGCTTAGTGTGAGTCAAATCACAGATAAGCAAAATCCTGTATATTTCACTGACACAGAATGCCTTATACTTTCTGAAAAACTCAAAATACCTGAAGATAAGATTTTAATGAGAGTTCCAAGAAAGGATAATGTATACTGTAGTGATTTAAACAAGATGGAATCTCAAAATGTTAACTGTCTCATTTCTAAAGCTACTGTATCTGAATCTGAACTATGGCATAGGAGGATGTGTCACTTGAATTTCAAGACCATGAATAAACTTGTTAGGAATAAGCTAGTGAGAGGCTTACCTGAAAAGTTATTTGAATGTAGTGACCACTGTGTCGCATGTCTCAAAGGCAAGCAACACAAGACCTCTTATAAGACCAAGCTTGTGAATACCAATACCACTCCCTTACACCTGTTACATATGGATTTGTTTGGCCCTACCAATGTAGCTAGTCAAGGGAAGAAATCTTACTGTTTGGTAATAACTGATGATTACTCTAGAATGAGTTGGGTGTTCTTTCTTAGGACTAAGGATGAGACAGGTGAAATACTTAGATCATTCATAACTAGGATTGAGAATTCAACTAATCAAAAGGTTAAGATCATCAGGTGTGATAATGGGACAGAATTTAAGAATCATGAGATGAATAAGTTCTGTGAGGATAAAGGTATAGAAAGACAGTATAGTGCACCTAGGACTCCACAACAAAATGGAGTAGCTGAGAGGAGGAATAGGACACTAATTGAGGCTGCTAGAAGCATGCTAGCAGATGCTAAACTACTAATGTCCTTTTGGGCAGAGGCTGTTAGCACTGCTTGTTATGTTTTGAATAGGATTTTGATTATTAAACCTCATAACAAGACACCCTATGAGTTATTCTTTAAAAGAAAACCGTTGGTTAGCTTTTTAAAACCATTTGGATGTCCTTGTACTGTCTTAAATACCAGAGATCATCTTGGTAAGTTTCAGAGTAAGGTAGATGAGGGTGTATTTGTTGGATACTCTATTCAAAGCAAGGCTTATAGAGTATTTAACAAAAGGACTAGGATCATAGAAGAGACCATGGATGTGACCTTTAATGAACATACATCAAATGTAGAAGGAAAAGGTCCAGAAGTTTTGTTTGATATTGATGCACTAACCCATGCTTTTAGATATCCAGATTTGTCTATTAGTGTAGGTACAGATGCAGGTACAGATGCAGGTAATGATGCAGGTAAAGATGGGAAATCAACCTCAAGTCAAACTAAAAAGGATGACTTGAAGTATGTCTTGTTTCCTATTTGGTCTCCAGATCCTCCAGAAGTATTCCAGTTAGAGCAAGATGAACCTTCAGATGATTCAAGTGGGTCAAGTAGCAAAAATGGTTCAAAGGATGAAGATGGTTCAATTCCAACAGAAAATGGTTCAAAGAGTTCTCATATAGTTTCAGAGCATGATTCAGAAGGAGAGCACGATTCTCCAAAATTTGTTGAACAAAGTCCTCCATTTCAAGTTTTGGAAAGGACTTCTTTGTCAGATTCTGAAGCAACTCCAAAGCCATCAAAGGAAAGAGAGGAAAGAGAGTCTTTTTCAGACTCTGAGATAGATAATCTTTTGAGTTCTAATTTGGAAAGAGAACTACTGGATACTTCTACATCTAAATATGTGGTTCATAAAGATCATTCCTTGGATTTGATTATTGGTGATATTATGACTCCTGTTCAGACAAGACATCAAACCAAGGTAAGAGAAGAAGATGTACATACTTCATTATATGTATGTTTTCTTTCACAGATGGAACCAAAGAAGGCAGTGGAGGCTCTCAAAGATCCAAGCTGGATTGAATCTATGCAGGAAGAATTGTTGCAATTCAAACTGCAAGATGTGTGGGATTTGGTTGATCTTCCAAAAGGAAAGAAAGCTATAGGCACAAGATGGATCTTTAAGAACAAGAGAGATGAAAGAGGAATAGTGATCAAGAATAAGGCTCGGTTGGTAGCACAGGGGTACACACAGGAAGAAGGCATAGATTATGATGATGTCTTTGCCCCTGTTGCTAGAATAGAAGCTATTAGATTATTTTTAGCTTATGCATCTTATCAGGATTTTAAAGTCTATCAAATGGATGTGAAGAGTGCTTTTCTTCATGGTCTAATTGATGATGAGGTGTATGTTTGCCAACCACCGGGATTTGAAGATCCAACATATCCAGATAGAGTGTGCAGATTGAAGAAAGCATTGTATGGATTACATCAAGCTCCAAGAGCTTGGTATGATACTCTATCTGAGTACTTGCTCAAGAATGGATTCAAGAGAGGTACTATTGACAAGACATTGTTTACCAAGAGGGTTCAAAGAGATATATTGCTGGTACAGGTGTATGTTGATGATATTATTTTCGGGTCTACAAGGGATTCATTGTGCAAAGAATTTGAAGATTTAATGCATAAGAAGTTCAAGATGAGTTCAATGGGTGAACTCACATTCTTTTTAGGATTGCAGGTCAAGCAAAAGTTAGATGGAATCTTTATTAACCAAGGGAAGTATGTGAAAGATATTTTGAATAAATTTGGTTATAAAGACGTGAAGGTAGCTAGCACTCCCATGGAGGCACATAAACATCTTAATTCTGATCCTGAGGGGGAGGAAGTAGATGTGCACTTATACAGGTCAATGATTGGTTCATTGATGTATTTAACTTCATCCAGACCTGATATAATGTTTGCAGTGTGTCTTTGTGCTAGATATCAGACCAATCCAAAGCAGTCACACATGTATGCTGTGAAGAGGATCTTTAGATACTTGAAAGGTCAACCAGACTTGGGCCTTTGGTATGCTAAAGGATCAGATTTTGAGCTAAAGGCATTCACAGATAGTGACTATGGTGGTGAGAATATGGATAGGAAATCGACTAGTGGAGGATGTCAATTTCTTGGAAATAGGTTAGTGTCATGGCAATGCAAGAAGCAAACCACAGTTTCCACTTCTACAGCAGAAGCAGAATATGTTGCAGCATCAAGTTGCTGTGCACAGGTTCTTTGGATTCAGAATCAAATGCTTGATTATGGTTTGACTTTCATGAACACTCCTATTTATATTGATAATACTTCTGCTATTAGTATCATTCAGAATCCAGTTAAGCATTCAAAAACCAAACACATTGAAATCAGATATCATTTTATAAGAGATTGTTATGATAAAAGATTGATTCATATTTTTAAAATTCATACTGATAATCAACTTGCAGATCTTTTTACAAAAGCATTTGATGTAGGAAGATTTACATTTTTGATAACTAATATTGGTATGATCAATCTCACGTAGTGTTTTGGTCTGGATTTGATACTAACAGGGGTAAAATATATTGTATGTGACAGGGTCAGGTGTTGCCACTGTTAGCTTCATTATGATAACAGATGGTGCCACTGTTAGTTTACCTGTGCCACTGTCAATGTAGTTTAAACCCCTGCTGTATATGTGTGTAATTTAACCCCTGCTAGTTGTTTTTCTTAGTTTAATATTGCAGGTTTCAGCCACTGTCAAGAGACATCACTTGAGCTGGAATTTAATGTTTTATTTGTTTCTTCTTATTTGTTTTGGTTAAAAAAAAAAAAAAAAAAAAAAAAAAAAAAAAAAATAAAAATAAAATTTCGTTGTCTAACTAAGCTAAGTTTATGCCCCTGTTAGTTCTAAGTTGGCGTTTCCTTGGTCGGATGCCCCTGCTAGACTATCAGCCGCTGCTAGCTTTGTTAGATGGTTAGAAAGGGTTGACTATAAATTGACAAGTGAGGTATCCCTGTTGGGTTTGTTTGATATATACTCAAATACTTCCCTGTTGGTTATACCCCTGTTGGGTATAACCAGAAGTGCCACTGCTAGTTCTATTTTTAGGGCTTGGCACTATCATCAAATATATACTCAAATACTTCACTTTTTCAATTACGCTTTCAAAATTTTCAAAACCCTTCAATAATCGCTCTCGCTTTAAGTTGTTTATTGTAATTCACTCTTCGTTCGTTCATCGATTACATCAATGGCATCTTCATCATCGTCTGATTCTGGTACTTCTATGCTAAGTGTTCATTCTGAACACAACATGAGGGCTTTCTTGAATAAAGACCTTGCCGATGAGTATTTTCACCCTATCATCGATTTCTTGAGTAATTGTCCAGTTACTTATGCCCTTACTGTCGCTCCACGATTGATTCGATCACATATTCAGGAGTTCTGGCAGAATGCAAAGGAAGGGAATGTTAATGGCATTACTCACATTCATTCCACTGTCAAGGGTCAGAAGGTAATGGTTACTGAGATTGTTCTAAGAGAACTTTTACAGTTTGATGATGAAGGTGGAATTCTGGAGTTATCGAGAGAAGATTTGTTTAAAAGCATTATGGATATGGGGTATGAAGGTTCAGGAAAAACAAGATCAGACTATACTTTCTTGAAGTCATGGTTTTGTCCTCAATGGAAGTTCTACATTCATACTTTTCTGGTATGTTTGTCTCAAAAGAGAACTAGTTTTAATGAATTTAGTTCTACGATTGCATATCCTATTATCTGCTTGGCACAGGGTATTAAATTTAATATGTCTAGATTTATCTTAGATAATATGATTAGGAATGTAAAGGGTGATACATTCGTTATGTACCCTAGATTTGTTCAGCTTTTGTTGAATAATCAATTGTCAAATCTGCCAGCAGAGGATAGTGTAATTGTTAGTTCTACTCTATCTTTGAGGACTATTCAGGCTATGAATAAATATCAGAATGCTTTTTCTAAGAAGGAAACTGCATTATTTTCTACAATGCTAGTTACTCCTTCTGCCACTGGTGGTGTATTACCAACACCATCTGGACCAAATGATGACAGACCAACGACACAAGTTGGTTCTGAACACAGATCAAGAGGTGGCATCAAAAGAAAACAAGGGAACAAACAGCCTACCCAATCTAAAGCCAAGAAATCCAAGAAGGCTACACAGGCTATGGAGATTCCTGTTTCTCCACAGTCTCAGTCAACTGTTCCAACACAACAGGTGAACATACTTGATGAAAATGTTCATTCTGGAAGGGCTGCCACTACTGTTTCTAGCCCACTGGCAGGGCAGGATAGTGGTAACATTAATCAGACCCAACCAGAGGCAACTATGTTTGATGAACCTATGGGTGATGATTCAAATGTAGGTCCCAGTACCAATAACCAAGGGACATCTGCAGTGGCAGATGTGGGCAAGGATTCAACTAAGAGGTCACACTCTAATGTTGATGAGCCTAGTGATACTGCTGAATTAACGATTTCTTATCTTGTACATGATGTCAATAAACTATGGAGCAAATATGAGAGGGAAAGGGCTTACAGAAAAGAGGCTCAACAGAAAATTCAAGCTCAGGATGAGTTCATTGCTAAACAGAAGGAGCTCATTGATCATCAGAAGGAAGAGTTGCTTGATATGAAGAATAGGTTGTTAGTGCTTGAGGAGGCTGTCAATAATATTCTTCTACCTGCAAATAGGTTAAAAGAATCTTCAGGCAAGGGGGAGAAGAAAGCAGATGATGATATTATGCCTGAAGATGATGGTTCAAGAGCAGGTGATGATGATAATGATGATTCATATGGACCTCATGATGATATGGATGGAGAAATGATCAATATTGATGAGATGAATGATGATTCTGCAGCTACAGAGGTGTTTGATGATAATACAGCTACAGAGGTGCTTGAATTTGATGATAATACAGTTGAGATGAATATTGAGGCACAATCAGAAGACACTGTGGAGTTAGTGTTTGATGATAAAGATGATGATTATGTGCAGAGCAGGGATAAGGCTGAGGAGGAGCTAAATGTATCTGATTATGTGATACATGAAAATTTAGATGATGAGGTGGTTGATGGTGCAGGAGCAGAGCAGACTGATGAAACAGTTTATCAGGTATTTCCATTGAATAAAGGGTTGCCTGAGAAAGCTGCACTTAGATTATATGTTTGGGATGTGATGGGTGCTAATCTGGATGATAAGAAAAGAGTGAGTTTCAGTGATAGGTCAGTGTATGAGGTGGTTGATGATGTTGAAAAAGGAGGAGAAGTTGAGGTTAAGGGGGAGCAATCAATTGCTGAAGAGAAGAAGTTGCAGACCTTTACAAGAAAGAAATCTATTCCCAGAAGAAAGTCAACTAAAACTTTATCCCCTGTCAAAAGTTCTACCTCTGTTGTCACAATTTCAACCCCTGTCAACACTAACACAACCACTGTTATGTCTACCCCTGTTAGTACACTAACTCCTACCACTGTTGATACACCAATCACCACTGCTATCATACCAACTCCTGCCACAACTACAACAACAACAAGACCAAGAGAGGTACCTGTTACAATAAGAGAACCAACTTCACCACTCAAACCTAAGTCTAAATTGCCTGTGATTGATCCAAAAGACAAAGGTAAAGGAAAGTTAAAAGAAAAATCAAAGGTGAAAGAAATTAAAGAGCCTCATATTGAGTCTCATGATATGCTGAGGATGCAAGTAGAAGAAAGAGAAAGGTTGATAAGGAGAGCTGCAGAAGCTAAAGCTGAAGGAGAGGGTGATGATGTGAAAATGATTTTGGATGATCTGAGTGTAGTGACTATTACACAGAAAGCTGCAGAGATTGTTAAAGAAAAGACTGCACAAGGATTAAAGCTTCCTGCTCAGAGAGTTCATGATTATTTAAAGAAGAAGAAAGGTAATGAAGAGGAAGAGTTATCTTCTGGATTTTTGTTGATGAAAAGGGCAAATGAGGAAAGGGCTAGAAAGAAAAAGCAAGAGGAATTAGCCAAGAAAAGGAGTAAACCTTTACCATATGCTGAAAGGAGAAGACAAATGATTAATGCATTATCTGAAAATTATGCTCCAGCTAAAATTGTTAGAGGATGGAATATGCAGAAGCTGCAACAGGCATATGATAAGTATATGGGAAAAGATGAAGAGTGGACAAATAAAATGGAAGAGAATAGGAATTTGAATGCATTGATGAAGGAGAAGAAGGAAAAGGCAGATAGGGAAATGAAAAAGTTTTTGAAAGAAGAAGAAGAAAGAAGAGAAAAGGCAGCTACTGAGGCAGCAGAGAAAGCCTTAGAGGAAAAGCAGAATGAAGTTAGAAGAAATTCATGGAAAAATCAGATTTCTAAAGATAATGTTATTCCTGATATTCCAAGATTTGATCCAGAGCTGAAAAAGAGAATCAAGATTCTGACTGATAGCAAGGAGATTTCTGAAGGACCAAGAAAGGCTAGAATTATAAATTGGGAAGGAGTAGCAATTGATTATGGTTTCAGAAAAATGATCCTTGAGATCAAGATTGAAAGGGAAAGAGGATTTGATGATCATGTTGGGAGTATGGTTGATTTGCTCAGAATTTGTACAAGAGATGATCTTTTGGAATTGTATCAAGTGAGCAGAATCAGGAATAGAAAGAACTCTGAAGCAGTGATTGAAAGACAAATGATGGAGTTATTGCAGAGCCTGTTTGAACCAGCCAGCTTATATCACTTATTCTTTCATTGTTATCAAAGGGTTATAACCTGGAGATATTTTGCCAGAGCTGGAGTACACATGGTAGTATTCAACAATGGGCAGGTGATCTACATGTTTGATGATCGACATTATGTGCTGGGAACAGGGTTGCTGAATAGATTGATTGATTTGAAGTTATCTACAACCATCATTACTGAAGGAGTTTACAGAGCTTTATACATGGTGTTTAATCAACTGCATAAGCGGCAAACAATGAAGGAGAAAGAAGAAGAAAAGAAGGATTGAAACTTGAATCATTACTCTGAATGATCAAGTTTAGGGGGAGATTGTTGAGACCTGAGACACTGTTAGATTTGCTCAGAATACAAGTATCATGCCGCTGTTGGTATAAGACTTCAACCACTGTTAGAAGTCAACCACTGTTAGAAGAAGACAACCGCTGTTAGTACATTTGTCTAACAGGGCCACTGTTAGTGTATAGTTTGTATTTTGTAAGTACTCAACCACTGTTGATAATATACGAGTACTACCCCTGTTAGTTATATACTCAACCACTGTTGGTTAGTCGGTTAGAGATAATTATGGAATAGATAGGATTTCCATAATAGTTTGATTTTGTAAAGGACTCTATGTGTTATAAATAGAGATTCTGTAAAACCCTAGAGGTAGTGATATACGAATTCATTCTAGTTATTAGCTTCAAGGTTGTAAACCCTAACACAAGTTGTGTGTTCGTATTATTATTAATAATATTGAAGCTTTTGGTTAGATATTCTGTTATATACAAGTTTGTTCTTCAAGTTATTAATAAACTATTCCGCAAGCTTATTAATAATCAATCAAAGTAATACATACTAAGATCTCTAGCTGGGATCATCAATCAGATACAGGAGTTGTTGGATAAAGGTTTTATTAGACCTAGTTCTTCGCCGTGGGGTGCACCGGTGTTATTTGTGAAAAAGAAAGACGGGTCTTTTCGTATGTGTATAGATTATAGAGAACTGAACAAGAGAACAGTAAAGAATAAATACCCACTGCCCAAAATAGATGACTTATTTGATCAGTTGCAGGGTTCTTCAGTTTATTCTAAAATTGATCTAAGATCGGGTTACCATCAGGTTCGTGTTCGTGATGAAGATATTTCTAAAACTGCTTTTCGGACCAGGTATGGTCACTATGAATTCCTGGTTATGCCTTTTGGTTTGACGAATGTACCTGCAGTGTTTATGGACTTAATGAACCGGGTTTGTTGACCTTTCTTGGATAAATTTGTTATTGTCTTCATAGATGATATTCTTGTATATTCGAAATCTGAGGCTGAGCATGCTATGCATTTAAGACTGATTCTAGAAACGTTGAAACGAGAACAGCTTTATGCCAAGTTTTCTAAATGTGAGTTTTGGATTAGGGAAGTGCAATTTTTGGGCCATGTAATTTGTAATGATGGTGTGAAAGTGGATCCATTGAAAGTTGAGGCCGTGATGAATTGGAACGCCCCAAAGTCTGCTTCTGAAATAAAGAGTTTCCTTGGTTTGGCGGGTTATTACCGGAAATTCATAAAAGACTTCTCTAAACTTGCTGGTCCATTAACAAAATTGACACGAAAAAATGAAAAGTTTATGTGGACTGATCAACAGGAACATGCTTTCCAGACTTTAAAACAAATGTTGTGTCAAGCACCTGTTTTAGCCTTACCAGATGGTACAGATGATTTTGTAGTTTACTGTGATGCTTCTTATTTTGGTTTGGGTTGTGTACTTATGCAAAGGGATAGAGTTATCGCCTATGCTTCTCGACAGTTGAAACCACATGAACGGAACTATCCAACACATGACTTGGAACTTGCAGCAGTTGTATTTGCCTTAAAGCTTTGGAGACACTACTTATATGGTACTAGATGTGTTGTTTGTACTGACCATAAGAGTTTGCAGTATGTGTTTTCTCAGAAAGAGTTGAACATGCGACAGAGGCGGTGGTTAGAGTTAATCAAGGATTATGACTGTGAAATTAAATACCACCCAGGCAAAGCTAATGTGGTCGCTGATGCTTTAAGTCGAAAAGGTACTTCTGATCGAGTTTATTACTTAAGATTGGATGTTTCTTCTGACTTGATTTCTCAGATTAAAGTTGCACAAATAGAAGCTTTGAAAGATTTTAATTTGAAATCCGAAGTCATGTTGAAAAGAAAAGATGAATTGGTGGAAGATTCGAGAGGATTACTAACTTATCAATCTCGAGTATGGATTCCTTTATTTGGTAATATTCGTGATTTGATTTTGAATGAGGCACATAAGTCTAGACTATCTATTCATCCTGGAAGTACTCGGATGTATAATGATTTGAAACCGTTGTACTGGTGGCCTACAATGAAAACGGACATTGCTAGATTTGTTGGTACTTGTCATATTTGTGCCCAAGTTAAAGCTGAGCATCAAAAGCCGTACGGATCATTGAAACAGTTGGAAATTCCCGAGTGGAAATGGGAACATATAACGATGGATTTCGTGACTAAACTTCCTCGTACTAATCGAGGTAATGACATGGTTTGGGTCATAGTTGATCGGTTGACTAAAAGCGCGCATTTTCTTGCTACTAGCGAATCTGCCTCGTTGACTAAGCTTGCTCAGTTGTACATAAATGAAATTGTCACGAGACATGGTATACCTTTGTCAATTGTGTCAGACCGAGATTCTCGTTTTGTATCTCGTTTTTGGCAAGGTTTGCAACAAGAGTTGGGTACACGTGTAAATCTTAGCACTGCTTATCATCCTCAGACAGACGGTCAGTCAGAACGTACAATTCAAACTTTAGAGGATATGCTTGGTGCTTGTATTCTGGAATATGGAGGTTCTTGGGATTCACATCTCCCATTGGTTGAATTTACTTATAATAATTCGTATCATTCCAGTATTGGTATGCCTCCGTATGAAATGTTGTATGGTCGACGTTGTAGAACACCTACTTGTTGGTTGGAAGCCGGTGAGAAACAGTTTGCTGGACCCGACATTGTACAAATGACAGCTGACAAAGTTACAATTGCACGTGAAAAGTTGAAAGCTGCTCGTGACCAACAGAAATAGTATGCAGATCCGAAAAGACGACCAGTTGTATTTGTTGAAGGTGAATTAGTTTACCTCAAAGTTTCTCCGTGGAAGGGTGTAATCCGTTTTGGAAAACGTGGAAAGTTGGCGCCTAGATATATTGGGCCATTCAGAATTCGCCAAGTTGTAAATGAGCAGTCTGTTTCATTAGATCTCCCACCTGAACTTGCTGGTATTCATGACACGTTTAATGTGTGTTATCTAAGAAGATGCAATGTTGAAGATCAGTCGCAAATTCTTCCTTTGCAGGATCTAAAAGTTGATCAAACTCAGAAATTGGTTGAAGAACCTGTTGAAATCCTAGATAGGAAGGTTACTAAACTTATGAAGAAACAAATTCCTATGGTACTAGTAAAGTGGTGACATAGTTTAGGTCCTAATTTGACCTGGGAAGCCGAGGAATTGATGAAATCCAGATATCCTGGGTTGTTTGTTGATGTTGAGATTTCGGGGACGAAATCTCTTTAAGGAGGGGAGATTTGTAACATCCTCTCCAATGGCCTGGTATTTTCTATTTAAAATAAGTATTTAATTGTTTTAGAAATTATTTGATATAATTGTTTAATTGTGAAATTTGGTAAAATAGGTCTCAGGATTTATTGTGATTAGTGAAATGTTGCTTGTTTTAATATATTAAAGTTGACGGAATAATAAAATAAATTTCTTGTAGTTGATTTTTAGGTTCCAGGCAATAGATTTAGAGCGGGTATAAAATACCCAAAATGTTAAGTCGGCTCAAAAAGGAGGCCGACCTTTATTTTGATCACTTTACCCATTTCTTTCTTATCTCTTTTCATTTCAAGAAACACATAAACCCTAAGTAAAATCAAGATAAATTCATCAAGAATCATAAACAAGAATTGTGGATTGAAGTTGTGATTTGAGCTAGTTGTTGTCATCCTTTCTATTCATCATCTTTTTCATTTTGAAAGGTAAATGAGGTTTATTTCAAATGTTAGGTTTGATGAATAATTGGTTAATTGAATTTGTTCTTGAGTTTATATGATAACTACTTGTGATATATGATGCCATGTGATGATTATTGATTGATTATATGGATTAAATTCAAGTTCTTGAGCTATGATTGAAGTTAATCAAAAATTTAATTGGGTTTCATGATTTTGGTGTGAATTTAGTGTAATTGAATGTTATTGTTGTTGGTTATTGTTATATAGGTGTAGTATGATTGTATTTGATGTTAAAAACATGCCTAAGTCGAATTGTAACTGAAACTTGGTGATTTGGTATTAGGTTCGAGCTGTGTGTTTGCAGGTCTGTACCTGAGCTGAAACGCAGCTCAACGCGATCCCAGCCTCGAGTCCGGATCGCGTTCACTAGTTATAAAACGTCCCAGTCAGGATTTGGCCTTGGAAACGCGATCCTGGCCAAATATCCGGATCGCGTTTGCTAGTGTTTTTCGGTTACAGAACTTTTTCTACTGAAGAACGCGATCCCACCATGCCTAGTTCGGATCGCGTTTGTCTGTTAAATTTTGATGATTATGATAGTTTGTGAACCTGAGTTATATAATACAAATAGTTATTATTGTTACTCATTGTAACTTGAATTGTGAAATTAACTATTATTAGTTAGAAACAAGTTACTAACTTGTTTGTTGTATGATGTTTCAGATACCCCAAAGACGCAGTGATTAGAAGCTGAGTGTAGCGACTTCTGAGGTATCGGTGAGTGGATTCAAACTCACCATTTGGTTTAGTTGTAATCATTTGATTACAACGGGTAATTGTAGATATGATTATAGAGTTGTTTAATCGTTATTGTTGATTGTATCACTATGTGCTATATGTGATCTTTGGATATTGGTTGCCAATGAGGTCGACGAGTTGATGAACTGTTGGTTGGGTTAGTTGGTTATCATGTGAATGATACAGGGATATGCTTCATATGTTGTGTGTATTGAACTGTATCTGAGTAGGATAACCACTAGCTATCGGTCTCGTCCGTATGGCCATACGGATATGGTTGGATAAGAGTTCTTGGGGAGCCGCCCGGGTATTATGGTTATCTCCAGAACCACCGATCCTCATTATTAAGTTGTTGTTGATTGTTGTAGTTAATGGTTATGCTAAGTTGAATGTTGGGCGTTGAACTCTCTCACTTAGCTATGTGCTAATCCCTCATCTTTAATTCCTGCAGATTTTGTAGCTTAATGGGTAGCAGGAATGGGATGCTTTTGGAAGCAAGTGTAGTTTGACAGCAAGCTACTCTGATCCTTTTTGTACTAAACCAGTTGGTTTTATATAATACCCCGACCTATGTAATCTTTGGAACTGTTTCAAGTCAGTGTGACTTTAACTTATAAACTGTTTATGTAAATTAATGTAATGTAAAGTTATAAAGTTGTTTAAATTTCTACGCTTCCGTGTTCTTAATATAATATTGTTATATCAAATGAGGGGTGTTATAGGTAAGGGTACCCGCAAGTCTCACTGTCGTCTGATAAGTATGGGGCAACATTTCAACAAAATGGTCAATCTTTGTACGTTCGTCCGGTACCCATTGATGCACAAATCTTAAACTTTTCAGAAAACTGAGAAATAAGGTCATCCATTGTCATACTATCTGTCAAATGCAAGTCTAGAAACTCACGTCGAATACGGGTCATGTCAAATCCAGAACAGTATTTCTTGCAACCTCATTGTAGAAATCAGACCATCTTATAGAAGCCCTTTGTTGTGATGTCATATGTGAAGTAATAGAATCCCACCAACCCATTGCCGGACCCTTGAGGAGTTGTATCGCATAAGGAACTTTAACCTCATCTTCACATCGACAAACCTCAAATTTCCGCTCCAAATCCCTTAGCCAATCCAAAGTAACGGAGGGGTTTGTACTACCATAAAAATCAGAGGGTCCACTAGATTTGAAAGTCTTGAAAGAGAAAAACTTATGTTGATAAGGTGGTGGAAATACCGGAATTTGATAACCAGAAGGCCCAGAAGAAGAAAAGGGAGTCGAAGTCTGATGAGTACCAAACTGCTGCTGCTGATCAAATGGCAATGATGTAAAAATCTGAGATGTCACCAAAGTAGAGAGGATAGTGCTAACTACTGGTGGCAAAGCCTGATTAATCTGCTGAGATACTCGGGCTTGCTGACTTTGCAAATACTGCTGCTCAATAGCTTTTAACCTAACTACTTCCCCTTCCAAATGCAACATATAATCCCCCTGATTTAAATCCTCTGCTGCGAAAGAAGTGCCAGTCTGACCCTGACTAACATTTTGATTTTCTGTAGGGGTGACTTCCGTTCTAGAGACATCATTAAAGGTAACGGTGGGGTTCTCATTATCTGCCATTTCCTGCACCACATCACATCTCACAACTCGTTAATAGTTGGTACCTACATACTAACCAATTCTCCTATCATAGCTAAATCCCACTCCCTGGAATGTTTGACTAACACAAATAGGTTTGGGATTGAACATTTAACCCATGCTCAATTCACCCAAACCTTTGCTCTGATACCAATTTATAACACACTCCAAAATCACCAAGGCTATTTTTTTTAAACATATTGGAAGCGATAATTAACATTCACAACTTAGATTGCATATATTAAAACCAAAAGTGCAATCCACACAATTCATCCAAGTACTTAGTGTATTACAAGCTTTTAAACATTACGCCTTAGTGTGATTAAATTCAAACATGATAACAAACAGTTAAACATGAATATCCAAAACAGAGTATGCGTCCTCAAACATTCCATTCCCATCATCTTGCTAACCCACATACAAAAGACAACCTGCAAGAAGTAATGAGGGGGATTAGCACAAAGCTAAGTGAATAGATCAATAAATATCAACCTAACTCAGATTCACAATTGTTTACAGCTAAGCATCATAAACAACTAACTTCGAAGAGGATCGGTGGTCCATGAGGCACCCTACTGCCGCGGTGACCCCCAAGCAACACTTACAACCACCGAAGGCCAATTAAGTGATCTAATCGATAGTTTGGTACTAGTACTACTTCCAACATCATTTCAATGAACAACTCATGTATATGGCACTGATGTTATCCAAGTAATAGTACCCAAACCCAATCGCAATTGACCTCTGAAAGATTCACATAATTCATAATCATCATGACACTATGCAAATATAAACGGTACAACCACATTTACCTGTTGTAACAAGATCGTTACAACTAACTTAGATTGTAAGTCATTGATCCACTCACCCTTGATGATCACCGTCTCCACTCAAAAGTCTTATTTTATTGAGTCTTCGGTTTATCTGAGAGCATAATCAAAACACGAATTAGATTCTCATATCAAGTTTATTACAATCTAATCATGTACATAATGTCAAATAATTGCTTATACTATACTTTCGTTACCAGATAAATAACATAAGGACACAAGTCACAAGTTATCAAATTCGTCAATTTATAACTAACAAACGCGATCCTGGAAGGAGTGAGCTGGATCGCGTTCCAAGGTACAAAACATCCTGTTAACAATTTACACTTGCAAACGCGATCCGGACAAGTTGTTGGGATCGCGTTCCCAAGAACAAAACGTGTCCGACCCAAAATAACACTAGCTAACGCGATCCGGGCAAGGTGTTTCAGGATCGCGTTTCAAAGAACAAATCATGATGTAACGAAATAACACATAGCAACGCGATCCGGGTGATCTAGCTGGATTGTGTTCCCATGCTTTGAAACAGAGCATAGGACCTGCAACACATTTCAGCTCGAACCAAAACCCAATTTTCACAAAATTCAGATGCAATACACGATTTTTACCAGCAAATGACCTCACATATCATTTATTAACATGTATTAACAACAAACAACATCATCTAACTTCTAAATTATCACATGCATTTCACCATTCAACCTAATTCCAACCTAAACCCAAAAATTCAATTTATAACTTGAAAACACACTTGATGCATCCTAGATAAGCATGAAATCAGTTTAACAACTATCATATAACCACATTCAAGCATCAATTTCACCACATTCATCATTTTTCTCAATTAGTCAAATAGTTTCATGAAGAACTTATGAAATCACTTACAATTTGATGGACACTAGTAGGATGATGATGGATATCAGATTGTTCCACAAATCACAGCTTCAATTGAGGGTTAAATTCTGATTTTTATGAGTTCCTTTGGGGAACATAAGTGTGTTAAAGAGTTTAAGTTCAAGAACAAAATGAGGGAGTGTGAAGTTAGGTCGATTAAACATCCAACTCCTATATTTTGCAGTGTAAAATTATACCCGTGCTAAACCTATTGTCTAGAACCTAAAAGCCATTTGCGAGAAATAAGTTTTATTATACCGTCAACTAAATTAATTTAAAACAATTAATAATTTATTTATCACAATAAGTCTTTTGACCATTTAACTTATAAATTTTAATTTCTCAATAAGCCAAACTATTTCTAAATACAATTTAAATACGAATAAAGTAAGGAAATACCGTATTTCTACTAGGCACAAATCGAGGATGTTACACGCAATTAGTCCCTCCTCCAACTAAAATGACTAACATATCTCTAATGTCATATTTTTTTTGTCTAGATTTCATTGAGGGTAAATTAGTCATTTTAGTTGAAGGAGGGATCAACTGCGCAACAACTTTCATGTTTTTGGACTGATATTGCAAAAAGTAAAGTATAGAGACTCCCGGTGCAATCTTGTGCAAACCACAGGGATAAACTACACAATTATACGATTTTTTAATTCAAAAGTAGTCCACTTTGAGAAAGAATTACCGAGCAATGCTACACTCACATATTTTTACAAAGAAAAACTCATAAGATGATGTGGCATATGAGACTAACCAATCATTTCAATTGTTTTTTCTCTCTCATAATTCTCTCACTTTATCTTATTGGTACACCTGATTGTGTCAACAAACTTTTGTATATATTTTGTGACTTTAACATTTCTCTTAGAGCATAGGGAGTGCCCATGAACGATGTCGCCGTTGTCATCCATGAACGCCGGACATCGAGATTCTCCACTCCCCTCCGACGTTCATCCCCACCGTTCACCGTCGGCGTCGGGTTTTAAACATTGAATGGTGCGACGTTTTGCTATTGTTTTTTTCTTTTTTCTTTTTTTCCTTTCTTTCGTTCTATCTTGTTTTGCTTTTTTTTTTTCTCCTTGAAATTTTGGTGACAGAAAAACAGAAAGAAGAAGAGAAGAAATAAGAAGAAAGAAGAAGAAGAAATGGTGGGTGGGGGAGGGGGGTTGGGTGTTATATTGTTATTTTTTTAATTTAATTAAATTACTTTTTTATTATATTGTTTTAATTTTTATTTTTTGTTTTGTTTAATGTATTTTAATTTATTTGTTTGTATTTAAATTATCATAAAAAAGAAAATTAATAAAATAATCACAAGAAAACTGAACCTCAAGATTAACCATTACCTCATTTTTCTACTTCAGTGTTCAAGTTCAGTGTTCTCAAGGACACTGAACTGAACACTGAACCACCATCAAGCGCTTCCTGTGCTCCTACCCTAGTTGATAGCTTTTGAAAGATGTTATTAAAAATAGTGAAACCGCGTATAACAAACCCGGTTTCTAAAATGAGTTTGACTTTTTTTTAACCGAATTTCAAAGATGGGCAAGGCAAACGTACACTGTATCCTTCTATTCTTTCTTATATTCATTTATATCACCCCTCAAGTACCTTTTAGTGGTTCATCCAACATTTTGATTTTATATTTTGTCGATGGCAAAAATGGTTCTTCTACACACATTATTACCGTTGATCCCTTTGCTTTATTTGTTGCATGAACAATTCAAAAACTCAAAAGTTGTTGCACGGTTAGTCCCTTATCTATCTAAAATGAGTAAAATACACTTCTCTGACCGAGCAAAATAAATAGGACCACCAAGGGTATTTTAGTAATTTTAGGTAGAGAAGGACTAACTGTGCAATAAGTTTTAAGTTTTTGAATTGTTTCTGCATTACTTAAGCTCTAATAAGTTCGCGTGCCAAACACACCTATATATACACATTTTTTTTTACTCCCTCCGTCCCAATTTAATTGTCCCCAGACAGGAAACACGTAGTTTAAGATAAACACAATAATTACTACTTACTTTTTGCACAAGGGTTTATGGACCAGATCGCCAACGTACTTTACTTTTTGTCCCAATGTCACCAATGAACCTGTTTATTACCAAGGTCAACATCAACCTTTTTACTTTTGTCTCAATGTCACCAACGAACTAAATTTATTACCAATGTCGACAACGAACTTGTTAAATATATTTTGAGGTCACCAAAATACCGTTTTTTAATGAGCTACGTTTTGAATTTGTTGATGTGGTGTTGCCATGCATTTCATTTATGTGACCAGGCTTCCACGTAAGCTAAACTTGTACATGTATGGTTAATTCTTCTTCTCCTATCGAATTACATGTAATTTTTGATTGCTTTACGATAATCACCACTTTTCCAGTGAATCTAAACGCAATTACTACTTTTTTTTTAATTAAAAACGTAACCCAAAATTACATGTTAGTCGGTCGGAGAAGATGAAGTTAACCATACGTGTACATGTTTAGCTTAATTTTGATTGCCTTACGATAATCACCACTTTTCCAGTGAATCTAAACGCAATTACTACTTTTTTTTATCAAAAACATAACCCAAAATTACATGTTAGTCAGTCGGAGAAGATGAAGTTAATCATACGTGTACATGTTTAGCTTACATGGAAGTCTGGTCACATAAATGAAATGTATGGCAACACCGCATCAACAAATTCAAAATGTAGCTCATTAAAAAAAAGTATTTTTGTAACATCCTCTTAATTGAGCTGGTAATTTCTAAATCAAATTGAATATGTTATTATTTTAGAAATTATTTGATAAATATGTCTAATTGCGAAACTTGGTTAAATAAGCCTCGGGACTTATTGTGCTTAGTAAATTGTTGTTTGTTTTAATTTACTATAGTTGAAGGTATAATAAAATAAGTTTCTCGCAAATGGTTTTTAGGTTCCAGGCTATAGATTGAAAGGGGATTAGTTTTAAGTGGATACGGATTCGGTGTAAAAATATGAGCCGACTTAGATATATTTCCATTTTAAGAAAGTTTCTTACTTTCCTCTTTTAGAAACTAAAACCTAGAACTAAATTCCTTTAAACTTTGAAACCTCAAATTTAAACACAAATTGAAGCTGTAAATCTGTGTTGGTTCATAATCATCATCATCACCATCATCTAACTTGTAAGTTGTTATTAGTTTTAGTATAATTATATGTAATTGCTTGATTGAAGAGAAAATGAAAGTTTTAAGAATCAAGTGATGTTATATGATGTTCCTTGTAGTTAAAATGAAGTAATATGTCGTTTAAAATTCGTTGTAGTACCTGAACTTGTATGATTTTGAGTTTTGAAATTGAGCAGGATATGTAGTTGCAGGTTCAGGGGTTTTGCACGAAACACGGGAATCCGGCGGATTCCCCTGAATCCGGCGGATTCCCCCGAAAAATGTAAATCAGATTTTTGTGAATACGTCGTATTCATGAACGTATTCGTTTAAAAAGTGCCTGATCAAAACTGGAAATGAAATTGTGTTGAATCCGGTCTGGAATCCGGCGGATTCAACCTTTATGCAGGAACTTTGAATTTTTAAATAAACTTCATATAATCTTTAATGTATCATGATTACTTGATATGTATGTTGATGTACTTAACAAATGTGCATATATTGATTTTGTTATACATGTTATGAGATGTATCAATATATGTGATATTTGAATATAAGCTATGGTTTTAAGAATGTGATTTCTAACTTATATTTGATTGTAAATTCTCAGATCCTCAGAGAACTCAGCGAGATAAGGTAGCTGAGTAAGTGAACTAAAACAATCAGGTGAGTGGATTTGAAACTCACAGTTTGATTTGGTTGTGTCAGTTTGATTTCAATCAGTAATTATAGGATTACTATTGATAGAATGATAACTTGAAATGATATGCCATTTGATTGGTTGATTGATGAACGTTGAATTGGAATGTATGATTCAGAGGTCAACTAGATTGTTGGTTGGACTTGGTTGCTAATGTTGGTCAACACAGGGTTGTGTACATGTGTTGCTGGAGATTAGCATTGAGTTAATGGTTACTCGCTGTTTTGGCCTACAGTTGGTTTAAGTGTTCTGATGGGGCCACCCGGAACAGGGTCTCTAGGAACCACCGTTCCTCTTGACGATATTTGTTGCATTATTGATTGTGAACAGATTGCTAGCTAAATTTGATTGTAGTTGATTATTCATTCACTTAGCTTCGTGCTAATCCCTCAATTTACTTCCTGCAGGTTATGTATGTTTTGTGGGTAGTCAGGAAGGATGTTTTGATTCTGGGAATGTTTGAAACTTGCAACTCTGATCCAGTGTGTTATAAATAATGTTTTGTAGTATATAATGCCCCGGTTTGTAAACAAGTTAACTATGTTTGTTTAGTAGTTAAACATGTTGTATAAAGGTTTGTGAAAATTTCTAGTAGAATTTCTAATAAATATGTATTCCAAGTATTCGCTTCCGTGAAACTTAATATTATATTGTGATATTAAATGAGGGGCGTTATATGTTGGTATCAGAGCAATAGTTTGGGCAATTGAATATGATTGTATGTTCAATCCTGAACTTTGATTGTGTTGTGTCAAACATTCTTGGGAATGGGATTATGTATTGAATGTGAAGCTGTTAGTAGAATAGGTGCTAACGACTAATGAATTGTAAGTTGTTGTGGTGTTTACAGATATGGCGGATAACGAACAACCACCTGTTAACCCTAATAATGTCTCAAGGCCGGAAGTTACTGTTGAGACGCATGATGATCAGACTGGGCATATTGGTACTTCTTTCCGTGCTAGAGAAGAATCTGAAAGAGATGAGTATCTCCTTCATTTGGAAGAGGAAAACCAAGCACTTAGAATGTATAAACAACAAAAAGAAGCTGAATCTTCTCATCCCATGTTTGGTATGATGTCATCGCCAAAACAGAAGATGTGTTCTTTTAAAACGTTTATGAGCAGTAATCCTTCAGTGTATTCTGGTAGTACAAATCCTTCTGTAACTCTAGATTGGTTAAGAGATGTTGAAAAGAAATTTGAGGTCTGTCAATGTGAAGACGAATTGAAAGTTCCTTATGCAACTCAACTTTTGAAAGGAGCAGCTATGAACTGGTGGGATTTGATTACTTCTGTGTTATCTCCTTTTCAAAAAGCATCTATTCGATGGCCTGACTTTCATAATGAAGTTTGTAAGCAATATTGTTCTAACTTCGATATAGCTTGGATTAGAAAAGAGTTCATGGATTTACAATTAACTGATAGAATGTCAATGGATGAATTGATTAATCGGTTTACAGAGAAACTCAGGTTTTTTCAGCAGTGGGTTCCTGATGATAGAACTCGAATAGATCAGTTTGTTGGTACTTTACCTAATCATTATCGAACTTCAGTAAGGTTAGCTAGTTCTCTTTCTCAAGCTTTTATGTTAGCTCGATCAGTTGACAGTGATTTGAGACCTCAAGAGGCACCAAGCAAAGAAATGGTTTCTCAGAAATCTAGGAGTGAATCTTCTAGTAAAGGTAAGCAGCGGTGGCAAGGAAATCAACAGGGTAAGAAACAAGAAAGTCGTGGTGGTACTTCCGATCGTCCCAATTGGTGTATTAAATGTAGAGCTAGACATTTTAGGCCGTGTACGGTGCAAACCACTAGATGTGTAAAATGTGGGGTAATTGGGCATGAAGCCAAGGATTGTGTTTTCCCTACTTTTGTGTGCTGGAATTGTCATAAGGAAGGTCATCGTGCAAATTAGTGTACTGAGGCCAAGAGACAGAGTTCTGGGTTGGTTGTTAGTTCATCATCTTCCGGTCAAAAGCGGAAGACTCCGCCATATGCAGTTAGTAGGGCTTTTCAGATGACAGTGGATGAAGCTGTCCATACAGATGATGTTATCACGGGTATTTTTCTTGTAAATTCTGTACCGGCTCATGTTTTGTTTGATTCTGGTGCAAATTGTTCGTTTGTATCTGTATACTTCTGTGATAAGTTGAAAATGATGCCTACTGTGATTTCAAACCCTGTTGAAGTAGAAATAGCTAGTGGCAAATCAGTTCCTGTTACCACTTCGGTAATTGGAGCTAATATTATGATAGACGGCCAGACTTTCCCAATTTCATTTCTGTTGATGCCGATTGCTAGTTTTGATGTGATTATTGGCATGGATTGGTTGAGTCAGTGTAAAGCAAGTATAGATTGCCACAATAAGCTGATTAGAATTCCAATCTCTGAAGAGTCATACGTCGTGGCTCGAGGAGAACGGGATAATGTTTGTATACCTTTGATTAGTATGATGAAAGCTAGGAAATCTTTGTCCAAAGGTTGTGAATCCTACCTAGCTTATGTGATTGACGCCAAGTTAGAAAAGAAATCTCTTTCTGATGTACCGGTTGTTTCTGAATATCCGGAAGTGTTCCCTGATGAATTACCTGGTTTACCACCGGTTAGGGAAGTTGAATATCAGATTGATCTTCTTCCTGGCTCTTCACCAATAGCCAAAGCCCCTTATAGATTAGCTCCATCTGAGATACGTGAATGAATGAATCAGATACAGGAGTTGTTGGATAAAGGGTTCATTAAACCTAGTTCTTCTCCCTGGGGTGCACCAGTTCTGTTTGTGAAAAAGAAAGATGGGTCTTTTAGAATGTGCATTGATTACAGGGAATTGAATAAACGGACTGTAAAGAATAAATATCCTTTGCCCAGAATAGATGATTTATTTGATCAGTTGCAAGGATCTTCGTTTTATTCAAAGATTGATTTGAGGTCAGGTTATCATCAAGTTCGTGTTCGTGATTGTGATATTCCAAAAACTGTATTTCGAACCAGGTATGGTCATTTTGAATTCCAAGTTATGCCTTTTGGTTTAACGAATGCTCCAGCAGTTTTTATGGATTTGATGAACCGTGTATGTCGACCTTTTCTTGATAAATTTGTGATTGTGTTTATCGATGATATTTTGGTATATTCTAAATCCGAATCAGAACATGGAATGCATTTGAGGTTAGTATTGGAAATCTTGAAAAGAGAACATTTATATGCAAAGTTTTCTAAATGTGAATTCTGGATTCGGGAAGTGCAATTTTTGGGTCATATCATTTGTAACGATGGTGTTAAGGTTGATCCTTCGAAAATTGAAGCTGTAATGAATTGGAAAGCTCCAAAGTCTGCTTCTGAAATAAAAAGTTTTCTTGGTTTGGCGGGTTATTACCGGAAGTTTATTAAAGACTTTTCTAAAATTGTCGGTTCGTTGACTAAATTGACCCGTAAAGATGAAAAGTTTGTGTGGACCGAACAGCAGGAAACAGCTTTTCAGACTTTGAAACAGTTGCTATGTCAGGCTCCTGTGTTAGCATTGCCAGATGGGTCCGATGATTTTATTGTTTACTGTGATGCATCGATTGCTGGTTTGGGTTGTGTTTTGATGCAGCGAGATCGTGTGATTGCTTATGCTTCTCGTCAGCTTAAACCTCATGAAAGAAATTATCCTACCCATGATTTAGAGCTTGCAGCTATTGTATTTGCTTTGAAAATCTGGAGGCATTACTTGTATGGTACCAAATGTGTTATTTGTACAGATCACAAGAGTCTTCGGTATATATTTTCACAGCAAGAGTTGAATATGCGTCAGAGATGATTGTTAGAGTTAATCAAAGATTATGATTGTGAGATTAAATACCATCCAGGGAAAGCCAATGTGGTTGCTGATTCTTTAAGCCGCAATGTAAGTTCTGATCGAGTTTATTTTATGCGTTTAGAAGTTTCTTCTAATTTGGTGGGTCAGATAAAAGCTGCACAGTTAGAAGCTTTGTTAGATCATAATTTGAAATCTGAAATTATGTTGAATCGAAAGGAATTGTTATTAGATGATTCGAGAGGATTAAAAACCTTTCAGTCTCGTGTTTGGATTCCTTTATTTGGTGGTCTTCGGGATGTTATTCTGAATGAAGCCCATAAGTCCAGATTGTCTGTACATCCTGGAAGTACGTACATGTATAATGACTTGAAACCTTTGTATTGGTGGCCTACAATGAAAATGGATGTAGCAAGGTTTGTTAGTTCTTGTCATATTTGTTCTCAAGTGAAAGCTGAACACCAGAAGCCATATGGGTCGTTGAAACAGCTTGAAATTCCAGAATGGAAGTGGGAACATTTGACTATGGATTTTGTAACCAAGTTACCTCGAACTGTCCGAGGAAATGATATGGTTTGGGTCATTATGGATCGATTGACTAAGAGTGCACATTTTCTAGCTACCAGTGAGACTGCATCTCTGAGTAAGCTTGCACAGTTGTATGTTAATTAGATTGTTTCTCGGCATGGTATTCCATTATCGATTGTATCTGATAGAGATCCGAGGTTTGTATCTCATTTTTGGCAAAGTTTGCAGCATGAGTTGGGCACCAGAGTTAATCTCAGTACAGCTTATCATCCTCAAACAGATGGTCAGTCAGAACGTACGATTCAGACATTGGAGGATATGTTGAGAGCTTGTATTTTGGAGTATGGTGGTTCTTGGGATTCTCATTTGCCATTCGTTGAGTTTTCCTATAATAATTCTTATCATTCTAGTATTGGCATGCCTCCGTATGAAATGCTTTATGGTCGCCGTTGTAGAACTCCAACTTGTTGGTTAGAAGCTGGAGAGTAACAGTTTGCAGGTCCCGATATTGTTCAAATGACAGCTGATAAAGTGGCAGTGGCTCGAGAAAAGTTGAAAGCTGCACGTGATAGACAGAAACAATACGCTGATCCTAAACGTCGACCTGTTACTTTTGTTGAAGGTGAACTTGTTTACTTGAAAGTTTCGCCTTGGAAAGGGGTGATTCGGTTTGGGAAACGTGGTAAGTTGGCTCCTCGATATATTGGACCGTTTAGAATTCGTCATATTGTTAATGATCAGTCTGTCACATTGGATCTTCCTCCAGAGCTTGCTGGTATTCATGATACGTTTAACATTTGTTATTTGAGGAAATGTAACGTTGAAGACCAGTCTCAGATTCTTCCTTTAAAAGATTTGAAAGTTGATCAAAGTCAGAAGTTAGTTGAAGAACCAGTTGAACTTCTTGACCGAAAAGTTACCAAACTTAGGAAGAAACATATTCCCATGGTGTTAGTGAAATGGAAACATAGTTTAGGTGCAAACCTAACTTGGGAAACTGAGGATAGTATGAGATCCAGATATCCTGGATTATTTGATCGTGATAAGATTTCGGGGACGAAATCTTCTTAAGGGGGGGAGAGTTGTAACATTCCCTTAATTGAGCTGGTAATTTCTAAATCAAATTGAATATGTTATTATTTTAGAAATTATTTGATAAATATGTCTAATTGCGAAACTTAGTTAAATAAGCCTCAGGACTTATTGTGCTTAGTAAATTGTTGTTTGTTTTAATTTACTATAGTTGACGGTATAATAAAATAAGTTTCTCGCAAATGGTTTTTAGGTTCCAGGCTATAGATTGAAAGGGGATTAGTTTTAAGTGGATACGGAGTCGGTGTAAAAATATGAGCCGACTTATATATATTTCCATTTTAGGAAAGTTTCTTACTTTCCTCTTTTAGAAACTAAAACCTAGAACTAAATTCCTTTAAACTTTGAAACCTCAAATTTAAACACAAATTGAAGCTGTAAATCTGTGTTGGTTCATAATCATCATCATCACCATCATCTAACTTGTAAGTTGTTATTAGTTTTAGTATAATTATATGTAATTGCTTGATTGAAGAGAAAATGAAAGTTTTAAGAATCAAGTGATGTTATATGATGTTCCTAGTAGTTAAAATGAAGTAATTTGTTGTTTAAAATTCGTTGTAGTACCTGAACTTGTATGATTTTGAGTTTTGAGATTGAGCAGGATATGTAGTTGCAGGTTAAGGGGTTTTGCACGAATTCACGGGAATCCGGCGGATTCCCCTGAATCCGGCGGATTCCCCAGAAAAATGTAAATCAGATTTTTGTGAATACGGCGTATTCATGAACGTATTCAAGAACGTATTCGTTTAAAAAGGGCCTGATCAAAACTGGAAACGAAATTGTGTTGAATCCGGTCTGGAATCCGGGCGGATTCAGATGAATCCGGCGGATTCAACCTTTATGAAGGAACTTTGAA
Organism: Helichrysum umbraculigerum; assembly: GCA_949592205.1. Taxonomy (NCBI): domain Eukaryota; kingdom Viridiplantae; phylum Streptophyta; class Magnoliopsida; order Asterales; family Asteraceae; genus Helichrysum; species Helichrysum umbraculigerum. The sequence continues at coordinate 13,136,522 of CATIUR010000002.1, read as the reverse complement.
TTTTTAAATAAACTTCATATAATCTTTAATGTATCATGATTACTTGATATGTATGTTGATGTACTTAACAAATGTGCATATATTGATTTGTTATACATGTTATGAGATGTATCAATATATGTGATATTTGAATATAAGCTATGGTTTTAAGAATGTGATTTCTAACTTATATTTGATTGTAAATTCTCAGATCCTCAGAGAACTCAGCGAGATAAGGTAGCTGAGTAAGTGAACTAAAACAATCAGGTGAGTGGATTTGAAACTCACAGTTTGATTTGGTTGTATCAGTTTGATTTCAATCAGTAATTATATGATTACTATTGATAGAATGATAACTTGAAATAATATACCATTTGATTGGTTGATTGATGAACATTGAATTGGAATGTATGATTCAGAGGTCAACTAGATTGTTGGTTGGACTTGGTTGCTAATGTTGGTCAACACAGGGTTGTGTACATGTGTTGATGGAGATTAGCATTGAGTTAACGGTTACTCGCTGTTTTGGCCTACAGTTGGTTTAAGTGTTCTGATGGGGCCACCCGGAACAGGGTCTCTAGGAACCACCGTTCCTCTTGACGATATTTGTTGCATTATTGATTGTGAACAGATTGCTAGCTAAATTTGATTGTAGTTGATTATTCATTCACTTAGCTTCGTGCTAATCCCTCAATTTACTTCCTGCAGGTATGTATGTTTTGTGGGTAGTCAGGAAGGATGTTTTGATGCTGGGAATGTTTGAAACTTGCAACTCTGATCCAGTTTGTTATAAATAATGTTTTGTAGTATATAATGCCCCGGTTTGTAAACAAGTTAACTATGTTTGTTTAGTAGTTAAACATGTTGTATAAATGTTTGTGAAAATTTCTAGTAGAATTTCTATTAAATATGTATTCCAAGTATTCGCTTCCGTGAAACTTAATATTATATTGTGATATTAAATGAGGGGCGTTATAATTTTGGTGACCTCAAAACATATTTAACAAGTTCGTTATCGACATTGGTAATAAAATTAGTTCGTTGGTGACATTGAGACAAAAGTAAAAAGTTTGGTGTCGACTTTGGTAATAAAACCGGTTCATTTGTGACATTGAGACAAAAAGTAAAGTACGTTGGCGATCTGATCCATAAACCCTTTGCACAATGACATTCTTAACTCTAACTAACTAATTTGAACTTCCTTTCATTTTTGTAATTTGATTTTTGAAGTAGGGTCAATATAGTAAATGAAATAATATTTCCTTTCTATATTTAATAGTAGACAATCAATTTGGAACAACCCAAAATGAAATACTAAAATATTAAATTGGGACATAGGGAACATATAAAGACACATTGAAAAAAGAAAAATGGGTATAGCTCCTATTTAATTATTTATAGACAACATGATGTCCACCTAAAATTCTTTTGTTTTAACAAATAGATTTCTATATTATATACTCCTTCCGTCCCATTTCTTTGATCCATTATTTTCATTTTGGGCTGTACCAAATTAATTGTCCACTTTCATAAATAGAAAGTTTAAGAAAATAAAGTTCTTTTTTACCCCTAGTGTATATATATAAGATAAAAAAATAGATAAAAAGTAGATACGGTAAAATTGTTATTTTATCAAAAAGTAAGAGAGATATAGTTATATTTTCTTAAACTGCGTGTCTTTTTGTCTGGGGACAATAAAATTGGGACGGAGGGAGTATATTATTAAAATAGACAACTGGGTTGATTGGGGGCCCATTAAAAAACTTTACATTTTTATATCTAACCCATGGTCTCCACATGGTTACGCATACCAATAAATCTGCTCGTGTAAGTTAAATAAAATTGACCGACCAATTACGAAGGGCTCAAACTTTCCATACTTTCTAAAATTACTCACCATACTTTTTTTTGCTTAAAAAATAAATAAAAAGTATAGAAAAGTAATGGAATCGTACAAAATTTAAGAAAAAGTGATGGAATAAATTACAGAAAAAGTACACAAAAGTTAATTTAAAAAAAGGAAGTGGTATGAAGAGTAGAAACCTCACGAAGTTCTAACCACACGTCATTTAAGTACGAACGTATATTATAAATAAAGCTCTGTATTTATATTCACTGTATCACTTTTATACATTTATAGGTGTCACATTTTTTATATTAGAATTATACAATATTCGGTAAAAGGTTGAAATCACAATTACCAAAAAAAACATATACTTCAAATGTGTTGAAAGAAAACGAGGCAATGTAACTCATAATGTGCATTGAAATCAGTGTTTTAAAACTCGGGTTTTTAGTTGACCCGGAAAATTGTTATTTTTTGATCGGACCGGTCGGACCGGTTGGGCCGGAAGGTCGGACCGGATTTAATAATAGTATACAATAGTAATATTTAGTGAACTTTTTATTTTTTTATAATTATAAATATAATTATTAATTATATCATGTATAATAATTATAATCCGTAGAGTAATAAATGGTGATGACACATCGATTCTCTTGTTATTCTTGGAATACACATCAATATAATAATTATATAATTCATAGAGTAATAAATGGTGATGACACATCAGTCAAAGATTCACTTATTACTCTTATTATTCTTGAAATACACAATCATTAAACATTCCTTAAATATAAATGATTAAATGTACATAGAAATTAAAAAAAAAAAAAAAAAACATGAAACCCGGGTCAATGTGCATTTCCGGGTCCTGGTCCAACCCGGTCCGACCGGCCGGGTCAACCGGGTCGTTGACTAGTCAACTTTTTGAAAAAACCGGTTTTAAATGGCCCAGAAATCCTTAGAAATACGGTCCGACCGGGCCGGTCGAACCGGGTGTTAAAACATTGATTGAAATATAACAATCATTATATATAGCTAAAAAAATAAGTACAACAAACCGGGTTTTTTGTTGACAAAACCCGGAACCATTCGAACACGGCTTTATTTCCTTACAATCATGTCGAGTCATAAGCTAGATAAATATACATATAGATGATAACTAATTAGATAATAAGTACAACAAAATCAACAAACTATATATAGCTGCTGAGTGATTGGTTTTTATTTATGTCTTATACTATCATTATAGTTTGCTTATTATTTTATCATTTAGGTATTTTTCGACTTCGTTATTAATTTTAATAATAGCAAGTTTTTTTGGTTATCATTTAGGTATTTTTCGACTTCGTTATTAATTCTATTAGAGTAAATTCTATAAATGGTTCATGTGGTTTACACTGATTTACGAAAACAGTCCATGTGCTTTTTTTTTCAACATTTTCGGTCCAATAACTTTTGATTTGCTCGTAAATGGTCCAATAACTTTGAATTTTGCTCGCAAATGGTCCCTCCGTCTAACTTTGGATTTGCTCGCAAATGGCCCTAAGGGACCATTTGCGAGCAAATCCAAAGTTATTGGACCGAAAACGTTGAAAAAAAGTACAGGGATTGTTTTCGTAAATCAATGTAAACCACAGGTACCATTTATGGAATTTACTCATTCTATTAATAGCAAGTTTTTTTGGTAAAAATATGTCTTTGAAAGGTTTTTTTCATTACGTTTGCAAAATTGTGTTATAGTCGAAAAGTTTTTTCGTGAGTTTGTGTGTGTACGTGTTGGACAAAAAAAGTTTTGAAATGATATTTCCGTTGGAGATAAATATCTTTTAAAATTATGATTTGGTTGTTTTATGTAGAGGGTTGGAGGGGCTTATTTTCCAAGCTTATTAGTTTATTTGCTTATTTTCTCAAAATAAGCTAGCATTTGATGTTTGGATAGGCTCATTTGCTTAAGCTTATTAGCTTATTTCAGGGTTGAAAAATAAGCTCTAAATTCTTTGCTTATTTGTTTATCCTCACAAACATGAGCTTTTAAGCTATAAGCTAAGACAAACACTCCAAAATAGCTTACAAGCTTATTGCTTATAAGCTATAAGCACCTTATAAGCAATAAGCAACACAATTAAGCTCCCCCAAAAACCCCCGTATTAAAATCTACGGAATATTATATACCTTATTAAAATTTACATGTTCGAACGGTTCACGCCGAGGGTGTATGTATAGTTGTTGTGAGGGTGTTGATGGTGGTTGTTGTTCTAGCGGTGGCTGTGATTCTGTCATGGTGGTGAATTTGGGGAATTCGGGAAATGAATGAATGAATTTTGGGAGAAATGAATTGATTATTTGATTGAAATATTGAATTGAGTTAGTTAAACTGGGAGATGGTCAAAACTCGAAATGAATTACATAGATTTCAAGCCTAATTTGAATTACATCATTTTAGGTTGGTGTGAAATCAAGGATACTAACTTGATCTCAGATTTTCTTATACAGTTAAGTTTGATCTAACACCTCTAGTTCTAATCTTTCTTGCTAAACATCCTCCGTTGCTCGAAATATCATTGTTTTATTCATGTTTCTACGAGAATGAAAAACTAAATATTGATTCTTATGTATTGCCCACCATTAGATTTGAGCAACCAGCAAATCACCCAAACTCCACTTCAGTAGAAGCGGGCAATGCTACTATGCTAAATGACCTGACTGGTAAATAATAGTATAAGACAATAACTATTGGTAAGCAATAAAAAGTAATCAACACTTGAAACAACAAGATAGGCTGTTGTTGAATAGCCTCTTATCTGATACCACCTCGATTCCTCAATTGTAAGTCTGCTTTAAAAATTGTAAATCTTATAAACATGTTCATTTCTAGTGGTAAACATAGCATATAGTTGCGTTATGCTATTAAGGAGTCTAATTATGCATATCAATGAACAAAGTGACAGACCCCTCAACTGGTCAAAATCCCTACAACCAACAACAAAATCAAGATTACATCTGCCTTCATTTGAGCAGGTCAGGTCTAAATCTTATATTACTGGTAATACCACGATAAACACTACACTGCATTCTAGTAAACAGAGTGAACACTGGTAAGATGAAAATCAAGCAGAGATATTCAACGGACATACAATTCCAAACAAAAGAGGAATATATTATAGTGCTTCATGAATTGTGAAATAAATAAAAAAAAACGTAATCTAAATAGCACATATGCCAAGCATATGATAAAACAAAACTAACCTTCACAAATGATCCTTGAAGTTCACTTGCTTGCTTTACATATGATAGTTTAGAAATCCCCTCTATATAACTGGGACGCTTGGTGCTGGTGGATGCCTTAAAGCAAGGAGAGGCATCAGTCACTAAAACATCCTGATCAGAAGAGGGACTAGTCTGACCTTTCTCTTTTGCAGCAACTCTTTTGGAGATTCGATCCAATGCATCAGAAATATTTTGTAAAATCCAATCATGAACCTGAGATGCAGGAACAGGAGCAGCCAGCTTATCAGGATCTGAATTTGCAAAAAATGGTGCATTTTGGCTCAATGCAGTCTTCTCCAATCCCTTTTCACCAAAGTAGATCACAAACCCAAGATGCTCAAACTTCTCCATCGTAAAAATCTGCAAACTCTATATTAAACATCAAAATGTTGCAAGTGAACCTTTATTATATTAAAAAAAAGCCTTCATCATCAAACAACTACTTATTACAAAAATTAAATATAGAACACTAGTTGAGTAAGAAGATGATTGACAAACCAGTGAATCTTCGCATTCACCTTCGACAGGGTCAGCCAAAGAGAGATTATGTTGCCCAAATGCACAAGCTACTCATTGCAATATGAAGAATAAAGTAAATATTATGTTTGCGCATTTAAGTTACAGGAGTAACTAGTAAGCATCAACATTAGACAGTAATGTTGCAAGTCTAGCCACAACCAATCAAGCACATTTGTTAAAATAAAACTACAACAGCAAATGGCAGCACAAGCCGTATGACAATCTGAATTGGCAATAAGATGCATAATTCTTAAGATTATGTCCTTCAAAGATATTCCAACATCATCCATCTTTAAGATATACTACATAATATTATTTATTTGGGTAAAGGGATAGTACGCACAAATTTTACTTAACAATAGTTAACAATGAAAACATGGATTCCTAAATACATTCATGCAGCATAATTTAGATTTGTTCAGAAAGAATAACTGAGTATGTGCATTTAAATATACATTCATGTATGCATGCTGTCATCTTCTATGCAGTGAGACAAGTTATTTCAACCTAGTTTACAAAATATAGCTTAATCATTATCAAATTATTTCACAGCTAAGCAGTACATATCAGAGACTAGGGACGCATATCCAATATTAGCCAATGACACGTAGCTTAGTTGGTAACGAGTCATTTATGAGTGGGGGCATCTTTGCCACAAAAAGCACAAGGTGAAGGGTTCAAACCGTGGCACCCCATAGCGACAACCGCTGACGTATTCCCCCAACATTGTGGATAGGCAACCGATTGTGGGCCGTTCTGAGTTGCTGGGTATCAACTTCTTGCTACATAAAATGGTAAAACAAAATTGCCTATTTGCCGATTCATTACGAGTACATTCCTTATATATAATTTATACTTATAAACCAGACATTACAAACACCATCACCTACAACACATTATCTAATTGTTATGAATATCATGAATTTGATGACTTTCAAGACACATACATACGATAAATAAGCGGGTATCGATTAAACAACCTGTAAAGGCGTAAGGGCGGATAAGAACCCATCAAAGCAGAAGTGGAAGGCCAAACATCAGCTACAACTGTATATACAATAATATAATCAGATCATATACATTTACACCAACGGAATCAACCTCATCAGGTTTCGCAGTAACAAGCAGATTGGAATACGAATGAAGAACAGACGATATTATATCAATCACAAGGCGTGCATGCTCCGGTGAGATCGCTAGGGTTTCGGAAACGATAAAGGAGTTAATTCGGTTGTTTGGTGGATGTAATTGAAGTAATTTGTCACGAATTGAAGTTAGGGTTTGTGAAGCGTCGGTGAAAATGAGTTTTTGTAAGGGAATAAGGCCGTGTTCGAATGGTTCACGGCGAGGGTGTATGTATAGGTTCTGTGGTTGCGACGGTGTTGATGGTTGTTGTTCCGGTGGTGGTTGTGTGTCAGTCATGGTGGTCGTAAAATTGGGGAAATGAATGAATTAAATTTTGGGGGAATTGAAATTGATTGATTAAATTGAATGAAATTGGGGATGGGTATGTGGCAATTTGGGAGATGGTCAAAATTCAAAATGTAAGACTTTTTAATTTTAATAATAATTTTATTTTTAAATTTTAAATATATATTATGTTATGAAAATTGAAAATATGTCTATTTCGTGTGAAATTATATTTTGTATGAAGTTAAAGTAGATTGATTGAAGTGGTATTGCTATACATTCAAATTTCAAGGTTATAGCTTAAATGAAAAGTATGTTAATATAGCGAGACATGATAATTGTTTTACGAGAAAAGAGTGTGTTAAATCGAATGGTATGATGTCCTTGAGGCTTAGCTCACTTGGTTGAGCAAAGTGGTTTTATACCACAGGTCATGGGTTCAATCCCAATCAAGGACATGGAAATTCCATTGGGGTCTTGGCCCAGTGGTCAGGGAGTTTTCCATAATGGTTTCTTCCTGGGGGTGATGAATTCGAGTCTTGTTGTGAGGGGGACTCCTGTGACGCTATACCCATCCAAGACATGGGAGAGCAACCCCTATAGGGTGTCGCCTTGGCTTCGAATTCAGGGGCGGCTTCGAATCAGGTGGGCCAAAGGTCCGTCAGTGATTCCACTACTGCCTTTCAAAAAAAATCGAATGGTATGATGTTAAGAACATGATGTAGGGGACATGATATGTGAAGCAAATATGTATTCTCGAGATTTTTTTTAGTGGAAAGGAATGAGATGGAAAAGAAAAGGGTAAAAAGGAATAGAAAAGAATGTAATATTAAAATTTTTATAAGTATTCTCGAGTTGCAAGGAAAACAACAGAAACGGAAGGAAAGTAAATAATTAATGCATTCTTGAGTTGCATGAAAACGGAAGAAAAGTAATCAAAATAAACATCTCGTTTGGGCCAGGTAAACGGTTTCTTTTACAAAATCTATACAAAATCTAGGACGTGCAATTAGAGCTGCCACCAGACAAACCAAGTGGATGGCTACCAAATGGTGACTTTCGCCACAAGATATAAGTTACCATCCATTGCAATTCTAGTCATACAGTAGAATGAAATAAAATATAAATGTTGAAGCAATTAAAATTGATAAAAATAACAATTCAAACATGATCATAGGCCTTTCTGTTAATAGCTACTATATGATCCAAATCCAAACCACATTCTATATTCCAAGATAACTTATATAATAGTTTGTATCATATCTTAATACATTGGGTTCACTGTTAGCTTATTAGTTACTTAAACAGAGAGGATTTAACTCGAGCTAGCTAGTTGCATGTATAACTACAGAATCAAACTAGATGTAACATGATACATAACTTCAGGAAGCAATATGAGGAAATGAATGGATAAACACATTACTTCGTTTAATGTGTTTATTCAAAAATTTAAAACACCTTAATTTGCTTCTAACAAACTATAATATGTACAAGTGTTGACGGTGGGATTAATTTGCATGCTTCTTATTATCACAAATAATAACACTAAATATGTACGAAGCAATATGTAAGCAAAAAAATTTCCAACGTTAGTTTCTCGTGTCAGCGTAGGTTTTTTTTTTTTCCCCCTTCTTCCCCTAACCTCTAATTAGCATTAGTTTTTCCATCAATAAAAGAGTTTATATACACATAGATTCATATATGTATATTTATCGATCAAAAGAAAAGTTTGAAGCATTATATTGATAATACAGTGATTAAAAAGCAATTGAGTCGATACCTGCTGATCGAATGAGATTGAGAAAGAATGTCGAAGTTTTTTGCCATCAAAACAGATCGAGAAGAAAATATACATCGAATGATAGAAGATACGTGAATGTTTGAGTCACTAAAATTACGTGGAAAGGTTGTTAGGTTATATTGGTAAAATTAAGAGAGATGAATATTGTTGGGATATGACCACGTAATAAATAAATGCATGTTCGAAAATATTTAAGCCTACGGGGTCACACGTAATGACACTTATGTATAATTGATTAATATAAATGTGAGTTATATTAATTAATACGTTCACGAAATAAATAATTAAATGTAATTAAAGTGTTAATTGTACGTTTAATTAAAAGAGAGGGACTGGAATGAAAATTAAACCATTAGCTTATTTTCTAAGCTACATGTACTCTATAAATAGAGAGGTAATTAACCCTAAAAAAGGAGTTAATTTTCAACTCTCTCTCTATACATACGTACGAAATTCTCATCTCTCTCTCATAAATTGTACGGCTGGAAAACAAACCCAAAGGGGTTTCTTTGTTTTTCGTCTTTTGTGTGGTTTGACCCAAGAAACAAGAACGGGTACTAGCATACCTATTGAGCTGCTGTCGTGTGTGCGATCGTAGAGGGGTTTTACTTTAAACCCTAAACTATTTAATTATAGTTTTGTTGGAGCTTTGCTAAAAGATACAATTCTAATCTTAACTAGTTACATATACATGTTTATTCGCTTCCGCAATTGTGTGACAATTTGAATATATTATATTGCTATACTCTAACAGTGGTATCAGAGTCACACGTATATTTGTGATTAGTTAGATATGTTAAACATAAAATTTTGTGGGGTGTAGTTGTTTGGTTCGACTAACACAAAGAAAAGAAAAAAAAAATTGTTTTTTTTTGGGTTGTGGTATTCGGTCGACGAAACAGGAAAGAAAAAAAAAAGAAAAAAATTGTTTTTTGATTTCGTGGGGCTAAAGTCGACAAACAGAAGAAAAAAAAATATTTCTTGGTTGTGGTGAATCAAGTCGGCTAAACAGGAAACTATGAAATTTTGTTTTTTTTAATTGTGATGAGGATCCAAAGTCAACAAGAAAGTAGAATAAAGAAATTTGCTTTTAATTTGGTGATTGGGATCATGTGGACGAACAAAATAAATATATAGATATTTTTAGTATATATATTAAACTTTAAAGTTAAAATTGTTAAACTTTAAACCCTATTGCAAATTTATGTTTAACTAAAATAATAACATGTTTAAATGTAAATTGTATATTATTATTAATGTACCTATTAAATTAGCAAATAAAGGGTATCCATGAAATTCATGCATAATTTGTCATGGATATCACTTTTATATTGATATGCTAGTTAAGATTAATTGTTAATAGTGATGATTATGTATTACTTGTTTAAACTGTTTAATTGACAAGTTGTCCCTAGTTGCCATGATTTAGGGTTCTACCAAATGTTGCATGAAAATTAATTGTTAATAGATTAGTAAGTTTATTTATTTTGCTTATTCTTATTGTAACTTGTAAAGTAAAATGGTTTTATGGAAAAAATAAACTGGACTAATAACTATGAAATAAGATTTATTATTTTCTTGCAAATCTTATTGTCAACTCGGGTTGGGCTCACATACCGTAATTTTCTCCCACGACGAGATTTGCAAGTTAATAATTTGTTTTAAACCACGACTAGGAGCTTGTATAAGAGAGGTATCTTCGACTTGGTGTCTAAGATGACGGGTTGGATAAACGATGTAAAGATCCTAGCCCCTCCTCTGGCCTCTTCATGGCCTCTTTTATACATGGCCGAAAAGGTTTAAAACATGTTGAATCGTCAATTTTAATAAAAGTGCAATCTCTAATTTAATATAAATATTAAATTAGACATCCTGACGCACGTTAATAAGTGGATTAACTGGAAATTTTTTTATTAAAATATATGATACGAAGATGTGTGCATGCTTCTTCGTACATATTTGATACACATTATCAAATTATTACCCATTTAAATTAAGTCATATGTCATCCAATTTGTAAGAACACTTGTACTTGCTTTTTGTTCTGCGTGAGACGTAGGTGAATTGTATCCAAGGTAAATTACCACTCATCGTGAGACGGTGGTGGACTATTTACAGTTCTTAATTGGACGACTTAAAACGAGTTAAGCGGTGAGATCCTTAAGCCCGTGGCATACGATGGGATGAAACATGCTTAATGAAACTTACTGCTTGATCACTAAGTACACATTAAGTCCCATAATTCTAGGAATTGCACTTGTAATGCAATTATTGATCGTCACTTACCTTTTTTTGAGTACACCATTGCTAGCAGATCAACTGATGTGATGGTGGTATGTCAATTAGGATCCTAGCCTTAAGAAAATTAATTGTTTATACATATGTATAAACATTTGGGTATTTAATTTTCTTTAAGGATTTATTATCGAAAATACTAAACTTGAACTTTTATCTATTGTAGATGGAAAATCCTGCACCGAACTCGAATTATTCGGCTTTCAGGCAAATGCTAGAAAAAGAAAAACTTTCTGGAAGTAATTTCAATGATTGGTTTCGTCAACTAAGGATTGTCCTTCGTGTTGAGAAGAAAACTGACATCATTGAAAAGCCGTTGGGACCTGCTCCTGCTGTTACTGCTCATGCTGAGGAATTAGCAGCATGGAACGCTCTTTATGATCGTCATAATGAAGTTGCTTGTTTGATGCTCGGCAGCATGACTCCCGGACTTCAAAAGCAATTTGAAAATCATAGTTCACTTGATATGATTACAGAGCTTCTTCCAAAGAAATTGGCTACTCCACAAATCCTTAGGATTAGAAGTGGAAAGATCCAGAAAGATAAGAAACCGCAAGCTAAGGGTAAGGCTAAGGGCAAGGGAAAGCAAGGTGCTTATGTCCTTAAACCTAAGCAAACCCCTCCAGCGAAGAAAGAGCATCCGGCTAAGAATGAGGCGTGTCACCACTGTTCTGAAGTGGGACACTGGAAGAGGAGTTGTCCTGCCTATCTTGCTGAGTTGATAAATATGAAGAAGAAGCAAGCCGGTTCGACCGGACCTTCAAGTGTCTTCACGATAGAATTATATTCTTTCTCTAATTCAAAATCCTGGGTATATGACACTGGCTGTGGTACACACATTTGTAATACCCTACAGGGATTTAGAGGAAAGAAGAAACTGAAACATGGGGCACTCTACTTGTACGTGGGCAATGGTCTACGTGCAGCTGTAGAAGCCATTGGAAGTTTTGACTTAGTTTTGCCTTCGGGCTTAATCATTGTATTAGACAATTGTTATTATGCACCTACTATTACTAGAGGTGTTGTTTCAGTTTCACTTTTAAAAGATAATGGATTTATCAATGTTTTTACTGATTATGGTATTTCAGTTTCTAAAGATAATGTTCATTATTTTAATGCTATTCCTTGTGATGGTATTTATGAAATTAATATGCATGATCATGTTTCAAAAGTAAATTCTATGTATTCAGTTAGCAACAAAAGAGCCAAGCCTAACTTGGACTCTACCTATCTTTGGCACTGTCGTCTTGCACACATTGGAAAGAAACGCATTGAAAGGCTTCAACGTGAAGGGCTTTTAAAATCAAATGATGATGGATCCTTTGATAAATGCGTGTCTTGTGTTTCGGGTAAGATGACAAAGAAACCCTTTCCGCATCAAACGCAAAGGGCTACTGATCTACTTGGAATCATACATACTGATGTTTGTGGTCCATTTAGACATGTGTCAAGACAAGGTGCTAACTACTTCATCACTTTTACTGATGATTTCAGTCGTTATGGTTATGTTTACTTGCTTAAACATAAACATGAAGTCTTTGAAACATTTAAAGTGTTTAAAAATGAAGTAGAAAATCAACTGGGTAAGACCATCAAGATCCTTTGTTCGGATCGAGGTGGTGAATACTTAAGCCAAGAGTTTAAGGATTATCTGAAAGCGTGTGGAATTGTCCAACAGCTTACTCCTCCATACACACCACAACATAATGGAGTGTCTGAGAGGAGGAATCGCACCCTGTTAGACATGGTGAGATCTATGATGAACCTTACAACTCTCCCATTATCATTTTGGGATTATGCTCTTGAATCTGTTGTACGTATTCTGAATATGGTTCCAACCAAGAAGGTTGATAAGACACCACATGAATTGTGGCATGGAAGAGTCCCTAATTTGTCTTACTTAAAAGTCTGGGGATGTGAGGCGCTTGTGAAGCGAGATACGCCTGACAAACTCGAACAAAGATCTATTAAGTGCATCTTTGTAGGATACCCAAAGGAAACAATGGGTTACTACTTTTACATTCCTTCTGAAAATACTGTTAAAGTTGCTCGATATGCTGAGTTCTTTGAAAAGAATCTCATAGCTCAAGAAAACAGTGGGAGGGTAGTAGAACTTGATGAGACTCAAAAGGAAGATGCATCACCTTCTACAAACACTAGCGAACATCAACTTGGGGGGGGGGGGGGGGGGGGGGGAAGTGGTCAAAGTGTTGAACCTCAAGTCGATGTTGTTCCAATTCGTAGGTCCGCAAGGACTATACGTGCTCCAGAGAAGTTGTGTCTAAATGTAGAATCTGAGGAACACGTGTTAGGGGATCTTAATGAACCTCCTAATTTCAAAGCTACATTATCAGATCCAGAATCTGAAAAATGGCTTGAAGCTGCGAATTTGGAAATGAAATTGTAACACCCTGAAATTGGGCCCAGTAGAATCAGGTATTTCTTTAAAATTAAATAGGTAAATTTAATTGTTTAAATATGTTTGATTGTTAAATTAATAGGTAAATAAGCCTCAGGAGATATTGTGGCTAGTAAACTATTATTTGTTTTAAATAATCTTAGACGACGGTAAAATAAAATAATTTTCTCGCAATTAGTATTTAGGTTCCAGACAATAGATCAAAAGGTGGTATAATATTGTTACTGTAAATAGGCCGGTTATAATAAAAAGGGGTGGTCGATCATTTTTCCCCAGTTCTCAATTCTCACCTAGTTTCTAACCTAACTAAAAAACCTAACTAAAATCTCTTGCAAATCAAAAGCTTGTATCAAATTGATTGAAGATTGAAGCTTGATAACATATGGATCATCACCATCTTGCTTTTGATCCCTCCATTTTCTAAGTTATATTTTATATATGATGAGTTTTAAGCAAATTATTGATTATATGATTTAAAGCTTGATAAGTTAAGCTAGTGTTTGTATATCGAAATGATGATGATGATTGAACTTATTGTACTCGATTTCATGATAAAACATGATAGATTCATTGAGTTTTGTTGCTTGAATGGAAATTATTAGGTTAGAAGTGATTAGAATGAATTGTGGCGATTTGATGATTTAAACTATGTTATATGATGTTACTAAGTGTTTTGATAGCTAAATAATGGTAGAGATTTGAGTTATAACTGAGTTTTGGTCGAATTTGTGGTTTTTGGGTTTGAACATGAATAGTGCAGAATCTGCATCTGCGCAGAACTGGAAGACAAGGGAGTACGATCGTACTCCAGGGAGTACGTTCGTATTCCGGGGAGTACGGCGTATTCCCCATCGTATTCCCAATCGTACTCCCAAAATAAAGGTCTGATCAAAACTGAGCTGGAAAATGGTCGGGAGTACGGCGTATTCCCTTGAATACGGTCGTATTCCCGGGAGTACGGCGTACTCATGGAGCGTATTCACGGGAGTACGGCGTACTCAATTGAGTACGATCGTATTCCCATGTTTTGACTGGGCAATTTGCAATTGAGCTTAACTATGTGATTTAGATGGTACATTGTATTTATATTGCTTAGTATATGCTTGATTTTGGATATTAAGTAAATATAGAATGATTTTGGAGATTGATTTGGATTTCTCGTATGTTTCAGAACCGCCGAAGACTCAATAAAGTTAGAACTTTGAGTGGAGACGGGATCGAGAAAGGTGAGTGGACTTTGATCTCTCACTATGTTTGGTGATCACTTATGTGGTTACTTCAAGTGTTATTTGTGCATTCTTGTGTTAATGCATATTGTGAATTTGAAGCAAGTGTTAAGAAACCTGTTGGTGATTGTGTTAAAGAGGTCAATCTTGTTGGACGTTTTGCTACAGGTTAGTCAACACGAGAGTTGTGAACATGTGTTGTGAATGGAGCTTGTGTTGACTAAAGGTAGCAAACCGTTATCGGTTAACCACTGTATTGGCTTGCAGTTGGTGTAAGTGTCGCTTGGTGGACCACCGCGGCTGAGGGTGCCACAAGGGCCACCGATCCTCTAGTGATGTTGAGTCAATGTGTTAAATGTTGTAGACTCATGGTGTTAAACTAAGTGTAGTGTTAGTGATGAGTTAACTCACTTAGCTTCGTGCTAATCCCTCGTTGTTTACTCCTTGCAGGTTAATATATTTTGTTAAGGGCGGGTCTCGGAGTAAATTGATGGAATGTTCGATAACGATGGAACTCTGATGATTTTTGTACTACTTTAAATGTTTTGTTAAAGTAACGCCCATCTAATTGTGTAGTTATATAATGAAATACTTATATAAATGATTATGTATATTTTGGTTAATCCAGGGTTATATATATATATATATATGGGATATTGCTTCCGCTATGTAAAAATATATATATATATATATATATGTGTTCTAAATTAGGGGCGTTATAAATTGGTATCAGAGCCTAGATTTGGGCGAATTGAACAACTTAGAGTGTTTAATCCCAAATCTAGTGTCGAGTTGTCAAACATTCCGGGTTGTGGGATTAGTTATAGTGTGAAATGTGTTAGTATGTTAGTACTAACAATTAACAAGTGTTGAGATGTATTGTGATGACAGATGGCAGAAAATGAGCAACCACCCCGTACTCTCTATAATGTCTCGACTGTTCACGCCGCTCCAGAAGACGAGGATCATAATGGTACTTCGAATCCGGTAAATACAGTAGTTGAAACTAGTCAAGATTATATAATAAGATTAGAGAACAGGGTAGTTGAACTTGAGAGAGAACGTGCTGGGTCATCTCAACGGTCCATTCCTATTTATTCGCATGTTGCTACTACTACTCCTCCCATTACTGCTTCTACTCGGATTCCGGTTACTTTTCCTCATGTTTCACAACAACAGCAGCAGGGTTATGTTTTTCAGTCATCAATGACGTTTCCTTCATTTGGATCGACTGGTTATCAGGCACATTTGTTTCCACCCTTTCAGGTGTCGAAGAAAGGATGTTCTCTCAAAACTTTTATGTCTAGTAAACCATCCTCTTACTCTGGAAGTCCTGATCCTACGGTTACCTTAGACTGGTTGCGTGATGTGGAAAGAAAGTTAGAGGTTTGTCATTGTGATGAGGAAGACAAAGTTCCCTATACTGTCCAATTGTTGAAAGGTGAAGCTATGTCGTGGTGGGATTCGATAACTGCTCATTTCACTCCACAACAAAGGAGTTCTATTAAATGGCAGGATTTTCATACCGAGGTATGCAAACAGTTCTGTTCGGAATATAATCTTGATCGTGTCAGACATGAATTTATGGATTTACGAAAGACGGAGGAGATGTCAATCGATGAGCTTATCCGGCAATTTTCTGAGAAATTAAGATTTGTGCAACAGTGGGTCCCGACTGAAAGAAACAAAATTAGCCACTTTGTGAAAACCTTACCTCCAGATTATCGTACCTCAGTGCGATTGGCTAGTAGCATTTCTCAGGCTTTTGAGTGGGCACGATCCGTGGATAGTGACGTTATGGCTAGGAGGTTGCAAAATAAAGAAAGGTATGCACAGAAACCGAAGGGTGATTATTCCGGTAAAGGAAAACAAAGATGGCAACCTTTTCAATCAAACAAGAAAACTAGTTATGGTGGTGTTCCTATGGATAATGCGTATTGTGCAAGATGTCGATCAAAACATACCGGACCTTGTTCTATTCGAACGTCAAGGTGTATGAAATGTGGGGTGTTGGGTCATAATGCGATTGATTGTACTTATCAAAATAATGTGTGTTGGACGTGTCACAAAGAAGGACATAGAGCGGGTGATTGTCCTGATGCAAGGAAGCAGGGTACGGGTGCGGCTAGGGGTTCCTCATCTTCTGGCCAGAAAAGGAAGATTCCACCAGTAGCTACTGGTCGAGCTTTCCAAATGACCGTGGATGATGCTGTGCTTACTGATGATGTGATTACTGGTACTTTCCTTGTTAACTCTATACCAGCCCGTGTATTATTTGATTCTGGAGCAAATTGCTCGTTTATATCTGTGCAATTTTGTGATAAACTGAAATTGATGCCCTCTTTGATTTCTAATCCCTTAGAAGTTGAGGTAGCTGATGGTAAGACAGTTCCTGTTACCACATCGGTAGCCGGAGCTAGTATATTAATAGAGGATCATGAATTTCCAGTTTCTTTCCTATTGATGCAAATCCCTAGTTTTGATGTGGTTCTTGGTATGGACTGGCTGAGTCAAAATAAAGCCGACATCTCTTGTCATAAAAAGTTGATAAAAATCCCAGTTTCAAATCTATCTTATGTTGTGGCGCGTGGGGAACGTGCAAAGGGTAGTATTCCGGTTATATCGATGATGAAGGCTAGGAAGTCTTTAGTTAAGGGTTGTGAATCCTTTGTGGCCGATGTTGTAGATGTTAAAGTAGAAAAGAAATCCATTTCCGATATTCGGGTGGTTTCTGAATATTCGGACGTGTTTCCGGATGAATTGCCTGGCCTTCCCCCTGTAAGAGATGTAGAATACCAAATTGATTTAATTCCTGGTTCGTCTCCTGTAGCAAGGGCTCCTTATAGATTAGCTCCTTCCGAAATCCGTGAAATGATGGGGCAAATTCAAGAATTGTTAGATAAGGGATTTATTAGGCCGAGTTCATCGCCGTGGGGTGCTCCCGTGTTATTTGTGAAGAAGAAAGATGGTACTCTTCGTATGTGCATCGATTATCGGGAATTAAATAAGAGAACGGTGAAGAACAAATACCCGTTGCCCAGAATTGATAAATTGTTTGATCAATTACAAGGATCCTCATATTTTTCGAAAATTGATTTGAGGTCGGGATATCATCAAGTTCGAGTTCGTGAGGAAGATATTCCTAAAACCGCTTTTCGCACGAGGTATGGTCACTATGAGTTTTTGGTTATGCCGTTCGGGTTAACGAATGCTCCTGCAATCTTTATGGATTTAATGAATCGGGTGTGTTGTCCCTATCTTGACCAGTTTGTGATTGTGTTTATCAACGATATTTTGATTTATTCCAAGTCTGAAGCGGATCATGAAATGCATCTGAGATTGATACTTGAAACTTTGAAAAGAGAGCAGCTTTATGCAAAGTTTTCGAAATGCGAGTTTTGGTTGCGTGAGGTGCAATTTTTGGGACATATTATTTGCAAAGACGGGGTTAGAGTGGATCCATCTAAAGTGAAAGCTGTTATGAATTGGAATGCGCCTAAGTCTCCTTCAGAAATTAAGAGTTTCCTTGGATTAGCAGGATACTACAGAAAGTTTATTAAAGATTTTTCTAAGATTGCGAACTCATTGACTAAGTTAACTCGGAAGGATGTGAAATTTCAGTGGACCGAACAACAAGAGGCAGCTTTTCAGACATTAAAGCAATTATTGTGTCAAGCCCCGGTTTTGGCGTTACCTGATGGATCGGACGATTTTATTGTTTATTGTGATGCATCGCATACCGGATTAGGTGGTGTTTTTGTCACACCCCGCCAAACGGTAATTACAATTACTTAGAGTGGTTTGCGGAAGCTTAGTGACGTGGCGGGGGTGCGAGCAGTAAAACAACCAACAAATACATACATACTCAGAGCATATGGTTATCGCAGAACGAAATAGATTAAGATGCCATTAGTTAAAGTTTTACAAAAGATTACCACTTGAAAAGTAGTAACAGTAATAGTAGTAGTTGAAATCAGTATTTCATAAAATACATAATATCAAAAGTAGATTTCATAGGTATGACTGCAATAGTTGCAGTTATACAGAGGAAATCCAAGTGTCCCAAAAGTAGTGGCATCCTAACAAGTCCAGGGTAGTCCGTCCTGATAATGCATGCAGATCTTACTTACGCTGCTAATTCCCTGAAAAACATAGAGTAAATCGTCAACAAAATTGTTGAGTGAATTCACAAGTTTGTTTGTTATGTAGGAAACACAAGTTAATCATTTAAGAATAACATTTCCAAATAAGTGTTGTTTGTCAAGTAGGAAACACAAGTTATTAACAAATAACATTTCCCAAATCAGTTGTAGTTGTAATAGGAAACACAAGTTATTAACCAAATAACATTTCCTAAATCAGTTATCAGTAGGAAACACAAGTTAACCTAAATAAGGATTAACATTTCCAAATCAGTGTACGTAGGAAATCCTTTCCTAATCAATAGTTTTTGTATGTGGGAATATTTAGACGGTGATCCCTTGAAAGGTGAGCTAAACCTGTCAAGTAAGGTAACCCGATCTAACCCTATAACCAAACCACGACCCTAATCTGTTGTTGTTGTGCCAAGTAGGACATTTAAGTATACGCTCCCAAATCCGTAGGAGGGTCGTCACGGCGATAGTACTATCCGTATACTCAGTGGCTAGAGTCACCTAGCTAATGGTTATAGTCTGCAGCCATAAGGTCTTTTATGCACTACATCGTTCAGCCTAGATCTGTACCAAGATTCGTTGCCTAAATTCCCAAAATAGTTATGAAAAACCTTTCATAAAACACAGTTCAAATAGTTGTGTGAAATACCCTTTCACAAACAGTTCAAGTATGAAGTACCCCTTCATAAACAGTTCAAGCAAATACATACAGTATTTAAAGCAGTTGTCGCATGCGGTTATACATACGATTTCTATGTTTTCCACCCCGAGTTTTAAAACATTAAAACATTGAAAAGGGGTTTGTGAACTCACAGTAGGTGCTCGGATGTGAATGCTAGCGAGATAAGATAACGAAGCCCAAACGTAGTCAACCTATACACAACAATGTATTAACTATAAGTACTTTGATTACTTATGTTAATAGTTCGTTTGTTTGAAGAAATTATCAATCTCTTAGGTTTGTGTATTTAGTTGATGATTGTTGTTGGAAATATATAATATTATCCAAGTATTGTTCGTAAGTACATATACATATATATACTTATATAGTTGAATATATATATTCTCGTATAAATATATTATTATTCATTGTTTCTTTCATATATACCTCATGTATATTAATCGTTTTGTCATCAAGGTTACCAATTCATTATTCTCCTTGATCCGTATAATGTACGTCTCGTCCCAAATGTGTTGAGTTTTGTCCAAGGTTTGTACTATTTAAAACTAGCAAGATCAGTCTCTGATTTGGGGTCTTGGATCCGCCGGATTAGGTAATGATCCGCCGGATCCTTGTCGATTTTTAGTGATCCACCGGATCAAACCACGAAGGACCGGATCATTTGATTTATAAGGATCCGCCGGATCAGTTATCGATCCGCCGGATCACGTTCGATTTATAAGGATCCGCCGGATCAGATAGTGATCCGCCGGATCAAGCGTGTCATTTACTCGTGTATCGTACTCGTTCACAAGACTTGTTCGTGCGTGTTCGTAGTTAGGATCCGCCGGATCACCCGATGATCCGCCGGATCGTGAGTGTCTTTTACTCGTTCACGGTTTTGATCAACGACTAAGGTGTGCGATCGTTTAAGCGTGATCCGCCGGATCAACCGATGATCCGCCGGATCAGTGTAGTTTCCAGGAAAGGATCCGCCGGATCCAAATGTGATCCGCCGGATCTCGAGTGATTTCATGCGTTTTGTTCATCATTTTCAAAGGTGATCCGCCGGATCCACCTAGGATCCGCCGGATCCTGAGCATTTTGCAGGTTCTGTTAGTGCAGAGCAAGTATAAGCTCGATGATTTTGTTTCCAACTTGTTTAGATCATGTTACCAAACGTTTATACCAATGAGTTATGTCATTTTATCAACTTATTACCACATTTTAACAAGTTTTCATCTATAGATTTTGTGTTTATAGTTTTAGTGTCTCAAACTCATTTTTCAAGAACAATCCATCAATCTTTCAACTTTATGTGTTATCTAACTAGATTATGTTATATCAACATGTTAGAATACGAAATCATAGTATTGAAATCAAAGATTGTAAGTTTTCTTACAAAGATGAAAATGATGAAGATGATGAACGAGTGATGATGATGATGGTGAAACCACTGGCTTGTTCTCTAATTCCACTTCCTACTTGTTGTTGCCTCTGATGATAAAGGAAGAAGGTGAAGAGAATGAAGGATGTGAGTGGGTATGTGTGTGTGTTGAAGATCACAGAAGAAGAAGGGAGGGAGTATGGTTTAAACACCAATCTGTCTGCTCAATTATTGACGTTAGGTGCCAAAATTTGGCACCTCAATTTCGAGTACGGATATAATTATAGCAATATAAAATTTAACATTTTATATTTTTATTTTGTAGATACTCTCCTGGTTCGTAATATATTTTCAGAATAATGAGATTATCATTATTTTTAGTTGTTGTACATTTTTGTACATTTTACTGCGCGCATCCAATTGAGCGCCAGATTTCGGTTGCGTTTCGAATTCATATTTCGAAGTAATGTTCTAAATACTTGAAAACGTACTAGAAAAATAACATTTTTCAGATTTTGACCTTTTAGGTACGTTTTAGAATTGTTTCTGTTCGTTATATAATACGTTTTATGTTAAACGTATAATTGAACCATTTTATCTATATGTTATAGATATATAATTTCTCGTAATTAATAATCGAATTATTAATTATTCCTTATAACCAAATCTGGTTAATTATTTTTGTCGGCTTTATTCCGATACGTTCGTATGTAATTTATAAATAACTACGTATCGTGTAATACTTTTTGTATTATTGCTTTGGGCTTGCTAGACTGACATCACATCATAAGTTTAGTTTAAAACAAACGCAGGGAATTAGCGTAAGAAATGAATGTAATTAAGTATAATTATATACCTAATTTGGAGGAGTGTCACATTCTCCCCCCGTTAGTGAAATCTCGTCCCGAGATTTAAGTCGAGCCGTGAGTCTCGGTCACGCTCTCAAATAGGTTGGGGTATTTCTTTCGCATTTCATCATCTCGTTCCCAGGTAAACTCTGGGCCATGTTTCGAGTTCCAACGAACTTTAACCAATTTGATTCGTTTGTGTCGAAGTTTCTGCGTTTTAGAATCCATAACTTCAACAGGTTCCTCCACAAAGTTAAGTTTTGAGTCAATGAAGACTTCGTCAGGAGGAATGATAAGTGTTTCATCAGAAAGACACTTTTTGAGGTTGCTAACATGGAAAGTATCGTGTATGCTACTAAGCTCTTGCGGTAGTTTGAGCTTATAAGCGACAGGACCAACCCTAGCAAGGATTTCAAACGGTCCGATGTATCGTGGGTTCAGTTTTCCTCGTTTGCCAAATCGTGCTACCCCCTTCCAGGGCGATACTTTGAGTAGGACCTTGTCTCCTACTTAAAACTCAAGAGGTTTACGGCGGTTATCAGCGTAACTCTTTTGTCGATCTCGTGCCGCTTTCAGTCGACTCAATACTTGAGTTATTTTGTCAGTGGTTTCCTGGACAAGTTCGGGTCCAGATAGTTGTCTGTCATCCAACTCTGCCCAACAGAGTGGTGATCGGCACTTGCGTCCATATAACGCCTCAAATGGTGCCATCTGTATACTCGTGTGATAACTATTGTTGTAAGAGAATTCTGCTAGAGGTAGGTGAGTATCCCAGTTACCTCCAAAGTCTATCACACATGCTCGTAACAAGTCTTCGAGCGTCTGTATCGTTCGCTCACTTTGGCCGTCAGTCTGAGGGTGGTAGGCAGTACTCATATCAAGTCGAGTACCCAATGCCTGTTGTAATGTTTGCCAAAAGCGAGAAGTGAATCGTGCATCTCTATCAGATATGATGGATAGTGGCACACCATGCCGAGAAACAATCTCTTTAATATAGATTTTTGCTAGTTTCTCCATTCCATCCGTTTCCTTAATAGCGAGGAAGTGGGCTGATTTCGTCAATCGATCGACAATCACCCATATGACATTTGCTCCCGATGCCGTTCTAGGTAACTTCGAAATGAAGTCCATTGTTATTTGCTCCCATTTCCATTTGGGCAGTTCAGGTTGTTGCAAAAGTCCCGACGGCTTTTGGTATTCCACCTTTACCTTCGAGCAAGTTGAGCATTTGCTAACGTAGGTGGCAATATCTCGTTTCATTCCAGGCCACCAGTAGAACCCTTTCACGTCATGGTACATCTTGTCTGCACCAGGATGTATCGAGTAGTTGGACTTATGTGCCTCATCCAAAATCAGCTTGCGTAACTCCTCTACGCATGGTACCCAAATTCGGTTCATGAAGTACAACACCCCGTTGTCCTTTTTCTCAAGTTGTTTTTCCATTCCCTTCAAGGATTCATCCTTAAGACGTTCGGGAGTGAAAGCAAGTTCTTGGGCTTCACGAATTTGAGTAATGAGATTCGAGTGGATTGTCAATCCCAAGGCTCGAACTCTTCGAGGTTTGATTCGTTCCTTACGACTCAGGGCATCTGCTACTACGTTAGCCTTACCCGGGTGATACTTTATTTCACAGTCGTAATCGTTAAGTAATTCGACCCATCGTCGTTGTCTCATGTTAAGTTCTTTCTGGTCGAATATA
This sequence comes from Helichrysum umbraculigerum, assembly GCA_949592205.1. Taxonomy (NCBI): domain Eukaryota; kingdom Viridiplantae; phylum Streptophyta; class Magnoliopsida; order Asterales; family Asteraceae; genus Helichrysum; species Helichrysum umbraculigerum. The sequence continues at coordinate 13,113,011 of CATIUR010000002.1, read as the reverse complement.
TGTTGTAGGCTCTTATGATCAGTGAAGATCGTACACTTTGTACCGTATAGGTAGTGTCTCCAGATATTTAGTGCAAAAACAACGGCTCCCAATTTCAAATCATGAGTCGTATAGTTTTTCTCATGCACTTTTAGTTGTCGTGAGGCATAAGCAATGACCTTTTCGTTTTGCATCAGTACGCAACCCAATCCCTGATGTGAGGCATCACAGTAAACAACAAAGTTATCTACTCCTTCAGGTAGAGATAGTATGGGTGCGCTGCTCAGTTTCTGCTTCAGTAGTTGGAATGCATTCTCTTGTTTCTCATTCCACTCAAATTTCTTGTCTTTTTGAGTTAATGTAGTAAGTGGCTGGGCTATCTTTGAAAAGTTTGCGATGAATCGCCTATAATAGCCAGCTAGACCAAGAAATTGTCGTACTTCAGTTGGGGTTTTCGGTGCTTCCCAATTGTTGATTGCCTCAATTTTGGATGGGTCTACGTGAATTCCCTTGTCATTTATCACATGACCAAGGAATTGGACCTCTCGAATCCAAAATTCGCACTTAGAGAACTTTGCGTAAAGCTTCTCTTTTTGTAGTAGTTCGAGGATAAGCTTCAAATGTTGCTCGTGATCCTCTTTCGATCGTGAGTATACCAAGATGTCGTCAATAAACACAATGACGAATTTATCCAGATAGGGTTTGCATACTCTGTTCATCAAATCCATGAATACTGCTGGTGCGTTGGTCAGCCCGAAAGGCATGACTAGGAACTCGTAATGACCGTATCGAGTCCTAAACGCAGTTTTCGGTACATCCTCTTCTCGTACCTTGAGTTGGTGATAACCAGATCGTAGGTCAATTTTTGAATAATAACTTGACCCTTGCAGTTGATCAAACAGATCGTCAATGCGTGGTATCGGTTCTTGATAGTTACCTTGTTCAGTTCTCGGTAATCGATGCACATCCGCATAGATCCATCCTTTTTCTTGACAAATAGAACTGGAGCTCCCCAAGGTGAAAAGCTCGGACGGATGAATCCCAAATCTAGAAGTTCTTGCAGTTGTGTAGATAATTCTTGCATTTCCGAGGGAGCTAGACGATAAGGTGCACGTGCGATAGGTGCGGCTCCTGGCACCAGGTCAATGTGAAACTCAACTTGTCGTGGGGGTGGCAATCCCGGCAACTCATCAGGGAATACTCCTGGATAGTCGCGTACAATGGGTACATCGTCTATACATCGCTCCTCGGGTTTCTTTTCTACAACGTGTGCCAGAAATGCTTGGTACCCCTTTCGGAGATATTTACTGGCCTTCAAACACGAAATCATTTTTGTGGCACTCTTTCGTTTCTCACCTTGAACCACAAGTGTTTCTCCTGTTGACAGTGGTAATCGTACCAGTTTATCATAACATATGATCTCAGCGCGGTTCTTAGATAACCAATCCATACCGACTACAATGTCAAAACTTCCCAACTTAACCGGTAGTAAGTCTATTTCGAAGAGATGACCTTCTAACTCCAAGGTACATCCCGGTACTATTTCTCCTGATTCGATCAACTCACCATCGGCTAATTCTATGGTATACTTGTTGTCTAACTTACGGGATTCAAGTTCTAATAGTGGTCTAAACTCAGTAGACACAAAACTTAAATCAGCACCCGAATCTATTAACACAGAGGCATAATGATTGTTTACAAGAAACGTACCAGTGACGGTGTTAGGGTCATGGCGTGCCTCTTGTGCTCCGATCACGAATGCCCTTCCTTGAGCCGGTTGATGGTTGATGTTGTTGGCTCGGTTATTGTTGTCACCGCGGTTGTTGTTGTTGTTGCGGTTTTGGTTGTTGTTGTTGAGCTTAGGGCATCGGTTGCGGTAGTGCCCCTGCTCGCCACATTCAAAACATCCCTGGTTTTGACGCTCAGTGTTTGCCCGTGGGGGAGGGTTAGTTTTGCAGTCTCGGGTTCTATGTCCCCATGCCTTACAATTTCCACAATACCCACACCCACCTTCGTGGTGTCGGTTGCACTTATCACATTTGGGTTTGTTACCCAGGTATGGTTTCGATTCAGTAGTGGTGGCAACATATGCTTTCGCATTTCCAGAATGTTTCTTGTTTTGCTGACCCTGGCGATCAGTACCACTACCGTTCCACTTTCGCTTTGCACCACCAGAACTACTAACATCAGTACTGTTCGGTTCACTTTTTCCCGACACAGCTTTCTTAGTTAGATTTCCCATCCTGACCGCCTCATCGGTCGAACTTTGTGCTAGAGTAACAGCACTCCTGAATGTGTCTGGTTTAGATAACGTCACCAGACTGCGGATTTGTGGTACTAGACTGTATATGTAGCGCTCGATTCGCTTATACTCGGGTGTCACCATATGTGGCACTAAACGTGCAAGTTCCTGAAACTTAGTGGTGTACCCAGTAATATCAGCACCAATCATGGTGATGTTCCACAACTCTGTTTCTATTTTCTGCATCTCACTGCGAGGGCATAATTCCTCCAACATCAAATTCTTAAATGTCCCCCATGACATTGAATAAGCAGCTGGTCGACCAAGTGATTGGATCTGACTGTTCCACCAAGTGAGCGCTTTGTCAGCCAAAGTGCAAGTAGCATACTTCACCATACAGTCAGGTGAACAGTCACTAATGTCCAATACCGATTCAGTTTTCTCTATCCAATGAATCATACCAATTGCACCCTCGGTGCCACGGAAGGAAATCGGCTTACAAGCCTGAAATGTTTTGTATGAACACCCTCGGCTAGCATTCACGGGTGTCTCAGTATTAACAGGGGTAGATCCACTGTTGTTAACTCCAGGTTCGCGACTACGGCTTGCCTCATATTCAGCAATACCTTCAGCTATTCTTCGTGCGATCATTTGTTCGGTGGTTTCAGTGGGTGGTGGTGGAGGCGTAGTCGTCTTTTGACTATTTCTAGTGACTCGTCGTTTGGGAGGCATGATTCAGCTCTGCGATGAATAAAATGCAGAGTGTTAATGTTGAGATGTTGAATGTGAATAGATCAAAGATTCACATTTGATAGAATTGAATGACATGAAAAGATGAATGAACAGGGTTTTACAACACGTGCCATACAACTTTGAAACACCCACATGTATCTAGCATAATATAATCACGTTGGCCAGGCGTCATTATATAATGTCCAATACATATTTCTTTTCATTGTCGTTTAACACCGTTAATTTCAAAGGTTCGCAAGAATAATCAATCATCAAGATGCAATATGTTTCAGGGTTTACAAGAATTGATCACAAAGTGTCGAATAAGTATAGGTTTAATCACAAGTCGACAGTTGTAAGAGGAAATAATATGGTTGATAATAAGCATAATGAACACGAGATGTAAACCAAACATACATTATATATTAAAGGTCATAACGCTGTTACAGTAGTTTAGTACAAAATGAGATGGGATTTCTAATATACCCATCATTGGTTAGCGTTATACAAAAGGTAATGGGTTTTCTATACATGAACCCATTCTACTAACAAAGTTCCATCCAACATACAGCTAGTACACCCCTAGTACATACATACGTGTACATCAAAAGTAGTAGTATAATCTAGTGTAGGCACAAACCGCCATACGCAGGCCTAACGGAACCATGGTAAATACATCCTAGCCGCAACCATCACTGCTGCAGTCATCACACACACACTAGCTACAATTTCTGACACCCTAGCACGCCTCTCTAAAGCTGCAACGCGTGCACGGGTGGATGCTAGACTCTGCCAGTCTGTCTAACGGTGAGTCTCCACAAAATCCATCCTCTGATGGAGCATAGTCATATCCATATCAGTGCGGGAGGCACGCTCAGTAGCTCCATCACATCTCTGCTCCTGCTAGAAGATATCCTAAATATGGTGTGGACCACAGCCACAAGAGTAGGTACAGTGAGCTCTAGAGGCTCACCGGTGAAAGGTGCAGATGGTGGTGGATGAGAGGACTCTCCAAACTCAAAGGTCGAGGGAATACCCTCTAGTGATCTCCACTCTCTCAATACTCGAGGCATCCAATCCAGATGAGAAGGTCGGAGCCTCTTCTGTGGCGGCTCGACAACTGGAACCTCAAGCTCAGTCACTGGCGACTTATCGCGCGGCGCGAGTGGTCCCCTGGGAAAATCCCGAACACTGATCCTAGCTGTCATCCTAGATACAGGCACACGAGATGTACTCGCGATGGCTGGCTCAGGGGTAGGAGTAATGTAGGCAGATGGTCCACGGTGTGTGGTCACTCCAGTACTCGCTACGCTAAAGTAGGAGGCCTCCATGGGCTCCTCCTCAGAATCGGAATCAGTGATATAGATCGGTGCGCATATCGACATGCTGAGACAAAAGAATCGAGTGTGACGTGTCAGTCGTATGTTAGTTGTATGCAAAGTATGTATGCATGAATGCACAAATGTTCTAGCCAAGGCTATAGTCTAGGTCTCTAAGGTTCCAAGTCACTTAAAGACTGCTAGTTCGCTATAACCAATGGCTCTGATACCAAGTCTGTCACACCCCGCCAAACGGTAATTACAATTACTTAGAGTGGTTTGCGGAAGCTTAGTGACGTGGCGGGGGTGCGAGCAGTAAAACAACCAAAAAATACATACATACTCAGAGCATATGGTTATCGCAGAACGAAATAGATTAAGATGCCATTAGTTAAAGTTTTACAAAAGATTACCACTTGAAAAGTAGTAACAGTAATAGTAGTAGTTGAAATCAGTATTTCATAAAATACATAATATCAAAAGTAGATTTCATAGGTATGACTGCAATAGTTGCAGTTATACAGAGGAAATCCAAGTGTCCCAAAAGTAGTGGCATCCTAACAAGTCCAGGGTAGTCCGTCCTGATAATGCATGCAGATCTTACTTACGCTGCTAATTCCCTGAAAAACATAGAGTAAATCGTCAACAAAATTGTTGAGTGAATTCACAAGTTTGTTTGTTATGTAGGAAACACAAGTTAATCATTTAAGAATAACATTTCCAAATAAGTGTTGTTTGTCAAGTAGGAATCACAAGTTATTAACAAATAACATTTCCCAAATCAGTTGTAGTTGTAATAGGAAAAACAAGTTATTAACCAAATAACATTTCCTAAATCAGTTATCAGTAGGAAACACAAGTTAACCTAAATAAGGATTAACATTTCCAAATCAGTGTACGTAGGAAATCCTTTCCTAATCAATAGTTTTTGTATGTGGGAATATTTAGACGGTGATCCCTTGAAAGGTGAGCTAAACCTGTCAAGTAAGGTAACCCGATCTAACCCTATAACCAAACCACGACCCTAATCTGTTGTTGTTGTGCCAAGTAGGACATTTAAGTATACGCTCCCAAATCCGTAGGAGGGTCGTCACGGCGATAGTACTATCCGTATACTCAGTGGCTAGAGTCACCTAGCTAATGGTTATAGTCTGCAGCCATAAGGTCTTTTATGCACTACATCGTTCAGCCTAGATCTGTACCAAGATTCGTTGCCTAAATTCTCAAAATAGTTATGAAAAACCTTTCATAAAACACAGTTCAAATAGTTGTGTGAAATACCCTTTCACAAACAGTTCAAGTATGAAGTACCCCTTAATAAACAGTTCAAGCAAATACATACAGTATTTAAAGCAGTTGTCGCATGCGGTTATACATACGATTTCTATGTTTTCCACCCCGAGTTTTAAAACATTAAAACATTGAAAAGGGGTTTGTGAACTCACAGTAGGTGCTCGGATGTGAATGCTAGCGAGATAAGATAACGAAGCCCAAACGTAGTCAACCTATACACAACAATGTATTAACTATAAGTACTTTGATTACTTATGTTAATAGTTCGTTTGTTTGAAGAAATTATCAATCTCTTAGGTTTGTGTATTTAGTTGATGATTGTTGTTGGAAATATATAATATTATCCAAGTATTGTTCGTAAGTACATATACATATATATACTTATATAGTTGAATATATATATTCTCGTATAAATATATTATTATTCATTGTTTCTTTCATATATACCTCATGTATATTAATCGTTTTGTCATCAAGGTTACCAATTCATTATTCTCCTTGATCCGTATAATGTACGTCTCGTCCCAAATGTGTTGAGTTTTGTCCAAGGTTTGTACTATTTAAAACTAGCAAGATCAGTCCCTGATTTGGGGTCTTGGATCCGCCGGATCAGGTAATGATCCGCCGGATCCTTGTCGATTTTTAGTGATCCACCGGATCAAACCACGAAGGACCGGATCATTTGATTTATAAGGATCCGCCGGATCAGTTATCGATCCGCCGGATCACGTTCGATTTATAAGGATCCGCCGGATCAGATAGTGATCCGCCGGATCAAGCGTGTCATTTACTCGTGTATCGTACTCGTTCACAAGACTTGTTCGTGCGTGTTCGTAGTTAGGATCCGCCGGATCACCCGATGATCCGCCGGATCGTGAGTGTCTTTTACTCGTTCACGGTTTTGATCAACGACTAAGGTGTGCGATCGTTTAAGCGTGATCCGCCGGATCAACCGATGATCCGCCGGATCAGTGTAGTTTCCAGGAAAGGATCCGCCGGATCCAAATGTGATCCGCCGGATCTCGAGTGATTTCATGCGTTTTGTTCATCATTTTCAAAGGTGATCCGCCGGATCCACCTAGGATCCGCCGGATCCTGAGCATTTTGCAGGTTCTGTTAGTGCAGAGCAAGTATAAGCTCGATGATTTTGTTTCCAACTTGTTTAGATCATGTTACCAAACGTTTATATCAACGAGTTATGTCATTTTATCAACTTATTACCACATTTTAACAAGTTTTCATCTATAGATTTTGTGTTTATAGTTTTAGTGTCTCAAACTCATTTTTCAAGAACAATCCATCAATCTTTCAAATTTATGTGTTATCTAACTAGATTATGTTATATCAACATGTTAGAATACAAAATCATAGTATAGAAATCAAAGATTGTAAGTTTTCTTACAAAGATGAAAATGATGAAGATGATGAACGAGTGATGATGATGATGGTGAAACCACTGGCTTGTTCTCTACTTCCACTTCCTGCTTGTTGTTGCCTCTGATGATAAAGGAAGAAGGTGAAGAGAATGAAGGATGTGAGTGGGTATGTGTGTGTGTTGAAGATCACAGAAGAAGAAGGGAGGGAGTATGGTTTAAACACCAATCTGTCTGCTCAATTATTGACGTTAGGTGCCAAAATTTGGCACCTCAATTTCGAGTACGGATATAATTATAGCAATATAAAATTTAACATTTTATATTTTTATTTTGTAGATACTCTCCTGGTTCGTAATATATTTTCAGAATAATGAGATTATCATTATTTTTAGTTGTTGTACATTTTTGTACATTTTACTGCGCGCATCCAATTGAGCGCCAGATTTCGGTTGCGTTTCGAATTCATATTTCGAAGTAATGTTCTAAATACTTGAAAACGTACTAGAAAAATAACATTTTTCAGATTTTGACCTTTTAGGTACGTTTTAGAATTGTTTCTGTTCGTTATATAATACGTTTTATGTTAAACGTATAATTGAACCATTTTATCTATATGTTATAGATATATAATTTCTCGTAATTAATAATCGAATTATTAATTATTCCTTATAACCAAATCTGGTTAATTATTTTTGTCGGCTTTATTCCGATACGTTCGTATGTAATTTATAAATAACTACGTATCGTGTAATACTTTTTGTATTATTGCTTTGGGCTTGCTAGACTGACATCACATCATAAGTTTAGTTTAAAACAAACGCAGGGAATTAGCGTAAGAAATGAATGTAATTAAGTATAATTATATACCTAATTTGGAGGAGTGTCACAGTTTTAATGCAAAGAGATCGTGTAATTGCGTATGCTTCTAGACAGCTTAAACCACATGAAAAGAATTATCCGACACATGATTTGGAGCTTGCGGCTGTAATTTTTGCCTTGAAGATTTGGAGACATTATTTGTATGGTACGAAATGTGTAATTTGCACGGATCATAAAAGCCTTCAGTACATGTTTTCGCAAAAAGAATTGAATATGCGTCAGAGGCGGTGGTTAGAATTGATTAAAGATTATGATTGCGAGATCCGTTATCACCCGGGTAAAGCAAATGTGGTTGCGGACGCGTTGAGTCGAAATATATCTAGTGACAAGAATTGTTTCATGCGATTAGAGGTGTCCTCTGATTTGATTTCTCAGCTTAGAGTCGTACAGATTGAAGCTTTATTGGATGTAAATTTGAAATCTGAGATCATGTTGAAACGAAAGGATTTGTTAGTTGAGGATTCACGTGGGTTGAAAACTTTTCAGTCTCGGGTTTGGGTTCCGTTAATTGGTGGACTTCGTGAGTTGATTTTGACGGAGGTTCATAAATCGAGATTATCTATTCATCCCGGTAGTACAAAAATGTATAACGATTTGAAACCTCTTTATTGGTGGCCAACAATGAAAACGGATGTAGCCAGATTTGTGGAATCATGTCATATTTGTTCCCAAGTAAAAGCCGAGCATCAAAAGCCATATGGTTCGTTGAAACAATTGGAGATACCCGAGTGGAAATGGGAACACATCACTATGGATTTTGTCACCAAATTACCACGTACGCAGAAAGGCAACGATATGATTTGGGTTGTTGTTGATCGTTTAACTAAAAGCGCCCATTTTCTTGCGACCAGTGAAACCGCTTCTTTGACCCGTTTGGCTCAATTGTATATTAATGAGATTGTATCGAGGCACGGAATTCCATTATCTATTGTGTCCGATAGAGATTCCAGATTTGTGTCAGGCTTTTGGCAGAATCTTCAGAAAGAGTTAGGTACTCGAGTTAATCTTAGTACCGCATATCATCCTCAGACAGATGGACAGTCAGAAAGAACCATTCAAACTCTCGAGGATATGTTGAGGGCGTGCATTTTGGAGTATGGGGGTTCGTGGGATTCTCACTTGCCGTTAGTAGAATTTGCGTATAATAATTCGTATCATTCTAGCATTGGTATGCCGCCATACAAAATGCTTTATGGACGTCGTTGTCGAACGCCGACTTGTTGGTTAGAGGCGGGAGAAAAACAGTTTGGGGGGGCCGATATTGTCCAGATTACGGCCGATAAAGTTGTTATAGCTCGAGAGAAATTGAAAGCCGCCAGAGATAGACAGAAACAGTATGCTGATCCGCGTCGTCGACCAGTTAATTTTGTCGAAGGTGAATTGGTTTATTTAAAAGTGTCACCTTGGAAGGGCGTGATTCGTTTTGGTAAGCGTGGAAAATTGGCTCCGAGGTTTATAGGTCCGTTCAAAATCCGCCAAGTAGTTAATGACCAAACCGTTGCCTTAGACCTTCCTTCGGAATTAAGTGGTATTCACGACACCTTTAATGTTTGCTATTTGCGGAAATGTAATGTGGAGGATCCAACCCAAATCCTTCCGTTACAAGATCTTAGAGTTGACCAAGGTCAGAAATTAGTAGAAGAGCCCATTGAGTTAGTTGATAGAAAAGTGACTAAATTACGCAAGAAGGAGATACCTATGGTTCTAGTGAAATGGAAACATAGTTTGGGAGAAAATCTTACTTGGGAGACCGAGTTGAGTATGAGGGCCCGTTACCCTAGTTTGTTCGAGTCTAGTTAGATTTCGGGGACGAAATCTTTTAAGGAGGGAAGATTTGTAACACCCTGAAATTGGGCCCAGTAGAATCAGGTATTTCTTTAAAATTAAATACGTAAATTTAATTGTTTAAATATGTTTGATTGTGAAATTAATAGGTAAATAAGCCTCAGGAGATATTGTGGCTAGTAAACTATTATTTGTTTTAAATAATCTTAGACGACGGTAAAATAAAATAATTTTCTCGCAATTAGTATTTAGGTTCCAGACAATAGATCAAAAGGTGGTATAATATTGTTACTGTAAATAAAAGGGGCCGGTTATAATAAAAAGGGGTGGTCGATCATTTTTCCCCAATTCTCAATTCTCACCTAGTTTCTAACCTAACTAAAAAACCTAACTAAAATCTCTTACAAATCAAAAGCTTGTATAAAATTGATTGAAGATTGAAGCTTGATAACATAAGGATCATCACCATCTTGCTTTTGATCCCTCCATTTTGTAAGTTATATTTTATATATGATGAGTTTTAAGCAAATTATTGATTATATGATTTAAAGCTTGATAAGTTAAGCTAGTGTTTGTATATCGAAATGATGATGATGATTGAACTTATTGTACTCGATTTCATGATAAAACATGATAGATTCATTGAGTTTTGTTGCTTGAATGGAAATTGTTAGGTTAGAAGTGATTAGAATGAATTGTGGCGATTTGATGATTTAAACTATGTTATATGATGTTACTAAGTGTTTTGATAGCTAAATAATGGTAGAGATTTGAGTTATAACTGAGTTTTGGTCGAATTTGTGGTTTTTGGGTTTGAACATGAATAGTGCAGAATCTGCATCTGCGCAGAACTGGAAGACAAGGGAGTACGATCGTACTCCAGGGAGTACGTTCGTATTCCGGGGAGTACGGCGTATTCCCCATCGTATTCCCAATCGTACTCCCAAAATAAAGGTCTGATCAAAACTGAGCTGGAAAATGGTCGGGAGTACGGCGTATTCCCTTGAATACGGTCGTATTCCCGGGAGTACGGCGTACTCATGGAGCGTATTCACGGGAGTACGGCGTACTCAATTGAGTACGATCGTATTCCCATGTTTTGACTGGGCAATTTGCAATTGAGCTTAACTATGTGATTTAGATGGTACATTGTATTTATATTGCTTAGTATATGCTTTGTAACACCCCCGAAATTCACTGTTTTGCGGAAGCATAGTTTGGGGTGTTACTAATTAAATATCACAGCACAAAGATAAAGCAAACGACCTCTAAATGAGACGTTTTGAAAATTAGTTACATTCCATAGATATAATGTTTGAAAACTTAGTGTTTTCGTATACAAAATGTAGTTTCCCCTAGAGTCCACGCGTATAGCGGGAGATTCTATTACATAATCGTAATCTACAAAAGATAATGCTAAGAATCTCCGTTAATGCAGTTGTGTTGAAATCATGCGACTCTAGCTAAAATCCTGGAGTAATCCTACTCCATCCGGGTACCTGAGAAAACATGCTAAAAAGTGTCAACCAAAAAGGTTGGTGAATCTCACAGGTTTGTAAATAATATCGGCTTTGAACACGAGATTTCATTAGTAGTGCCCGTAGGCGTAAAATCAGCCATTGCAATCCAGCAATCGTAAAATCAGTATTTGCAATCCAGCAAATGTAAATAAATAAGTTTATACCGTTGCCATGAGGCTCATAATCGAAGCTTAACCCGTAATAATATGTTTGCTCCCGTGACATGCTCGTAAGTGAGCAAGCATCAGTAACGAATAAGTAGTCACCCGTTTATACGTGTAAATCAGTACGTGGCAGCGCTACTGCCCCGGGTGGGGAGGGTCATTTCCCTAATGGATCCATTAACTAGTGTTCGCGCTTAAGTCCATAACTAACGATATATGATGGAGAGACTTCTGTAAATAGTAACAACTCATGCAATTCCGTTTGGTATAGTAAACAGTTTAGTACTTGTGTTCAAGAAAAAGTAGTAGCATGTATCTCCCCCAATAAGATAAAACAGTAAAAGTGGGGCCGTAAGACTCACCTGAGTCTTTGCAAGTACGTTTATATCAATAAACGAGTAAGTAATATCAACCGTAGGTTCTCCGAACCCGTAACCTTCAAATGCCTAAACATATAAAGTTAAGTAAGTAGATGTCTCGCAAGACCATCTAGGCTAGTTGTTTACACAACTCATTATATCCAAGTGTTTGTTTAGTAATCCGTTTGTAGTTTGAAAACAAATATGGCCCGTTGGTGACGGTTTGTAATAATGATTCAAAGTGTTATCATTTATAACGCAATTTAGTGTAATTGTAATAGAAAGTATGTTCTATGACGTTTGTTAAGTCGTATGACATAAGTATTTGAAGTTGTGTAAGTTCGACACTTAGTAAAATCTGACTTTTCAAGGTTCTGGTTTGTGCGACGTAGCATGCGACGTAGCATGCGACGTAGGGTGCGACGTAGGGAGGTACGTCGCATGATGCGACCTTCGCAAATCAATGCGACGTAGGAGGCGACGTCGCTAATGCGACGTTGGTTCGGTTTGCGACGTAAAAGTCTACGTCGCTATGTGCGACGTCCGCAAGTTAATGCGACGTAATAGGCTGCGTCGCTAGTGCGACGTTGGGATATCTGTGCGACGTAGGCCGTGACGTCGCTAAATGCGACGTTGGCCACAAAATGCGACGTTTTGAGCTACGTCGCAGATAGTCCAGCGTCTCTGCGACGTAGCGGTCTGATCGGAATTTGGTGGCCGGAAAATCGGTCGAAAAGCTTCCGTTCGGTCCAAATCTTTTACCCAACCCATTTTTGGACATTTTAAGCATATATAAACCATAAAAACGTAAAAATGAGCAAAAACGGAGAGTTTCGGGTTTTATCGGAAACTTACAAAATGTCGGATAGAAAATCCGAAAAGATAGGAATGTAGATCGTGTTGTCGTGGTCACTTTTCTCCAAAAGAGTGGTATGATTCGGCGAGGTTTCGTGGTGTTATTTTGCGATTTTAGTGATGAAATTGGTTTGGTGATTGAAAGTAAAAGAAAGAGAGAGAGAGAATGGAAAATGAAAATGGGGAAAAAGAAGGAAAGTGGTGATTTAGGTGGGAGATCCCCACCGTTTTCAGTGTACGCCCCGCGCTCCGTGCGGTGTTCGTTTTCTCCGTCATTTAGGCGTTAAATCAAGCAGTTATATTTTTAAAAGATGACGGGAATATTTTAATGAAATACCTTGAAATTAATTATAAAAACATTTGTCGAAGTATTAAAATTTTTAACTCGCGTTTAATACATATTCGTTAAATTATTTAAATTGTCGTCGCGGTATTATAAATAAAGTTTGTTCGCTGTGTATTTTATATAATAAAATACGTTCTCATTATTTAGGTAAGTTTCTGTCACCAACGTCCAAGTAACTGTGTCGGACTCCGTCCGGTTAATTCGTACGATTAATCCAAATCGCGTAAGTACACACATATATATATAATTCACCTTATATATATATACAAATAGAGTCTGCAATTAGTCCTATTACATACTAATTACAACTAGTTACAATCAATTAGGCATAAATAATTTTCCTAATTTAGCAGGTGTTACATTCTCCCCTTGTTAAAGAAATTTCGTCCCGAAATTAGTTCGTGTGCACAGATGGTGCGTTGTCTGGGAAGAGATGTGGGTATTTCTGTCGCATTTGGTCTTCCCGTTCCCAGGTGAACTCAGGGCCGCGCCTAGAATTCCACCTGACTTTTACTATGGGAATACGACTCTGTTTCAATTGCTTGACCTCACGGTCCATGATTTCCATAGGTTTCTCGACAAAATGAAGTTTATCATCGATTTGAATTTCGTCGAGCGGTATAATCAGCGTCTCGTCAGACAGACATTTCTTCAAGTTAGAAATGTGGAATGTGTTGTGTACGCTGCTAAGTTCAGCAGGAAGTTGCAGGCGATATGCCACTGGACCAATCCTTTCAAGGATTTCGAATGGTCCGATGTATCTAGGATTTAGTTTGCCTCGTTTCCCGAATCGAATAACACCTTTCCACGGTGCCACCTTGAGAAGTACCTTGTCTCCTACCTGGAACTCAAGGTGTTTGCGTCTCACGTCAGCATAGCTTTTCTGACGATCACGTGCGGCTTTCAGCCGGTTTTGAATACTAACGATTTTCTCAGTAGTTTCTTGAATGATTTCTGGACCCGTGAGTTGGGATTCTCCTAACTCAGTCCAACAGACAGGTGATCGGCACTTACGTCCGTAAAGTGCCTCGAAGGGTGCAGCCTTTATGCTGGTATGGTAACTGTTGTTGTAGGAAAACTCACACAACGGTAAGTGATTTTCCCAAGAAGTACCGAAGTCGACTACGCAGGCTCGTAGCATATCCTCCAGTGTTTGAATAGTTCGCTCGCTTTGGCCATCGGTTTGCGGGTGATAAGCAGTACTCATATCCAGACGAGTACCAAGAGATTTCTGTAATGATTGCCAAAAGTTAGAAGTAAAACGGCTGTCCCTATCCGAGATGATCGAGATAGGTACACCGTGTCGCGAGATGATTTCTTTGACATAGATGCGAGTCAGACGCTCCATCTTGTCGGTTTCCTTGATGGCCAGAAAATGAGCAGATTTCGTGAGACGGTCCACGATCACCCAAATGGTATCGCAACCACTCGAAGTTTTCGGTAGTTTGGTAATGAAGTCCATGGAAATCTGTTCCCATTTCCATTGAGGAATTTCAGGTTGTTGAAGCAACCCAGAGGGTCTTTGGTGTTCGGTCTTTACTTTGGAACAGGTTAGGCATTTACTGACGTACAAGGCGATGTCAGCTTTCATGTTAGGCCACCAATACACCCCTTTGACGTCATGATACATCTTGTCAGATCCAGGATGTATAGAGTATCGAGATTTGTGAGCTTCAGCCATCACCAAATCTCGCAAGTTTCCGAATTTGGGTAACCACACCCGGTTAGAGAAGTATCGAGTTCCATCGGGTTTGATTTCGAATTGTTTATCCAAGCCTCGCAAGGCTTCATTTTTCAAGTTTTCATCGTTGAGTGCTTCAAGTTGAGCGGTAAGGATTTGAGCAGGAAGCTCGTTGCGAATTGTCATAGAAAGTGCTCGGACTCGAAGGGGTTTCACTCGTTCTTTCCGGCTTAAGGCATCGGCAACTACGTTAGCCTTGCCCGGATGGTATTTGATCTCGCAGTCGTAGTCACTAAGTAACTCAACCCAGCGACGTTGTCTCATGTTTAGATCTTTCTGATCGAATATGTGTTGGAGACTTTTGTGATCGGTAAAGATAGTGCTTTTCGTACCGTAGAGATAATGTCTCCAGATTTTCAATGCGAAGACCACAGCACCTAACTCGAGGTCGTGGGTCGTATAGTTTTTCTCGTGAATTTTTAGTTGTCGTGAGGCATAGGCAATGACTTTTTCCAGTTGCATCAACACACAACCAAGTCCCTGGTGTGAGGCGTCGCAGTAAACTACGAAATCGTCGGTGCCCTCGGGTAAGGACAAGATTGGTGCACTGCAAAGTTTGTTTTTCAATAGCTGGAAGGCTGACTCTTGTTTATCAGTCCAATCGAACTTCTTATCCTTCTGAGTCAGTGTGGTTAGTGGGACAGCTATTCTTGAAAAGTTTTCGATGAATCGGCGATAATAACCAGCAAGACCTAAGAATTGTCTCACTTCGGTTGGAGTGGTCGGTGACTCCCAGTCCTTGATTGCTTCAATCTTGGCGGGATCAACATGAATTCCTTGGCTGTCAATCACGTGTCCGAGGAATTGAACGGTTCGAATCCAAAACTCACACTTAGAGAATTTGGCATATAACTCTTCGTGTTTCAGAAGTCCTAGAATGGTTTTCAGATGTTGAGCATGTTCCTGTTCGTTGCGAGAGTAAATCAGGATATCATCGATGAACACAATGACGAATTTGTCAAGATATGGTTTGCACACCCGATTCATAAGGTCCATGAATACGGCCGGTGCGTTGGTCAACCCGAATGGCATCACTTGGAATTCGTAATGCCCATAACGAGTTCGGAAAGCTGTCTTTGGGATATCATTGTCACGGACTCGGAGTTGATGATAACCCGACCGTAGATCAATCTTTGAGTAAACACTCGATCCCTGGAGTTGGTCAAACAGGTCATCGATTCTAGGAAGTGGGTACCGATTCTTTATGGTTAGCTTATTCAGCTCTCGGTAGTCGATACACATGCGGAAAGATCCATCTTTCTTTTTCACGAATAAGACCGGAGCTCCCCAAGGCGAGGAACTTGGTCGAATGAATCCTCTGTCCAGGAGTTCCTGTAGTTGATTAGACAACTCCTGCATTTCGGATGGTGCTAAACGGTAAGGGGCTCGTGCCACGGGTGCAGCTCCGGGCACAAGTTCGATTTGAAATTCAACTTGTCTAGGCGCTTCTCCTCCGACTTCTTCTCCGTTACATGTGCGAGGATGGCTTTATACCCTTTTCGTAGGTATTTTCTCGTTTTCAGACAGGATACAATATTCAGATTCCGTCTACCGGTCTCCCCTTGTAGGACTAAGGTTCCACCGGAGACAAGAGGTATGCGAACGAGTTTGTCATGACAGATGATTTCAGCTCGGTGCTTGGATAACCAATCCATACCGACAATAATATCGAAGCTGCCGATCTCGACAGGGATTAAATCAATGGGAAACGTTTCGTTCGTGAGGTTAAGTGTACAGTTGTGTATGATGCTATCAGTCTCAATCAGTTTGCCGTTAGCTAATTCTACAATGTATTTAGCATCTAAGGCAGTGGGAGTAATATCAAGTAAAGGGCTAAATTTCTCAGAAATGAAGCTTCTATCGGCACCGGTATCAAATAACACAGAAGCGGTAAGGTCGTTGAGAAGGAACGGACCCGTCACGACGTTCGGGTCTTGTCTGGCTTCCCCAGCCTTGATAACGAATGATCTGCCGCGAGCAGGGTTGTTGTTGTTTTTCAGTTTTGGGCAATCTTTCTTGAAATGCCCTGTATTTCCGCACCCAAAGCAGGCCTTTGGTGCATTAGTGTTGGGGGTGGGAATGTTGGTTCGACAATCCTTGGCTAGATGCCCGAACCGCTTGCAGTTGGAGCAAGGGCAAGAACCGTCATGGTGGCGGTTGCATTTGGGACAGTAGGGTCTTGTTCCCGCTGTACCCTTTCTTTTCCGAAGTTCCAGATGTATAAGCCTTAATGTACTCAGGCTTTTTGTTGGAGGTTTGGTTGGATGAGTTGGGGTTACCTTCCCACTTGCGTTTGTTGTTTGCAGATGGGGTTGAAGTTGTACCACGGCGGACAGAATTTGCCGTTAGTTCATGGGCCATACGGATGGCGCTCTGAATAGTACCCGGTTTGGAAGAAGTTACCAGATCTTGGAGTCTCTCAGGAAGACCATCAACAAATTTCTCGATCCTCTTGTACTCAGGATCGACCATGGTTGGGCACAGAAGTGCCAGTTGATGGAAACGGTTGGTGTATCCGGTGATGTCATCACCCTGCATCTTGTGGTTCCAGAATTCCACTTCTAGTTGTTTCAATTCATCCCTGGGGCAATACTCACCCCTCAACATCTTCTTCAACTCCTCCCACGGGAGTTGATAAGCAGTAGCAACACTCACAGTCTGGGCATAAGTGTTCCACCAGGTGAGTGCGGTGTCAGTAAAAGTACTAACGGAGAACTTAACCTTATCTCCCTCCGCACAGTTGCAGATAAGAAATACAGACTCAACTTTCTCGATCCAGCGTACTAGACCGATAGCTCCCTCGGTACCTGCAAAGTTTAGAGGTTTGCAGTTCTGGAAGTCCTTGTAAGAACAAGGTTTAGCAGTAGTGGTTTCAGCGGCATCGCTGTTTCTCGAGGAATTTGGTGGAGTATTCCGAGCCAAGGCTTCAGTAACAGCCTGGGTTATAAGGGAGGTGATCTGGGCATCGGTGTATGGTCGTGTCTTTGGCGGCATGATTCTTCAATAAAAGAAATGAAGATACATGAGATTTTGTATGAGCTGGTAATTGTCACAGATGTACATGTATAAAAGCAGTAATACATAACATCAACATGGAAAATGACAATTAATGTGAGTTGAGATAACAAAGGATATCTGATAGATAAAGTGAGTTCAAAAGTTACATCTTACAGAGATATTACAAAAGGTGTCGGGAATGGTTACATCCGACTAGTTTATAGAGTAGTGCTAGATAGTCCCTAGATTACGAGATAGATTACAGACAAAAACTACACTAATCTTAATGTAGATTAATTGGTTCCATTAGCGTGACAAGGCGGTCCACAGTTTGCTAGTCGATTGGTTCCTTCTTAGTTAGGGTTCCTGGCCTTCGGATTCGTCTTCCGACTCCAGGTTCAGGTCGTGTGGGTGGTAGCGTGCCTCGAGCATGTCCCTGTATCTTTGAGTCGTGGAGCGGTACCTAGTCTCCTCCTTTGACTTCCTGCCCAAACGTTTGATCCATGTTTTGGTCCTACTGGTTAGGTTGGTGGCCACTTTCTTCCAGTAACGGATCTTATCTTTGATTCGTGTAGGAACAGATCGGTTTGCGATTCTCAATCTTTGTTCATAGTCTATGCACTTACGCTTAAGTGCCCAATTTCGGCCGTCAAGTCCCACGGCCTGATCTCGCACTCTTTCATATTCTTCTATGTCGATGCCAGTCATTCCGAAATTCTGATTTTCGTTTCCCTCCAGCATGATTTCTTCTTCTGGTACGATGTTCTCATCGAGATACGTGTACTGGATTTGTTCCCCGTGGACTTGGTCACTATCAGACATGTAGTCGTCCATTTGGGAGTTCGTGGCTTTGAGTTCTATAGAAATGACAGAGAGAGGATTTTAGTCCTTGGAAGTACGTTGCTTCCGGGTGTTAGATGTGATTTTCATAAAATCATTAGAGTGCGCCACAAGGTGGTGTGACGGAAACCAAGTCTGTTATGGTCGGTGCAAACCGCTGAGAGGAATTCGTAAGTGTCACCAGAGAAACGTCGGCTATCTCTATAGCGAGTGTGTTTACGTGCGTGGCCTATTCATATATATATTCAATATATAATAGCCTAGTGTATGTCTAGCACATAACAAGTAAGAGTCTCGGTTCCCTCGTGGTCAGAGTCAACTAACGCATTCCTGTTCGACATAGCCATTTCAGACCTCACATCATCTTCCCTTAATTGTACATAGTTGATCAAGCTATGTTAAATTAAAGTCGTATGATGAAATTCCTGAACCAATCATGCCTAATAAGGAAATACTGCCTAATGGTCATAGTCTAGGCCCACTAAATGCAACCTAGTTCACTATAACCTTAGGCTCTGATACCAATCTGTAACACCCCCGAAATTCACTGTTTTGCGGAAGCATAGTTTGGGGTGTTACTAATTAAATATCACAGCACAAAGATAAAGCAAACGACCTCTAAATGAGACGTTTTGAAAATTAGTTACATTCCATAGATATAATGTTTGAAAACTTAGTGTTTTCGTATACAAAATGTAGTTTCCCCTAGAGTCCACGCGTATAGCGGGAGATTCTATTACATAATCGTAATCTACAAAAGATAATGCTAAGAATCTCCGTTAATGCAGTTGTGTTGAAATCATGCGACTCTAGCTAAAATCCTGGAGTAATCCTACTCCATCCGGGTACCTGAGAAAACATGCTAAAAAGTGTCAACCAAAAAGGTTGGTGAATCTCACAGGTTTGTAAATAATATCGGCTTTGAACACGAGATTTCATTAGTAGTGCCCGTAGGCGTAAAATCAGCCATTGCAATCCAGCAATCGTAAAATCAGTATTTGCAATCCAGCAAATGTAAATAAATAAGTTTATACCGTTGCCATGAGGCTCATAATCGAAGCTTAACCCGTAATAATATGTTTGCTCCCGTGACATGCTCGTAAGTGAGCAAGCATCAGTAACGAATAAGTAGTCACCCGTTTATACGTGTAAATCAGTACGTGGCAGCGCTACTGCCCCGGGTGGGGAGGGTCATTTCCCTAATGGATCCATTAACTAGTGTTCGCGCTTAAGTCCATAACTAACGATATATGATGGAGAGACTTCTGTAAATAGTAACAACTCATGCAATTCCGTTTGGTATAGTAAACAGTTTAGTACTTGTGTTCAAGAAAAAGTAGTAGCATGTATCTCCCCCAATAAGATAAAACAGTAAAAGTGGGGCCGTAAGACTCACCTGAGTCTTTGCAAGTACGTTTATATCAATAAACGAGTAAGTAATATCAACCGTAGGTTCTCCGAACCCGTAACCTTCAAATGCCTAAACATATAAAGTTAAGTAAGTAGATGTCTCGCAAGACCATCTAGGCTAGTTGTTTACACAACTCATTATATCCAAGTGTTTGTTTAGTAATCCGTTTGTAGTTTGAAAACAAATATGGCCCGTTGGTGACGGTTTGTAATAATGATTCAAAGTGTTATCATTTATAACGCAATTTAGTGTAATTGTAATAGAAAGTATGTTCTATGACGTTTGTTAAGTCGTATGACATAAGTATTTGAAGTTGTGTAAGTTCGACACTTAGTAAAATCTGACTTTTCAAGGTTCTGGTTTGTGCGACGTAGCATGCGACGTAGCATGCGACGTAGGGTGCGACGTAGGGAGGTACGTCGCATGATGCGACCTTCGCAAATCAATGCGACGTAGGAGGCGACGTCGCTAATGCGACGTTGGTTCGGTTTGCGACGTAAAAGTCTACGTCGCTATGTGCGACGTCCGCAAGTTAATGCGACGTAATAGGCTGCGTCGCTAGTGCGACGTTGGGATATCTGTGCGACGTAGGCCGTGACGTCGCTAAATGCGACGTTGGCCACAAAATGCGACGTTTTGAGCTACGTCGCAGATAGTCCAGCGTCTCTGCGACGTAGCGGTCTGATCGGAATTTGGTGGCCGGAAAATCGGTCGAAAAGCTTCCGTTCGGTCCAAATCTTTTACCCAACCCATTTTTGGACATTTTAAGCATATATAAACCATAAAAACGTAAAAATGAGCAAAAACGGAGAGTTTCGGGTTTTATCGGAAACTTACAAAATGTCGGATAGAAAATCCGAAAAGATAGGAATGTAGATCGTGTTGTCGTGGTCACTTTTCTCCAAAAGAGTGGTATGATTCGGCGAGGTTTCGTGGTGTTATTTTGCGATTTTAGTGATGAAATTGGTTTGGTGATTGAAAGTAAAAGAAAGAGAGAGAGAGAATGGAAAATGAAAATGGGGAAAAAGAAGGAAAGTGGTGATTTAGGTGGGAGATCCCCACCGTTTTCAGTGTACGCCCCGCGCTCCGTGCGGTGTTCGTTTTCTCCGTCATTTAGGCGTTAAATCAAGCAGTTATATTTTTAAAAGATGACGGGAATATTTTAATGAAATACCTTGAAATTAATTATAAAAACATTTGTCGAAGTATTAAAATTTTTAACTCGCGTTTAATACATATTCGTTAAATTATTTAAATTGTCGTCGCGGTATTATAAATAAAGTTTGTTCGCTGTGTATTTTATATAATAAAATACGTTTTCATTATTTAGGTAAGTTTCTGTCACCAACGTCCAAGTAACTGTGTCGGACTCCGTCCGGTTAATTCGTACGATTAATCCAAATCGCGTAAGTACACACATATATATATAATTCACCTTATATATATATACAAATAGAGTCTGCAATTAGTCCTATTACATACTAATTACAACTAGTTACAATCAATTAGGCATAAATAATTTTCCTAATTTAGCAGGTGTTACATGCTTGATTTTGGATATTAAGTAAATATAGAATGATTTTGGAGATTGATTTGGATTTCTCGTATGTTTCAGAACCGCCGAAGACTCAATAAAGTTAGAACTTTGAGTGGAGACGGGATCGAGAATGGTGAGTGGACTTTGATCTCTCACTATGTTTGGTGATCACTTATGTGGTTACTTCAAGTGTTATTTGTGCATTCTTGTGTTAATGCATATTGTGAATTTGAAGCAAGTGTTAAGAAACCTGTTGGTGATTGTGTTAAAGAGGTCAATCTTGTTGGACGTTTTGCTACAGGTTAGTCAACACGAGAGTTGTGAACATGTGTTGTGAATGGAGCTTGTGTTGACTAAAGGTAGCAAACCGTTATCGGTTAACCACTGTATTGGCCTGCAGTTGGTGTAAGTGTCGCTTGGTGGGCCACCGCGGCTGAGGGTGCCACAAGGGCCACCGATCCTCTAGTGATGTTGAGTCAATGTGTTAAATGTTGTAGACTCATGGTGTTAAACTAAGTGTAGTGTTAGTGATGAGTTAACTCACTTAGCTTCGTGCTAATCCCTCGTTGTTTACTCCTTGCAGGTTAATATATTTTGTTAAGGGCGGGTCTCGGAGTAAATTGATAGAATGTTCGATAACGATGGAACTCTGATGATTTTTGTACTACTTTAAATGTTTTGTTAAAGTAACGCCCATCTAATTGTGTAGTTATATAATGAAATACTTATGTAAATGATTATGTATATTTTGGTTAATCCAGGGTTATATATATATATATGGGATATTGCTTCCGCTATGTAAAAATAAAATAAAAAAATATGTGTTCTAAATTAGGGGCGTTATAGAAATCCATGAAAGATAATCAAGTCTGGCGCTTGGTTGATCTTCCACCCAATGCTAAAACCGTTGGCTGCAAGTGGCTCTTTAAGAAGAAGACCGACATGGATGGAAATGTACACACCTATAAAGCTCGTCTCGTAGCGAAGGGTTATACTCAAGTCTACGGAGTTGACTATGATGAAACCTTCTCTCCTATAGCGGACATTAGGGCTATTAGGATTCTCTTAGCCATAGCATCGTACTATGACTATGAGATTTGGCAAATGGATGTCAAGACTGCCTTCTTAAATGGTTACTTAGACGAGGAAGTCTATATGGTTCAACCTGAAGGCTTTATTGATTCTAAACATCCCAGCAAAGTATGCAAGCTTCAAAGGTCCATTTATGGACTAAAGCAAGCATCAAGAAGCTGGAATAAGAGGTTTGATGAGGAAATCAAAAAGTTTGGATTTGCTCAAAACCCTGATGAGCCATGTGTATATCAAAAAGCTAGTGGGAGTAATGTTACTTTCCTTGTCTTATATGTCGATGATATATTGATCATAGGAAATCACATTCCAATGCTACAAGATGTAAAATCCTACCTTGGAAAGTGTTTCGCTATGAAAGACTTGGGAGAAGCAGCATTTATTCTTGGAATCAAGATCTACAGAGATAGAACAAAGCGGTTAATTGGACTAAGTCAAAGTGCTTATATTGATAAGATCTTAAAGAGATTTAAGATGGAGAATTCTAAGCGTGGAAATGTTCCGATGCAAGAAAGACTTGACTTAAATAGCAAACAGTGTGCTTCTACACCTGCTGAGGTGGAGCGTATGCAAAGGGATGCTTCGGCTGTTGGATCTATAATGTATGCGGTTAGATGCACTAGACCTGATGTGGCGTTCGCACAGAACATAACCAGCCGATTTCAACAGAATCCAGGTGAAAGTCACTGGACTGCTGTGAAAACTATTCTCAAGTACCTGAGGGCTACTAGAGATATGTTCCTAGTTTATGGTGGAAATCCTGAAGCAGAGCTCAAAGTGACTGGATATTGTGATGCTGGATTTCAGACCGATAGAGACGATATGAAGTCTCAGACAGGATACGTCTTCATATTGAATGGAGGCGCAGTGGATTGGAAGAGCAAGAAGCAATCCACAACGGCCATGTCTACAACAGAATCAGAGTACATAGCATCTTCGGAAGCTGCGATGGAAGCTGTCTGGATTAGGAAATTTATTTCTGGGCTTGGCGTGGTTCCCACAAATAAAAACCCCATAGAGTTATACTGCGATAACTCAGGAGCAATTGTGACACCCGTCAAATTAGAACTAGAAATTAGTTCCTAATCATTATGATATACGTGTAATTAGTTCTATGTATTAGGCTAATTGTATGTATCAATATATATATTGTTGAATATATATCAGTACGCGATTATATTTAATCGTTCATTTTCAAATCGGCCGAATTCCGATTCAATTATACGGCGTTGATAAAAATCAAGTGATTAAGTAATATGGAATTGTTATTTAATACCTTCATAATTATTATATATTATTTTGATAATATATCAAGTATCTCGTATCGTACAAATCAAACATCCGCGACAAAACTATATATAAATAATGAATTATTATTGAAATTAATAATTATTATTTACATCAGATAAAATAAAACATATTTCGTTTTATACCATTTTACTCAAACGCGACGAAACCAATTGAATCCTATCCGTCTCTCAAACATAAAAACAAAGATATATTTTATATCTCGTTAAATGTATTTTTATAAAATACTTCCAATAAAAGTATAAACGAATTCATTTTTAAAAATTTATCGATTTAAAACATTTTACTACTTTTCGATCGGGTACCAAAACACGGGTCAAAATACCACGGAACGGATCGAAGCTCGGATCAACCACCTCCAATAATTGGAGATGGCCGATCCATTTCCTTTCATTATCTATCTATCTCTCGGCTCTATCTCTCCCTCTCGTTTCTCTCTCGATTCAAAACCAAACAACAACAATAACAATCAACAACAACATAATCATCATCCTCATCGTGATCATCAAGTTGGATCATCATCATCATCCGTGCATCACCATCGTTTTCGTCCTAAAAATCATTATAAGAAATCGTTGATTTAAAGTTTGTAATTTCGTTTTTAAATAGCATATATTAACATGTAATAAGGTTAGGATGTATGATTGTTGGCTAAAATGGTTTTAAATTGGGTTTGGGTGTGATTTGGAACGAACAGACCTGAGCCGGACCTATGAATCCGGCGGATTCAAGGGAATCCGGCGGATTCCTGCCCAGAAAACATGATCCACGCTACATTGTCATGAATACGGTCGGATTCATGGGAATTCGGCGTATTCCCGTTGTTTGTCTTGAATACGGTCGGATTCATGGGAATCCGGCGTATTCCCATCAAATGCCACCAATCCGGCGGATTCAAGGGAATCCGGCGGATTCCCCCCTTATATTTCATGATCCAACGAATCAATAAACTAGCCCGGCGAATTCTAGCTAAAACAGAACAAATAAATTTTCGAAAACGTTAACTTAAACAGGGTAGCTTCTCGATGAAAAATTTATTATAACGGATTGAGCTCAAATTCGCAAGGTCACTCGGAAGCGACCCAATAATCAATGCTAAGTACCTTAGCCTTGTCAGTTTTAGGCCATCCGGGGTCGTTTAGGGGCCGAAAATAGCAGATTACTATTTTCAGACTCGTACCAAATTTTGTAAATTATGAAATAAAGTGTAACGGATATAATGAACTTGATTAACAACTAAACCTATACGATACGACTTATATATGAAACACATACACTTTTATAAGCACAACAAATCATGTATAATAATAATAGTTTGAAATTATTATTACAAACCGTCACCAACGACCCGTATACATTTTCAAAACTCAAACATAATCGACAACCAAAGTATTTGGGCATAACTAGTTGAGGGAACAACTAACATAGATGGTCCGTAGAGTCATCTAATCAATCAAAACCTTGCGCGTTTAATACGCCTGGCAGGTTCAATATCTAATCATTATCAAAACCTTGCGCGTCTAAGACGCCCTGCAGGTTCAGTCGTTGTAACGACATCAAATCATTGTGAATCATTATAATTGTTGGCTAACAATTCATCAGACTCAGGTGAGTCTCATAGCCCCTATTTTAAATGCTTTTACCTAGGGGTGAGATACATGCTCTGTTTTGTTTTACATGTGAACGCAAGTATCAAATTATCACGTATGCTGCATGAGATGTTTTCATCTAATCAATCAAAGTCCTCTGAAGCATAGTTCTGTTAATATGATTTAGCGTGAATGTTAGTGTATGGTACCATATGGGATTGACAATCCCCGTCCGAGTTAGCAAGCACTAACCTGTCAAACGGACGCATTATCATTTGTTCAAACGTATGTTGATTAGGCATACGCATAGAGGCACCCTCGATCAGGCACTTGATAGTGATCCTGACCCCTCAGTTAAGCTCAGACTATGTGCTCATGTTAGTTGTATCAATCTTTACTTATTTGTTTAATTACAAATATTAATGTGATACTCATTATTCATTTATTTACATGATTTGTAAATCAACTCATTAAATCTTGCGGTTCATAAATCATATATTATCATATCAAACCTGTGAGCTCACCAGCTTTATAGCTGACCTTTTAGCATGTTATCTCAAGTACTCAGCAGTAGGTTGGACTGCCCATCAGGATACTGTAGCTTGAGTCGCATGCAATCATATAAACATCAAGAGATTTCCCTGCATTTCTATATTTTGCTAAAATTAGATATGTATTAGAATCTCTCAAATATCTATGCGAACTCGTCTTTTGTAAAACATATGTAGACTTTTACGTTAATCGATGTATTTGTAAAACGACGCATGTAGTGGTCGTTCATTATGTATCTTATGTGCTTTGTGTATTGATTAGTAGCACCCCAAAGTATGCTTCCGCCAACAGTAAATTTGGGGGTGTTACAGCAATTATCATTGCCAATGAACCCGATGTTCAGAAAGGGGCCAGACATTATCCTAGGAGATATCACTATGTTCGAGAGCAGATCGAATTAGGTGAAATCAATCTACTCAAAGTTCACACAGATGATAACCTAGCTGATCCGTTTACGAAGGCTTTACCTAAGGGTAAGCTTAATCAACATGCCGAGGGCATAGGACTTCGTGTTGCTAGTTATTTCATGTAACTCTGTGTTTTAGTATTTGGATAAAGGATGTAAGACAATTATTATGCAATAAATGAATTAAAATACTTGGTATGTTTGTTTTCATTTAATTATTAATTGTATCATATATTTGCATGTTTAAATCCATGAATAATTCTTATGTTATTCTAAATTGTCCATTATCGATTAACTATGTGGGAGCATAGTTGAACTAAGATAAATCTGAGTGATTGGTATGGATGGTCCCACCAAACTCACATGATATCCATGAGATGCATATCGGACTACCCCAACTGACAAGTTATTGCTTTATGGATCGGCGTCATTAAGTGAAACTTGTAAATGGTTGCTTTACTTATTCTTAGACTTGAGATGCAAGCAGGTCTTGCATGTATGGATTGCATCTTCTTGATATAGTTCTAGCTATCCTGAATAAGGTAGTAATAAAGGGCTATTTTCAGAAGTGCAGTGAAGTACATGACTGACACGTGTAGTCAAGATAGGATTTGTTCCTTCAATTAGCTATTGAAGTATGATACCACTGGGCCCCTCATTAGAATTAATTAAGATGTGTGTACGGCCGTACCCAAATGAATTCTAGATTGTCTCGATTGATTTGGTAATCTTGATTGATTATAGAAATGAGAAACAGAATCGTTAACTTATGGAATGACATTGATCCATATCCATATTTAACAAGGTATCTGAAACAAAGGGATGGTAAAGACTAAAATCATTTTCTTAAGAAGCTTGATTATACTTTAAGAAATTATATTATACTTTGAGAAACTATAATATATTTTAAGAAACTATACTTAAACATTTTCGGGGGCATTGGCGTGTTGCTAGACGCTTACCAATGTCATTGCTTTTATTAATGACATGCTCAAGTGGGAGTTGTTGGGATATGACCACGTAATAAATAAATGCATGTCCGAAAATATTTAAGCCTACGGGGTCACACGTAATGACACTTATGCTCAATATAATTGATTAATATAAATGTGAGTTATATTAATTAATACGTTCACGAAATAAATAATTAAATGTAATTAAAGTGTTAATTGTACGTTTAATTAAAAGAGAGGGACTGGAAAGAAAATTAAACCATTAGCTTATTTTCTAAGCTACATGTACTCTATAAATAGAGAGGTAATTAACCCTGAAAAAGGGGTTAATTTTCAACTCTCTCTCTATACATACGTACGAAATTCTCATCTCTCTCTCATAAATTGTACGGCTGGAAAACAAACCCAAAGGGGTTTCTTTGTTTTTCGTCTTTTGTGTGGTTTGACCCAAGAAACAAGAACGGGTACTAGCATACCTATTGAGCTGCTGTCGTGTGTGCGATCGTAGAGGGGTTTTACTTTAAACCCTAAACTATTTAATTATAGTTTTGTTGGAGCTTTGCTAAAAGGTACAATTCTAATCTTAACTAGTTACATATACGTGTTTATTCGCTTCCGCAATTGTGTGACAATTTGAATATATTATATTGCTATACTCTAACAAATATGATAACATTTCCCTCACAATCGGCCCATTTTTGGACGGAAATCACCCACAACAAAAAGCCTTTTAAACAATCAGTCTATTTCTACTACTCCACTTTCCTTTCCCCTCAAAAAAAAAAAAAAAAAAACTTCCCCTCTCCTTTCCAACAAAAAAAAATCTCGAGAACAGATGGAGGGATGATATTTAGTTATTCAGATAAACTTGTGGATTGAAGTGTTTGTTATAAAATTAAGCCTCAATTAGTGGCTGGAAAAGTAAACTTTAAGTATGAAGGCTTCGTTCAACATCATTCACATTCACTATCAAAGAATTATCCATGTTTATACAATCACTTACGAGAAATCGTATAAAGTTGGTCATCCTTCATCCACTTTCCACTATATCGTTGCGTAATGTACTCCTTTTCATTTCTATGCAATCTCAAAGGTATAGTGGATGAGACTTCTTGAGCAACAAAAAGACATTAGAAAAACGTATGAAATGATAAATATTAGAAAAATGTAAAAGTAGTGTCTTGGAGAGAAAGGGAATGAATTTTTATCATTTATATATGATTGATGTAAGAAAATACGGAGTATCTATTAAGTATACATATATAGACTATTGAATGTAAAACATAGCCCTATCTCCTTGAGGTGACCGAATTTGATAATCATGTAGTTGAATCAAAGAGTAGATATCTCGGCTTTAAACTAATCTAATGGTGCCATCATTACTTGTCATGTCAGATTGATTTCTCAATAGAGTGTTACCCGCTTTGAGTTTGTGTGGAGATGGACTTCAAACCTTAAACCAAGTCCTCGTTGATTCTGTTGGAATTTACACATATTAAACAAGTAATAATTATGAGTAAACATAGCGAAAAATCGGATCATGTATAATGAACAATAAATTAACATAATTACAACGAAAACATCTTGCGTACCTTTTCTTGTTGTGGATTAAGTGAGGAACGAATTCGAGACGCGAACGAACCTATAGAGGTTTTAAAATCTCTATGGTATCACACACAACACGTTGTTGCTCACCACCCGAATACTAGCTCAATTCAATTAACCAATTAATTCTCCCATTTTTTTCCTTGCTTGCACCTTTTTTTATGTTAAAAAAACCAACACCCCTTTGGGTTTTTTTTTTTACTTCGGACGAACAAAACAGAGAGAGGGACCAGATAGGAGGCCAAGGGTTTGGGTTATGATTATTATATTAATATTAATATAAACCTTTTATAATAATCAATAAATAATAACCTTTATCATTAATCTAAATCTAAATCT
This sequence comes from Helichrysum umbraculigerum, assembly GCA_949592205.1. Lineage (NCBI taxonomy): Eukaryota > Viridiplantae > Streptophyta > Magnoliopsida > Asterales > Asteraceae > Helichrysum > Helichrysum umbraculigerum. The sequence goes on along the minus strand of CATIUR010000002.1, from coordinate 13,083,795 downwards.
AAATCCCTTATAAAGCATTCAACACTCTCTTTCTTAAATACTTAAAAATCATTTTCTATGCACAATGTACAAGTCACAAAAACACACACAATTATCACACGTTATCTACACTTAACTATAATGCATTTAACTCTTAACACATATACTACAGTAAAAATTACAATGATTCGGACTTATCAAATTGCATTGCTAAATCTTCCGATTTAATTTTTTTAACTCTTAACACATATACTACCCTTAAATTTGATCCTAATAACTTTCACCTTGGACCCTATAACTTAATAACATTTATTAAACAATCACAAATTGATTAAATAACTCAACTAGTTATTATAATTAACTTAAATTGGTTATATGACCGGTATCCATGCGTGTGACCCTATAGGATCACGAATAATCCGGACATATATTTATTTGTGATATAGACATATTCCAACAGATTCATACACAATTCCTCGAGGGATCAAATTAAGTTACACAAGTGGCGTTGATTGGGTTGTAAACCATTTTGTTGGACTTCCCACAAGCCAAGATCCAGAGGTCAAATATGGCGTGTGATTGTAATTTATAATGTATGAATGCGACTTTATTACTTTAATCTTTGCTCAGGAGGATCTGTTGAATTGAAGGTTCTATTTTGATAAAAAGTTTAGGGTCTGGTTCAGTACAATACAGTCCAAATTAAGTAATGAAATGAAAACTAGTAAGACACGTACTACATATATTATTAGTAGACTCAACCACCAACAAGGAACCACGCCTGAGATTTAAACTTACTGGACATACAACGATACTAAATGACTAGACACCACGAAAACCACACCAGACGACCAAATGAAACAAAGATACAGTTCCACTAAAGACTATCTAGCAGTACCATATACCCAAGTGATGACTGACTAATATGACAAATTGAACCCCTTCTTTTTATATACAGATAACGAAATTGTGAAAATATGTGAAAATAACGAAATTGGCATTTGCATATCATGACCTTTGAACAATATCTAGTCTGATCCCATTTTAGTTTCATACATTCCATTAAACAACATAATACATAAACCTTGATGGTATGACTGATTTAGAACCTCTAATACATACAACAATAGTCCAATGGAAAACGTACATGAGAGTTACTACAAAATGAATCCAGTCAGCACAAGACGACCATGATTTTTAGTTCTACATAAGGCCCGACAACGTTCCTTGATAACTTACCAGTTTCAATTATAAAGAATCAACCTATTTCTAAGCTCGTGACTTGAGTTGACTTCCATTCATTCACCTCACAATGAAATCCAAAATATTTTCCTGAAAGCTTAAATAGGACATAACACTGTCATCATCTCCTTCAACAGTATCAGCCAAAGCTTACTTCCACCTCCGGCCAAATTTTTTGGTCACCTTTCGCCGCCTTCTTCTCTGGCCACATCCCAACAACTAACGCAAATCATATGACCCGTTAACAAAGTCACATATAATACAGCAATAGATAATTTCTCTATAATTATAAGTGATATATATGATATGATTTTATTATCAAATCGTTTACTGTTGGAGGGGCAGAGTTGTCGAGTAAAAAAGCAAAACAAATCAGAGCTCTTAAGTTATGGATAAAGCTTTGGGTGAGAATCAAGAAAATCAAAGACCGAGGATGCATGCTACAGTCGGTATAATTAAAATAAAGTACGTATTATAAGTAGTTGATGGGCTTTATATAACTTGAAGCTCTAGTAACTTTTTGGTTTATCCGTTTTCCCGACGTGAATAAATACTTATAAGAGTTTAGGCATATATATAATAAAATTATCATCATGCCTTTATAAGTATGATAACTTACTTGTAATTCCAATGCCTTCTTAAGTTGTTCTACAACTTCTTTTGCATTTGGTCGTTCTTCTCTATCATCATGTAAGCACCGGTAGGCAATCGTTTGAAATGCGTACAATGCTTTCGGAACGATCTGTCCTTTTATCTCCTCAAACACCACATGATCGTGTTTTCCTTTTGCAAAGCTGTGTTTAATGAAACTTGGTAGGTACACACCTTCCTGTTTGTAGATCTCAAATGTTGATCTTCCACACAAGATCTCAAACAAAACCACACCAAATGAATATATATCGGACTCTTTGGTTAAGAAACGCGATTTCAAGTAAAGTGGATCCACGTAGCCCTTTGTGCCGCACGCAAGATCAATGACAAAGTCATTTTCCTGATTTATTGAACTTATCAAGGAAAGCCCAAAATCAGCAAGTTTTGCATTCCAGCCTTCATTTACTAGAATGTTAGCGGTTTTGATATCCCTATGTATCACCGTTGCTTGTGTTCCGACTCCTCCATGAAGGAAATCCAATGCAGTTGCAACATCAATGCATATTTTGAGTCGTTTCACCCAAGTAAGACAAGTATCGTTCAAGTACCCATCAAGACTTCCTCTTGACGCATACTCAGAAACAATGATTTTTGCATCTTTTTCATCACAATAGCCTACAAGGCTGATGATATTCTGGTGCTTATACTCAAAAAGAATTTGGAGCTCATTCCGAAATTGTTGTTCCCCTTGACCACCACTTTTATCCAATCGCTTTGCAACAATTGTAACATCACCTTTTGGAAGCTTCCCTTTATAAACTTTCCCAAACCCTCCTCCACCAACACAATTGTCATGATGGAAGTATCTTGTGGCTAACTGTATGTCTTCAAGTGAAATTCTGAGGTTGTCTGTATGGTTTACCTGTCAACCATGAGCCACCACATAAAATAGATAGATTGATAACAAAGGCAAAATATGAAATTATGATAATTATAATTATAATTATATTATTATTATAATACTTATAATAAAGTACTTCAAAAGCCCCTATGTTGTTGTCAAATACAGTATGCAACTATTAAAACATCCACCAAAATGTTGTCATGGAGGTTCCTTTGCGAAGTTTATCCTATTAAAATTTATGTTATGAATTACGTAAAGAACAATGCGGAGAATTTAAGAAAACTGAGGACATATTGATAACGAAAACAGTGCTGAAAAAAATTACAAATTGGTGAACAATTGCATTTATGGTGAACCCTTAAACTAATCCTGAAATAAAATCCAAAGTACAAATATGATTTTTAAACAATATGTGTGAGAAATAATTGCTCAATAATAATAATAATTAATATATATTTTATTTAATCGATTTTGCGACCATTTCAAAATATTTATATTGAACAACTCGCCTGTAGATACTTGTATAAAAGCGACGACTACTTTAATAAACATAAAAATGGTACATGTCAAACTCATGATCAACTAAAAGGTAAGAGTTATTTACGTAAAAGACAAAAAGTAAAAATAACACATCAATTGGGTTAGTTACTTAGTTAGTTAGTCCTATTTTTTATAAATCATTTTGTTAAGTCGACATTCGATTTTTGTTTTATTACAGGTTTTAATTTAATACAATAAAAAAAAAGCTTTCCAAACGGTTGGATTTTAAAAGCAAATTAAATCTAATAACGAAAGGGGTTGTTTTCACTGTAAAGGATATGAGTAATAAATACCGTACCATCGGGGAGAGAAAATAAAAACGAAGATAAAAACTAGTCGAATATTATTAACATTAACTTACTTGCAGAGATAACGCTTTTTCGAGCTCCTGGACAACAACTTTCATTGTTGGACGTCCGTCTTGAGTTTCTTTCAAACACTCACATGCAATGTCCAAAAATGCATTTAGAGATTCTTTGTTGGGTCCTCTATTTAGAGTAAAATTTTCGCCACCCGCTTTCTTCCTTAAGAATAGGATCTACCATTTCCTTTAATGTTCCCTCCTGGAAGCATCGGCGTGCCACATATGCCAACGCATCCTTATTCTCCTTGGTATAATTTCGGTCATGGGCTACCCTCCCACATAAAATTTCAAACAAAACAACTCCGAAACTATGTACATCTGACGCCCGTTTTAACTTGTGCGTCATTTCGTATTCCGGATCGACGTAACAACGCCTGCCAAAAAAATTGAGATGGAGATCACCGTCATCTTCATTTAGAGGAAGCAACACTGAGCGAGTAAAATCAACAATCTTTGCCCCCCAATTCTCATCTAAAGCAATTGCATTACTCCTTAAATCACGATTTATTATCATCTTGTGTTTTTCCATCTCGTAGTGTAGGTAATTCAATCCATGGGCAATGTCAACGCATATTTTTAAACGTGCTTCCCAAGTAAGAATACGTCCGTATTTGATGTTTATCAAATAATCATCAAGGTATCCATTAGATAGATGCTCGATGACAAGGATCCTCTCTAAACCTTCATTACAAAATCCAAGTAGAGTGCCTATGTTGTGATGCTCACAAGTTGTAAGCATTTCAAGCTCCGTAAAAAATACTTCTTCTGTGTCTTTGTCTTCTCCTTGGCGGAAGCGTTTTATACATACGGTGTTGTGTCTCTTTGGCAGTTCACTAGTATTCTTCTCTTCTACAGAGGCAAAATTTCCTTTGTCGAAATGCTCAAGTTCCGCAATGTATAACTCATATTCCTTAATATCCCTGGTGCGGTATTTTCGGGAAAAGTTATTTGTGGCCAACTTTATATCACTGAGTCGAATAGTCAGGTGCTCTAAGAAATTTCCCTAGAATTCAAATGACTCAATTATTGGATGGGGGTTTTATTCTATTGATCCAAATGATGAACATAATTAAGAAAAATATAACTAGCTGGCTAATTAATAGTTAATCACCTTTCCGTTGTTCCATGAAATACTTTCAAGTGCATCATTTGACTGTTCCTTTAACATCAAATACAACGATGGGAATTAAGTTATATATAAGCATAATAAATAAGGCTAAGTGTTTGTAAATGTAAATAACTATGCGTTCACCTTCATTGTGTTAGGAATTTGCAGCGGAAATACCCAACTAACAACAACCTATTGTTAGCAAAAATCAAACCCAAACAACGCTCGTGTAATCGCGTTACACCCACAAACAATAAACGGATAATAATTGCAATCCTAGCAATTAAAGAACAAAGCAACAAGATGATTGACACAATAACAAGGATGTAAACGACACAAGAATTTAACGTGGTTATGTCCAATCTCCAACTTGGAGATTGGTTTAGTCCACGGGGCCAAACCAAAGAGTTTTTTCTTTATTATTATTACGGCTCAAGGATTACAATAATACAGGGTTTATATTTATAGGCCAAACCTGTAACACCCTGTTTCTGGGTCTAATAGTATTTAATATTTTCTGACTGTGAATTATGATTAAGTGTGTCAGAAAATAGGTGTGTTGTATTATTTGAAAATAAATGGGTAAAAGAGTCGAATAATTTATTGTGACTAACAAATTATTGATTGTTTTAAATTAACGTAGTTGACGGTAAAATAAAATAATGTTTCCCCGCAAATGGTTTTTAAGTTCCAGACAATGAAAAGTACGGGGAATGAAATTAAACATTTCTAGTACACATCTAAACTTTGAGTCGGTTTATATTTTGCATCATATATCTATACACATACACATACGTACGCATATACATACATATATCCATAACTTTGAAACCCTAATTCATGAAGAAACACAAATTGAAGCCATGGAAACTCAAATTAAGCTTCAAGAACACGAAGTAATCATCCTTTAATCCATCTAAGCTCTTGGTAAGTCTTAATTTCTTGAATTCTATAACCTAATATTTGGGGGTTTTGGGGTTTTTGATAATTAGTGAGTTTTAATCCGAAAATTTGGTTGAGTTTGTTAAATGGAGCTTATATAAACTCACTAATGATGATAAGTAGTAGGATTCATGTTAAAAGTTATAATTTTGATTAGGGTTCTTGAGGCTAAGGATGATTATGTTGATTTTGATGGGTTATATGATGAAATTAGCTTGATTAATCTTAAAGTGAGACTAGTAATACCTATATAGTTGTTAGTTAATGCTAATTTCATGATTATAATGGAAACCCTATATTAGAAATTGTGTGATTGAGATATGTTCATGAATTATGATTTTTTAAGCTTGAGTAATGATGTATAAATTGACAAGTGTTGTTAATGATCGTATTATGATTAATTAAAGATGATGATTTACATTAATTATTCTAAGGGTTGTGAAATTGTTTAGGTGTTCTTGAGAATTTGATGATTATTATAACCATGATGGATTATATGATGGGAATTGATATTAATTGTGACTAAGAACACTTAATTAATAATCAAAAGGAAAAGTTAGCACTTATGTGAATAAGAGTTATGAAACATTGTGTTGGGGATTTGAATGAACTAATGGTATTTGATGATAATGATAATAACCTTGTTGAAGGTGTAATTATGTTAAATTGGGATGGTAAAAGTTGATTAAATGTGGTTGTGATTTTAATGAGCATAAACTCGATAAGTAAGTGTGAATTAAGTCGTTAAGATGTTGCTTGTAATATTGGAATAATGTTATATATATTTTGAGACAAGTAACTAACTTGTATTATTCTACTGTACTGTCAGATGTGCAGAAGGCTCAGTGATATTAGACTACTGAGAGGATGCCTGAAGTGGTCGGTGAGTGGATCTCTAATCCTCAGCGTAACTTGGTTGTAACAAGTTTGGTTACAACAAGTAACGTATTATTACTTTATTAGTTGCATTGATGATTATGTTGATAGTAATAATACTGTTGATATGTTGACTAGTTGAATATGTGACTTGTTGATTATGTGATCAATTGACTTGTTGTTGGCCTTCGGGCATCAGTTGTTAATGAGGCAACGAGTTGTTGAACTGTTGGTTGGGCTAGTTGGTTATCCAAAGTTTAACACACCTCCTGTGTTAGTTGAAGATAATCACTAGCTATCGGTCTCGTCCGTATGGCCATACGGTTAGGTTGGATAAGTGTTCTTGGGGAGCCACCCGGGTTTATGGTTATCCCCAGAGCCGCCGATCCTCATTATGGTGTTGTTGATTAGTTGATGAGTTGTATTGTGTACTTGCTAGTTTTAGTGTTAAGTGTTGTACACAAGGTTGTTGAGCTAAGTTATGATGTTGATTAGTTATCTGCTCACTTAGCGTTATGCTAATCCCCCACATTATCCATTCTTGCAGGTTTTGCATATAATTTGGGTGGGCAAGAAGCTGGATTAGAAGGAATGTTTGATCACGAGATATTACTCTGATAATGGATTTGTATAATATAATGTTTTAAAATGTTTTATATAACACCTCGGTTGAAGAAATTATAGTTTTGAAAAGGTTGAATTTTATAAGTTGATAAAACGATGTAAATTATCATTATCTATTTGGACTTACGCTTCCGATTAACTTTATTTAAATTAGGATAAATGAGGGGTGTTATAAGTTGGTATCAGAGCATAAGTTTGGGTGAATTGGACATTGGTTATGTTCAATCCCAACTCTATAAGATATGTCAAGTCAAACATTCCAGTGGGTGTGGGATTAGTGATTGTATGAAAATGTGGTTATTGAATATGTACTAACCCATAACAAGTTTCGAAGTTGTGTTTTGGTTGCAGAGACGGAGGAACATGAGGAACCTAAGGGTATTCTCATTGATTCCTCGATATTCGTCGGCAAAAGTGTATCAGGTACTTTTCGATAAGCTTGTTGAATTTAAATAAGCTTGAAGTGTTTACTTTGCTATGGTATGATGAATAGTAAAGTAAATTGAGTCAGACTGATATGAATCCCCAGTTGTGAGTCCTTGGCGATTATTACTTGTTAATGTGATGCTAGGAATGTTAATTGAGATGTTTAGCATCATGAGTAGTTCAAAATGAACTAGAAATGGATTTTGTAGACACCTTGTTGTATAAAGTGTAATAGTTGAATTAATTGGATTTAAGTGTGTCTACAATGTGAAAATAAAGTATAAATCATTGAGTGATTATGATTTGATAAATGCAAGGTGTGAGTATGAATTCTTGCTAAGAAATCATTTGATACATGATAGATTTGTTGATAAGATTCCATATAGTAAATTTAATGGGATATGAAATGGTAGTTATATGGGTTGAAACCCAAATGGGTTGTTAAAGTGCCCAAATGGATCACTTGATGGTTAAACGGTTAAAATGAGTAGAGGATTGGTTATAACCAATGTAAGAGTGACTTTAAGTCCTACATATAGTCGGTTTATGTGTTGAAAGTGTTTTGGGTAATCAATGTGGTTGTTTTGTTAAGAATGCCCATTTGGACCCTTAAACGGGTCGACTAGTTAAAATATGATAGAATAAGTATATGAGTGTGATGAAAGTGCCCACACGTCACAAATATATGTATAAGTATGTTGGCAAAGGGTTGAAACCAGAAACTTAGCCATTTGGAATATGGCGTGTCAACCAAAATGGTCGAAAATGGTCAAAAATGAATTATACGTCCGTTTTCTCGATAAACGTAGATTTTGAAAAAGTGTGAAAATGGAAAGTTGCATTTTGATTATATGAAGTTGCTTGCAAAATTTCAGACTCAAATTCTTTACGGTTTAGGAGATATGTGCGTTTGAATTTCGAAAAATTGCATTAAAATTTCAGGTCTGAAAAATGCATTGGGAACGCGATCCTGGCATGGGATCTGGATCGCGTTAGCATGTTGATTTCGGTTACAGAATATTTTGGCTTAATGAACGCGATCCCAGCCGAGTTTTCTCGGATCGCGTTTGCATGTGTATTTCGTGATTATCAGACTTCGTTCTTGGGAACGCGATCCCGCCCAGTTCTCCGGATCGCGTTGGTATGACTAATTTGGTAACAGAACAATTTTAACTAGGGAACGCGATCCTGAACCTGTTCCCCGGATCGCGTTAGTAAGTGAAAATAAATTTTTTTTTTTCGACGTTCGACGTAACGTTTGACGTAGAATTTCCGTAAGGAAATTTCGGTGTCAGATCAAGACGAAATTTACAAGTCCACTCAAAAACGGCCCAACGGTCAAAGCTCATGGCTTTGCCATGAGCCCTGTCAGTTTTCGGCACTTCGGGGTCGTTTGGGGGCCGAAAATCGCATTTTATTGTTTTTCGGACCTTATTTTGAACTTTTAGCTTACGTTTTGTATTGGGCTTTTGTTTCTTTGAGCCCTGGGATCATTCCTATGACTATATATGACGTTATAACTTGTTTTATGAGGTCCTTAAGTTTTATTGAGTATGAGTTATTTTCAAGCTGTGTATTCGTCGTATTGTCAAATAGTGGCCAACTGTTGTTGGTGGTGATTTAAGTTCTTGAGTTATATGGACTAAGTGAAATAGGATAAAGTAAATGAGTCATCTAAAATATTGGAAATGGTTAAAATAAGTATTCTTAGAGTTTGAAAAGAAGTGTGTGAGTTTATACTTATTTGGCATTTGTCAATAGAGTTATAATGTGTATGTTTGATATGATATGTTTATTTATAATACAACTAAAGAGGTAAAGATTAGAGAGAACATGTTGAATATTACACGTAGTATGGATGAAGTGTTTAGTACCAGATGTACTATTAATGTTAAGTGATGTAATTAGTAAACGACCTTGAATCAGGTAATAAAGAAGTTGATTGTAATAATAGTGTTAGACATTACACTTGGGTTAATGATATAATAAAAAGAGGTGTTGAATGTCTGTGTTGCTTATGTAAACTCTATGATATGTGTATTAGACATTGTGCCTATGTTAATAATTGGGAATATACTTACCATTACAGGTTGTTATAATTGTGTAAATTGTTGATATTACTATTGAGAAATATGTGAGAGTAAAGATAATTACTTAGGAGATGAATGGTATGAAGTGACATGAGAATAAAGTGTGACTGACATAATATGACGACGTCTGGCCAACGTATTTATATTATGCCATTTCACATGGAGTTGTTGAGGTTACTAAGTACCATATAAAGTTAAGTGGTTTTAAAATCACAGATAAGATATGTTGACATGTAATTGATAAATAGTCAATGATGGACTAATATGAAAGAGTAATAAACCACTAAGTTGTTGTTGCTAATGTGATAACTATGGCCCAATTGATGTGTATGTGTGATGCATTGCCAATAGTATGAATTAAAAAGTTGATTTAAGCAAAGTAGAGGTCAGTGGACTGTGAATAATTGTGTGTTGATATTGTTGACGAGATGATTAATCACAGCACCTCGTGTTGTTGAAATACCATTGTTGAAAACGTTTGGTATTAACAGGTGTTGCTTAGCATCCAAATTGGTGTGACGTGATGCTAGTTGATTACATGATAATAATTTTAACTATAGAATTTGACCTCTACATAATGCTTATTAGTTAATGTTATATGTTGATGATTATATGGTTGTGGATTCCTGTTAAGTAAAGAATTTCATATAATCAAGTTGTAATTATAATTACAAGTTATAAAGTAGTAATTAACTAGTTGCTAAAATTGGAAGATTTAGCAATGTGATGACTAAAGAAGTATATGATTATTAGTTAAGTTACTGGTGACGAATCGAGTTACAACCTGCTGCTAAGATGCATGTAGTAGTGTTCGGTACCCCTTATTGTTACTATGATTATTGTTGTCGTCATAGCTGTAATTGTTGCTATAGTTGTGTTGTAATAAAGATGATATGTTAAGTGACTATAAGTTAAGATTGACATAGTGGATATGAATGATCATGTAAGCGATCAGTTAATTATCAGAGATAGGATATATGTTGAATAGTGGCATAGTAAAATGTATCAAAATATGCACATGTGGATATGTGCTTGTAGAAAGGATGTTAAATGTATATATAATTAAGGAGTTACTCTAGGGGGTGACATGGAATATGTATAACGATTATTGTGATTAGATAGTTGATGTGTTTGGTGTTAACAAATTTAGTGGAGAACAAATCTCGATGATGTGTAAGCTAATAAGATGTATATACATTATGTGTTTAAGGGAATAAGTATGTGGTTAAACGTGTGTAAGAAAAAGATTATTAGTGAATTGAAATGAGAATAATTGGTGGTTGTGTTAATCTATATTGATTAAGTGGGATTAGATTTCGAGGACGAAATCTCTTAAAGGGGGGAAGATTTGTAACACCCTGTTTCTGGGTCTAATAGTATTTAATATTTTCTGACTGTGAATTATGATTAAGTGTGTCAGAAAATAGGTGTGTTGTATTATTTGAAAATAAATGGGTAAAAGAGTCGAATAATTTATTGTGACTAACAAATTATTGATTGTTTTAAATTAACGTAGTTGACGGTAAAATAAAATAATGTTTCCCCGCAAATGGTTTTTAAGTTCCAGACAATGAAAAGTACGGGGAATGAAATTAAACATTTCTAGTACACATCTACAAGTCCACTCAAAAACGGCCCAACGGTCAAAGCTCATCGCTTCGCCATGAGCCCTGTCAGTTTTTGGCACTTCGGGGTCGTTTGGGGGCCGAAAATCGCATTTTATTGTTTTTCGGACCTTATTTTGAACTTTTAGCTTACGTTTTGTATTGGGCTTTTATTTCTTTGAGCCCTGGGATCATTCCTATGACTATATATGACGTTATAACTTGTTTTATGAGGTCCTTAAGTTTTATTGAGTATGAGTTATTTTCAAGCTGTGTATTCGTCGTATTGTCAAATAGTGGCCAACTGTTGTTGGTGGTGATTTAAGTTCTTGAGTTATATGGACTAAGTGAAATAGGATAAAGTAAATGAGTCATCTAAAATATTGGAAATGGTTAAAATAAGTATTCTTAGAGTTTGAAAAGAAGTGTGTGAGTTTATACTTATTTGGCATTTGTCAATAGAGTTATAATGTGTATGTTTGATATGATATGTTTATTTATAATACAACTAAAGAGGTAAAGATTAGAGAGAACATGTTGAATATTACACGTAGTATGGATGAAGTGTTTAGTACCAGATGTACTATTAATGTTAAGTGATGTAATTAGTAAACGACCTTGAATCAGGTAATAAAGAAGTTGATTGTAATAATAGTGTTAGACATTACACTTGGGTTAATGATATAATAAAAAGAGGTGTTGAATGTCTGTGTTGCTTATGTAAACTCTATGATATGTGTATTAGACATTGTGCCTATGTTAATAATTGGGAATATACTTACCATTACAGGTTGTTATAATTGTGTAAATTGTTGATATTACTATTGAGAAATATGTGAGAGTAAAGATAATTACTTAGGAGATGAATGGTATGAAGTGACCTGAGAATAAAGTGTGACTGACATAATATGACGACGTCTGGCCAACGTATTTATATTATGCCATTTCACATGGAGTTGTTGAGGTTACTAAGTACCATATAAAGTTAAGTGGTTTTAAAATCACAGATAAGATATGTTGACATGTAATTGATAAATAGTCAATGATGGACTAATATGAAAGAGTAATAAACCACTAAGTTGTTGTTGCTAATGTGATAACTATGGCCCAATTGATGTGTATGTGTGATGCATTGCCAATAGTATGAATTAAAAAGTTGATTTAAGCAAAGTAGAGGTCAGTGGACTGTGAATAATTGTGTGTTGATATTGTTGACGAGATGATTAATCACAGCACCTCGTGTTGTTGAAATACCATTGTTGAAAACGTTTGGTATTAACAGGTGTTGCTTAGCATCCAAATTGGTGTGACGTGATGCTAGTTGATTACATGATAATAATTTTAACTATAGAATTTGACCTCTACATAATGCTTATTAGTTAATGTTATATGTTGATGATTATATGGTTGTGGATTCCTGTTAAGTAAAGAATTTCATATAATCAAGTTGTAATTATAATTACAAGTTATAAAGTAGTAATTAACTAGTTGCTAAAATTGGAAGATTTAGCAATGTGATGACTAAAGAAGTATATGATTATTAGTTAAGTTACTGGTGACGAATCGAGTTACAACCTGCTGCTAAGATGCATGTAGTAGTGTTCGGTACCCCTTATTGTTACTATGATTATTGTTGTCGTCATAGCTGTAATTGTTGCTATAGTTGTGTTGTAATAAAGATGATATGTTAAGTGACTATAAGTTAAGATTGACATAGTGGATATGAATGATCATGTAAGCGATCAGTTAATTATCAGAGATAGGATATATGTTGAATAGTGGCATAGTAAAATGTATCAAAATATGCACATGTGGATATGTGCTTGTAGAAAGGATGTTAAATGTATATATAATTAAGGAGTTACTCTAGGGGGTGACATGGAATATGTATAACGATTATTGTGATTAGATAGTTGATGTGTTTGGTGTTAACAAATTTAGTGGAGAACAAATCTCGATGATGTGTAAGCTAATAAGATGTATATACATTATGTGTTTAAGGGAATAAGTATGTGGTTAAACGTGTGTAAGAAAAAGATTATTAGTGAATTGAAATGAGAATAATTGGTGGTTGTGTTAATCTATATTGATTAAGTGGGATTAGATTTCGAGGACGAAATCTCTTAAAGGGGGGAAGATTTGTAACACCCTGTTTCTGGGTCTAATAGTATTTAATATTTTCTGACTGTGAATTATGATTAAGTGTGTCAGAAAATAGGTGTGTTGTATTATTTGAAAATAAATGGGTAAAAGAGTCGAATAATTTATTGTGACTAACAAATTATTGATTGTTTTAAATTAACGTAGTTGACGGTAAAATAAAATAATGTTTCCCCGCAAATGGTTTTTAAGTTCCAGACAATGAAAAGTACGGGGAATGAAATTAAACATTTCTAGTACACATCTACAAGTCCACTCAAAAACGGCCCAACGGTCAAAGCTCATCGCTTCGCCATGAGCCCTGTCAGTTTTTGGCACTTCGGGGTCGTTTGGGGGCCGAAAATCGCATTTTATTGTTTTTCGGACCTTATTTTGAACTTTTAGCTTACGTTTTGTATTGGGCTTTTGTTTCTTTGAGCCCTGGGATCATTCCTATGACTATATATGACGTTATAACTTGTTTTATGAGGTCCTTAAGTTTTATTGAGTATGAGTTATTTTCAAGCTGTGTATTCGTCGTATTGTCAAATAGTGGCCAACTGTTGTTGGTGGTGATTTAAGTTCTTGAGTTATATGGACTAAGTGAAATAGGATAAAGTAAATGAGTCATCTAAAATATTGGAAATGGTTAAAATAAGTATTCTTAGAGTTTGAAAAGAAGTGTGTGAGTTTATACTTATTTGGCATTTGTCAATAGAGTTATAATGTGTATGTTTGATATGATATGTTTATTTATAATACAACTAAAGAGGTAAAGATTAGAGAGAACATGTTGAATATTACACGTAGTATGGATGAAGTGTTTAGTACCAGATGTACTATTAATGTTAAGTGATGTAATTAGTAAACGACCTTGAATCAGGTAATAAAGAAGTTGATTGTAATAATAGTGTTAGACATTACACTTGGGTTAATGATATAATAAAAAGAGGTGTTGAATGTCTGTGTTGCTTATGTAAACTCTATGATATGTGTATTAGACATTGTGCCTATGTTAATAATTGGGAATATACTTACCATTACAGGTTGTTATAATTGTGTAAATTGTTGATATTACTATTGAGAAATATGTGAGAGTAAAGATAATTACTTAGGAGATGAATGGTATGAAGTGACCTGAGAATAAAGTGTGACTGACATAATATGACGACGTCTGGCCAACGTATTTATATTATGCCATTTCACATGGAGTTGTTGAGGTTACTAAGTACCATATAAAGTTAAGTGGTTTTAAAATCACAGATAAGATATGTTGACATGTAATTGATAAATAGTCAATGATGGACTAATATGAAAGAGTAATAAACCACTAAGTTGTTGTTGCTAATGTGATAACTATGGCCCAATTGATGTGTATGTGTGATGCATTGCCAATAGTATGAATTAAAAAGTTGATTTAAGCAAAGTAGAGGTCAGTGGACTGTGAATAATTGTGTGTTGATATTGTTGACGAGATGATTAATCACAGCACCTCGTGTTGTTGAAATACCATTGTTGAAAACGTTTGGTATTAACAGGTGTTGCTTAGCATCCAAATTGGTGTGACGTGATGCTAGTTGATTACATGATAATAATTTTAACTATAGAATTTGACCTCTACATAATGCTTATTAGTTAATGTTATATGTTGATGATTATATGGTTGTGGATTCCTGTTAAGTAAAGAATTTCATATAATCAAGTTGTAATTATAATTACAAGTTATAAAGTAGTAATTAACTAGTTGCTAAAATTGGAAGATTTAGCAATGTGATGACTAAAGAAGTATATGATTATTAGTTAAGTTACTGGTGACGAATCGAGTTACAACCTGCTGCTAAGATGCATGTAGTAGTGTTCGGTACCCCTTATTGTTACTATGATTATTGTTGTCGTCATAGCTGTAATTGTTGCTATAGTTGTGTTGTAATAAAGATGATATGTTAAGTGACTATAAGTTAAGATTGACATAGTGGATATGAATGATCATGTAAGCGATCAGTTAATTATCAGAGATAGGATATATGTTGAATAGTGGCATAGTAAAATGTATCAAAATATGCACATGTGGATATGTGCTTGTAGAAAGGATGTTAAATGTATATATAATTAAGGAGTTACTCTAGGGGGTGACATGGAATATGTATAACGATTATTGTGATTAGATAGTTGATGTGTTTGGTGTTAACAAATTTAGTGGAGAACAAATCTCGATGATGTGTAAGCTAATAAGATGTATATACATTATGTGTTTAAGGGAATAAGTATGTGGTTAAACGTGTGTAAGAAAAAGATTATTAGTGAATTGAAATGAGAATAATTGGTGGTTGTGTTAATCTATATTGATTAAGTGGGATTAGATTTCGAGGACGAAATCTCTTAAAGGGGGGAAGATTTGTAACACCCTGTTTCTGGGTCTAATAGTATTTAATATTTTCTGACTGTGAATTATGATTAAGTGTGTCAGAAAATAGGTGTGTTGTATTATTTGAAAATAAATGGGTAAAAGAGTCGAATAATTTATTGTGACTAACAAATTATTGATTGTTTTAAATTAACGTAGTTTGACGGTAAAATAAAATAATGTTTCCCCGCAAATGGTTTTTAAGTTCCAGACAATGAAAAGTACGGGGAATGAAATTAAACATTTCTAGTACACATCTAAACTTTGAGTCGGTTTATATTTTGCATCATATATCTATACACATACACATACGTACGCATATACATACATATATCCATAACTTTGAAACCCTAATTCATGAAGAAACACAAATTGAAGCCATGGAAACTCAAATTAAGCTTCAAGAACACGAAGTAATCATCCTTTAATCCATCTAAGCTCTTGGTAAGTCTTAATTTCTTGAATTCTATAACCTAATATTTAGGGGTTTTGGGGTTTTTGATAATTAGTGAGTTTTAATCCGAAAATTTGGTTGAGTTTGTTAAATGGAGCTTATATAAACTCACTAATGATGATAAGTAGTAGGATTCATGTTAAAAGTTATAATTTTGATTAGGGTTCTTGAGGCTAAGGATGATTATGTTGATTTTGATGGGTTATATGATGAAATTAGCTTGATTAATCTTAAAGTGAGACTAGTAATACCTATATAGTTGTTAGTTAATGCTAATTTCATGATTATAATGGAAACCCTATATTAGAAATTGTGTGATTGAGATATGTTCATGAATTATGATTTTTTAAGCTTGAGTAATGATGTATAAATTGACAAGTGTTGTTAATGATCGTATTATGATTAATTAAAGATGATGATTTACATTAATTATTCTAAGGGTTGTGAAATTGTTTAGGTGTTCTTGAGAATTTGATGATTATTATAACCATGATGGATTATATGATGGGAATTGATATTAATTGTGACTAAGAACACTTAATTAATAATCAAAAGGAAAAGTTAGCACTTATGTGAATAAGAGTTATGAAACATTGTGTTGGGGATTTGAATGAACTAATGGTATTTGATGATAATGATAATAACCTTGTTGAAGGTGTAATTATGTTAAATTGGGATGGTAAAAGTTGATTAAATGTGGTTGTGATTTTAATGAGCATAAACTCGATAAGTAAGTGTGAATTAAGTCGTTAAGATGTTGCTTGTAATATTGGAATAATGTTATATATATTTTGAGACAAGTAACTAACTTGTATTATTCTACTGTACTGTCAGATGTGCAGAAGGCTCAGTGATATTAGACTACTGAGAGGATGCCTGAAGTGGTCGGTGAGTGGATCTCTAATCCTCAGCGTAACTTGGTTGTAACAAGTTTGGTTACAACAAGTAACGTATTATTACTTTATTAGTTGCATTGATGATTATGTTGATAGTAATAATACTGTTGATATGTTGACTAGTTGAATATGTGACTTGTTGATTATGTGATCAATTGACTTGTTGTTGGCCTTCGGGCATCAGTTGTTAATGAGGCAACGAGTTGTTGAACTGTTGGTTGGGCTAGTTGGTTATCCAAAGTTTAACACACCTCCTGTGTTAGTTGAAGATAATCACTAGCTATCGGTCTCGTCCGTATGACCATACGGTTAGGTTGGATAAGTGTTCTTGGGGAGCCACCCGGGTTTATGGTTATCCCCAGAGCCGCCGATCCTCATTATGGTGTTGTTGATTAGTTGATGAGTTGTATTGTGTACTTGCTAGTTTTAGTGTTAAGTGTTGTACACAAGGTTGTTGAGCTAAGTTATGATGTTGATTAGTTATCTGCTCACTTAGCGTTATGCTAATCCCCCACATTATCCATTCTTGCAGGTTTTGCATATAATTTGGGTGGGCAAGAAGCTGGATTAGAAGGAATGTTTGATCACGAGATATTACTCTGATAATGGATTTGTATAATATAATGTTTTAAAATGTTTTATATAACACCTCGGTTGAAGAAATTATAGTTTTGAAAAGGTTGAATTTTATAAGTTGATAAAACGATGTAAATTATCATTATCTATTTGGACTTACGCTTCCGATTAACTTTATTTAAATTAGGATAAATGAGGGGTGTTATAAAACCTAACTTAGGGAGCAAGACAAATTAGATTACGACCGACCTAAAAAAGATCACGTCTCTTTCTCATAAGTCGGCCCATGATTTCAAGTTGTAGAAATATACCCTCCAAGTCACGTGCCATTCAACCTAATTAATTTTCACACCCAACACATTGTGTGTATGTAATAAAATTGACCAATGATCGTCATTGTATGTATGAAACTATTTATTTTAGTACATTGTGTGTATTTTGTTGACTTGTCAACTTGAAATGTTGCCACGTGTCACCTTGTATTTGATAACATGTCACCAAATACACACAATGTCGAAAAATAAATAGTTTCGTATATACAATGGCGATCAATTTTGTCACATATACAATGAAGTTTAATGCATAGTTATATGCATCATCAAACACTTGTCGCTAATAAAAATCATCACGATAAAATAATGATGAGATTAGGGAAAAGAAAATATTGATAAAATTAAAATAAGAATCTTACCGATTTTTCATGTATCAAATTCATTTGTAGCGAATCGACGATTCGATCAATATCTTGCCGTTGTACTTGGTCATCCTTTAAGTAATAATAATAAGAAGAAACATGCATAGAGATTAGTTATTTAAAAAATCATTTGTTATCAAGACAAATCTAAATTACAGGGGGTAATTGTAGAGTATTTGTAAAGAAACTAATATAAAAACAGATTCTATGTCATCATTGATAGGATAAACTTGTTAAAGATGATGTCATTAATTTTATTTTATATATTATATATAAACATTAAAAATAAAAAATAACAAATATGTTGATTATTGCAAACTTAGAATCTTAGTTTGTGCTTTTGGTGTCTTTGGCATCATGAATCTTTTTTCCAAGAAAAAGAAAAAAAGGATGAAGATCGATCATGCGATAATATGTAACAACCTTAAAGCATCTTTAACAAAGACATACTTTTTCTGAAGTTTATTATGAATAACGCTTTTGAAAGCTTTTCATAGTTGAAATGGAAAACCTTTTTGGCCAAAACCTTAAAATGAAGTCTTTAGCGAAAAGTTTTTGAATAGAAAGCTTTTCTTCATTGGCGACAAACTTTTTGAAAAACTTATTTAGTAAAAGATATTAATAATAGTAGTAAAAAATTAGCTTTCCCGTCTCCAACTGAAAATTCCCTAATTTATATGTTGATCCTCATATTGCTTTAAATAGTTTTGTTTTTCATAGTGAATGCTCCTACAGATATTATTCTGTAAATAATTTATTAATTCACTTACGTTAACCGTCCAGATATTAACTTAACAAATTACTATGACAAAATGATGATGAGAGCAATAGAAAGAAAAAAGAGAATGGTCTTACCAAATTATCATATGACATCTGACATTCCAATGCTCTCTCAAGTTTACGGATGATATTGTTCATATCTGGACGTTCTTTTCGATTTTCCTTTATGCAAGAATATGCTGCTATCGAGAACCAGTTGAGTGATTCCGGGGCAATTTGATTCCGCAGGCTGGGTAGGATTATATCATTCAATGTTTTGTTTTTATAATGGGATCTGGCCAGTGGAGCTAGAAAGCTATCATCCTCATTCGGAAGATACGCTCTCCTCCCACATAATATTTCCCATAAAACAACGCCAAATGAGTAAATGTCTGACTTGTGGGTCACACCTGGATCGTATTTTCTTGCTGGGTCCTCATACCCTATTCCGAAAGCACTTCCAGGATTACAAGCCTGGTCCATTTGATGTACTGACTTCGTGAAGTAATATTCAAAACGAGATAACTTTGCCTCAAAATTATCATCCAAAAGAATTGTGACGCTGTTAATGCATTGATGTATGATAGAATAACCACGCCCATCGTCATTATGGATGTAACTTAATGCACGCGCAACACCAACACATATCCTCAATCTTTGTATCCATGTGAGGATTGGCGTGCTTAGATACAGCGCGAGACTTCCCTTGGAACACGCGTTATTTATGACGACCCTCTCATTTTTTTCGTCACAGAACCCAATAATAGAGACTATATTTTGATGCTCGAGACACGCAAGCGCATAAATTACTCTCCGGAACACGATGTATCCATTCTGATTCTTATCCTCAAATCGCTGTGCATGAATCTTCACCCACTCCCCTGACCTCAAGAGCTCCCCTACATAAGCCTTTCCGAATCCAAAAGGCATGATGTTATTTTTCTCATCAAAGTTGTTGGTGGCTTCTAGGACATCTTCAAGTGGGATTTCCAAGTGACTAAACTGTAGCAGCTAAAAACAAACAGAGCCAAATTTAGAAACCTTGAAGCTAAATTTTTAAAGATCAACAAGTGCTCCATTAATTCGATGCTAGTGTTTTTAAATTGTCAGCTTGAAATTCGATCATAGATTCATAGATATATGACATTGAATCTGGGAACATGCTACATGTAGGGCTATGAATTGGGAAATGATATTCAACGTTTAATTGCTTATGCAATGAGTAAACAAGGTCTACCATATGTTTTAACTTTTATGCGTAGAGAAGAATAACTCCACCACATGTTTCAAAGGGTATATTGTTAGGATTAAAATTAAATATAGGATTGTAAACCTTGCTTTTATCATTAATCTTGAGTCTAACCCTTAGGTTAATTATAAAAGAACTTACATTGTAATAATCATAATTGTGTGTTGAGCTTAATAGAAAAACAACTGAAAAGAAAAACTCTCTCCACATATATACACATTCATACCACGATTCATCGATCCGTTACTCGATGTTGATTGGCATCGATCTACGATTGATATTCGAGCTTTGTTGAATCAATATTAAGGTTTATGGATTGAA
Source organism: Helichrysum umbraculigerum (assembly GCA_949592205.1). NCBI lineage: Eukaryota > Viridiplantae > Streptophyta > Magnoliopsida > Asterales > Asteraceae > Helichrysum > Helichrysum umbraculigerum. The sequence continues at coordinate 13,063,013 of CATIUR010000002.1, read as the reverse complement.
AACGAATCAAACATCAAGAAAAATTATCACCTTGTTCATACTAAAAGTCGACTTCAAAGTCAATTGTGCATGAATCGATCTCCAAAATCATGATTTGATGATGTTATTGAGAAATTAATCCGATCAATTTGAAGATAAGTGTTTCATAAACAAGATTCAAGCAACAACTTGATCAATAACAGTCTTCATTCGATCGAATTTGAAGAAATTGTAAAAAACGGGTATTCTTTGAGTTTATGAAACCTGTGATTGATCATTTCATCAATTTAAGTGTTATGTGTGAAATTAAACCGGCATATTTCGATCACAAGTAAAGGTTTTAATCCCTTAAAAATACAAGTTTATGATCGGAACTTTATTGAAACGGTTACGTGTTCTTCGCGACTGATAATCGATCCAATTCGCGCACAATTTGACGATGAATTGATCATGTAATCCGTTCAAAATGTTCATGTGATCATAGTACATCAGTTTTGATCATCAAAATATTTTTTGATTCACTCGAAATTAGCTCTCGAATTGACAGAGATAGCGAAGAAAACAGGGGATTGAATTTTGATCCGCATTAGATAATCTGTGGGATCGGATTTCGTTTGTATAGTTTCTTGCAGGTACATCCGCATTTCGGATCAAGAGGTTTGCGGATCTAGTTTCATGTTGTTGTGATCTGAACGCGGATGATTAGTTCTAGTTGATTGCGGATCGATTGTGTTTGTGAATCAAGGTACATCCACAGTGCGGATCCCAAAGAAAAACAGGGGTTCGTACTACGTAGTGCGGATCTCAAAGGAAAACAACAGTTGGTATCCCATCCGCAATCAAAGTGAATCGCATTCATAACTTACACTCAAAATTCAATACTCCGTACAAACTAGATTTAGATTGTGTTTTGCAGGTGAATCGAATTTGGAACAAGAAGAAAAGGAAAAAAAAATGGAAAAGTAGGTAAAAAAGTAGTATATTTTTTACTGCTTTCGATTCAAAGTACACAATTATAAACTTTTTAAATTTAAGATATTGAACTTTCAATTTGTAATCAAGTTCGGGACGTGAATTTCACAAATGACGAGTTGTTACCGAATTTCTTCTTTACAATTAACATATGTATTTAATTGATTAATATTTCTCGATCAATTTCAAAAATGTAGAAAGAGAGATATTGAAGTTGAAAGTGGTGATGAGTTTTTTTTTTTTTTTGTTGAATTCTCTATTCTCACTCAATATTTTTTACAAGGGTTGATGTAAGGAAATGCATTTAACTTTAGTCATATCTGTATAGTGAGTACCCAACTTCTCTTTAGTCTATTGTGTGTATCAATCTTTCAACTTGGTCTATTAGGTGTATCCAATGATGTTGGGTCTGAATGTGTTAAAGTGGTTAATACTGCCTGTATAGAAGTTTCTACTTCCAGTCATAAGTCTGTTAATACTGAGAGTTGAAGATTAGTGCCGCTAGTCAAAGCTCAGAAAAGAAGTAGTTAGTACCGCTAGTTGTGCAAGGTTAGTACTACTAGTGAAGACTTCAAGATTTCTACTACAAGTGTAGATTACTACTGTCAGTGTAAAGTGTTATTACTGTTACATGGTTAATACTGTTAGTAGTGATTTCATAGTTAATACTGTCTAGTCAAATGACTTAGTAAAATATTGTAATTGTTGCAGTTAATAGCGTTAGTGTAAATATCAGTATTAGTACTGCTTATGTTACTTACTAAGGTTGGCTAGTTGTTTGAGTTTGTTATGGAATATGATAACTTCCATAAGTATAGGAGATTTGTACTGAACTCTATACATGTATAAATAGAGATTCCTAAAACCTAGTTTAGTTTAACTTTACGAACGTAGCTTCAAAGTTTGTAACCCTAATACATCCAGTGTATTCATCTTGTTAATCATTAATAAGATTGATGCTTTGATTATTATAATTCGTATATATCAAGTTATTATTGTTGTGTTCTTAATCTTTCAAAGTTATTAAGTGCTATTCCGCAGCTTCTCAATAATTGGTTAAAGCTAGGTTATTGATAAGTTATAAGGGACTGTCAGGTGGTATAGAGCAAGGAAAGCTTTGAATACAGGAAGATCTGGGAACACTGTTTCGTTAAGTTTTAAGAATAAATCAAATCGTTTTCAAGATGACTACTGAAAACAATGATGACATTCAAGTTACAAAGATCCCCATGCTCATACCTGATGAGTATGATCTATGGAAGAACAGGATCAAGCAGTACATGTTGGTTACAGATTATCAGATGTGGGACATAGTTGTGAATGGTCCAAGGTATCAGGTTGATGGAGATGATGTCAGGCAACCAAGAGCACCACCAACAACAAATGCTTAGAGAAAAGAAAGAGCTACAAAATTCAAATCTCTTAGCACTATGTTATTATCAATTCCAATTGAGTACCAGAAAAGATTTGAAAACTGTGAGGATGCAAAGATTCTTTGGGAAGTCATAGAAAAGAGATTTGGAGGTAATGAAATCACAAAGAATAATAAAAGATCTCTACTTAAGCAATAGTTTGAGAACTTTAGTTCTGTAAAGTCAGAAACTTTGACTCAAACTTTAGACAGGTTTTCAAAGTTGGTTGGTGATTTAGAAAATCACAAGTTAAAGATTGATAAGAATGATCTGCATAGAAAGTTCTTGAGATCTTTAGGAGAAGAGTGGACTATGTACACCGTAGGTTTAAGGCAAAGTGGTGATCTGGATGAGAAAGAGATTGATGATCTATATAATGATTTAAGATCTTTTGAACCAGAGGTAGAGAGTAAAAACCAGGCTACAGGGTACCAATTGTGTGCACCAATTGTACTATTTTACACTATAATGGTGCAAAAGTGAAAAAATGCACTCTAATTTATGCAATAAACTTTGCACTATTATAGTGCAATCAAAAGTTAAAGTCGAAATGCACTATATTTGATGTAGCACTAAACTTAGCATTAAAACACTATTCACATTAAATAATAGTAATATATAATAACTTAAATGTATTATATCATGTGTTAATTATATATTTGCAATTAATTAATATTAGTAAAATTATTAATAACTATGATGTTTGTTATCATACTTATCAAAGAAATTTCATAATTTTTATAAAAGCTTTATTTATAATATTAAAAACTATAAATATAATCATCGTTATTATATCTTACATGATATAAAAATAGTTATATAAAAGTGTTAATCTTGTATTGTTGAGTTGTGTATATTTTAAATTAATTTAAAAAGATTTAGTGTAAAGATTTATTGCAACACATTGGAGCTACTTATTTTTAGTGCAAACATATTCTCAAAAGATTATATCTTTCTACTAAAATAGTGCAATTTGTTACAATAAATTATTGTATACATTGGTGATAATCTAATAGTTAATTATCTTCCCGTTGTTCCCTGAAAGACTTTCAACTGCATTATTTGGTTGTTACTTTAACATCATCAGATACTACGATGTGAAATAATATATTATTAATAAATAATAAACATAATACATATTATCATGAGAAAATGATGAGATGAGGAAAAAAATAAAATTAAGAAGAATCTTACCGAATTTTCAAGTGTGAAATTCATTTCCGGCGATTCGACAACTCGATCAATATCTTGCCGTTGTACTTGGCCATCCTTCAAGTAATAATATAAAACATAAAGATTGATTATCTTAAAAATCATCAAATCATTTGTTATCGGGGGAGGAGGGAACGCAAATATAAATCTTTCTGGAAGCAGTCTCTCTACCTTTGGGTAGAGGGAGGTACGACTGTATACATCTTACTTTCCCAATACCCTGCTATCAGCGGGATTGGGTGTTGTTGTTGTATTGATATTTAGGATAAACTTGTGAAAGTTATTGTTGTTGTATTGATATTTAGGATAAACTTGTGAAAGCTGATGTCATATGTTGTATTATTAATTATTTATATTTATATATTTTTAAATTGAAATATAAACATTATATAAACATTAAAATAAAATAATTATAATGAACTTATGAATTTTTTAATTTGTGCTCTTGGTGGTCTTTAGCATCGTGAATTTCTTACTTTTTCTTATTTTAATTTTATCCAAGAAAAGAGAAATAAAAGGAAGAAGATCATGCGACAAAGTAACAACCTCAAAGCATCTTTCATAAAGGCATACTTCTTCTGTATTTCTTCTGAATTGTTCTGTAAATAATTTAATTCACTTTGGAATGTACGTGAATTAGTTTAATACAAACTAATTTGATATTAAACTATAAACCAATTTTTTATTTTATATATTATATATAAACATTAAAAATAAAAATAAATAAAGATATTTTGATTGCAAACTTAGAATTTAAATTTCTGCTTTTGGTCTCTTTAGCATATGAACTTTTTTTTTTCAGGAAAAAGAAAGAAAAGGATGAAGATCGATCATGCGATAATATGTAACAATCTTAAAGCATCATTAACAAAGACATGCATTTTCTGAAGTTCATTATGAAAAACGCTTTTGAAAGCTTTTCTTAGTTGAAATGGAAAACCTTGTCTTTTGGCCAAAACCATAAAATGAAGTCTTTAGCGAAAAGTTTTTTGAAGTTTTGTTTAGAGTTTTGAATAGAAAGCTTTTCTTCATTGGCGACAAACTTTTTTTAAAAGTTTTTTTAGTAAAAGATATTAATAATAGTAGCCAAAAAGCTTTGAATTTTTTTCTATTTCACAGTGAATGCTCCTACAGATGTATTCTGTAAATATTTTAATTCACTTCGAAATGATACGTGAAAAAAGGCAAATCAGACGGATATTTTTTGTAGTTTAGCCTCTTTTAAAGTTATTAAATCCAACCCAACTAACAAAACGCATGATCCAATTAACCCATTCTGACCCGCGTATTTTAATAACTTTACGTTAACCGGATTTCTTGACAGTTTCTTTAACTCAACACAAACTAAATAATGTGAACCAACAATAGACAGTAACAAAGTAATATGACAAAATGATGATGAGAGCAATAGAAAGAAAAAAGAGAATGATCTTACTAAATTATCATATGACATCTGGCATTCCAATGCTCTCTCAAGTTTACGGATGCTATAGTTCATATCTGGACGTTCTTTTCGATTTTCCTTCATGCAAGAATATGCTGCTATCGAGAACCAGTTGAGTGATTCCGGGGCAATTTGATTCCGCAGGCTGGGTAGGATTATATCATTCAATGTTTTGTTTTTATAATGGGATCTGGCCAGTGGAGCTAGAAAGCTATCATCCTCATTTGGAAGATACGCTTCCCTCCCACATAATATTTCCCATAAAACAACGCCAAATGAGTAAATGTCTGACTTGTGGGTCACACCTCTATCGTATTTTCTTGCTGGGTCCTCATACCCTTTTACATAAACACTTACAGGATTAGAAGCCTGGTCCATTTGATGTACTGACTTTCTGAAAGAATATTCAAAACTAGCTAACTTCGCCTCAAAATTCTTATCCAATAGAATTGTGTCGCAGGTGACGGTTTGATGTATGATAGAATAACCACGCCCATCGTCATTATGGATGTAACTTAAAGCACGCGCAACACCAACACATATCCTCAATCTTTGTATCCATGTGAGGGTTGGCTTGCTTAGATACGAATTGAGACTTCCCCTGAGATACATGTTATTTACGATGACCCTCTCATTTTTTTCGTCACAGAACCCAATAAAAGAGACTATATTTTGATGCTGGATAGAAGAAAGCACATAAATCTCTCTCCGGAACTCGATGTATCCATTCTGATAGTTATTGTCTAATCTCCGTGCAGCAATCTTCACCCACTCCCCTGACCGCAAGAGCTTCCCTTCATAAGACTTTCCGAATTGACCCTGCCCGATGACATTTTTATCATCAAAATTGTTGGTGGCTTCTTGGATGTCTTCAAGCGGGATTGTCAAGTGACTAAACTGTTGCAGCTAAAAACAAACAGAGCAAAATTTAGAAACCTTGAAGTTAAAGTTTTAAGAATCAACAAGTGCTCCATTAATTGAATGCAAGTCCTTTTATATTGTCAACTTGAAATTCGATCATAGATATATGAAATTGAATCTGGGAACATGCTACATCTAGGGCTATGAATTAGGAAATGGTATTTAACATTTAATTGCTTATGCAATTCGTAAACAAGGTCTACTATGAGGACATCAAACTAAAAAACGGAAAACTTCTTGATTTGGAAAATGCAATGAAATTTCTTCCAGAGCCAGAGGTTAATTAATATGAGGGCGCTTTGCCTTGCATATATAGACGACTAGATATACAAGGAAGATGTTAAGAGCCCGATTTACAACATTTTGTTGGGCCCTTGACTCCTTGAGTTCGTGAAGATTAATTATACAGGATAGGGTTTTTTTATTTTGGCTTGTTGCCCAAGTTTGTAATACCTTATATATATTGACCCCTATGTACATGTAACCCTTGATCCATAATAGTAATAAAGAAAAAACTCTCAGGTTTGGCCCTGTGGACTAAACCATTCTCCAAGTTGGAGATTGGACATAACCACATTAAATCCTTGTGTTCGTATCGTTCGTGTTTATTATCTTGTTTGCTTTGTTTAATTGCTTGGTGAGTGATTTGTTTATCCGTTTATTGTGTGTGGGTGTAATGCGTTTACACAAGCGTTGTTTGGATTTGATTTTTTGCTAACAACTAGTTGTTGTTAGTTGGATATTTCCGCTGCAAATCTCTAACAATTGGTATCAGTGCTCAAGGTTGAGCGATTGGGAACAATAGCGGATGAAAGCATGATTAAGATTGTTTGTTGATGATTAAGGTTTTATTGAAAGATGGAGAGTTAGAGTTATTGTGGCTAAAATAGTGGATCTGGATTCGGTTGAAGATAATCATCGGAGGGAACAATTGGAACAACACGGTTTTAGGATTTGTTTGCAACATCTGATCGAGATTGATAGACTCGTTTTTTACTGGATCGTGACGAATCCGGATTGAACTTGTTAAGGTTTTGTCTGGTGGGTTGTGACGTGACGACAAGGCGGGAGGCTGGTTGCTTTGTGACAGTGATTGTTTCACGATGGCGGTAACGGAGACGGTGATCAGGTTTATCAATTGGTGACTTGTTACTGAGAGAGTTTTGGGATCCTACATATTGGATTCGGGTTCTTTATTCTTTGCGATCCCGTGCAAAAGAATAAGTGAACGTTATCAAACTTAGGGTCTGATGCTGCAAGTGTAGGAACGTGATGTCTCGGGAACTATACTAATACGGACTGGGTTATTCAAAGATGTGAGGTTGTTACGGTGCTCAAGAGGATGGTTTTCTCGGTTGGGTAGATTGGGTAATAAACGGTACCACATCTGTTTGGTAATCGACAGTGGGAGTTATTGAGATAATTTGGTTATCGCTCGCGGGGTTTGAAACGGGAGACCATGTTTTCTTTGGTCGGGTATTCTTTATTTTGAAATGATTAGGCAGGTTAGAGCTTCTACACTTGGAGATATTGGTTATTTAACATGTCGGATCGAACGCGTTTGACTGGGCTCAGGTATTGATTGATCTTTAGTTCAATGATTGAGCGAATCTTTTGGAGTAATCAACTAGGAATTTTCGAGTGGGTTAGAGGCAGATAATCTTGTAAATCCTATTGAGCTTTCGAATATTGTTGAGAGTGTCGGAAAATTCTAGGGAGTTTGGAACTGAGGGAAGTGTCAAAGCTAGTGGGAGTTTGGCAACTAGTGGAAGTTTTGAGACGGTTGTGCGATTGATGGATCTTGATTTTCTACAGGTTTAATTTGCGGATTCCGGCAACACTAGAGCATTCGGACCTTCGTTTACTCACCAATGGCAAAATAAATTGCGACTAACCGGGTGTTATGGATCAGAGTCTTATCATAGAGCCGCAGTTGTTATTTTGATTCCTACAGTGGGAGCGGGCTGAGTTGGAGAAGATGGGTTATATAAATCGTACATACGTTTTAGGGTCGGTGTACCAACGGGAAATTGAAAGTTGGTGATGTAGGTTTCAAGGTTGTGGCTGCGTTCTCACTGAAGAACCTTGATGATAATCTATGTGTTGGTTCTATCGACGATTTTCTGATTGCTGTGAAGGAAAATCTGATAGATGGAATTTCTGTACGCATGGTCGTTGACATGTCGGTGGCAGGATTGGACGTGGTTGTAATCGACGAGTTGAAGAGATATGTGTCTCTTGAAAGAATCATGTGGTTGGAGTTTCGCACACTCCAACAAATCTTTTTGGGCCTAGAAGATGATGATGGTGGTTAGAGAGTGAGCCCAGTTTCATGATGCGATTGCTCTGGTAGCTTTGTGTCAAAAGTATTCCGACTCCGTGTGGTCGAGCGGCATGTCCCGAATGGTATTTTGGCGGTGTGAAGTTTGAACGTGTGACATTATTGAAGGGACGAGATGAATGATTACTGGTTTTGAGGTTTGATTAATCTTCAAGTGGGAGATTGTCGGGCCTTTGAAGACGTGAAGATTAATTATATAGGCTAGGGGTTTTTTTTTTTGGCTTGTTGCCAAGTTTGTGATACCCTATAATTATCAACCCCTATGTACATGTAACCTTTGAGCCATAATAGGAATATATAAAAACTCTCTGGTTTGACCCCGTGTACTAAACCAATCTCCAAGTTGGAGATTGAACATAACTACTTTAAATCCTTGTGTTCGTATTGTTCGTGTTTATTATCTTGTTTGCTTTGTTTAATTGCTTGGTGAGCGATTTGTCTATTCGTTTATTGTGTGTGGGTGTAACGCGTTTACACAAGCGTTGTTTGGGTTTAATTTTTTGCTGGCAACTAGTTGTTAGTTGGATATTTCCGCTCCAAATGTCTAACACATTTAAGTTTCATGAATTCTCCATTCAACGTCGAAGCAATAGAAAACAAAAAAAGGTAAAAAGTCATGTAACCTAGATATTTGCACAAATATACTGTCTTAACAAAAGTTGCAAATTGAATTGGTTGTCATTTTTTATTAATAGAGGAAAATAAGCACCTGCGTTTCAAAAGTGGATCAAAATAGCTCCACCATATGTTTTAAGGATGAAGCAAATTGCTCAACTATATGTTTTAACTTTAATGCGTAGAGAAGAATAACTCCACCGCATGTTTCAAGGTAATACGTTTCATGGCTGTTATTCACAAATTTTAAATATTTAGCAATTAATGGAGATCAAAGTCCATGGGATAAAAAACTGTTTCGGAGAATATTCCATGAAGCTTATCAATCAGAGCAACGCATCAATATCACAATGACATATAAAAGGTGGAGGTCGAAAGCAAATAAACCGCGAAGACAATGGAAGTTGATGTTTAGCAGACCAACGCTACGATGGTCGAGGCTGCAGCGACCAGGATGACATGATCAAGCTTTCTTGACCAATATGCATGGAAAAGACCAAGTGAAATATAGTAAGGGGATCAACACAACAATGGAAATAACAAACAGTAGTAAAATTGATTTCATTGTTCTTCATCCTTCAACCGAGGTCATATATAGACGACTAGAACAAGACCACAAATGTGGACTACAATCAAATGAGCAACACCTCCGAAGTACTGTTAGAAGCCTAACTAATTCACGTGTTATAGAACGAATGTGAAAGTTCTCCTAATAATTAAGGAGAAGGCCTACTGAAGTTGATGGTGGCCCAAATATTGAAGAACGGGCCCACATGTTTATGGAAGCCCACGAGCGTGTCACAAAAAGGGCTGCGCGGAAAAAGGCATAACTTGGGCTACAGGGCTCCGTTTCAAGCCCATGAGCAGGCGAATCGAACACTACCAACTATAGACCACAACAAACTGTGAAATGATCTACTGTTGCAGCAGACACCGCCTCACGAGTTATAACATGCTGTCAGAAGAACAAATTAACAGTTGACTTTGATCGGTAAGCTTATGGAATTTTAACTTATTAGTGTTCTTTAGTGTTATGACTTATGAATTCGAGTTTTAGAAAAAACTAGAGAAAAATCAATAAAGGAAGATGATCAATGCCTTTTTGTGTTGGGTTAATCGGTTTTGGTTTGGTAGTTCACGTGTTTACTTCGCATGGCTGGAAGTTTAGTTTAATTAGTATTTTATCATTTTATTATAACGTTTTAATTAATTGTTTATTAGTGGTTTGAATTGGTACTTATTTGACCGGATTTCTGTTGGAAAAATTGGATTTTCAAGTGCAATTTTCCCAAACTTTGGACCTAAATATGTATACCTATATATAATATTTACGAATGACATTTTATATGGTTACGTAGCTTGTGACTAGGGCTTCGTAGGGGTGTACTATGTGTCCAAAGTTATGTTGTGATGAATGAGATATCGTGCTTCAAAGTGAGGAGTTTGGTGTTGAAACTAAAGGAAGAAAACGGGTCTGTTTGATCATCAGGTTACTGGGCCTGTTTTGGGGGCTATTTGGACCCATGACCCATCAAGTTATGTGGGCTGTTTTGACATGATTCATGACCCATCAGGTATGACCCAATAACCCATGACCTTCCATTTACAGTTCAGTTACATGACGGTGATCAAAAGCTTACAACTGATAAATCATTGATCTTTGGTTTAATGATATTAATCATCAAGATTAATACATCAGATTAATGAATTAGTTTAATGCATCAGTTAAGTTAAGTTAAGCTTTGTTGTATAAATACACCACCTTCACCACTTATTCATATATAGAAGACCAACGCCAAAAATTCACAGCAAATACACAGCAACTAAAATACACAGAAAACACACACACTCAAGACTGCAATTTCAGGCAAGTATTCGATTCCGGCTGTACACAACTTTAGGCCGCCTGTTTTAAGGGAATTGCGTGCAACGCAAGCTCCCGTCAAACTTTGTGTTCTTGCTGATTCTTTCTGTTATTTACACTCGTTTATGTAATGTTATGCCATTGTTTCTAGTATTGTGAGTCAATAATAAAACTCAGTTTTGTATTTGAGAATTTTATTCCTACAGTCTTAAAACAGATACGATACAAAACTGAGAATTTTATAGTTTTCTGCCACAAACTTTCAGTTAAACGAAAACGAATCTTGTTCTACAGTTTTTGGTTGCATACGAACGAGATTCATATTGAATTGATTACTGTTATAAACACTCAGTTCATGTATCGTTGTCTTCTGGTTAAACTCGATTACTGATTCGGTCTATGTCTAATCAGTATACTTGCTCGTTAAACTAGAATATTTGATGATTAGATACCGACTTTTCACAGATTAATATTTAATTTTACAGAATATTATAGTTTACATATTAAACCGGAAATAATATTACTTTAAAACAGTAAAGATACACTTGGTTTTAATTTCAGTTTCAGTCTCCATCCATAACGTTTTGTTCTGATACAAACGAGTTTTGTATTGAGACAATATTGTTAAAACTTACAGTTTCTAGTTTCTATATCAATCACCACTGGTTATAAAAGATCAGTATTCATTTCTGATCGGTATATTTTCTGTTAAACCAGATCAGTATACTTTTTGTTAAGTTTAAACTAGGAAGGATTTTCTGTTGGTGCAAACTAGTTGTGTATCCAAAAGATATCTTTCAATTAGAACATGGATTGTGCATTGGTTCAAACTAGTTTTGCTGTTAGTGCACTTTCCAGTTCAAATCAGTTTGGTGGTTATTATCGACTGAAACATTTTGTTGTTTAGTGGACTGAAACTTGTTGTTTGGGTTACAACCCGCTTAGTTTAGTTCACGTGTTGCTTAATTTAACAGACCAGTTTAGTCGAGTTTCTTGTGACTGAAACATTCTGTTTTGTTTTGTGTAAACGTATTCGCATTTGTTGCTTGATTAAACATATTGTTTAACTTGGGTTTTGTTGCAATATCAGAAATGGCTGATTCAAGTGTCCCACCAGTGAGTGCAACACCCGTGATCCCAACAGCCGTGCCATTAGCTAACACCGTGGCTAATCATGCCGAAAAGCCTAAGAAATTTTCTGGGTTGCATTTTAAAAGATGGCAAGAGAAAATGTTCTTTTATCTCACTACTTTGAACTTGGCTCAGTTCCTAACAGAAGTTGCTCCTCAAATTGCTGAAGGGGATGCCGATAATCAAGCTGTTAGTGCCATTGATGCATGGAAACATTCTGATTTCCTATGCCGTAACTATGTGTTGAATGATTTCCGGTCAAACTTTGTGTTCTTGCTGTTTCTTTCAGTTATTTACACTCGTTTATGTAATGTTATGCTATTGTTTCTAGTATTGTGAATCAATAATAAAACTCACTTTTGTATTTGAGAATTTTATTCCTACAATTTCATGCACTATTACGTTGAGGGAGAGTGTACGTGAGGGAGTGTGATGGGTCAAGTAGTTGGACCGGTTCTATAGGATGAAAGTGGGCACGTGAGGGATTTCAGCACGTTTTTTTTTGTCATTATTCTCTCAGTTCTCATCTTTAATTCAGTCTGTTTCCTGTTTACGTTCGTTTGCTTTAAATCTGTTCTTTGGTCTTTGTTAGCCAACACTTTGGTCATTTCACTTGATAAAGGACCAAAAGTGTGACAAATTAAGTAACAAACTTTGATAGGCGTATTACGTGTAGTAAGTTTGTCTTAGGAATTATACGTAATTGGCAACTCCCGTGGACATACTTTTAGTTTACCCTCTTTTTAAAATATTAAAAACTCAACACAACCCATGACCCATATAACCCATCAAATTTATACTTGTTCTATAATACCCAACCCACTGTACCCACATGACATGACCATTGCAACACCTCTATGTTAACTGCATTTCTTGACGGTTCCTTTAATCAACTAAAATAATGGAAAACAAATAGATACACACAACAAATTACTATGAAACAATGATGAAATATAGCAAAAAATAAAATAAAAAGGAGGGTCTTACAAATTTTACATATTGCAGCTGACGTTCCAATAGTTTCTCAAGTTCATGGACAATATAGTTCATATCTGGTCGTTGTGCACGCTCATCCTTTAAGCATTGATATGCTACTTTTGAGAAGCTGTCCAGTGATTCCCCATCAATTTGATTCAATAGGCCAGGTTGGATTATGTCATTCAGTGTTTTGTTTTCATAATGAAATATGGCCAGTGGAGCTAGAAACCTATTATCATCATTTGGAATTAATGCTTTCCTCCCACATAAAATTTCCCATAAAACAATACCAAATGAGTAGATGTCCGACTTGTGTGTCACACCTCCAGTCTTTTCAATTGCCGGATCCATATACCCAGTTGTGCCTATAGCTTCTGAAAAGAGAACCTGATCCATTCGATGTACTGGATGGTTGATGGAATATTCAAATCCAGATAACTTGGCCTCAAACTTATTATCTAATAATATCGTGGAGCTGTTGATGTTACGATGTATGACAGAGTATCCATCTTCATTATGGATATACCTTAATGCACGTGCAACACCAACACATATAGTCAGTCTTTGAGTCCATGTGAGGGTTGGGTTGCTTAAATATATCGCGAGACTTCCTTTGGCCACACGCTTGTTTATGATGACCTTCTCATCTTTTTCATCACAAAACCCAATAATAGAGACAATATTATCATGTTTGAGACTAGAAAGTGCAGAAATCTCCGTCCAGAACTCAATATCTCGCTTATGCTTAGTGTCTAATCTCCGTGCAGCAATCTTCACCCACTTCCCAGACTGCAAGAGCCGTCCCCTATAAACATTGCCCAAATCACCATGACCGATGACATTTTTATCATCAAAGCCGTTGGTGGCTTTTAGTACTTCTTCAAGTGGGATTCGTAAATGATTAAATTGCGTGATTGTAGATGCCATATTTCTGTTTATCAAATGAAAATGAGTAGAAAAACAATCGTTACAAATGAATGTGATGTAAAATATACGAGCAACCGCACACATAAATATGAGAGCAACTTAACCTAGATCTCCGTAACTGTTACTTGACATTTTATTTATTTTACAAATCCACTTTCAAAGGTACCACCATCCCGTAAAACAATCTAATTACTTCGCTGTAGTGAAATATTCATCTCCAACGTCGAAAGTTGGTTTCTGTAAATAACTTAATTGTTTCTTAAATCAATAATCAGGCGACAGTTTGCATATAAATATTTTATGCAATTTTCCCTTTTTCTTATTAACTAATATATCTTACCAATTAATGAATATATATGGTAGAAACGTTATCTTTTGTGATAAATTTGATGCCTATCGAATCCTATGATCATTTTTAACGGGTATTCCCGTTTATAACAGGTTCCCCTGGTTGGCCAAGCTTATGATTGTGATGTACACGGCCTAACCAATACCGTGGCCGTTTCCGAACCTTCCCGTCGTCACCTCAAGATATATATGCTTATAGTGAGGTTCGAACCTGAGACCTCTTGTGAGAATAAGAGGACGCCAACCATTAAGCTATTTTGTGATGGTTATCGAATCCTATGATCATGTAACTTAAAAAAAAAAAAAAAACAAGTCACAACATTATGTATATATTCACATACCATAATAGAAAACAAAATCATTATCTAATACTACTGAATGTTATTACACGCGGCATTATCTATAGTAGATTGTAAGTGTATATACCTGTATAGCAGATCGATTTGAAGGTGGTAGCCTGCGATGGTTGGTCTGCCGGAATTGTTAGTCAAAGATGGCGCCTGAAAGATTATGTATGATTGTGTGGTGGTAGTGAGACTGAAGCTAGACAATGATGATATTTTTGCAAGTTATTATAAAGAAATGTTGTGATGTTTTTCTATGCATGGAACATGTGGAATAATGACACATTATTGGAGGTGGTTGTTAAATAAAGTAAAAGCTAGCGCACTAACTCATAAAGAGTAGATCGCTGATTAGTGAAGTTTTGGTGGGTTTTCATTCTACACCCTCGAGAATATTATTTCTTTAGAAATTGGAAACCTACAAAAATAACCTAACCTAAGTAGTATCTACACGGGAGTAATCTAGAGTGAAACTTCAAATACAGAAGGAGGAGAAAAGCTAGCAAATCTCGACAATCATTTTTTCACATCTTCTCCATAGAAGAGACAATGCATATAACGTACCTATTTCATTAACTTTTGTCAAAAATGCAAAATTAAAGTATATAAAATTCAACGATTCACTAATAAAAATATTATAAATTTTGAATCCTTCAAATGTATTTATACAGATCTTCAATTCGTCATAATTAGGATTCATCATAATTATAAATTATGTGTGTAATTATAGATTTTTGTGAAAATTTTGATTCGTCAAAGAAAACAATAAAATTAAGCAAATTTGATCATACATAACTTATAAATACCTATTAATCGACTCATGCCTTGAATTGATGCATAATACTTAATGAGTAGTTGTTAGCAATGTTTTTAAACCCGAAAACCGAATCGGACCTGAAAGGGCTCCGGTTCCGGTGAGACCGGTCCGGCCGAACCGCCTCAAAACCGGTCAAAATCGATTTAAAAAAAAATCAAAATTCCGGTTGAAACGTCCGGTTTCCGGTTGAACCGTCCAGTTTTGACCGAACCGCCCGGTTCGTTGGCCAGTCAAACTTTGGTCAAAACAGGTTTAGTACCGGCCGGAAGGGGTCCGGTTCCCGGTCGGACCGGTCCGAGTTGACCGGTTTTCAAAACATTGGTTGTTAGAGTTCTTAGCAATATTTGAGTTCTTAATTGAACTATTCCCTATATGTATACTAGATCTCAAACCCGTGTATATACACGGGGTGTTAATTATTTTTTTTTTTATTTTTATTAGTATATGAAAAGAAAGCACGTAAAGAAACTAATCTAAAGTGAGCAAACATAATTATATTTAAGACCAAAATGATAATAACTACTCAATCGATTTATATCAAACTTGTAGCGACATATTAAAACAATTTCACACAAAGAGATGCTAGTTGTATCGATATATGCTTTGAAAGACTCCTACTTTGTTAGTGACTAATCATGATATTTCAATTAGATTATTATACGGAGTGATAAGTTATTTACCTTTTAAAGACTCCTATTTTGTTACTAAGTACTCCCTGTTAGATTAGGCAGGTAGTTTGTTTGTTTTTGTTTGGGTGCATGGTGTAAACTCTTTCCTCATATATATATATATATATATATATATATATATATATATATATATATATATATATATATATATATATATATATATATATATATACACACTAGGTGACTTCTTACGTCGATCCTCACCCCAGCAGGTCGGAGGTCCATTTCTAGAAGCAGTCTCTCTACCTATGGTAAGGGTAAGACTGTATACATCTCACCTCCTCCATACACTGTGGAAGACGATATTGGGTAATGTTAAGTTTAAGTTTACTTCTTAGGCTGTGCATACCAGCCCACGCTTGTTAACTTCAATTTCAAACATATAATTTGAATCTATAAAGTTCAAGCTTTTAGAATTAAAAAACGCTTATATCATATATTCCTGTACGCTTAAGAATTAAACAACAACAATCATTTATTAATAAAAAGGCTGGGTTGGATCAAGTGGTTAAGCCCCTTGCCTCTGGAAACAGGGGCCAAAGGTTCGATCCTCATCCCCAGCAGGCCGGAAGTCCATTTCTGGAAGCAGCTTCTCTACCTATGGTAGGGGTAAGGCTGTCTACATCTCACATCCCCCATATACCGTGGAAGACGGTATTGGGTAATGTTAAGTGAATTATTTGTTAATAGATTACTTACAATGTTTGTGTGTTTAATTAGACAAACTTCTAATCTAATATTTTGATAGGTTGTATGGTGCTTTAACACCCCATTATACACGTCGAGATCTCATATATGCCCAGATGTAACTAGGGATGTCAATGTTCATCCGATCCAGTGGATATCCATCCGATCCATCCACTTAATGATGGATACGGACGATCTAAATGGATGAATAGTGGATATAGATACGGATGTGGATGAATAGTGAATCGGATATGGATGACAAGTTATCACCCATGGATTTATCCATTAACCCGAAATACATATACATATACATCTACATATACATATATAGGTATATACACATATAAAATTACGTATCCACATTCATATAAACCATAAACTATTAATGTGTTATTAAATATATAAAGTCGTAAATTTTAAAAATTTAATATATATTTGAGGGGTTTTTTATTATTGATTTATAAAGCAAATCGAAATGCATAAATCTATCGCGCTGAGCCAAGTATTACTTCCGACCATATAGTGAAATCATAATCCACGATAGATGACAATCAAAACATGTGTGATTAACCGATAAACATAGAGAACACAATTACATTTGTCAAAATATATGTTTAGTTGTAATTGTAACCAATTATGGTTCATTGACGACACTGGTTACATGCTTTTGTAAATAGTTTTATGTATGTTACGTTATATTTATTTTTTTGTTACAATATTTGTTGGTTTCGCTTCATATTAGAAAAAATTTTAAACATTTTTTGAATATCCAACGGACATCCATTAACCCACTTAATCCATCGGATATAGATATGGATGGATAAATTGAAATTAAATGGATATAGATATGGATATAGACGAAAATATTTAAATGGATATGAATGTGGATATGACATCATCCGATCCATATCCGATCCATTGCCATCCCTAGATGTAACTAACTTTTGAAACCCATCAGAAATCCAGAATCAATCAACATTTAGATTAAAACATAAGCAAATTGTTAAGTAACTTAAATATGTATTGTTTCAAAAATGTTATCAGCTTCAGTCATATGCAGATTGAATAATTTGATCCGCCTTTTGTAAGTCAAGTTCACTATGTGTTCAAGTGAATTTTATTGTATTTTGACCCACAACTACCGGCTAAATGTAATCAAATCCATATATACTCCATTATCAAACCCCCCCAACCAAACACAACCCATTCAGATTATTTCTAAGTTCTAACATATATTTATTTATTTATTTAATTGAAATCAACAATGATAGCTTTTTCTAAAACTTTTTTATATGAGTAAAAATTTTGTTTATGTAAAATTTGATAAATCTCAAGTTTTTGAGCAAATGCTTTTTTTAAATTTGTGTGTATATATAACAATAACAATAAGTATATATATTACTATAATTACAAAAATAACAATAATTCAGGTAAGAAACTAACTTGATCTTTTATATATATATATATATATATATATATATATATATATATATATATGGTAGTGATCAAGAGGGAAGTGTCTTTTTGGGGGGAAGGGGGAAGCGTTAGTACGCATCAGGAAGGATATTATAATTATCAATCAAAACGTCAACAAAAAATTATTTTTATCGGTAAATAGTAATCAAAATCGATGCTATAAAGAATATTTTAACGAATGAATTTCATTTTTGAGTCATAACATTAATTGATGAATATTTATTTAATTAATTGTTAAGATGCAGTGTGATGCATATTAACTAAGATGCATCGCGATGCATCATAAAACTTCACATTATTTGAAAAATATTTTTATTGTTAAGATGCATCACAATGCAGATTAACTAATACGCACCGCGATGCATCTTAACGGATTTCGATCAAATATTCATAAATCGATACTATAACTTGAAGAAAAAATTTATCAAGGAAGCTTAACATTTATAACATCGATTCTGATTAACATTTACTAAATTTCAGTTTGCTTTTTTCGAGATTAGTATAGGTGAAGGTAATATGCTTCCTGATGCGTACTAACGCTTCCCCCTTCCCTCAAAAAATAGACTTCCCTCTGGATCATGCCACTATATATATATATATATATATATATATATGAAGGATCAAGAGGGAAGCTCTTAAATTGGGGGAAGGAGGGAAGTAAATCACAACCACTTATTTTCTCACATCATCTACAATACCCATTTTCTCAATTTATGTCTAAAATTCAAAATTAAAGCTTGTAGTTCAATGATTCCTTCAATCAAAAACATTGTAAATCTTCAGATCCATCAAATACATTCATACACATCTTCAATTCGTCATAATTCGGATTTATCCAAAATTATGAATTTGGTGTAACTTTTGGGTTTTTTGAGAAAATTTTGATTTGGTGATGAAAAACAACATAATTAAACGAATTTCTTTGTAAAAAAAAATATAAACGAGTAATTAATCGAATTATGGTCATCATTACATTCGAATTTCACAAACTCAAAAAATTTCCAGAACGTTAACATTCATCTGAAAAGCATGTTATCAAAATTACAACTTCATAGTTCTATACATTCATTTATGATGAATATTAACGTATATATGCTATTACACACTATTGAATGTGATAACATAACATTCATTAGTGTATAATAATGTATACGAGTTACATTCATCGTAAATGAATGTTATAATTTTCATGGTGTATAATACCATTTATTAATTAATATGCATTGTAAATGAATGTTAAAGGGTTCATCATTGTCAATAACACATATAAGCTAACATTCATCACCAGTGAATTTTAAAAACTAAAAAAAAGTAAGATATTAACATATTTTAAGATGAATCTTAACTAATACTCCCTCCGTCCCAAATTTATAGTCCACTTGTACTTTTCAACCAATCAAAATATTTGAAAGTTGTGAGAGATTAAATCTTATTGATTGTAGAGTACAACCACTAAACTTTTCTTAAACTGTGTGTTCTTTATCTGTGGACAATAAAATTAGGACGGGGGAGTATGTATTATTATACAGTAATGAATGTTAAGTTATGATTTTCATTAATATAAATAACATATATAAGTTAATATTCGTGATAAATGAATGTTTATGCATATTAAATTGTAATTTGATTAACATGCTTTTGAAATGCATGTTAACGTGCTGGGAGGTGATTTCAAGTTATTTACAAAAATGTCACCGCGTTGATTTTTGAGTTAACCAGAATGTATGGCTGAGAATAGCTTCCCTCCTTCCCCCATTTTTTTACTTCCCTCTTGATCCCCCCATATATATATATATATATATATATATATATATATATATATATATATATATATATATATAACAAAACTATTAATCAAATTAAATAACCATATAATCAAACGCAATATCGACGCTTCTTTGCGATTTCCTCCTCTATAACGTAAACACATATTTTCCCTTTTTGCAAAAACAATTAAAGCATTAAGAGAAAATAAACTTACACAGCAAATAACTATATATTTACATTACCAGGATACCTTAGAGCAAAGATTGGTTATCCTAAATTTAAAAGTATCCTAAATTTTACAAGAACATATAGATATTCGTGTCATTAAATAACTTGAATTAGCATTATCATCTTCTTTATTCAACCAAATATATATTACTCGTACTAAAAGTTCTTCATGAATTTGTTGGGGCTTTTGATCTGCTTGCATTAAACTGATTCTTCAATAAAAAAAATTGCATACGAGTAGCATTGATTTAAATGAAATCCTAAAACCTTAAGTTAGAAAGTCTCTTAACTCGATTCTCACTCATCTCAATTAAAACGAAACAAAGATTTTCTAATCATCAAAATTCCAAACGATTTTCACAAGATTAGATTTAATAGTTTAGTAAATTTAACGGCAATTGAAGAAGAAATATTACCTCAAGTTCCAAAAAGTAGGTTCTGCATATAAGAAAATAGAAGAAGAAAACAAGAAATAAGATGCTGAAATCAAAGTTACTAACATGTTATTAACGAATCTAACCAAAAACTTGTCATTACCATAACAGTTTTAATACGACTTATCAATCAAAACGATGAAAACAATTACTCATAATCAAAAAACATACCTGTAGTTTAAGTCTCGAAGAGCAATATAATTGAGGTCTGTGATTTCTTCCTCCTTTTTTGTGTGTGCATCACTCTGTTCTCAAGTTGTTTTTTGAAGGGAAAAGGATGGGACCGAAGGAATCTACTTTTCTTTTGGATGGAAGTGAATGGAAGAGAAAGGGATCAGGAGGAAAATCGCAAGGCAAAGTTTTCCGCTTAAAATTGGGCAGAACCGGACGGAAGGAATATAACAAGGCTATCAAATATTTTACAATGACCATTATACCCTTATTATATAACACAAATTACACATGTTTCTCATTTATTCTGGTGGCCGGTGGGAAGAGCTTTTTGGACATTACTCGTAAGGTAATGGACTAATTGGTTAATGGGTTTTGTCATTTTGAAGTATTTTTAATTTTTAATTTTTAATTACGAAATAAAATCCTTGTATGTTGTTTGTTGAGACACAATTAAGGTAACCTTACATTCGACAGATTATCAACTTGCTTTTGATATGGATTTTGTTTGGTTACCTTTAGCATATTGAAAGATTAGTTACTTCTTAATTTAATTTTGGGATAAGTCCCTCGAAATGCAACGAACTTTGCCCAAAAGTCTATTGTATGCGACCAACTTTCGACGAGGCATAAGAATGCAACCTACTTGAAAAAGATGGGGTTTTGATGTAATTTGCTGATGTGTCGTTCGTTGAAGGTGACACGTGGCGTACGGATATGTCACGTGGCTTAGGCCACTCCCAACCCTAAATCAAACTGACCGAAACTGACCGAGCCACGTCAGCGCCACGTCAGCTTTTTCACAAAACTGACCAAAACTGACTGACCACTCCCATCCCTACTCCGTCACTTTAACTTTTGGGTCCCGCATTTACCAATTTACCTTTTATTTTATACACACAAAATTTAAAAAAAAAAAAAAAAGAAAAACAAGCCGAAGCTCGTCGGATAACCGAAGATGTGTAAACCGACCAACAAGTGACCACTTGGTGCCATCCGTGTCACTTCGTCGGTTGGGAACCGACCACAACCGAACACTTGCGTTGGGAGCAGACTTACGGAGAGTTTGACAACTCATCGCCACATCAGCAAGTTACATAAAAAACCCCACTTTTTCAAGTAGGTTGCATTCTTATGCATCGTCGAAAGTTGGTCGCATACAATAGACTTTTGGGCAAAGTTCGTTGCATTTCGAGGGACTTAGCCCTTTAATTTTTGTTATTTTTTTGTTTGGTGAAATTAATTATTCATTATTTAATAAAGTTTGGTTTGCACAGTGTGTCACAGGTTTGATTTTGGGAAAGAATGTACTAATCTTGGTTTTGAGTTTTGTTTCGGGTAGTAGAAGTGAACGAAAAAAAAATTAAATTAAAGGGTATAATTGTGTGACACTCCCCAAATTACAGTATAATTATGTACTATAATTACGTGCATTTCTTACGCTAATTCCCTGCTTAGTGAATTCAAACTATTTTCAATGAGATAAGTCTAGCACGAGCCCACAAATTTTAATACGTAAGGTATTACGAATTATGTAATTATTTATAATTAAGCACAAAACAATCGGAACGAATCCGACAAAAATATACGAACGTTGGTGATACGAATTTTATAAATAAGGTAAAACTATTCTAAATAGTAGTTATTTACTTTGAATTATTATGCTACAACTTTGAAGCATAACGTAAACAAATATGCGATTAACAATTAGACGTTTTATATAAAACATAACGTACGCGACGAAAATACACGAATCAAACTCGACAAATAAGTGAAACGCGACAAATATTTTGAAAACTCAACGTAAAGTATTTGAAATAATACTTGGAAAGAAATTAACGCGTAATAACCATTAACTAAAACTAAACCGATAAAACGCGTAAATGTTAAACGTAAATAACGGGTAAATAACCAAAGTACCTACACAATAATTTAGGGGACAAAGTTATGGCATGACCATGCCATGTTGGTTGACAAAATCGTCCACCACCAACCCTCACCCATATCCCCTCGATCTCTTTAGTTACTTAGAGCATCTCCAATGTTATGGAACGAAACCAAGGGTGGCGAGAATCGGCGGTGGAAAGATAAGTTGTTATCTTTCGTTTGAGATTAGGGTTTGAAGGTGTGATGATGAATGTGAGTTTGAGGTGCTTGAGGTGAACACTATTCATGCCCTTGTATTTATAGTGAACACTGTTCACACCCCTTGGATCTACTTGGTGGGCAAATTTTGCCACGTGTCGCAATCCCTCATCATCCGGTGATGCTTATCGTATGGCTATGATTATTCCTTTCTGCACGCGGGTCCCCTATGCTTACGTGGACCAATGGCAGTGGGGGTTTCAAACCCTTGTCGGCTTACAGGGGACCAACACTAACGTTGGTGATCCCCTAGATTAGATTGTCGTGGTCTGAGGGGACACAAACCCTACGCCAATGGGCCTGTGCCTTTTTACTGGGCTTGACCTGCTGGGCTTTCCCTGCTGGGCCTTTCCTGTTTGGGCCTTTTCCTGTTAATAGGGCCGTATAAGGGTGATTTTGGGCCCTACTTTTGGGCTATTATATGGTACACGATTATCTATATTTGAGAATTTTGTGATTCTATATTAAATCTGATGTGTGTCTATATGTCTTGTATGATTTCGTTTGATCGGAATATCCTTAGAGCATCTCCAATGTATACACTATTTTAGTGTAGCAAATTGCACTATTTTAGTTTAAAAAGAGAATCTTTTAGGAATATGCTTGCACTAAAAAAAGTTGATCCAATGTGTTACACTAAATCTTTTTTAATCAATTTATAATACACAATTCAACAATATAATAATAAATTATTTTATATAAGTATTAAATAATCATAAGAGATATAATAACAATCATTATATTGAAAATTTTTAAAAATATAAATGAAAAATTTTAAAAATATAAATGAAAAATTTATAAAAATTATGAAGTTTCTTTAATAAATATGATAGCAAACATTATATTTACTAATTTTGAAAATATTAATCGCAAATATATAATTAATACATCATATTAAAACATTTGAATTATTATAAATATTATTATTTAATGTGAATAATGTTTAGTGCAGCACTATATTTGGTGTTGCACTAAACACTATTTGTCATTGCACTATTATAGTGCAGTATTTAGTGCTAACACTGGAGTGACTTTTTTACACTTTTGCACTATTTTAGTGTAAAAATGTACGTTTAGTGTATACATTGGAGATGCTCTTAGGATCATGTGATTCTATGTTTGATAAGATCTGTTTCTGGTAGGTTTGTTAAAATCTTGTGATTCTTGGTCTATTCAAAATATGTTCTGGTTTGTTTATCTGTAGTTGTTACAAAAAGTTGTTGTATGTTGGGATGGGAAAAGTCTCGCGAAATGCAACAAACTTTGGTCGAAAATCTATTATATGCGACCAACTTTGGACGGGGTGTAAGAATGCAACCAACCTCCTAAAGTGTGGTTTTTGATGTAGTTTACCTAGAAAAGTTTGATGTCAACCGGTTTTTGACACCTCAGCTGCCACCTGTATGCCATGTATAAGCCACGTATATGGAGACGTGGAAATGCAAAAGGAAATAAATAAAACAAAGAAATCCTTGTATAAAAATATTCCCTCCTCCATTTTTTATTTCCCGCACAAATTTCCCCCTTTTTCTCTCCTTCTCTCTATAAGATGGAGGCATCCTCTTCTTCTCAAAATCGATTAGATGAACCGCTATTTTACTACTGCCACTGTGGAGAGAAGATGTATGTTCGCACTTCTTGGACTGACATCAACCCGGCCCGTCGATTTGTGAAATGCCCAAATGTAAGTTTTAACCTAATTAGTTATTTATTTGTCCGTCAATTTGTGAAATGCCCAAATGTAAGTTTTAACCTAATTAGTTATTTACTTGTTGTAATCTTTAATTGGTGTTCATGTTAATAATCCTTGAAGGTTAAAACCCGCTATTGCACCAAATTTCAATTTCTTGATCCGGAGCTTCCAAGTGACTATTACAAGAACATTTGTATCAGTTAAGGATGGAAGTGAAAAACAAGCCGATAATGCATGGAATGGAAGTTGATGCAGAATCAAATATGGTGTTGTTGAAGAATGTTGAAGAGTTGACTTCGATAAAGTCAAAGTTAGGATTGCTTGACTAAGTTTCTGCACTTGTAATTGATGTTCTAGCGATGTTGGTTGTACTCCTACTTGTTGTAGTCATGAAGTAATTTCAAATGTTTAGTGTTATGTAGTGAATTGCCAATATGAATTGCTATGTAATGATAATTTTGGTTTACATGCTATGTAATGGAATGGTTATGCAATGGTAATTTTGCCTTACTTGGATAGTAATGGTTATATTTTGATGTACAACAACAAGTTTATTTTGGTGTACTGCATTGGTATAGTGTTTATAAGTAAGCTTTCAAAGGTATGCTTGAATATCCTGCTATTGGGTCATGAATGGGATAAGTATCCATTAATGATACATGCTACATTAGACTACATTCAAGAATGGAGAAAGCACCACATCCATTACATTACTTAACATAGATGATTCTGTACATCATTAAAGCAGCAAATCCAGAAATGTAAATCACTGTACAAACTAGTGATCCTGTACATTACATAAGCAACAAACCAAAGTTTGATCCATAAACTACCCAAATTACATATGACCTATAAACTACACCAAAACATGCCATAAAGGCAAAAGGTCTAAACATGAAACTTCAATTGGATCAACTTCAAAAAACTCCACAACAGCTGCTTTTCTAACCAAGATCTAACCAAGATCCATTGCATTGTCATTTGTGCTTCCAGGTCCAGGAACCTTTTTTGCCAGTTTCATATTGGCAATTCTTTCACTTGCTTTCTTTTTTTTGGCACACCTTGTTACAGCTAACACGGTCGTTACGTAATAGCTGCAACGGTGGGTTGTTTTAAATTTATAGAGCTGGGGATATCCTAAGCTAATACTACTTTCAGTCCTAATTAGGTTACTAGGGTAGTAAGCGGTATGTTGACTCAGGTGTCGTTCTTACACTACAATGGGCATGGGATCTTAGGTGTTCTAATTATCTTTTGTAATGTAGCTAGGGTTTAAAATAAGATTTGGTTTGGTTTGGTTTTATAACTAATCTACGGAAAATAAATGCAGAAAAGGAAAAGATGTTTGTACGGAGGCTCAGAGAACAGTGGATACGATAGTGTTTACTATGATGCTGGTATATGCTTTGGATAGTAGTTATGGGTGTTAAAGCCACTAGTTATGATGATTAATCCGTTGAGTAACCGGAACTTAAATTAACACGAAGTATTATACCTACGGCAGTTCCTTAGCTTATCCCGCGTATTTAAACGTTATACGAAGTACTGTGCCGTTTTATGGTTTTTCCTTAGCATTGATTCAAATTACCAGTTTGCTCATTGGATACCCTATATTATTAATGATGTATAATTACGATCCTATCAAATATCTAACGTAAAGGTCTCTACAATCAGATAAATAATATGTCACATGGATAGCAATTATATAGTGTCAGATACACCGGAAGTTCTCCCAAGTGTACTGATCAATTCAATCAACAGTTATTCTCTAATCCTATTCCCCAATCTCTGACAAATATGTGTCGGTATCATGGCACGAATTGTTGAATAAACAATAAAGTGAACAGGAGTTACCCTACGGAATAGGTTGGATTAACTTGTCTAACGGTTTATTGAATTGTTCATCATCAATCATATAAATCACCACAACTATTACATGCACATCACTCTACTGTATAAACATCAACTTATATCTGAAAACCCTAATCATGCAGTTACATATAGTAATCGGAGGTTCAGTTCTAGCATGCAGCATTCCTAAGGCAACAATCAAACAAGAACATGCAATAGAAAGGCACAAATAACTATTCCTATTTCATACTGTATCACATAACCAGATAATTGGATCATAAATATCCCGAAAGGTCTCTCAAAGATATTCAATATATGAGCTTGAATCTAACCTATCTCTAATCCTATGCTCCGCATCTCTTATGATATAGTTTCAATCTAGAGAATACAGCCATGTCGAGTTCAAATGCTTCATCATACATAGAATAGGTAGATTACGTACCACTAATAACTGGCCAGGTTTTAGCAGGAAGTTTCTAACCACAGCATAAGTTGGTTAGGTAAACAATTGAGATTCAATTCACAAATTCAGATACAGTTTAATATTCACACAGACAGAGTAACAGTATGTTTACAATTGGGATCATTATTTCCACAACGGATTGTGCCCACGACTTTCATAGCTTCCACGTTCCGTACTACACACCTTCGTGATGGTTCCGGCGCTATACAAATGAAAGCCGTATAACGTTACCTCCGTTGTTTCATAATGGTGTCATCCCAATTGCATATTAAATCATAACTACTTAAGCATAACCATTATCATATCAAACACAGATTTGTCTAGCCTAGCATGGCATCTCTAATAAGCAATACATCGCAAACATAATATAAGCAAATCATATTTACGAAATAAAGAAAAGAGATATAAATATAACCTGAATATTTATTACAGACAAATCCTCGTGACCCAAAGTCTCGGAGTGACTCCGTACAGACGCTACAACTACCGCTACGCTAACTAGCTACTCTTTCTATTTCTCCTCTAACTCCTAAGAGTAGTGCTAGAGAGAGAAAGTAGAGAGAGAGAGTGTGTGTGAGAGAGAAAGTGAAAATTCTATGAAAGAATTGGTGTGTGAAATGAGGATGGAGAGGTCACTATTTATAGGCAAGCCATGGATCCAAGAGTACAAGCACACAAGCACACGTACAAGCAAACGAAGCAAGACGGAGGCCGTGTGTGACCAAAAGAGGCCTTGTACGGCCCTATACAGGCCGTGTACGGCTCTGTACAGGCCGTGTACGGCCCTGGGGTGGCCGTGTGCTAGGCCGTGTGATTTTTCTGACTTTTCTCGCATCTTCGGAAGGCCGTATCTTCTTCGTTTTGCGTCCGTTTGACTTGATTCTTTCGCCTACGGCTTCGTAATTCCGTTACGCTTCTAATGATGCCAATTTGGTAGAAATTGGATGTGTGGGGCCCGGGCGTGTCCAGAATACGTTTTGTGGCTTTCGGCTGCGCTGTAACTTGCATAACTTTTTCGTCCTTGATCCGTTTTGAGCAATCCTTATATCCACGTTCTCGCAATCTCCATAGCTACAAAATAAGATAAATGTGAGGTCTTGGTATGGAGTTTACAGTAGATTTAGGGCTAGGCTCAATTTGGTGCCTATTTCAGTGTATTTTCAGCCCTTTTCGTATAGTTTTGGAAAGTCCGTCAAGTTTTCACCTTTATAACAAAATATGATGAATAATGATGTTTTAAGAATGTTTTTGTTATAAAAGGCCTAAATATGGGGTCAATAATGTAGGTAAAAACATGACTTTTTACGCTACATCACACCTCCAACCTGGGATTCCTGAGTAGCAATGAGTGGTGGATTTGCTGTGAATTGCGATATAGAATTATCAGTTACTGCATTAGTTGGGTCAGATGAGTCATTGTTTTCAACCACAGTCCCAGATGATCCTAACCCACAGCTGAACCATGTCATTGTCTTGCCAAAACCAACATTTTTCTTACCTTTGGCTGCATTCCCTCTTCCTATTTTGGTTTTTTTTTCATCAAATTACCATCTGGGGCAGCAGCATTATCTATCTCAGATACTACATTATCACACATATAACAACAACATGTTACACAACGTAAATAATAATAACCACATAAACCTTCTAAAGTTATAGTCAAGTAATAATAGCTTACATGCTTTTGTTTTCTTTGATGAGGTTGGTTTCCCAATACAAACCCCACCTGCTTTTTTTGCAGGCACATATTTAGGTGGTTTACCACACTTCTGTTGGTTAACTGAAAATGAAAATCATTTTACATGATAAGATATGATATTACTAAACAAAATAAAATAAACTAATTATGGTAAAATGTTAAGTTGACCTTTCTCTGTTTGCTTAAGGGGTGATCCATTTGAAGACCATCTGAAACCACATCTTGTCACCCCCAGTGGTGACCTACCAGGTGCATCTTCTGTTACATTGGTTGACACATGTGCATCTTTTGTTGCATTGGTTGACTCATGGACTTCCTCCCTCGCATTGCTTGACTTGGGGAACTCATCTGCCTCTCCCACATCATCTTCTTCAATAAACTCATCAACAAGTGTTCTTCTAACCTTCCTAGGCCTTCTTGACTGCATATCAACATTTTTCTTTCTCCCAGGCTTCTTCTTTGGTGGTTTTTCTCTGATGACTTTTTCATTGGTATGACTCTTGAAATTATGACCTTGTTCAAAGCAATTTTGACATGTCATTATAACTCCATGCTTAGAAACTCTTGTTTTCCCCACATTTGGCTCAGTAGCTGATCTTATTCTCTTTTTCTTAGGCCTTCCAGGCATGGTTCTAAGAGCTGGAGGTAAGGGCTTGTTTTGCTCAACAACAGGCCAAAATTTCATTCCCGGCATTGGAGTTACATGAAACTGGTAAGCTTGTAAGTACATCTCCATTCTAAACCAATAAGATACATGATCTTCTGGTAGTTGGTCACGTTTCAATATACTCTTCACTGCATGTACACAAGGTACCCCACTTAACTCCCACAACCTTCATGAACACTTACTCTTTTCTATGTCAACTGCCCATGATTTTCCATGATTTCTAACTTCAAACTCACTACCACCAGCATGTATCACTATGTACTCACCAACCTGATTTTTTATGAAATTCAACTTCTTCTTAATACTTGGTGTGATATCTTGACTATCTAGGTCCCATTTCTCACTGATTTCCCTTATTGATTGCATTCTAATCATAACAATGACCCTAATTGCCTCAAGCATTGTGATTATAGGCCTGTTTCTTACTCTTAATATAGCATAATTCCAACACTCACTAAAGCCATTCTCTACTGCTTCACACCCAGTATACAACCTAAAAAATGCTCTAGACCAACTTCTGGAATTTCTATCCATTAAGTACTTATGGGCATTAGGATTAGCTCTTAAGAGTTCAGCCATTACCTCATTAAACTCACCTGCATGAGATGCCTTTGAAGCCCTCCAGAAGAGATTCCTAAAAGCAACTCCACTGTACCTCTTTCTGAAGTTTTCATAAATGTGTCTAGCACATTGCCTGTGCTCTGCACCAGGCATCACATCCTTCACAGCTTCAATCAATCCCTACATCCAAAGGTAAGTAGTATAAGGTATCATTTTTGTAAATAATAATATAATTACAATAACATAAGCAAAGTTAAATACCTTGTGTTGATTAGAAATGAAAGTGATCTCATCACCAGCAGGACTCTGCAAATCATGGCCTAACAACCTTAAGAACCAACTCCAATGACATTACCATGAATGATTCCTCTTCTCTCATCCATGTTGCCATTAACCTCCACTTACAACCACCCTTCTTGCTATTTCTTGTGTTCCTTTTGGTTGGATACCTTTTGCCTTTTCTTTGCTTCCCCTTCTTCTTATCTTGCAGCCTTGCTGGTCTTTGCCCACACCTAGCAATGATCTTGTTGTAGCTACTTCTTTGGTACCAGAGTAACCATTGGCCAGGGCATAGTAAGAAAGACAATCTTTAAGCTGTTGAGGGCCTTCATACCTCTCACCAACCTAAAGAATCAATTAATTCTTGTTATAAGTTACATCAAAAATTAAATTGCATCACAATTTAAAAAAACTAAAATACTACTTTATTTAGTTATACCTTAGGGGCTTTTAATCTCCAATGTGTTGTTGTGTCATGAATGGGATATTTCTCTAATGGTGGTTCAGGAACAGGCATTGGATCAGTTGGTAGCTCATCATCACATTTTGGTATCAAAGCTTCGATTAATTCTTTAGTAAAGTCATCATGCTCATTGTACACTATCTTCTTCATATCTTCCTCACCTTCTGCATTAGAAGTAGGCTTTCCAAGTTGTGGTAGATGTTTGGTTTCTGGAATTCTGAGAATGGGATTGCCTTTCCTAACCTCGGCTACTTCATCCTCACCTTCACTTAAATGGTCAAGTGAATAAGCAGAAGCATCACTATCAATAGAGTCACCATCAGAAGAATCACCATCAGGATCATCATCATCAGGTGCAGCCTCTGTTTTCTTAACACTTTTTTGTAGCACATTACCACCTTTACTACTGCAACCCCCACCCTCTGTAAGCTTTCCACCTTTGTCACCTAAATCTTTTAATGGCTTAACAGACACCTTACCAACTCCTACTACTACATCATCATCTAAATCATCACCCACACCTTTACTACAATTCTCAGTACTAGCCAATTGTTTTCCTTTTTTACTAGTCACATCATTTAGGCTATTAGTCTCCTCTGCAACTCCACTAACACCAACCTTGTTGTTACCTACATAATCACCTAACTCCAACATCAAATGATCTATGTAGACATGGACTCTACCATAGCTTTCAATTATGTCGAAAAATGTGTCTAAATCATCAATATTTTCTATGATCATCACGTTTTCAAACCCACTATCTGGTAGAAGATAATATGCATTTGAAAATGTAGACCCAGTTTGTTGCATGATTAACTCATCAAACGTACATCTATTAACTAATAGTGAGATTTCTTCACCTTCTAAATACCTCAATGGTTGGAAGAAAAAAGCCCCATCATAATGAAGTGTAATCGGAAACTCTCGAAAATTACCCTCCATTTCTGTAAATAAAAACACCAAAACAAATAATAATTACAAATGTGAACATGGTTTAAGTGTTAACACCATCAACTAAATTTTTAGAATTTTTAGAATTTTTTTCCATTTTGCTTATAAACCCTAATTTATGAACCCAAATCGGTTGTTCGACAGATGAAAATACGAGGAACAAGTTAATCATACCTTTTAGCAAGATCAGATCACAAAGTTTAGCAAAGATCAGCCATCAACTTTATGTTCTTGAAGAATGAAACAGGGGAGGTAGGTGTGTGTAAGAAGCTATGGAATGAGGAGAGTTTGATGTAAGTGACATACTATAACACCCCTCATTTGAAATACCAATGTAATATTAGCAACACGGAAGCGTAGGAATTTTAAACATATTTATAATTATACATTCTATTAATTTACATCAACAGTTTACGAGTTTAGATTACATAAACATGAAACTGTTCAAAACACAACATAAGTCGGGGTATTATATAAAACAAACTGGTTTAGTACAAAAAGGATCAGAGTAGCTCGCTGTCAAACTGTCCTTGCACCAAAAGCATCCTGTTCCTGCTACTCATTAAACTACAAAATCTGCAGGAAGTAAAGATGAGGGATTAGCACATAGCTAAGTGAGAGAGTTCAACACCCAACATTCAACTTAGCATAACCATTAACTACAACAATCAACAACAACTTAATGAGGATCGGTGGTTCTGGGGATAACCATAATACCCGGGCGGCTCCCCAAGAACTCTTATCCAACCATATCAGTATGGCCATACGGACGAGACCGATAGCTAGTGGTTATCCTACTCAGATACAGTTCAACACACACAACATATGAAGCATATCCCTGTATCATTCACACGATAACCAACTAACTCAACCAACAGTTCATCAACTTGTCGACCTCATTGTCAACCAATATCCAAAGATCACACATAGCACATAGTGATAAAATCAACAATAATGATTAAACAACTCTATAATCATATCTACAATTACTCGTTGTAATCAAATGATCACAACTAAATCAAATGGTGAGTTTTGAATCCACTCACCGATACATTCGTCTTCAATTACTCAGATACCAGGTGCTACCTTATCTTTCGGACGATCTGAGATTCAACATCAAATATAAGTTAGTAGTCAAATCAACAATACATAACTTATATTGAATTGCCACTCGAGAAGCTTAACACAGTAAACATTTATGTTACAAGATATCTATCCATGTATTATAATCACCATATGACTATTATCATCTAACATTACAGATTTAACAATGTTACAACATACCACAACTAATTAACATTGATTTATAACAATTAATCAAGAATTGCTGGCCAGAGCAACCAAGCCGCCGGCTTGGCCATGGAAGCCGCCGGCTTCCCATGGCTAGCCGCCGGGTCAAACCCATCACCCACCGGGTGATTTAAGTTTTTCATCAACAGAAATAATTTGAGTTTTAAAGCCTCTAGCATCCGCCGGTTCGGGTCATTGACCCACCGGTTATAGGTATCAAGCCGCCGGCTTGGTATGTGAAGCCGCCGGCTTCCCCATCTTATAACAGAACCCGCCGGCTTGGCTCATCAAGCCGCCGGCTTCTCTTCCAGATCAAGAACAGCAGCATCAGCTATGAACTCTGCATGAATTCTAAATACCAAAACCTCAAATTCGAACCAATATGCAGAAAAACTCTACTTCTAATGTTACTACAACTCCATATGATATGTAATTACCATAAATCAACTACAATAACATCCAATAACACTAGTTTTACACCAAATTCATAAAACTCATTTAGGTTTTCAACTAACTTCAATCATGGATCAAGAACATGAATTTAATCCATGTAACTAGTTAAATATCATCACATATCAGCCTAAATCACAAGTAATTATCCTAAAACACAAACACCCAAAGCAATTCATCAATTACTAATCAATTTGGCATATGAAGTTATGAGACAATTACTTACAATTGATAGATGCTCAAAATGATGAATGATAGGAGGTAGATGATGATGATTGCTAATAACTTACAACTTCAATCCACAACTCAACTTTGATGATTGAAATTAGTTTGAACTAGTTAGGGTTTATGTTTTGTTTCTTGAAATGGAATGAGTATAAGAAAGAATTGGTAAAGTGATCAAATAAAGGTCGGCCTTTATTTTTAACCGACTCAACATTGTGGGTATTTTATACCCGCTCTAAATCTATTGTCTGGAACCTAACAATCAATTGCGAGAAATTTATTTTATTATACCGTCAACTTTAATATATTAAAACAAGCAACATTTCACTAATCACAATAAGTCCTGAGACCTATTTCACCAACTTTCACAATTAAACAGTTATATCAAATAAATTTCTAAAACAATTAAATACTCAATTTAAATAGAAAAATACCAGGCCACTGGAGAGGATGTTACACATACTGCATGGGTTTTAAAACATTTAAATAACACCCGTCATTTATCGATTTAGAAAATATAGGATAATACGTGGAAACATATATCCACCGTGTACTGCCACGTATGCGCCAACATACCAAAAAAACAAATTGTAACCGGTTACCGACTGGAGGGGTAAAAAACTACATCAAAAATCCACTTTTGAAAGTTAGTTGCATTCTTACACCCCGTCCAAAGTTGGTCGCATACAATAGATTTTCGGCCAAAGTTTGTTGCATTTCGCGGGCCTTTTCCCTTGTATGTTTGAAGAATCGTGTGATTCTCTGTGAAGTCAGAATATGTGTTCTGATTATGTTATTATTAATGGCATATCTGCTATCTAACATCTTGTCTTATTCTTATTGGATGTGGATTTAAAGTCCATTATTCAATTAGAAGTTCTTTTATGTACAATATTACACAATATTGCTGTTAGTTCATTTGATAAAAGGATTCTTTTTACAAATTGTTATACCTTTATTTTATGATCATGAACTGATGACAGAGGTTTATGTTAGTTTTTTGTTCTCTTTCCAAGGAAACAAAATTACAATTAGTAGCTTGATTTGTATCGTCTTTACATACATCTGCGCGCATACACCATCTGGTGGGCTGATGGTGCTCAGGGAAGTCATTTTGTCTTTTTTTTCTTCTGGAAATTGACATGTGTGAAATTGTTATCTTTTGTCTTACTGGCGATTGCAGAATTTGTATGTGGTGGTTGTTATGGTACATGCTGGGCTTATTAGTTTTTGAGAATTTGCTCTGTTTTAATTTCTTTAATAATCTAAATAATCTTTTTCATTTTTTTAAGATACGTTCTTGATATATCCTCAATTATTATCACATTTTGAGTGATTATAGATATTAGAAATTAGTCCGAGTTTATGGTACGGTAAGTTCTGTTGGTTCATGCTAGTAATTTTTTACATCCTCAGAGATTACAAAACAAAAGGCTAGTAGACATTTTTTAAAATCATGGAATTTTATGTTATGCTTGTAGTCATTTGTCTAGGAATTATCAGTGTCTAACAAGAATAAGGTTCGTTGAAGAGGCTTTGATAAAGGGCAAATAATCAAAAATAAAAACGAACTATTGTCTCATTATCGATTATATAAATGAACTATCAAAATTATCGGTAATAGAAATCAACTTTCAATTTCTTCATATTTCTAGTAATATGTAACCTGGAAACCGTGAAAAAATATGACATTTTAGGTACAATATTACTAGAAATGTGAAGAAATTGAGAGTTGCTTTTTGATAATGATAATTTTGATAGTTGATTTATAGAATCAATAATCAGACAATAGTCCGTTTCTAGCTACTTTAGGCAATTTGCCCTTTGATAAACAAGCTTTTCAATTTGTTAAAATAATCAGGTTCTTTATGATTTTATCAAATTTTGTTTGAAAAGTTTTATAGGAAAAGTGTGTTTGAATTATAAATTTTAGTTCTTCATATTTCTGTCAAACTTAGATTGAGGGTTGGGGGGGGGGGGGGGGGGGGGGATGGGATCACACTTAAATTTCAACCTTGCTCTAAATTGATAAGTCCTTTATAATTACACATTTGCATGAGCTATTTCATATAATTGGTTATATTTCTAGCGCAAATTTCATAAAAGGGAACATGAAATACTAAAAGCTCGATAAAGAAACATAAAATGATGTTGTACAATAAAAGGGTTGAATATTGTCTTTGCATATCATGACCTTTGAGTAACATCTAAGCTGATCCCATTATAATTTCATACATATATATCAGAAAATAACATACATAAACCTTGACAGTATTAGTGCTTCATAACAATCCAAACAGACAACAATAGTCTTCTGGAAAACTGAGAGTTACTATAAAATGCATACTGAAAACACAAGATGATCATAATTTTACGACATAATTCCTCTTAAAAGCAGAAACTCAAGGCCTTCTGCTGATTGACTGGAATAGTGCCCGACATCTTTATTAATAAGTTACCAGTTTCAAATTCAAAGAAATACACCCGTAACCTCCGTCCTTCACTTGGAATGCAATCCATGTACAACATTTTTCTGGAATCTTGAGTACGAGGTAACACAAACAACCTGTTTCCAGGGACAACATTTGGCTTTCAATCTTGCAATTGACACGAAGTACATGCTTTGGTAGAAGCTCCATCACCTCTGGACATCTACATGTAAATTATCTATATCAGTTGATTACATGCTTCTTAGCCACATTAAAGAGGTGGAACATACGTATGTCAATTATCTATTGATGTATCCTAGGTAATCAGACAGACAATTGAAAATAATGTAATTTGATATTATAAATCCTAGCTTATCATATGCTTAATATCTTATACAGCTGAAGAATAGAATTTTCAAGTAAATAAGTAAAAGAAAATCAGAGCTCTTATTTTATGGTTATAAGAGTGCGTTTATAAAACTCTGTCTAGGTAAAACCATGATAACTTACTTGCAATTCCATTGCCTTTTTAAGCTGTTCCACAACTTCTTTTGCTTTTGGCCGTCCTTCTCTTTTATCATGTAAGCACTGGTGGGCAATCGTCTGAAATGCAGTTAGTGCTTCCGGCACGATCTGTGCTTTTATTTTCTCAAACACCATTTCATTGTGTTTTCCTTTCTCAAAGCTCTGTTTAACGAAACTTGGTAGAAACATGCCTTCCCGTTTGTAGATCTCAAATGTTGATCTTCCACACAAGATCTCAAACAAAACCACACCAAATGAATATATATCGGACTCTTTGGTTAAGAAACGCGATTTCAAGTAAAGTGGATCCACGTAGCCCTCCGTGCCGCATGCACGATCAATGGCATAGTCATTTTCTTTATTTATTGCACTTATCAAGGAAAGTCCAAAATCAGCAAGTTTTGCATTCCAGTCATCCTTTAGTAAAATGTTGGCAGTTTTGATGTCCCTATGTATCACCGTTGCTTGTGTTCCGACTCCTCTATGAAGGAAATCCAATGCAGTTGCAACATCAATGCAAATGTTAAGTCGTTTCATCCAAGTAAGACGAGTATCGTTCAAGTACCTATCAAGACTTCCTTTTGACGCATACTCACAAACAACGATTTTTGCATCTTTTTCATCACAATAGCCTACAAGGCTGATGATATTCTCATGCTTATACTCAAAAAGAATTTGGAGCTCATTCCGAAATTGTTTTTCCCCTTGACCACCGCTTATATCCAATTGCTTTGCAACAATTGTATCACCACCTTGTGGAAGTTTTCCTTTGTAAACTTTCCCAAACCCTCCTCCGCCAACACAATTGTTATGATGGAAGTTTCCTGTGGCTAATTGTATGTCTTCAAGTGAAATCCTGAGGTTGTCTTTGTTGTTTTCCTGTAAACCATAAGACGCCGAATAACATACTATACATGCATTGATAATAAAAGGAAATTTTGAAAATTATCATAGTAATAATACTTATAATCTACTACTCCAAATGTCTATATATTTTCAAAATATAAAATGCACCAATATTAACATCCACCAGAATTTTATTTTGGATGTTCCCCATTAGAATCAAGTAACATCTTTTGCAAAGTTTTCAAGTGTTTTATCGTGTAGAAATGTTAATAAATTATTGACGGCTATCGAATATAGTGTAAATTCGGGTACAAATTCTTTCCAAAGGTTGAAATTTCAAGAGCAATTTTAACAGCAAAAAGGGTTTCTTCAATGTAATAACTTAAGGGTACGTACCACTAATAAATTAAATACCATCAGTGATAATAAAATATACGAAGAGAAAAAAAAAAGATTAAGTTTTGTAAACTTTAACTTACTTGAAAAGCTAAGGCTTTCTCGAGCTCCTCTACAACAACTTTGATTGTTGGACGTTTGTCTTGAGTTTCTTCCAAACACGCAACTGCAATATTCAGAAATGTATCTAAAGACTTTTTGTTGGGTCCTCTACTTAGGGTAAAATTGTTATCACGACTTTCTTCCTTAATCATAGGGTCTATTATTTCATTTAGTGTTCCATCAAGGAAGCATCTTCGTGCCACAAATGCCAACCCCTCGTCACTCTTCTCTTCAAAAATTGGATCATCGGCTACCTTCCCACATAAAATCTCAAACAAAACTACTCCGAAACTATATACATCTGATTCTCTTTTTAACTTACCCGTCTTCTTACAATCTGGATCCTGGTAAGGATTACTAGAAGTCCTCCATGCATAGAGATCATAGTCATATTGATTCGAATTAAGGAATACAGAGTACCCAAAGTCACCAATCTTTGCCCTAGCATTCTCATAAACTACAATTGAGTTGCTACTAATATTAAGGTGTAGTATCATCTTTTGGTCTTCCATCTCGTAGTGTATGTACTTCAACCCATATGCAACATCAAGGCACATTCTCAAACGATATGCCCAAGTATGGTTACAATCGTCTTTGATGATTCTCAAATATCGAAAAAGGGGTAAATAATAATTCTCATAAACGAGGATCAGCTCGAAACCTTCATTACAAAATCCAAGTAGAGTGACTATGTTACGATGCTTACAATTCGCAAGCACTTCAATTTCTTTAATGAATACTTCTGCTCCAGTTCTGTCTTCTCTACGAAGGAGGCGTCGTATAATTACAGTGGTGCGTCTCTTGGGTAGTTCACCCTTATTCTTCTCTTCTATGGAGGCAAAATTTTCTTTGCCTTGATCGAAATGCTCAAGTTCTGCTCTGTAATAGAAAGAGTGTGTGTCTGCTCCAATGCGGTACGCTAAATCAAAGTCATTGGTGGCCAACCTTATATCACCAAGTCGAATTTCAAGATGATTTGCCTGCAACATTGTAGTAAGGGATAAAGACTTACCACTTATACCTTGCTAACTGAATAAAAACAAAATTGAAAAAGATATTATATGCGTAATATTTTGTTGTTTCCTATCGAGCTATTTAGTGACAATGCCCTAAAATAAAAGTCAATTAAATGAGTTGCTATGTATTAAGATAGAATTAAAATTTGCTTGTAGCATTGTAAAATGAGAATAAAGGAATGTATTTCATTTTAAATTAAAAGTGTTCGAATTAAGGGTTGAGATTTAAATATACTGTAGTAATAATCCCGTTGATGACATTTCCTTTCAAATTTAAGATTCAATTAATCAATTAGGTACTCTACTAAGTATGCAATTAGAGTCTACATTTAATTTGAAAATTAAAACCACTTAAATTTCCCAATCTCTCTAGAGGAGATGCCTTAGTTTGCCCCAATATAACCAAGCAAAGTTATAATTAGCCAATACACCCCATAATCTTCCGTTGTATCCCCGCCCCTTCATCCACTCCAATCCAATCGGAATTCCCAAATCCGATATAGATGGTGTCAATTTTCTTGGAATTCATCCTTTCAATTTTTTTCCTCAAGGATTCGAAATAATACTCCTCACATTTACCCAAGCCGTCTACCCACTTTAATCCGAACTACCCAATCGCTTCCCTCATCTGTTGCCTCTACTCAAAATTGGAAAAGAGAATTCAATCGTCAATTGATTTCTCAATTATGAAACCCTAATTACATAGTTTCCCGTGGATCCGTCAATGAACAGCAACAGCAGGGAGGTTGATATTTCAGCGTACCACAACCAAATGACGATTAAGGTTACTTGGTGTTTTATGTTTAATGCAGGTATGGTAAGTATTTTCTTGCTTTTATTTTCATATTGTTAAACTGATCACCATTTTCTTAATTTTCTATTCTATTTATTATTCAATAATGCACCTTCATCTTCGTATTGTAATTTTGAATTTCTTTTTTTAAGCACATAATATGCTTGATGAAATCCCATGGAAAAGTTTATCCTTTTAGCTCATGAATCTTTTGTTATGTTTAAATTTCAACTACTTTTTATTAATGTTTTTTAAGTAAGGTTTTGTTTGATTTTTTTTAGTTTATCTTATTGGCATTCTTTTATTCGCAGATCAAAATTCATATAGTTCACTTCAACATTTCGATTTCATGTTCAATCAGTACATACTTACTTTGGTAATGTACATATCGATTTGATTTATCTACAGTGAATTTCGATTTGTTTATCATCATCACTTGGTAGCGATTATTATATTCTGTGATGCTCATACTTTTTAAAGCTATTGGTATATTAAGAGAAATCGATTTCATGTTCAATCAGTTTGATTTGGGTCCAAAAATGAAATCGTATGAATTTATTAATTGAGTAGTATGTTGCAGATGAATACTGATATATGTATGTATGTACATAGACATAGTTATTCATAACAGGTCTATTAGCATGATTTTTGATATAAATATACATAGGGCGAATATGTACTCGGTCCCTTTATATAAAACTGTTTTCAAAGTGGTTCTCTCCTATCATTCAGAGCCTTCTGCAAGGCACCCGAAAGGGCAATGATTTATAAAGAAAAATTATGTAGAGTGTTGTCTCTAGGTAGGTGATGGTGTGAGTGTGATTGTGTTTCGATTTCACTTTTAATCATTTTGATATGTAATCTTCAAACAGTCAGCTGATGAAGCAAATTAAAACCTGCTTTTGCGTGAGAATGGAGTGCCGCTTATCCTCCAGCTATACTTCGGACCGGGATAAGTCAACACTATTTCAGCACTCACATAGGTACGCTTTAACTTGGTTATTTACTTTTTAATGCTATAAAAATATACGTATCTTGGATGGTCAAAATGACTACTGATTGTAAGAACTTACGTTTATTGTTTGATAACTCTATTTTGTTATCACATGGACTTTCCGTGATACATTACATACATAGTACGAGTAGTATTTTTGTGCTATAGAGTGTGATTGTGTTCTGATTTCACTCTTACACATGTTAACATGTAGTCTTCAAACACTTGCATCTTATGTTGCATATCATGATATTGAGCAAGTAAAATGTAAGTTTATTAATTGATCCCCTCGCATTCTTTTTGTCGTAATAAATCAGTAACCCCTTTGCACAATCGATGTCTCTTCCCAAGCTCGCATGGTCCACATTTCTCATTTTTTGTTATTACTCATAAGTTATACTAGTTTGCCGGAGGTCTCTGTGGAAGCGACCTCTCTACCCTTGGGTAGGGGTAAGGCTGTCTACATCCTACCTCCCTCATACCCCGCCCTGGGCGGGATTGGGTAATGTTGTTGTTGTACTCGTAAGCTATACTACTTTTATATAATAAATATTTTACCAGGAGGGGATCTCTTCTATTGTTCCGAGCCTTCTGGATATAATTGAAGTATAATACTCCCAAACGAATTAGGTAGTCAACAATAATCAAAATTGCATATTATTGCTGATATCCCACCATTCATTTGGTGATTTTGGTTGTCTCGTCATAACTCTGCAGGTTGATCTGACAGAATACATGGAGAAGCATGAATTTGTGTTTGATGCAGTACTAAATGAGGAAGTTTCTAATGATGAGGTCAGTTAATTGTTTACCAGAGAGCAGTGGTTTCTTACATGGTTGTTCTAACTTCTTAGTAATACGGAGTAACTAACTTTATATCTCACGTTCTTTTGTTGTCTTCATAGGTATATCGTGAAACTGTTGAGCCCATTGTTCCAATAATTTTTCAATGTACTAAAGCTACATGCTTTGCATATGGACAAACAGGTAAGAAAGCATTCAATAACATTTTATTAGAATTGAGCTGGTTGGAGGGGCTAGGTAACGGGTCAAGCGGTAGAAACATTGCAAGCCCAACAATACTAAAACACTTGAATATTTTGCAGATTAGATCCAAGCTATATTCTGACCCAACATTCTTAATTAATAGAATCTATGATTAACTGTCTAACTTTCGATAATACAAGACAAGCTTTTCTAGGAGCCTTCAATCAAGCTTGTATCAAGCAAGCTGGTATTGTGAACTTTATTTTTGTTCTTAGTTCTTTGCTTATTATCATATGGCTTATTATTATTATGACCATGACCATTATGACGCCATACATTTCCATGACCACATCCATGAATAGATTCGTTATTACGCCAATGATAATTTCCACTTCCTTGGCTTCGTGCTATCGCATATGAGGTTGCATTCACTTCAAGGAATGGATTAGAGGCACTAGGTCGTGCTATGCTGTTTTTCAGTAAAAATCATTGTTTTATGTAGCAACAAGTATAACGGATATAAGTTCATGATATTTTAAAATCACGGCCTCTTGATTGCTTCCATTGATGGTCATATATTTCTTTCAAATTATGTGACAGTTCTCGCAGATTTTTCAATGTGAAATACTATAATTTGAGATGAAGATGATGTCAGACAACTATAATTGTTTCGACATACTTCTGCAGGGAGGCCTTGTTCCCGACTTTAAGTGGGTCTCCCAAGTTATTATTAAGATATATGTCAAGAACAGTGAATTCTAGTTTAGTAAGATTTGCTATTAGAACTCAAATAGAAACTGTATTATAAATAAAATAATTCTTTAAAAGCAATATAAATTTTTATATATATACCTAGGTACCTCGATATCATAGGAAATCTGTAAAAAAAAAATCTAATATAAACAAATTGCTTTGATTGGGCCTAACACTTAACATACATATATATACATATATATATATACATATATATATATACATATATATATACATATACATATACATATATATATACACATATATATATATAGGGTCCATTTCTATTGAGAACCAAAAAAATTGCGAGAACCGTGAGAACTGCTAGATTGCATGTTTGTTCACATGTAATTAACTTGATTCACATGTGAACATTGATTTAGGTTAGATTGGGAAAAAAATTCGAAAAAGAGGGAAGTGCATTTTTTGGTGGAAGGGAGGAAACGTTAGTATGCATCAGGAAACATATTACATTAACCCATACAAATCTCGAAAAAAGCAAACAGAAATTTATTAAATGTTAATCAGAATCGATGTTATGAATGTTAAGCTTCCTTGATAAATTATTTCTTCAAGTTATAGCATCGATTTATGAATATTTGATCCAAATCTGTTAATATGCATCGTGGTGCATATTAGTTAATATGCATTGTGATGTATATTATCAATAAAAATATTTTTCAAATAATATGTAGTTTTAATATGCATTGCGATGCATATTTGTTAATATGCATCACACTACATATTAACGATTTATTAAATAAATATTCATCAATTAATGTTATGACTTAAAAATGAAATTCATTCATTAAAATATTATTTATAGCATCGATTTTGATTATTTTACCGGTAAAAATAATTTTTTGATGACGTTTTGATTGCTAATTGTAATATACTTATTGATGCATACTAACGCTTCCCCGTCTCCCCAAAAATGCACTTCCCTCTTGATCTTTACCATCCTATCCTAAATATAATATACGATGCACCCTTTTTACGTCATCTTTCTCAATTGGATTTCAATTAACCCATCACGGGTCATTATCTAATAATAATCTATTTTTCCCTTAATTTAATTAATTTAATCTACTATCTAATTTATACCGAACAAAATACTTCAGCTCAACCCTAGCTACCCTACTTCAATTCAATTCAAAATCCCATATGCGGATCGATTTTAGTTAATCCAGTTC
The DNA here is from genome assembly GCA_949592205.1 of Helichrysum umbraculigerum. Taxonomy (NCBI): domain Eukaryota; kingdom Viridiplantae; phylum Streptophyta; class Magnoliopsida; order Asterales; family Asteraceae; genus Helichrysum; species Helichrysum umbraculigerum. Next base: position 13,019,485 of record CATIUR010000002.1, on the reverse strand, counting down.
TACGGTTCATTCAGGTAACAGTTTCTTATTAGAATCCCTTTTCGTCTTCTGCGTTATCAGTTTATAGTTTGTTATATCATTCGATTCGATCTTTATATACATCTAACAATCGAATTAACGATTCGTAATCCTCTTAATCGATTGTTTTTCTCATCTACAAATTAAAGTTGTTTTATCATTGATTCTGATTTTTGATAACCTATTAGGTATGAGTTACACTTTAATTGGTGATTTTTGTGCAATTTTGTGTCATTCTAAAACTTAATGTTATCGATGAGGATTCATGAATATGTTTCTATGTGGAATTGAAGATATATAGTGAATTGTACGCAGACATAAAAATTATTAGTTGAACAGATATATATAGTCGATTGTAATTATTGATTTTTATGTGTTTGTGATATCTATAATCTATAAACTTAGAAAAGTAAATATGTGAATTTGGTGTGTTTTTATGTGATATAGCAAACTGTGACTTGAGATGTGGAATTGAAATCATATATAGTGAATAAGATTCCACTTGTCCTCTTATCAGTTATTTTGCTCTAAAAACATTTGATTTTCTGCAAGTTTGTTAATTAATTATCAATTGTTATCCATTATAATTGGGTATTTGAGAAGATGTTTCTGAGCTTATTTGCACAAAAAAAAAAAGATGAGAAGTTCCCAGGGAAACCAAATAAAGAAATAGAGGATAAAATACGATTATGAAAGTTTTGTTGATGTGTTGAGACGTGACGTGTAAAGCAAAGAAGGAATCATATACAGCAATAGATCAGTTAATTAAAGGTTGCTCGATGCTTACGCATGGTGCACCTGATCAGGTACACAAAAAAATTGTGTTACACACCGTTTCTTAAAACCAACCCGCCCATTTTGCCACTCTTACTCATAGCCTTAGTGGATAACTGAATATTTATATGATGTTATATTGGATTGCGGTTCTTGAAAATGTTTTCACCTACAAAATGGGCAGCTGAGTTTGAAAGTGTTTTCAACTACAAAATGGGCAGCTGAGTTCAATACAGTCCCAACAGTACCTTTCTTCCATTGATTGCTTGGTCCATCTGAGGTCCTAATAGTACCTTTTTCAGATTCTTTTTAAGAAGTCATTATCATATATATATTGTAGTCATAACGATATTTGATACTTCTATTCATGTATTTAGATTACATATAATTTGTTTATAAACAATGACGAAAAGGTTGCTTGTGCGGTTAAAATGTGCTATTATATTATTAGTTTGCAAGCGAAAAAACATGATGGAAGTATACCGGAAACCAAGGTTGAACTCTCGGGCAACACCATGGAAGTATACACAAACCCCGCGGATTATTTTAGTTTGAAGAACATCAATGAATTAATTGACATCCAAAAGGTAAGAAAATTACTAATAAAGAGTTTTCGGTTAAAGTACTTAAATGCATGCATCAGTGTAATTCTCAATAAGGTGCTTTATTAACATAAGAATTTGTTCATCAGTTAGTCCTTTGTAAACCGTAGTAATATTTATGCATGTCACATGGGCTCATCTGAATCTGTTTGAATTGGAACTGGGCTGTTGTAAAGACTATCCCAAGGTTACATTATTGGATGGTTTGTCTTCCGAGTAACTCTTAACAAAATTAGCAATAATTTATTTGGGTCAAATGAGTGCATCATAATTTGAAAGTAGTCTCTATACTTTCGGGTAAAGGTATAATCGTCTACATCTTTACCTCCCTCATATTCCACCCTCGATAAGATTGTGTAGTGTTGTTATTGTGAGTGTCTGATTTGTAATTTGGTTACTGCAAAGTGTAACTCAGTCAAAGTTTTCTTTTTTTGAATAAGCAAAGTCCAAATTAATAGAAGCTCATACGGAGTACTACTTTTCTGTATGTGTGGCACTTTAGTTACAGTGAGTTATCGAATCAATAATGGTCTTGAATGTTTTCAATTTCAGTCATGAATGTTACAATCTATATCTTTCAATCTGTGATGATTGTGAGTTATTTACTTTTGCGGTGATGAAAAGAGTGTCTAGCGCATTTGCTTTCAATTAAGGAGCTGAAAATTCAACATTTATGATGCAAATTAATAGTTGATTTTTACATAATGAAATCAAATACAAATTTAACACCCCGTGTGTATACACGGGTTTGAGGGCTAGTATATATATATATGAATGCAGCCCTCGAGGACGTGTACAAGAAGTTCTTTGTGGTATGTGATATAAACTTCTGGTTATTATTATTATATTAAAACAATTGACTAACACAAATTAATAACTTTAGATTAATTCAAGAACTTATAGTTCTAAGAAAAAAAATTATAACAATAACTTCGGGCTATTGTTTTGATTCTCTTCAGGGAATCATAAAATCTTCGGGTTCTTTATTAATGACTTTTGATTATTTTGCATGAATCACTTTAGGGAATCACTTTTGGTTAATCTTGATTATTAATTAGCGGGATTGGGTAATCTTGATTGACTTTAGGGAATCACTTTTGGTTTGTTTTTTTTCTCCTTTTTAATATAATTATTAGATAGTAGATTAGATACTTTAGGCTGTTTAAATAATAACTGATGATTATGAATTTATGATTATTTGATTTTGATTCACTTCGGGGAATCATAATAGAACTTCAGGCTCTTTGATAATTAATGATTATTTGATTATGATTCACTTTGGAAATCATAGAAGAACTTCAGGCTCTTTAAGTAAAAATAAATGATTATTTGATTATGATTCACTTCGGGGAATAATAGAATTGAAGAACATATAATCTTATAAAGATGTAATCACAAAGATTTACAACATAAATTAATCCTACATAAAATTAGCAAGTAACTAACATATAAATCGTATATAAGTGTGTACTTACTTATAAGAGAATTGTTAGACTCACATAAATTTTACAAACAATGTTTGACAAAATGAGGTGGCAAGGGAGTTCTACTTATCACTTTATTTTCTTTTTTTCTCTCTCATATTTTGCTTCCCTTCCCTCATTTCATTGATATAACTCATTTTGTAAATATATTTTTGAAAAATCTAGTGATCCTGTCATTTCTCGGCTTATGATCGTCAATCACTTTATTTTCTATTTTCTGTTTTCGAAGTTGCAGACTCCACTAAAGCTCAATATTATGTTTATCTTCCAAATTCCAAGGAACGTTTTTTTAATCGATAAAATAATATGATTAATCAAGTGGAGTTAACGGTTTACCTCAGAAGTTGTACTCCTTCTTAACCTTCTATCCTGTTCAATGCTCTGAAGTTGTTCAATGCTCTGACATTGCTCAATGCTCTGAAATTGTTCAATGATCTGAAATTGCTCAATGCTCTGAAATTGTTCAATGCTCTGAAATTGCTCATTGCTCTGAAATTGCTCAATGCTCTGATATTGTTCAACGATCTGAAATTGTTCAAAGCATTTTTGCTTATAGCATGTTATAAAATAAAGATTAACAACAAACACAATAAAAAGAGAGGAAAGATCAGAGATTTCTTATTAATTAATGGGGTATAATATCCTGATAAAAAGGCCCTTTTTTCTATTAAAAAAAAGTATTAGGGTTTTGAACTTTTTTGAATAAAACGAATGTACAAATTTACCCTCAGATTTAGATAATTAAATAGAAACTTATTGATACTTACAATCATGTCATTCGTCTGACTCGGTCGACTACTTGACGTGTAAACACGGGTCCCTGGTTTGAATGCACGCAACTGTTGTCAACGGAAAAAACTCTTTCAGTCTAAGGGTACAACCTCTCTCCTCTTTCTAAATCCATCTAATTCTATATATGTAAGTGTAAATTATATATATATATATATATATATATATATATATATATATATATATATATATATATATATATATATATATATATATGGTAGTCATCAAGAGGGAAGTGCCTTTTTGGGGGAAGGAGGAAGCGTTAGTATGCATTAAAAAGCATATTACAATTATCAATCAAAACGTTAACAAAAAATTATTCTTATCGGTAAATAGTAATCAAAATCGATGCTATAAAGAATATCGTAACGAATGCATTTCATTTTTAAGTCATAACATTAATTGATGAATATTTATTTAATAAATTGTTAATATGCAATGTGATGCATATTAACTAATATGCATCGCGATACATATTAAAACTTCACATTATTTGAAAAATATTTTTATTGTTAATATGCATTACAATGCATATTAACTAATATGCACCGTGATGCATATTAATGGATTTGGATCAAATACTAGATTGTATGTTTGTTTACATATGATTAACTTGATTCACATGTGAACATTGATTTAGGTTAGATTGGTAAAATTTTTTTTGAAAAATCCTCGAATTATAGTGAAAAACGAAAAAAATCAAATTTATGTTCACATATATATGGGATCTGGTTCAAATGAGAACCAAAAAAATGGCGAGAACCGTGAGAATCACTAGATTGCATGTTTGTTCATATGTGATTAACTTGATTCACATGTGAACATTGATTTAGGTTAGATTGGAAAAAAGAAAAGTTCGGAAAATCCTAAAATTATAATGAAAAAAGTAAAAAATCTAATTTATGTTCATATATGAACGATAATATGAACAAATCAGGTAAAACGTGTTTTAAGACATAATTTTTGAATTTTTCTTTTTCTCAATTTAACATAAATTAATGTTCACATATGAATCAAGTTAATCACATGTGAACAAACATGCAATCTAGTGGTTCTCACGGTTCTCGTCATTTTTTTTGTTCTCAATTGAACCGAACCCTGTATGTATATGTATGTGTGTGTGTATATATATATATATATATATATATATATATATATATATATATATATATATATATATATATATATATTTATTTATATAAGGAGCATTAATGAAAGTTTAAAACAGGTAATATGGGGAAAAATATTTTATATTGAAATTAAGAGTTTGATTGGTTGAATATGAAAATGATGAGTTCGTCAAGTTTTTCTTAAATAAAAACGGTAAGAATGCTTCATATTGGAGCATATATCCTACAAAATTAGTTGATTCATGTTCAAACATCTCAAATATGTAATGATAAATGGATGTACATTTAAAATGCACAAAAATCGAAAAAAATAGATTCACAATTCCTAATAAAAAGTCAAATGATGCATCTATCATTTTTTTTTTCAAATTTTATACATCTTAAAACACGCACATACATTTTTCTTTACATATTTGGAAAGTGTAAATGTGAATTTAATGATTATATATATATATATATATATATATATATATATATATATATATATATATATATATATATATATATATATATGGGAGGGATCAAGAGGGAAGCGTTTAGTATTCATCAAGAAGCATATTACAATTATCAATCAAAACGTCAACACAAAATTATTTTTACTTGTAAATAGTAATCAAAATCGATGCTACAAAGAATATTTTAACGAATGAATATCACTTTTAAATCATAACATTAGTTGATAAATATTTATTTAAAAAATTGTTAATATTCACTATGATGAATATTAACTAATATGCATCACGATGCATATTAAAACTTCACATTATTAGAAAAATATTTATTGTTAATATTCATCACAATGCATATTAAGTAGATCTGATGGTGTCAAACTCACTTCCCCCCTTCCCTCTGATCCTCTCACTATATATATATATATATATATATATATATATATATATATATATATATATGAATCTTAAGTGTTCTTACGGTTTTTATTTGATGGTTGTTGTTAAAAAAATCTTAATGTAAAACAAAATCTTGTGGTGACACATGACACTTTATGCATCAATGTTCATCACTTTCTCTTCTAAGCATGATGATTGCACACTTTTTTTTATGCATGATGATACACATGTGGCACAATGTTCCATGTGTCACTATCAGATTTTGTCTTAGTTGTTTTACGTTATATATATACTAGGCATTGAGTCCGTACGATGCACAACCATTTGCAAAGTGCAGTTATATAATAATTTGTAAGTAGTCAAATATATTAATGGGCATATAAGTAGTGTTATCGATATCACAATTAATTTGTGGTGTTGACCAATTACCTTATGTTTACTTCAATATTTTTCATATATATCATTTCTTTACTTTCAGCATAAAGTTATAAACCAAACATCTTTGTAAACAATGTTCAAGAGTTTGTAAATTAATAACATGTAATCGTTAACTAAAATAATACGCTCTAATAGGTAATTAAAAAGCTTTATTTTATATATAAAAACTAAGCATCGATTCCGTGCAATGCACGATCATTTATATAATACCATTAAATTAGTTTGTATATTATTATGTTTAAGTTTGAATACATAATACAATTAAATTAATTTGTAAGTTATTGTGTTAAGTTAATACATTTGTTGAGCCTATGCAATGCAAAGTAATTAAAAAATAAAATTTAATCATATATTATTTAGGTTTTCAACTGTATCTTAATATTATTGAAACTTTAATTATTACTGAAATTCAATCTATCTATACTTATAAAACAAATATTTTCCAATGATTTTTAGACATGACACATCATAACATTTCCTTTAAAGCCTCCTAACTTGCCACATTATCATATTATTTTTTTCTTAAAAACCTTAATTATTAATTACTAAGACTATTATTTATCAATTATACTTTATTATAATAGCCTTTAAAAGTCATATATTATATTTAATATATAACTATTTTTACCTACATAAAAAAAAGATTCATTTTCTGATCCATATCTTATTCATTGCAATTAACAAATATTATCATCATCAACTATCATGTTTTAAGAAAATTAGTTTTAATAAAGATATTTGAAATTGATTATTTTCTATAAACATGAGAGTTGATGATGATAATATTTGTTAAATGCAATGTATAAGATATGGATTAAAAAATGAATCTTTTTTTATGTAGGTAAAAATTGTTATATATTAAATATAATATAGGATTTTTAAAGGCTATTATAATAAAGTATAATTCATAAATAATAGTCTTAGTAATCAATAATTAAGGTTTTTAAGAAAAAAAAAATATGATGATGTGGCAAGTTAGGAGGTTTTAAAGAAAAAGAAATTTTATGAATTTTCTTAAAACATGATAGTTGAAGATGATAATATTTGTTAATTGCAATGAATAAGATATGGATTAGATAATGAATTTTTTTTTATGTAGGTAAAAATTGTTATATATTAAATATAATATAGGATTTTTAAAGGCTATTATAATAAAGTATAATTGATAAATAATCATCTTAGTAATTAAGAATTAAGGTTTTTTAAGAAAAAAATAATATGACGATGTGGCAAGTTAGGAGGCTTTAAAGAAAAAGAAATTTTATGATGTGGCATTTCTAAAAATCAAGAGAAAATCTTTGTTTTATAGTAACGAGATAAAAAAAAAATTAGGTGGAGAAGAGGGAGAATCAATATGATTTAGTATTTTTATTACTATGATTCACAGTACTATTTCATTGAGGAGTCTGGGAGTTGGAAAGCCAAAGTCTAACACAAAATATTTCAGAAGATGCCTGTAAAGTTAAAAGTGTTAATTTTGAAACCACCGAATGCTTTAATATGTATTAATGGGCACATATCATTTTTGGGCATATAAAAATGGGCCCCTTCTTAACCTTGGGCCCTGTTCAAGAGCCCACTAACCCACCTGGAACACTCCAAGGGCCGGGCCGGGCCCTTCAAAACACTCACATGAGTCACTTATAATTAAATGTGCTTAGACAGTGAATTTTTACCATACTTTTATATATATATATATATATATATATATATATATACTCAATCAAACTAACTGATATGACTCACGGTTGATTTTCAAAATGTACTAATTATCAGTTTATGCGTGCGTTTTTTATATACTATTATGATATGATATGATATGATATGATATGTGATGCATATATAATTCACGAGTTTGTCATTTATGCATTTCAAAATAATACTTCTTCCGTCCCACTTTAAATGTTCACAATACTATTTTGTTTGTCTTACAAAATTTAATTGCAAAAAGTAATTATTAGAATCATTAAACTCCCGTTATACCCTCATTTATTACTCCAAATCAGTTATTTCTTAAAGATTTTCGGTTACTCGCATTGAATTTATGGGCAAATCAGGGCATTCATACAATCTATTTCATAAATTAAAAAAATTGTGGACACTTTTTATGGGGAGGGAGTATGCATTATGATCTAACATTTCCTAAAATGAGATTGAATCGGTATACTATGGATCAATAAATAAATAAATTGAAGACAGAGGAATACTCTTATATTATATTGACTTACTTGAAAGGCTATTGCTTTCTTAAGCTCTTCGACGACGACTTTCATTGTTGGACGTTGGACTTGATTTTCAGCTACACACCTATATGCAATTGTTACAAATATGTTTATAGAAACTTGGTTAGGTCCTTTTAAAATACAATTGTCGTCACTTCTTTCTTCCTCAATTATTCTCGGATCTATCATTTCATTTATTGTTCCCTTACAGAAGCGTCGGCGTGCCACAGATGCCAGCCCGTCTTCACTCTCCTTAAGGTACATTTGATCATCAGCCATCCTTCCACATAACATTTCGAACAAAATTACTCCGAAAATATGTACATCCGATTCTCTTTTTAACTTAGAAGACTCTCGATATTCTGGATCAATGTAAAATAAAGAACCACGAAGTGAAGTGTTATAAAAAGCATCATCTTCTTGGTTCGGAGGAAGGAACACCGCGTACCCAAAGTCAACAATCTTTGCCCCCATATTCTCATCTAAAGCAATTGAGTCTGTTGTGAAATGACGGTTTATCACCACCTTTTGGTCTTCCATCTCATGGTGTAGGTACTTCAATCCACATGCAACATCAAGGCATATTTTCAAACGTTTTTCCCAAGTAAGAATAGACATGTCTTTGTCGTTTTTCAAATAATCATAAAGGTATCCATTAGGAGCATCCTCAACGACAAGGATCTTCTCGGAACCTTCATCACAAAATCCAAGTAGAGTTGCTATGTTACGATGCTTACAAGTTGTTAGCATTTCAATGTCTCTAAAGAATACATCTTCTTCTTCTTCTTTGTCTTCTCCAGGGAGCAGGCGTTTTAGAACGACAGTGGTGCATCTCTTGGGTCCTTCACTCTTATTCTTCTCTTCTACGGAGGCAAAATTTTCTTTATCCACAAGTTCAAGTTCTGCTCTGTATAAGCCATAGCGAAGGGTTCTATGACTTCTATCAATCAGGTATGCGTCAGATAAGTTATCAGTGGCCAACATTATATCAGCGAGTCTAATCTTCAAGTGACTCTGTTCCAAGTTGTTTTTCTGCAACATTGAAACAAAGAGGGAAAAAGAAAAGGCTGTTACTTTGTATCAAAAGAAACAAAAGAAATATTAAAACAACTCCTAAAAGGCTAAAATACCATGTTTTTTTTTGGGGTGGCATTTTGGTGAAACCAAGATATGCCTTTTCTTTTTATTAATTTGTAGGATTTCAACAAATACTGGTTGCAAGTGACCATGGTTTTTGTTTGCCCGTAAACCATTTGATAAAATGTATATGAGACCATGGTCTTCAATTGCTTATCATCGTTGTATCACAACCTTGATTGAAGTTGCAATATTTCGGCTACATAGACAAGGCCGGTAATACTTTAATGAATGGTACATCTCTGTATGAATAACCACCATATGTCTTCATACAGGGATAAGGGATTAGAGTATAGTTTCAAACAGTAACTACAATCCTTGCACCATCTACCAAGATGGTTGAGCATGTGGGTTTTATCCCCTTGGTCATGGGTTCAATCCCAGGGGACAACAAGGGTGGGGTTTTATACCATCCTTGCAAAGGCTGGAGGTCCTTTCTTCCTTTAGGTAGAACCGGAAGCAGCCTCTCTACCTTAGGGTAGGGGTAAGACTGTCTACATCTATAACTCCCCATACACTGTCCTAGACGGTATTCGGTCCTAACCCGCTGGGGGCGGTATGGGATGTTACTTTTTTTTCAAACAGTAACTACAATCTGCAATTTGTTGGTTATAGTTGATGAACACTTATTAACTGAAAGTTGTTTGAAAACGATGACAAAGTCTTTAGTATTGCTTTGAGTCTTACTAGGACATCTATTGGTAAGGTGTCATAATTCTACATTATGTTCATATATTGTTTTTATGAACAATAATATCATCGATGAATATTAAATGGTTGGCTAACTTGTGCCCTAAGGGCATAACATAAGCTTAATTAAATACACTACAACTTTCTATATATATCACAAAATTCATTGATTAAACTCACTTGTTTCCAATTATACATCATCATTTATTAGATTATATTTTATACGGAGTATTATTTATGAAAAATTAAACATCATTAAATGTCATTAACTTGTGCCGTTAGGGCACAAATTAGATTTTCCTTTAAAGGAAAAGTGAAATATTTATAGATGAATATATAGACAAAAATTGGTGTTTCCTTTTCTCAAAATTTTGATGTGCTCACAGTACGTGTTTTACACTTATTTCTTTATATTAACTGCAATCCATAACTTTTAACAAGCAAAAAATGATCACAAGGAAAAAAGATCGTCATTTCAGTTGATAAAGGACGGAAAGTGTGACAAAGAACCTTAGAGAGGCCTGTTGTAATAAATTCGATTTTAGGAATTATAGGTGAAAAAAAAAAAGGCAACATTATGACCCACCACATTTTAACACTTCCATGTCAACTAAATTAATGTGAAAAAAAATAGTTTATGACAAAATGATGATAGCAGATGAGAAAAAAGGGGGGTCTTACAGGATGACTTTCATATGGCAGCTGAAATTCCAATGCTTTCTCAAGTTCATGGACTATATATTTCATATCCCGGCGTTGTGCTCGATCATCATTTATGCTTTTAAATGCTGCTGATAAGAAGGTCGATTGTGATTTCTGTCCCATTTGCCTCGATAGGCTAGATCGGACGATATCCGTCAGTGAGTAACCGTTTTCAGCATGAAATTTGACCAGTGGAACTAGAAACCTATCATCCCCATTCGGAACAAATGCTTTCCTCTCAAAAAATATTTCCAATAAAACAACACCAAAAGAGTAGATGTCCGACTTGTGTGTCACACCTCCAGTCTTTTCAATTGCTGGGTCCATATACCCCGTTGTGCCAATAGCTTCTGAAAGGAGAACCTGATCCATTCGATGTAGTGAATGGTTGATGGAATACTCAAAGCCAGATAACTTGGCCTCAAAATTTTCATCTAATAATATCGTGGAGCTGTTGATGTTACGATGTATCAGACAGTAACTGCGTCCATCCCCATCTCCATCCCCATTATGGATGTAACTTAATGCACGCGCAATACCAATACTTATCTTCAATCTTTGAATCCATGTGAGGTTTGGGTTGCTTAGGTGCATCACAAGACTTCCCTTTGCCTCATGTTTGTTTACGATGACCTTCTCACCTTTTTCATCACAAAACCCGATAATAGAGACTATATTTTCATGTTTGAGACTGGAAAGCGCAGAAATCTCTGTCAAGAACTCGATCCCTTGCTTATGCTTACTATTTAATCTCCTCGCAGCAATCTTCACCCACTTCCCGGACCGCAAGAGCTTTCCTCTATAAACCGTGCCCAATCCACCACGCCCGATGATCTTTTTATCATCAAAGTTGTTGGTGGCTTCTAGTACGTCTTCAAGTGGGATTTGTAAGTGACTAAAAGTTGTGATTGTAGATGCCATATCTTTGTTTATCGAATAAATTAGAGTACTAATAAGATGGATATACGATGTGTATGAAGGTAAGATAAACAATCAGTGAACAAATGAAGTTGTAAGATATATTAATCCGATGGGATGTTACAGAAATCACGGGGTGTCGGACCCCATCTTTGATTTTTTTATTAATAGGTGGAAGATGTAGTGTGAAATTGAGTAAAGTACTAAAAATCTTTTTCAAAATACGTTGATTCACAACGAATGTCATGGGTATAATTCGACTCCCAAAATTGAGAGTAAAATCAAACTTCTTCAAAATGAAAACTGAATTGTTTACAATGTCAAAGAAACCATAAATAACGAGCAGAATTTTGAATGGGCCTTAAAAACATAACGGGCCGACCAAAGAATCCAAAACAAAAGTTCAAATACAACATCAAAATATAAAATGGCCCATATCTTCTAAACGGAGCCGTTTTTGAGCCTCGAGGGTGGGCTTAAAAGTCTACGGCTATTAACAGTTTGATGGATCTCGCTCTAAGCTTCGATTCACCTGCTTATAGGCCTGAAACGGAGCCCTGTAGTTCAAGATATAAACTCATCTATCTTTGATTTTTTTTATTAATAGATGGCCGACACCATCCCAACAAAGGCTCACGCGTTTTTGAAAGTTATTTTGTCAAAAGTGTTAAAGAGAAAAGTTAAATAAAAAGTTATCAAAGCATTCAGATTAGCTTTTCTTCTCTTCCAAGTATTAAAAGAAATGTATAAGAAACATTTTTAAAGCAATAAATAACAATGGTAGAATTTAAATAGGTACATCAATTTTGAATGAAATCTCAACCACTTATTTTCATCAAATGTTAATTTCCACATATTTTATAAACTCAAATATATCATTAACGGTAGGTTGAAAAATCATGAAAATTGCACCATAAAATTCAGTGTTTTCTCCTCTTCGATTTGCCATCCCCCAAGGCATACTTTTAACAACTTTTTTTTCTTTCATTTTATGATGAGTTTTACAAATTAGTAACACATATGTTATTGATTGGTTGTACATTTGATTTGTGATTAGGGTTAGCGTTTAGGGCTAGAGTTTATGGCTTATGATTTAGGGTTAGGGTTTAGCATGGTTTAGGATTAGAATTTAGGGTTTAGTATGATTTAGGGTTAGGTGTTTGGGCTTTCGGTTATGGTTTAGGGTTGGGGGTTTGAGGCGAAACCCCAAACCCTAAACCCCAAACGCAACATTTTAACACATGTGTTAGTAAATGTGAAACCCACCAAAAAAGATGAAAAAACTCGTCGAAAGTATGTCTTGATGGACGGCAAATCAAAGAGGAGAAACCGTTGAATTTTATCATGCAATTTTCATAATTTTTGATTTGTCATTTGTGAGATAATTGGTGTTTGAGGTAAATGAGTTTTTTACATGTTAACATTCTCTTTGTACTTATGGCACACTATCATTGGTTCTCTTATTTTCACACAAATTCCTATTCTCATTTCAATCCCACCCATCAATTGTAAACAAAGAGTCATACTTGAAACATACAAATGAATAACTAGATGATTTTTTATTTCTTTTATATTTTGTATATTGTTAAACATAATTTATTATTAAAAACATGAATATTATTTTTTTGTTCCATATATAAATATATATATATATATATATATATATATATATATATATATATATATATATATATATATATATAGTTTTACTTTATATTATACTGCTACATATAATACGAAGTAATATACTCCCTCCGTCCCAATTTTATTGTCTCCAGACAAAAACACGCAGTTTAAGAAAAATATCATCATCTCTCTTACTTTTTGATAAAAAGACAGTTTTACCCTTTATTTTTTACCTAACTTTTTGTCTTGCATATAAAATTAGGGGCATAAATGAACTTTATATCATTAAACTTATTTATTTATGTAAGTGGACAATTAAATTGGGACATCCCAAAAGGAAATATTAGACAATAGATTCGGGACGGAGGGAGTATGTTTTATGAAAGGTATGTCTGAATATACTGACGGGTAAATTAAATAGGAATGACTCACCACTAGGGATGGCAAAAACATCCGAACCCGATGGGAAAAACCGAACCCGACCCAATTAATCCCCGTACCCGTATGGGTAGACGGGTTTGGATACGGGTTTGGGTATAAGTTTTTTTTCTTTGCGGGTTTGGGTGCGGGTTTTAGTAATACCCGCCCCGATTACCCGTACCCATATCCAATTACCCGTACCCGTACCCGCATAATTATTATTCTTAATTATATGTAATCTATAAAATATATATATATAATATAATTAAAGCACAATTAATTTATGGATGAAGATTGAAGAATGAAGATTAAGAATGATCATATTATCTATATATTTTGCATCTATTTCTTTGAAATTGAATGATCATGACATTTAAATTTTGTACTTTCAAAAACATGTAATTGTTTGTATTATGATCAGTTTGAACAACCATTCTATTATTTAGGGTATCTTGGTTTGCTTCTTTTTTTGTCACGTTTCCGTTTTAAGACATCATTTATAATCGTCATACTTGCTATTTCATTTGTGGAATAGTCAAGCGGGGATAACCAATACCCATGGGGAAACCCGAAAAATCGATGGGCAATATTAAATGGGTACCCGCTAACTATTGGGTTGGATTTGGGTACGCATATTCTAAATGGGTTTGGGTACGGGTTCATTAAAACCCGACCCGAACCCGACCCATTGCCATCCCTACTCACCACCAATTACACTTCTTAACTCATTCATGTACTCGCAGGAAAAATAAAACAAATTTATCCGTCCATAATGGAATTGAAACTTGTATATGACCGAGTTTTTTAACCCATTGTGAAAATATCATATTGGTATGTTCATATTGTCTTAGCTTCTATATCTTTTTATTGTAGGACAAATGTTAAAAAGAGAGTAACATTCTAGAAAGTTCGAATTAAAGAACCACATATCATATCATATTACAATTTACAATATACGTTTAAATTGAAGTAGTTAAAATAACAAACACATAAAAGTATAAAAATTTGCCCTTTAATTTTCTTTTGCTTTTTTCTTTGTTTTGTAAAATTCTCTCTCTATCATGCCTCTCTTTTTCTGCAACTTTTTCCTTTTCGTTTTTGAGTGATTAGAATATATCTATCTATTCTATCTATCTATAATATTAAAGTGGAGTTTGGCCGACATGATAAAGCTAAATTGGCGAGTGATAAGGTTATCATGCTTACATGTCACTCTGACAATCATACACCACTTAATTTTCCACAATCCAAAAGCTTAAATTAAACCAACTACTACCAACAATCATACACCACTTAAATGACATATCAAAAACTCAACTAACACGTTCTGAGTAACAACATCACGTAAACATAAACTGTAAACAACGAGAAACAAAGATAAAAACGAACTTAAATGACCAAATCAACACATACATATACACACTTCTTTTGATGTGAAAAAAAGAAACTATAGCATATCATTCAGGTACTTGCAAGTCAAATCCAAAACCTGCATAATATATATACGTACAGACACAAAATTCAGTAGAAGTTAGAAGATTAATTAAACCGAGACACTTAGGCCATCTTCAATGTGCATGAGTTTGCACAAAATTTAGTGTTTTGGTGTAAAAAATCATCTTCAACCAAGTCATCAAATTTGATGCAAAATTTAGTGTACACCAAATTTTGAAAGATTTTGCACCAAATTTGGTGCAACACTAAACTTTGCATTAAATTTATAATGTTTCATTTTAAACCCTATGTTTGAATTATTGTTATTATGTAAGTACAAAACTTGATAAAACTTATTTATTTGCATATTTTTTTAAGTACTATAAACTTTAGATTATATAATATGATTATTAAAACAATAAATTATAATTTTTAAATAAATTATGATAATTTTAAGTATTGATTTATGCAAAAAACTTATGTAATTAAAGCTTTACGAAAGTAAATAAATAAACTTAACATTTAAGTTAATAGTTTGGAAGGTTAAATGATCATAAAAATTGTAACACCCACATTTTGGGCCTAGTAGTAATGTGATATTTTTATGCCTTAAATTATTATTTAATGTGTTAGAAATAATTTTATATTATTATTATTATGTTATTTGTGAAAAAAATTAGGAAAAAGGTCAAAGAGTTTATTGTGACTAGTAAAATATTACTTCTTTTAAATTAATATAGTTGACGGTAAAATAAAATATTTGATCTCGCAAATGGTTTCTGGTTCCAGACAATAAATTTACGGGGACCAAATATAGTACACATATATAGATATATATGTTTTGTTTTCTTTCAATCATTCATTAAAAAAAAATAAGAACAGAAAGAAGAAACGGGAGAAAGAAGAGAGAAAAAAAAAGAGAGAAAAGGGAAAGGATTTTGCTGGATTGATTCAATCTATTCCTTTTTCATAAATCTGTAAGTTTATATATATATATATATATATATATATATATATATATATATATTCATGATTTTGAATTTTGTTATTTTACTGAAGAATATATAATTGAGATTAGAGTTTGAAAGTTGTTATATATGCTTATTGAAGTTAGTAGATGCTAATAAGCTTGTTAGATTGATTAAAAATTAAGTGCATGGTAACTTATATAAAAAAAATCGTGCTCAGGGGGAAGAAGATGAATAGCGCATAGTGCATAATGAATAGTGCATATACGGTATAGTGAATAGTAAATTCCGAATAGTAAATACAGAATAGTGAATAGTAAATACCGAATAGTAGATATAGTATAGTAAAGTGATATAAGTATTATTTATTATTCGAGGAATCATTTATTAGGATTATTAGTTATGATCTGGTTATTGTTTATTATTTTAATATTACATATCGAAAATATATTATATGATTATGAAATGAGTACTAACTCATTATTTGGTGCATTCTCAGATTAGCAGAAGACTCAGTAATATTAGACTTCTGAGTGGACAACTGAGGTATTCGGTGAATGGATCTTTAATCCTCAGTATGATTTAGTTGTAACAGGCTTGGTTACAACGAGTAACGTATTATTACTATTTTATTTTGGCATGATGATTTTGATTGTTAGTAATAATACTGATTGGTGGATATGTGATCACGTGATATAGTTGGCCTTCGGGCATCAGTTGTTATTGAGGTCAACACGTTGGTTGAGCTAGTTGGTTGTTGTGTGAATTACACAGGGTTTTGCTTCATTCGTTGTATGTAGAACCTGTGTTTGAGTATAATAACCATTAGCTATCGGTCTATTCTGTATTGGCCTTACAGAATGTTGGGTAAGTGTTCTTTGAGAGCCACCGCGGCAGTAGGGTTTCTCAGGAGCCGCCGATCCTCATTGTTGAAAAGTTGTAAGGTGTAATTATGTGTTTACGGTTATCTGGTGTAAACAAAGTTGTTATGCTAATTTTGGCCATATCTCCCTCATACGAACTCCGATTGAGGTGATTCAACTTGGAAAATTTAGCTAACACAAAGGGCTACAACTTTCGTTTTTACCATTTTTTGTGAAAATGCATCCATACGCCGTATGGATGTCCATACGGCGTATGGATTGAAAACTGGGCCGAAACCTATTTTCACGGGCTGGATTGATGGGCTTTAACATCCATACGCCGTATGGAATTCCGTACGCCGTATGGATGACTTTTCCAACCATTTAAGTCCGATTTTAGGGTTTTCACTTCATAACTTCAATACACAAACCCTAATACGATTACAAACGACCAGAGGGGGTTTTTCCCCATTTCAGAGCACTTTTGAAGGTAGAAACGAAGAGGAATCGAAGCCCTTTCGATTGTTCAATCATTCTTTCGGTTTCTCGGTTTGAATACGTTATTCCTTTCATTTGAGTATGATTTTGATTTCGTTTTCAATTCTGATTTTCTGTAAGAATATGATTGGCTAGACTTCTTATGCATTTGTTTAGATTATGATACTTAAATGATGGTTTGATTATTGAATTGCAAAGTATATTGAATTTTATAAATGTCTATGTGTTTACTTGTTGATCCATGGTTATTAATTGATTATTCATAGTTACCTAGCATGGTTTTCTATTAATTTGAGATTGATTTCCTTGTTAGTAGAGAATTATTGATGATTGTTGATTTATATTGATAATTATTGTTAGATATATTGAGTTTGATAGGCTGGGATAAATAATTGTGACTAATTGTTAATGAACATGATAACTGCAAATAAGTTATAGACTTGTTGATTCAAGTCATGAAAGTAAATCACATAGACGGCGTAGGTTTAATTTAGAACATAATTCGGTGGGCAACGTTAGCGTGTTGAAAACAACCTAAGTGTCTTTCTTAATTGTGTTAGATTAATCTACCTTGGAAAGGGGATTGTCTTAATAGTTATATCGCAATAAAATCCATGTTCTAGCAATTCAATAAAGTGATAACCAGATTCTAAGGGAAGTAGTCTAAGCAAATGCATTTCTTCTATCATTTGAATCAAGTAATTTTACTTGATTAATTGTTTATTAATTATTTTCTCTTAAGTTTTATTTAATCAATAACTTTTCATAATTGTTAGTCAATTGTTCGATCGGAACTAAAACGCCCCCCAATATTTACTGTTTTCATTATTTGTATCAATTTCCAATTTATTTAATATTGACATCCGTTCCTCGTGTTCGACTCGGACTTACCAAGTCTATACTAACATTCGATCAGGTATTCTTGCCTGGTTGTGTGAAAAGTATTTATTAGGTAATTCCATTTTATAAATAGTAAAACAATCATCAAGCTCTCAATTTCAATTACACATCATTGTTCTAACCTAATTACAACCTAACTCATTTAATCAAATTCTAGAATATGAAATCACCATTAATCTCACCAATGAAGTATAAATCCGCTTGAGAGTCATCACATTAACTTATTCAAGTAACAACTAACTTTATTTTCATCATTCTCATATATAATCAACTAAACTCATAAAATCAATAAACACTTACAAGTTTTGGATGAACACAAGGATGATGGTGAAGATGATTACAAGTAATCAAGAATCAAAGCTTCAATTCATTGGTAGAGTGATTCTTTATTTGATTTACAAGGGGGGTGCTAGCTTTTTCTTTGTGATGATGAAAGAAAGAACACAATGAAAGAAATGGGGAGAAAGTAGGTCGGCTCCCCCAAATTAAGTAGTGTAAGCTAGTGCACAAATTATACCTGCTTTAATCTATTGTCTGGAACCTAGAAACCGTTTGCGAGAAAATACTTTTTATTTTACCGATAACTATAATAATTTAAAACAAGTAATAATTTATGTATCACAATAAATCGTTTGACCATTTACCCTACTAATTTCAATTAGGCAAATAATACGAATTATTTCTAAACGCAATTAAATAATCAAATGGATTAAGTAATTTACCAAATTTCTCCTAGGCCGGTAATGAGGATGTTACACATTGGATATTGTATTTCATATAGAATTCTGTATAATGATGTGTTATGATCCTACCACAGTTATACCCCGTTGTTTCCGCTTTAGACGGCGTGTGACAGATGCTAACGAGCACGTGGAGAGAATTGTGGAGATCGCCGATATGTTCAGCATCCCTAACGTTACATGCGATCAAGTCATGCTCCGAATGTTCCCAAAAACACTCAAGGGAGCCGCGAAAAGATGGATTACTAATGAACCAGCTGGATCCATCATCACGTGGGAAGATCTCCGCACGAAGTTTCTAAGGATGTATTGCCCGCCATCTAAAACGTCGAAGATGATCAACGAGATTCGAAACTTCAAGCAAGACTTTGACGAGTCACTGCACCAAGCGTGGGAAAGGTACCAGGACTTGATGCATAAATGTCCACAGCACGACCTAAACGACCAACAAATTATAATGGTATTCTACAGGGGAGTGGATCGTACTACAAGACAGCAATTAGATGCTCAAGGACCTATCACGAAGAAGATTCCTAGGGATGCCTTAGCAGCTATTCATGACCAAGCAAAGCACTCTCGGTTATGGGATGATGGTACCTCTAGGAGAAAGATGTCAATTAGCGATGACGATGGACTCGCCGTTATAACTGCCAAGCTGGACAGCATGGGAAGAGACATAAAAAAGGTGACCGAGACTGTCCATGCAATCTAAGTAGGGTGTGACAACTCTGGAGGAACGCATTTAGTCAAGGATGGTCCCGAAATGAATTCTGGAGAAGTGAGAGAGGAATTTAAATGTGTGGAAACTCACGGAACCTACTACCAGGAAGGAGGTCGCCAGTTCCGCCAGACTTAACTAAGTCTTTTCACTAAGGAACAACCCTCAGCAACCTTCCCCGAGAAGAAATCCAATTTGGAAGAAATGATGGGGAAGTTTTTGACCGCTAATGAAAATTTATTGCTAGGTCTGGACAGCGGACGGACACCATCGAAGCATTAGTTCGAAATCAGGGTGCCGCGATCAAGCAAGTTGTGACACCCGTCAACTTAGGTCAACTGTTAACTTAGCTGGAAACCCTAATTACTTGTATTGAGTTTGTGTTAGGCTAAATATTTGTAATTACTTGTATATATTAATATACACTTTCGTGATTACGTGTTTATTTGTAATTGCGCGTAACAACCGGACGGAGTCCGACTCAGTAAAAATGCGGACGTTGGTGAACTAAATAATTAAATAATATAAAATTACTTAATAAACTCGAAAACTTATGAATATCATTTTAATAATATTTAACGTGTTAGTTATATCGTATTAAATAAGTTAAACGCGACAAAAAAGCGTGAAACGCACCCGACAATCGAACGAAAGTCAAAATATGTTTTTATAATTAAAAATATATTATTTTGTGTGAAATTATTATTAAAAACATCGTATGATTAATTTTCAATAAAAACGTCTAATTAAAGCGTTACGCAATTAAATCTCCGTAAAGCAAACACGCAATTCAAGACCGACAATTTAACGGGACATTCTTATAAGAAGTTTTCAAGTATTTATATCAAGTATTTCAAATGAAAACATTGAAATTTAAATCGTTAAATAAAAACGCCAATTAAATAATTAACATACGATTAAACACCAAGACGAACGAGAAACGTAACAATTAAAATGGGAAACAAGAAAATGACCAAAATACCTCTTGTGGGCCCCCTAGGCCGGCGCCCCCATGCCCCCATGTGCCACCCCAAATTTGACCACTCACAAACCATGCAATTTCTCATGATTAGATTCTCACATCTTCACCACTCCAACTACATGCACTCCACTCTTTCATTTCCTCAGTTTTCACTTATCCAACACCCCTCATTTTCTCTCAAAATCTGAGAAATAAATAAGCCCCAAGACCACCATAAACCACCACTATCACCACCATTGAATCAAGAACAAAAGAAGAAGCTAGAACAAGATCAACATCTCCTTCATCATCCTCATCCTTTCTTCATCATTCTCATTGTAAGGAAACCCTTTTCTTGCTCTCAAGCTACTGATTTTGGTTATTTATAGTTCATCTATCACCAATATGTCCAAATATCATGTCAAAAATAGTTTTTATAAAGCAAACAAGAACATGCATAAATCTGTCTCAAAAACGCAGTCACAAAGAAAAATTCGTATAAAATCGAATACTGAGAGTTAGAAGATGCATTTTTTAAAAAATTTGCATATTGAAAAGATCTACAACTTTCGTGTTTTGCACTTTTTCCAAAAACGCACTCATTGTTTTCTAAGAACCGATTTATGAGCCTGGTCTGTAACCTTTCGAGAAAAAATGTTCGGGTCCTTCGCGAAATTAATTTAATATGTAAATGGTCATGTTATATGCTGAAAATTTGATATGTTAAACTAGACACTTAGGAGATCATTTGGTAAAAATTGTGAGTCTTGATTTGGGACAGAGGTTAGTGAAATCAGTGGCGTAGGAACCCGACAAAAACCGAAATGTGAAATCTTGAAGATTTAATATGCGTATTAAAAACCGACACTTCGAAATAACTGTTGGTACATGTTTGTGTGTCTGTCAGTTGGTCTAAGTTTGTGTCGTAGTTTGTAATAGGTTTCCTGACTCCTGCGACGTTGTCTGTAACGTCGCAGGTGCGATGTCAGGTATTGGGCCTGCGACGTTGTCAACGTCGCAGGTGCCAGAGTTTGTATAAAAACGTTTTACGTTTTCTATTTTAGGGTTGACGAAACCCTAAACGCAATTTGTCAAAATTCTCTGTAATCTAATCGATTATAATCAATATACAAACGTTTTGCCTTGATATTATTGTGTTTGATTATTAGTTTCGTTGGTATAATAACTTAATCGTTGATTCCGCCTTCGATTGAGTGACTCGGTTCCGTTAGATCCGTGTATTGGGACTATCAACTGGTATCAGAGCAGTGCATGCTCGTTTTTTGGCGTATCGGATCGAGTTTGGGTTTATTGGATGTAATATTCATAGTGTTTTTGTGATTATTACGTTTGTTCTTCGTGTTTACAGGTGATCGATCGTGTTTACTGGGATTTCAGGAAGGTTTTCGTCGTTAGTTTTTCGTGAAAAACGATTAGGGTTAAAATTTTCGTTTTTAGGGTTTGTGGCCGCAGCTCAGATCGTAACTGCGACGTCACTAGCGACTTCACTTGCGACGTCGCTTGCGACGTTATTGATTTTGTCCTAATTTTGTCTTTGCGACGTTCCGTTGCGACTTCGTTAGCGACGTCGTTATTTTGACCTTAAGTGGTTTTTGCGACGTCTTCTGCGACGTCCTCTGTTACGTAATACTCAACGTCGCTTGTTTCTGATTCTTAATTGAATCCTTCGCATTTGCAACGTTACTCACGCCGTCGCATAATCAAGGTGCGACGTTATCTACAACGTCGCTAGTTTCAGAGTGTGTGAATTTTTTCTAAGTTACAATGTCGGATAGGGACAGTCTTCAAAGTATTAAAGAAATGATGAGACAAAGCAATGATGTAGGTACTAGCAGTAAACCTCCTCTTTTTGCTGCTGATATGGAGTACCTTTACTGGAAATCAAGATATGAACAATATATTGACTTTCACTGCCCAGAATTGTGGGGACCGATTTTAGAAAGATATGTCCATCCTGCTGCTGAGGGTACCCACCGGGGAGTCCCTCCTCCTAAAACCTTTAAGGTAATGACTCTGGATGAACGAAAAGAGTACTTAACTGAAAGAAAAGCACATTCCTCTATTTGTATGTGTTTAACTCCTGATGTCTTAAGGTTATTTAAACATCATGAAACAACGTATGATCTCTGGAGAGCCATTGAAACCAGATGTGGTGGCAATGAAGACTACAAGGAATCTAAGCTGGAGTTAGTCAAGAAACAATACGATTTGTTTGATATCCTACCAGATGAGACATCGCCTAGGTTGTTTACTCGATACTCACAGTTGGTGAGTGATTTAACTGAAGGTGGTTATATTATGAGTTAGAGTTAGGTTAACAAGAAGCTCTTGGATGCTCTACCTAAAGCATGGGAAATAAAAGTTCAATTCTTAAAAGAGAGTGGAGAATTGGATAACATGAAGTTGGACACGTTGATTGGGATTCTTCAAGCACATGCTATGGAGCTAAAGAAGAAAGAATGTAAATCTGGGGGATTTGTTCAAGAACCGTCACTTTATGGTGGAAAAGACAAGAGTGTAGGGAAGAATTATGGTAGCATTGCATTCATGTCTGATATCAACTCGTCATCAAGTTCAGCAGGAACTTATCCTTCATTTTATTCAGCTGGAACCTCACAGGGTCCTCAAACCCAGCAGGTTCCTATTACACCGGCCATCGAGGAACAGGCTGCAATCTATACAGCCTTTCTCAGTTCTTATAAGGATTTGGTTTCACAACCAAACACTACTTTGGCACTGACTAAGGAGGATTACGGGCAGCTGGATGATGATGACTTGGAACAGATGGATTTGAATTGGAGCATAGCTATGATCTCCAGGAGGGTGCAGAAATTCTTGCAAAGAACGGGACGCAAGAGTTTGGAAGGAAATGGCAAGTCAAATTTTGGATTCGACAAGAGCAAGGTTCGTTGTTACAACTGTCAGAATTTGGGACATTTTGCTCGTGAATGTGAGAAGCCGAAGATGCCTCCTTCTGGTCTCACTAAGCCTGATCCTCCCAAGACTCCTCCAAAGGATAAAGCAAAGGTTGGAGCTACGGATGCTCTAGTGGTGTTTGAGCCTACAAACACGGATTGGAGTGCACAAGCTGAGCAACATCAGCTAGGTCTCATGGCTCACATCATTCCTAAGGTACAAAATGAACCCGAGGAACCTTTAAATTGTGTTTCATGTATTACTTTAGATGCTTCTTTAAAGATTTGTCAAATGGAAAATGGAAACTTGAGAGAACAAGTTGCTAAATTAACTGAGTCAAACAAGTTTTTAAAAGCTAATAAAAAACTTTATGAAAAGCAAGTTGAGGCTAAACAGATAGACACTGAGAAATATAAAGCTAAAGTTTTCAGTCAACAAGATGCTATTAAGAGCTATTTAACTGAAATTGAGTTGTTAAATAAAGAGCTTTCTGAGTTAAAATCTGAGTCTTACACTTTTACAAAAAGGGTCACAAGTTTTTCAAACTCCAAAAACATCTTCGATGAAATCGTCAACAAGCAAAGGACGTAGAAAAGTAAAGCGGGACTTGGATATCCACCTCCCACTAACTACTATCCTCTGCCTGTTAAGGAAGGCACCGAAGAACTTGTAGCTGACTACTCATCATGGTCAGCTACAACATCTAAAGAAGCTGTTGTGCCTAAAAGGCAGGCAAAGGAGAAAACTAAACGGTCAGAGTATCCTTTGCCTAAGTTTGTTAAACCTGATAGTGCACCTCAAGTTAGTGAAGTGGAGGTCGTTGAGGTTGAGGATGTGACTGAACAAGAATATCCTAAGCTTAAAAAGGTTGATGTAAAAGCTGAAAATGTCATTTTGACAAATGAACCTGTCATTCAGGTTCAAAACAAAAAGCTTAAAGAAAAGGTTTTGGAAGAAAAATCTTCATTAAAATCAAAGACCCCTGTGAAAATTTTGAAAAGAAATTTTTGAAGACCAAGCTGAAGACATGGGGGAGTTTGGTTCACAAATAACAACCTGATGATGGCGGGCCAACGCCTTCGGACTCTGATGGTGCTGTCCCGCACCCGTCTCAGATGGAAACAATCAGACGTCAGCAACCTCAGAGGTACAAAAGAATAAAGCGTCGATTGAAACAGGGACGTGTTTATGTTCCAAAGAATACGGGAAAGCGTATTCGGGATGGTGATGATCCAGAAGATGAAGATTTTCAACCACAGGGTCACCAACCTCGTCGTCGCCGTCCTCGTCAGTCTACTTCTGCAACAGCTCCATTGATACCGCCTCCTCAGCAAGCTTTTGGTATTGAACCAACTCCTGCGTTTCTGCAACAGATGATGGATAATATGCAGAGGATGCAGCAGCAGATGAAGGAACAAGCTGAGCAGCACGCAACCCAAGCGGCGATCATCGAGACCCAAGCTTCTCAGATTACCGCGCTGCAGAATCGGGTTGATGTCTTAGAAGGCAGGTTACTTACCTCGGGAGAGTCTGGGTCTGGGGTACCCAATTTAGAGTCAAGTGAACCTGCGTCTGTAAACCCTAACCCTGTAATTGAAAACGTTAATGAAATGTTCCCCTTTTGGATTATTTTTGTGTTGATGATATTCCAGGGCAACCGAGACCGCTGGCTGTTGACTACTCATTTGCTGATTTATCGTTTATTCAAAGAATGGCCAACGGAGCTGGTCCTGAGACGGATTCAGAAAATGTATTTGACATGTACGATGAGATTTCGGTTGAAGATGAAACATTAGATGCTGATGAAGCTTATGATGATGCACAATCAGAAAAAGCTTACGATGGTGCACCGATTATCGAATCTGATTCAAGTGAAGATGAGGGTCCTGCAAGAGCTTCTCATGGAGAATCTAGTACTTCTCATACAGGTACCGCTCAACAGTCTACAACAGAAGAACCTCCAGCTCCAGAGGAACCAGAAAAGAAAAAGGAAACTGCTGAAGAAAAGGCAGAAAGACGCAAGCAGTACTGGCCTCACGGAAAATCTAGTTTCTCTGTGCCTGTAAAATGTCAAGTCTACAGGATTAGTGGAAATTACACTGGTGTTATCAAAAGCTGGAAATGTCATAGAAATTTGTTTATGATTAAAAGAAAGGACGGAGTTCACTACTTCAAGCTTCGTTTTGATCGATTGAGTACGTTGCCGAAAGGAGAAATTAATAGGTTGGCTCAGTTAACTTTGATCAATCCGTTCAAGAATGATTATGCCGAGTTTATTCAGAGGAACTTACGTCGAGAAGTTTTGTCAAAGAAATATAACAAGTTGAAACCGACGTTGGGTACTCGGTACACGTTCAAGAAAAAGATTGATCCTGCTACAAATCGACCGATGGTTAGAATTCATTATCCGCCTGCCGATTGTTTGACTGAGATACCTCTTGAACCAGTTCCCTATCATTTTCTTCGCAGATTAGTTAAATGGGAACTTGATCCACATACTGGTGAAGCGGTAATTACTTTTGTTCCAGATTCAGAGCCGTGGCCAGAAGTTGGAGGCATTTGGAATTTGAAGAAAGTACCGTTTCGAGTGTATAATCCGATGAGTTTAATAAATTTTCATGAAAAGGATTTACGTAAACTCTTTGATGATCGGATTTGGGTAAACAGAAATAATGAGTTCAATCGCATCTTAGCCGATCAATTCTACAACGTGGTCAAACTGTGCGTGACTCATGGTATTCATGCTAATGGAGCATTTCCTGCAGGCTGGGTATAAATGAAGAAATTTTTGAAGACCAAGCTGAAGACACGGGGGAGTTTGTTGGTACATGTTTGTGTGTCTGTCAGTTGGTCTAAGTTCGTGTCGTAGTTTGTAATAGGTTTCCTGACTCCTGCGACGTTGTCTGTAACGTCGCAGGTGCGACGTCAGGTATTGGGCCTGCGACGTTGTCAACGTCGCATGGGCTTGGGCCTGCGACGTTGAGTGCGACGTCGCAGGTGCCATAGTTTGTATAAAAACGTTTTACATTTTCTGTTTTAGGGTTGACGAAACCCTAAACGCAATTTGTCGAAATTCTCTGTAATCTGATCGATTATAATCAATATACAAACGTTTTGCCTTGATATTATTGTGTTTGATTATTAGTTTCGTTGGTATGATAACTTAATCGTTGATTCCGCCTTCGATTGAGTGACTCGGTTCCGTTAGATCCGTGTATTGGGACTATCACTTACAGATGGATTCGAAAAATTGCGTTTAGGGTTTTTCGTCAACCCTAAAACTGATTACAAAACGAGTTTATATACAAACTCTGATTCCTGCGACATTGCACTCAATGTCGCAGGCCCAGGCCCATGCGACATCAACAATGTCGCAGGCCCAATACCTGGCGTCGCACCTGCGACATTACAGCCAATGTCGCAGGAGTCAGGAAACACAAAACAATAACAAAACTAACTATGAGCTAGACCAACTAACAGACAAACTAAATTGCACCAACAAAACCCTCATCCCTTCTTCATTTTCATCATCACCATCTCCATCCCATCTCTCTCTCTCTTCTTTTCTCTCATTCCAAACACATCCACCATCACCATTAAATCCACTAAAAACACCACAAAACGAGCTCGAATCATCCCGCTCGTTTGAAGAAAAGTGACCACGGCATCACGATCTACAACGCTATCTTTTCGGATTCTCTTCGCGTTAAATTGTAAGTTTCCGACAAAACCCGCAACTCTTCGATTTTAAGTATTTTCGACTTGTAGTTGTTTATCTAAGCTTGAAATGTCCATATGTGGGTTGGGAAAAAATATCAGACCAAACCATGGCCGGAAAACGCGTTTTCGACTCAAAAATCCGTCATCAGACCTAAGTTTCGCATAAACGACTGCAGTATAGCGACACTTGGTGCGACACTTAAGTGTCGCATGGAGTGACGCATAAACCCTAATTTTCCGACACTTCACAAGTGTCGCATATCCTATAACCGACACTCCAGGCGACACTTACCTGAGTGTCGCTAATAATCAATTTCTGACTTCCATCCGTCACTATCTAGTGACGCCTAGCTCAAACCCGACACTTCGAGCGACACTTGTCTAAGTGTCGCATATATCCAAATCCCAATTTCAACCGACACTAACCCTAGTGTCGCATAACCCTGATAACGACACTTGTACCCGACACTCCCTAAGTGTCGCATATAATAACTGAGTGACGCATGGAAGTGTCGCTAAAAACAGACCGTTGCAACTTACTTTTACACTAAGTGTCGAACCTATTTGGCCTCAAACACTTATACGATACGACTTCTAAAACATATTGAAACATGCTTTTAAGTGTAACCCTTCAATTCATAATAATAATATTGAAATTATTATTGCAAACAATCACCAACGGGCAGTACACGTTTTCAAAACTCGAATCAAACAACCAAATTGTAGCAATTTGGACATTCTAATTGGACAAACAACTGCAAGGGTGATCTTTTGAGGTACCCAATCATGTTTATAACCATCGCGTGTCGTGGACACCCTCAGGTTACGAGTTTTCGGACCATCACTTATCGGCTAATCAATCTCAGTTTACTAAGTTAAACTCTTCAGGCTCAGGTGAGTCTCATAGCCCCTCTTTTACTGATTTTCACTTAGGGTGTGATTCAATGCTTACTTTTAACATGTGAACGCAAGTGCAAACTTTTCATAAATATACTACATGAGTTTACACAACTAATCATTTCAAAGCCCTTCATCAGTATAGTTTGGTAATACGTTGTAGCATGATTATTAGTATATGGTACCATATAGGATTGACCCTCCTCGTCCGGGTTAGCAAGCACTAACTGGGTAAACGGACGTACTAATAATTGTTCAGACGAGTGTGGATTAGGCACTCGTGGAGGCACCTCGCTCGGAATTCTCTATATGGGACCCGACCCTCGAGTTAAGCTCAGACTATGTGCTCATAATTGTATACATTATCATTATCATTTGCTGGATGCAAATCAATACTTAAATCTTGCGGTTCATATGATATTATTTAATATTCAAACATGTGAGCTCACCAGCTTTAGCTGACCCATTTTAGCATGTATCACAGGTACTCAGCAGTAGGTTGGATTGCTCTCAGGATCATCATAGCTCGAGTCAGCATGCAAACAATAGAGATTTTCTTGCATTAGCATATTTTGTACAAGTACTTATGTACTGAAATCTCTCATCTAATCGAACACAAGCTGTGTATAGCTTCAAATGTTGTAAACATTTCTTTTATTAATATATTTTGATAAAACGACGCATATAGAGTCGTTTGCTATATATCTTGTGCTTTGATTATTGATTAGTAACACCCAAGTATGCTTCCGCAAATCATTAAATTTGAGGGTGTTACAATGAGTTTTGGTTTTCAAACCGATATGAAGAACAAACTTCGAGGAATATACGAAAGGTACTTGGAGTTGTTAGACTCATTTTATAAAACCATGTTGAATGAGAGGACTGCTCAGGAAGGCAGGAATGACACCAGGTGAAGGTGGGAACGAGGAAAGGGAAGACAAAGCTCAACAAGAACTGATGAATGAGGAAACTGATGTGGGATATCAGGAATTGCTCATAGATGATAACGTGAACATAGTTTATGATGACGGGGAGAGACTTGTGATAACTTTTGAAGAAACGGACAGCAGCACGGAGCCAAGCATTGGGGAACACTGCAACACTGATGATGATGATATGAACTCACCATGAGGAAACACTTTGTTATTAAGGGGGAGAATGTTGGACCTTTAATAACAAAGTTAATAATTATAAGTACTAGTTATGTATTATCCTTAATAAGTGAGGCTGCAATATGTAAATATCA
This sequence comes from Helichrysum umbraculigerum, assembly GCA_949592205.1. Lineage (NCBI taxonomy): Eukaryota > Viridiplantae > Streptophyta > Magnoliopsida > Asterales > Asteraceae > Helichrysum > Helichrysum umbraculigerum. Next base: position 12,989,805 of record CATIUR010000002.1, on the reverse strand, counting down.
ATTAGACATGCCGTTAAGATAACCGCATCTGTGCAGCCCTACACCAATAGATACATCGGTTGGTATTACACCGATTAGAATACTATATATAGGATTGCTGTAAACAGAAACAAGTATCCATTCATATGTGTAAACTCTGTACGTGTATTAACTCTTCATATATATAAAGATTATCATTCTGTATATTCTGTTCATTGATCGTATCAGTATATACATATAGCGATATGGTTCGTCCAATGTTCAAGAAACCAAACAGGGGTCTGCGAAGCCATGCAAGTTCGCATCAGATTTGACACCTCGTGAACTTTAAATTACCACTAAACCAAGTCCTTATTGTTGATTCGTACTCAGTGGCATTGATTGGGTCGTCAACCATTTTGTTGGACCTGCCACAACCCAAGATCAAGGTTGAAGATAGTGTGTTTTTTTATTTATAATATATATAAATTCCAATTTTGTTCATGATCTATTGAAGGTTCCATTTTGCAAAAAGAAATTTAGGCTCTGGTTCAGTATACAACACGGTCCAAAATAAGTAACATATATATTTGAAAAACGACAGCTTAGTTAGTCCCAATTTATGCAAGAAATAAAAACAAGCAAGACACTAGAAATTATTAGTAACCTCAACCACCAAGAAAGAATCACACCCGAAATATAAAACCTTACTGGACGACGACTAAAGACTAGACATCAGAAAAACAATGTAACCCAATGAACATGACCTTTGAATAACATTTAAGCTGATACTATTTTAGTTTCGTACATGACACACAATAACATACATATAACTTGAAGGTATAACTGCTTTAGAACATGTCAAACATACAACAATAGTCTTTTGGAAATCCTGAAAGTTAAGATATAATTCCTCATAAAAGCAGAAACTCAAGGCCTTCTGTGTTGGTGTTTTTGTTTATGATTGATTTTGTGATAGAGAGGGAATGTATAACTGACAGAAACTTTACTCACTTGCACACCTTTCATTCATTCAAAAGTCAATATATATAGGCTTACACATACTACGTAACTACATGCATAATAAAAGTAGAAACACATTTTTGACCAACTATTCTATACCCACGCGTACTATTCCATATCATGCTTACTATTTCATATCATGCTTATTGACTTTTGTTTGCCAGCCACATGCAAGATACATTTCTGCATGCATGCACATGCCAACTCATGCAAAACAACTCTACCCATTAATATTTGAACTATTGCTTGGCACGTGATTTGAGTTTAGCTCCAGCAAATTCCTCCCTTAAACTCAAATCTCTTCCATCCTTCATTCCAATCATTGTCTTGCAATTGTTGAATAACTCTGTTGGAAGTGCTTTCGTAAATATGCCTGCTGCTTGATCTCTACTTGCCACATGACTTAGTTGTACTTTCTTATTTTGCACCTGCTCCCGAATGAAGTGGAACCTCACATCTATGTGTTTGCTTCTTTCATGATGCAGTGGGTTCTTAGCCAACTAGATTGCTGATCTATTGTCGACCCGTATCTCTGTTGCTTCTCTTAGCGCAAATTTCAGCTCACAGCAGATTCCTTAACCAAATTGCATGACAAACACACCACGAGGCTGCTACATACTCTGCCTCACAAGTTGACAAAGTTACTATCGGCTGCTTCTTTGATGCCCATGTAAAAGCTGTATCTCCCATGTAGAACACATAACCTGATGTGCTTTTTCGATCATCTACATCTCCTCCCCAATCACTATCAGAATAGCCCTTCAACTTGTATTCATCGGAGGTTGAATAAAACAATCCAAGTGATAATGTCTTTTTAATATATCGAAGGATTCTTTTCATAGCCTTCCAATGTGACTGATTTGGATTCTCCATGAACCAACTTGCCACTCCAACACTAAATGCAATATTTGGCCCGGTACATGTTATGTATCGTAGGCTGCCAACTAAACTTCGGTATTTATTATCATCAACTTTTTCTCCTCCCTCAAACTTAGATAACTTTAAACCCAACTCCATTGGTGTTGCTACAGGATTGCATTCTTCCATTTTGACTTTCTTAAGTAACTCTTTCGCATAAGCTTCCTGTGAAACAAATATCCCTGATTCTTGTTGCTTGATTTCCAAACCAAGAAAATATTTCATCAGCCCTAAATCTGTCATTTCAAACTCCCTGGTCATAGCTTCCTTAAATTCTTTTATCATTTTCTCATCATTACCTATAAATATGAGATCGTCAACATACACAACAATAAATAAAAGCTTATCTTTATCTTTCTTCACGTATAAAGCATGCTCGTAAGAACACTGATTGTACCTGTTATTCTTGAGGTATGAGTCGATTCGGGTGTTCAATACTCGAGGCGCTTGTTTTAACCCGTAAAGAGCCTTCTTCAATTTAGCACCTTCTTTTCTTTCCCTGCTTTCATGTAGCCTAGTGGTTGTTCTATGTATACTTCATCTTCGAGCACACCATTCAAGAACGCTAATTTCACATCCATTTGGTAAATTGGCCACTTGAAATGTGCAGCTTGAGAGATAAGTAATCGAATTGTTTCCATCCTTGTGACTGGTGCAAACACTTCACCATAATCAATCCCGGGTTTCTGTCCATAACCCTTTGCAACGAGCCTTGCCTTGTACCTCTCAACTTCACCTTTTGCGTTCGTCTTTTTCTTGTACACTCATTTCACTCCAATGGGTTGATGTCCTTTTGGTAAATCCACAAGATCCCATGTATCATTCCTCTCAATTGCAGCTATTTCTTCATTCATTGCCGCTTGCCATTTCTCATTCCTTACAGCTTTTTCAAATGTGATATTTTCCCCATCTGCTAATAAACACACCATATGAATTTCAACTGTCGATTCATACAAGTCTTGTAAACTTCTCATTTTCGGTTGTCTTGGTTCATCTTCAACATCAGAAGTTTGATCTGATGATGCAGAGTTTGAACTTTCGCCTTTTTCATAGGTGCTACTAATTATTTGTGGTTCGTGATCAGATTGTTTCTTTTCACGAGCTTCCTTCTAGTTGGTCCAGTCCCATGCACTTTCTTCATTTACATGAATATCTCGGCTCACAATCACCCTCCTTTCAATTGGGTCAAATAGCTTAAAAGCTTTTGTATTCTCGTCATACCCAATAAACACGTACTTCTTGCTTTTATCATCCAACTTGGTCCTTTTCTGATCCGGTATGTGAGCATAAGCCACGCTACCAAACTCTTTAAAATGTGACACTATTGGATTAATTCCAAGCTTCTTGTGGTGTTCGATTTCCCAATTTTACATGTGGACATTGATTTTGTACATAAACAGAACACTGAACCGCTTCTGCCCAGAATTCTTTTGGCACATTCTAACTCTTCATCATTGATCGAACCATGTCAAGGATGGTCCGATTCTTCCTTTCTGCCACGCCATTCTGCTGAGGTGAGTAAGGTGATGTCAAGAATCTTTTAATACCTTGTTCATTACAAATATTAGTAAATGCAGACGACATATACTCGCCACCTCTATCTGATCATAATGCCTTAATAAAACAGCCTGTTGTCTTCTCAACCATCACCTTGAATCTTTTAAATGCTTCAAACGCCTCTGACTTTTCTTTCAGAAAGTACACCCATGTATTTCTCGAGTAGTCATCAATAAAAGTGATAAAATATTTATTGTTACCCAATGAGATGGGTGCGATCGGGCCACATATGTCGCTGTGTATTAACTCGAGAAGATTACTTGCACGATATTCTGCATTCTTTGGAAATGAGGTCCTTGCATGCTTCCCAATTACACAATCTTCACAGAATTGTTTGGTGTAGTCCATGTCGGGCAACCCATGAACTATATCCTTCTTTGCTAGCTCTTGTAAGCCACCATAGTGTAGGTGTCCAAACCGCATATGCCAAAGTGATGTTGTATCAATCAAATCAGTTTGCAAACATCTCTCGAGTACATTTTGCAAGTTAAGTTTTGTTGGAAATTAAACTAAACATAGTTATTATGTAAATTGTAATTATAGATTAGTTTAGGGATTAGATATTAATAAGCCAAACTTGAAAGGTTGCCAGTAAAAGTCATGATGGTTCAATAGGCATCATTTTAATTAGTTACAGGAAGTTATTAGTGAAAGGGTATAACTACCTAAACCGAACCATTGCAACCTTTCACTCGCAACCATTCGTTATGTATATATATGTATGTATCCGTGTTACAGAAACAACAACAATAATAATTCAGTTATGTATATATCATAGTTTTTCTTTTGTTCTTGATTGCCCTGGGACAACAGTGGTATCAGAGCACAGACACATACACAACCGTGGTTCAGAATCAACCACCAGTTTGTTCACCAATTCGTGAACCAGTTTATTTTCACAGATTCAAAAATTCACAGATTCACAGATTCAAAGTTTCACAGATTCACAGATTCAGACACATACCTTACAATCGAGTACCGTTTTTACTCAATTGCCGTTTTACGATTGCCGTTTCCAATCGCCGTTTTTTAAGTGTTTTTACGATTGCCGTTTACAATCGCCGTTTTCAGTTCATACAATTGCTGTTTCCCAATCGCCGTTTGAAAAACCAATTCCAGAAATATTTGTTTGCCGTTTCCAAACAACAAAAAATCAGAAGTTAGTATTTGTTTGCCGTTTCCAAACAACAGAAAATAAGAAGTTAGTATTTGAAGTATTGTTCGCCGTTACCGAACAACAGATTATCAAGAAAAAGGGAGAGAAATAGACATACCGGTCATACGCCACCATCGTCGCCGGAAAAGGATCAAGAATCAGAACCACCGCCGCACCATAATCATTCAGAAATTAGAACCGGTACAAGAAATCCCAAATAAACCGAAACCCTAATCTTCGCAACCAAACATTCGAGGGTTTCCAAGTGGTTCAAGCGAATCAACAACCGGACAGAAGAAATAGAGAGAATAGTGACGGTTAAATAACCACCACCGATTGAAAGAGAGAAGAGAGAAAAAGGGCGATTACGCCGCCGATTAACCGGAAAGAAGCGCCGGCAGTCAAGTGAAGAAGACGAAAAAAACAGTCGACGTTGAAGCGGCACAAACAAACAACGAAGAAGGAAACATCGGGTCAAAATAGGATCCATCAGGTTTCAATTTTAAGTTATAAAGAACTGTATGATTAAGTTGGGTTGGGCCAAGAAATAAAAACAAACCCACCAGTTTTTTTTTTTTTTTTGGACTTTTGTTTTATCATTGAATTATTTTAATTCATTTTATTAACAGTAAATATTTATTGTTTTCACAATAAATTATTAGATACTTTTAGTAAAAAAGAAATTGTTTAGATTCATAAATTATTTTTTATAATTTGTAATTAAGATTTGTTAAACATTTTTCAAAATGACTGTGGGAAAAGAAGGAGAACAAGGTGATAGTTCGAATAACAACATGATTAAAGGGATGGGATCGACACCCTATTTTCAATGCCCGTTGTTAAATGCAAAAAATTATACGATATGGTCGATAAGAATGAAGATCATTTTACAAGCAAATGGTCTATGGGATATGATTGAGCCCACGCTTGGAACTCAAATCGATGAAAAGCGAGACAATACTGCAATTGCATATCTATTTCAAGGACTATCCGAAGATATGACATTGCAAGTGGCAAATAGCAAAAGTGCAAAAGAAGTTTGGGATACATTAAAGACTAGAAATGTTGGAGTGGATCGAGTACAAAAAGCAAAACTACAAACCCTCAAATCCGAATTTGAGAGGTTGCAAATGGAGGAAGATGACAACATTGATTCATTCACCGCAAAGATGACAAGTATTACTTCAAAGATGACAAGCCTTGGATCAACGCTTGATGAATCAACCCGTGTACGAAAACTGTTAAATTCCGTGCCCGAGAGATTTATTCAAATAGTCCCATCCATAGAGCAATAAATCTAGATAACATGACTCTAGATGAAGCTACTGGTAGATTGAAAACATTTGAAGAAAGAGTAAAGGTTAAGAAGGGAAAAGACTTCGAACATCAAGATAAGCTAATATTGGCAAGGCACTACAACAATAATGGTCGAGGACGTTACTATGATAATCAAAGAAGAGGAAAGTATGTTCCACCACATATTCGAGGTCGTGACAATACTAGACAGCATGAAAGAAATGAGAATCATTTGAAAGATACATTTAAGAGCTACAATGAAGAAAGAAAATTCCCTAGAGATGAAGAAGAATTTACAAGGAATGCAAGTGAAGTGAGATGTTATAATTGCAACCAACTTGGACACTATGCCTCACATTGTCGACAAAGATCTCGAAGACATCAAAGACAAGAAGCATCGAACCTTGTGGAAGAAGATTTAGAACCAACACTATTAATGGCATCCACGAGTTTCAACAAGATACAAAGAAAGCTAGATGAAGATGAAGGAAGATATGATCAAGAAGAAAAAGAAGACTATGATGAACCAAGTATGGAAGATGAACAAGTCAAAGAGAACGACGTTTATGAGAAAGGAAGAAAGCCTAAAGTCAAGTGGAGCACTATTATTTCAAATGCACTTCAAAAGGTCAAACATAAGATGAAGGGAAATCTGAAGCCAAAGTGAAGAAATTGAAGACCTCACTTAAACCATGTTTAGTTTAAGGGGGAGAATGTTGAAAATTAAACTAAACATAGTTATTATGTAAATTGTAATTATAGATTAGTTTATGGATTAGATATTAATAAGCCAAACTTGAAAGGTTGCCGGGAAAAGTCATGATGGTTCAATAGGCATCATTTTAATTAGTTACAGGAAGTTATTAGTGAAAGGGTATAACTACCTTAACCGAACCATTGCAACCTTTCACTCGCAACCATTCGTTATGTATATATATGTATGTATCCGTGTAACAGAAACAACAACAATAATAATTCAGTTATGTATATATCATAGTTTTTCTTTTGTTCTTGATTCCCCTGGGACAACAAGTTTGAACATACGATTTCTGGCCATCTCCACACGTGCAATTAATTTACCTCTTCTATTCTTCAGACTCATCCACCGACCCTTCATGACGATCGAATGTCCCTTTTCCATCATCTGTCCCAAACTTAAGATGTTGCTCTTCATATCAGGCACATAATACACATCTTCAATTGTAGTCTTTTTGCCATTATAGAAGAGACATACTTTACCTCGACCTCTAACTCGTATTTTTGATGCATCACCAAACGAAACATGACCATCTTCTATCTCTTGTAGTTCTACAAACAGATTTTTATGTCCACACATGTGGTTGCTAGCACCTGTGTCGAGATACCATTCTATGTTGCATTAGAAATAGAATCTTTATAGGCCATCATAACAACACCATCATCTTTGGTTTCTTCAGTAACAAGGTTAGTGTTTTCTTCTACCCTCTTTGCTGACCTACAATCTCTAGCAAAATGCCATGTCTACCACAATTGTAACACTCGACACTTGATCGAAATCCACAACTGCCTCTACAGCGACCGCATCCTCTACCAAGCCAATATTGTTGATTATGGCCATGCCAATTTTGCTGACTTTGGGCTGTTTATTCTCTTTCGTTGTGACTGTTATCTCTTCCACGACCTCTACCACGACCAGAACCATGACCTCTATAATTGTTTCCTCTTCCTTGGTTGTTTTGTTGCATATACAAGGTTTTTTCTTCATTTACTGTCTTTGTTTGCAACGAATCATCAAGTGACTCTTGCTTATTTTTCTTTTTTCTTTGTTCATGTGCCTCTAACGAACCAGCAAGTTCGTCAATAGTCATCTCCTCCAGATTCGTCGACTTTTCGATTGCACACACCACATTCTCGAACTTTTCGGTTAATGACCACAGAATTTTCTCAACAACTCTGGCGTCTGTTAGAATTTCACCGTTCCGTTTGAGTTGATTCATCACCGTTTGCACTCGGGTGATGTACTCTGAGACTCCTTCCGTTTCCTTCATCTTCATGGCTTCCAACTCACCACGTAGAGTTTGGAGCCGTACTTGCTTGACTCGATCAGCGTCTTTGTATACACTCTGTAATATCTCCCATGCCGCTTTTGATGTTGAAGCATTCGCTATCTTCTTAAAACCTGATTTGTGTACTGCTTGAAACAACAGATAGAGACCGGTTTTATCTTTCATTCTTCTCTCCATCCACGCCTTTGACTGGGCTGCAGTCATGGCACCGATTTCTGCTGCACTCTGTTCTTCTTAACCGCTCGTGATAGATTCCCAAACATCTTGAGAACCCAATAATGCTTTCATCTGAATGCTCCAATTCTCGTAGTTTGACTTGTTGAGTTTTGGAAGTAGAATGTGGCTTAACGAAGTGCTTGTCAGGTTCATTTTTCTTTTGCTCTGATACCAATTTGTTGGTGTTTTTGTTTATGATTGATTTTGTGATAGAGAGGGAATGTAAAACTGACAGAAAACTTTACTCACTTGCACACCTTTCATTCATTCATAAGTCAATATATATAGGCTTACACATACTACGTAACTACATGCATAATAAAAGTAGAAATACATTTTTGACCAACTATTCTATACCCACGCGTACTATTCCATATCATGCTTACTATTTCATATCATGCTTATTGACTTTTGTTTGCCAGCCACATGCAAGATACATTTCTGCATGCATGCACATGCCAACTCATGCAAAACAACTTTACCCATTGATATTTGAACTGTTACTTGGCACGTGATTTGAGTTTAGCTCCAGCATTCTGCAGATCTACGGCAATTAATCGTGCCTGACATCTTCCTAGCTTGATAACTTACCTGTTTCAAAGTCAAAGAAATGCATCCATTTCCAAGCTCATGATTTGAGTTGACTGTCCATACAATAGGTCCAGTCACCTGAAATGCAATCCACGTACGACATTTTCTGAAAACTTGAATACGAGGTAACACAAACAGAGACTTTATCCGGGAATAACATTTGACTTTCAATATTCCAATTGATACAAAGTACTTGTTATGGTAGAAGCTCCATCATCTTCTAACATCTACAAGAAAATTAAATATATCAGCTGATTACATATTACTTCTTAACCACATTAAAGACGCGGAACTTATCTCAATTATCATTGATTTATCTTTGGAAATTTGATAGACGATAGAAAACAATGTAATCAGATATTATTCATGCTAGCTTATCATATGCTTAATATCTTATACAGTTGAAGAACAGAATTTTCAAGCTAAAAAGGAGCAAAAAAAAAAGAGGACAAGCTCTTATTTCATTTTATGGTAAAACTGTGAAAACTTACATTGAATTCCAATGCGCTCCTAAGTTGTTCCACAACTTCATTTGCTTTCGGTCGTTCTTCTCTGTTCTCATGTAAGCACCGGTAGGCAATCGTCTGAAATGCAATCAATGCTTCTGGCACGATCTGTGCTTTTATTTCCTCAAACACCACCGTAGCATGATTTCCCTTCTCAAATCTGTCTCTAATAAAAGTTGGTAGATACACACCTTCTTGTTTGTGGATCGCGAATGTTGATCTTCCACACAAGACCTCAAATAAAACCACACCAAATGCATATATATCTGATTCTATGGTTAAGAAACCCGATTTTAAGTAAAGTTGATCCACGTAGCCCAGTGTGCCGCACGCCTTATCGATGACGTAGTCAGTTTTCTGATTTATTGCACTTCTCAACGAAAGCCCAAAATCAGCAAGTTTTGCATTCCATTCATGTGTTAGTAGAATGTTAGCAGTTTTGATGTCCCTATGTATTACTGTATCTTGTGTTCCGACTCCTCGATGAAGGAAATCCAATGCCTTTGCAACATCAATACATATGTTAAGCCGTTTCTTCCAAGTAAGACGAGCATCATTCAGATACCTATCAAGACTTCCTCGTGACGCATACTCATAAACAATGAGTTTTTCATCTTTCTCATCACAATAGCCTACAAAACCAATGATATTCTCATGCTTATATTCAAAAAGAATTTGGAGCTCATTTCGAAATTGTTGTTCCCCTTGACCACCCCTTGTATCCAATCGCTTTGCAACAATTGTATTATCACTTTTCGGAAGTTTTCCTTTATATACATTTCCAAATCCTCCTCCGCCAACACAATTGTCAACATGGAAGTTTTGTGTGGCTAATTTTATGTCTTCAAGTGAAATCATGAGGTTGTCTTTGCTATTTTCCTGTCAACATGAAACAACGAGTATAATACATACATGATAACATTAATAGCACAATTATAAATTACAACACTTTTTAATAAACTACTCAAAATTAAATTAAAAAGGCGTATCCTCAGAGCATTTGAACCTGCCCGGGCATTGAGAAGGAAGGACGCTTTCAGAGGCGAAAGGCCCTTCGGAATGTCTTCAAAGACATTAGCTGGTACCTCCCCCATTACATAAGCAAAAAGTTTGTATCATATTTAGTGTATGGACTTATCTAAATCAACCTAAAAAGGATATTGTGACACATGTCAAATTCCAAATTCAAGGTCGACTTAATACAAATCGTATAATATGTTACAAGACATAAGGGGAAAAAAATTAGAAGTCTGCACCTTCAAACCGTATAACTAAGAAATCTTGACACCATTTAACACTTAAAATTTTGTATTCCTAAATATTCATAGCAAATTTTAACACTAAAGATGGTTTTCTCAATATAAAAGCTTAAGAATACGAGTAATAATTATCATTTGTGATAAAAAGTATGAAGAGAAAAAAAAAATAAAGTTAAGGTTTTAGAACATTAACTTACTTGAAAAAATAAGGCTTTCTCGAGTTCCTTGACAACAACTTTCATTGTTGGACGTTTGTCTTGAGTTTCTTCCAAACACTCGTATGCAATTTTCAAAAAGGCATCCATAGAGATCTTATTGGGTCCTCTTATTAAGGTAAATTTGTTATCACCACTATCTTCATTTAATATGGGATCTATCATTTCCTTCAGTGTTCCATCTTCAAAACGTCTTCGTGCCACATAGGCCAACCCCTTGTCACCCTCCTTGGTGTAACATTCATGGTTGGCTACCCTCCCACACAGAATCTCACACAAAACTACTCCGAAACTATATACATCCGATTCTCTTTTTAACTTGAAGGTATTCTCATATTCTGGATCAATGTAACAATCAATGCCGGCAACCCCATAATGTAGAAGAGCACCGTCTTCTTGATTTGGAGGTAGGAACACCGAGAACAAGAAATCAACAATCTTTGCCCCCCAATTCTCATCCAATGCAATATTGCTGCCATGTATACTACGGTTTATCTTCCATCTCATAGTGTAGGTACTTCAATCCATGTGCAATATCTAGGCATATTTTCAAACGTTGTGCCCAAGTAAGAATAGACTTGTTGATGTTTGCCAAATGATCAATAAGGAATCCATTAGAAACATTCTCAATGACAAGGATCATCTCGAAACCTTCATCACAAAATCCAAGTACCCTGACTATGTTGCGATGCTTACAAGTTGTAAGCATTTTAATTTCTGTATGGAATACATTTTCACTATTCATGTCTTCCCTAGGGTGGATGCGTTTTATAACTACTGTGCTACGTTTCTTGGGTAGTTCATTTTTGTTCTTCTCTACTACTGAGGAAAAATTTTGTTGAGATACTGTGAATATCGTACAAAGGAATTGAAAAATTGAGATTGGAGCTGAGATCCCAATGGGATCATGATGATCCCGGTGGGAGAATTAAGAGGTTCTGGTAACAGAAGATATGATCCCGGTGGGATGGCAAAGGATCCAAGTGGGATCGTGTGCGTTGTGGGTAGATCCCGGTGGGATCTCAAGGGATCCCGGTGGGATCGCAAGGTCGGCCAGAAAACTTGATTTTCAAGACTTTCCTTTTATCGTTTGCACTATATATTGTAACCTCTACTCTTGTAAACCCTAAGCTACGAAAATAATGCAAAAAACTCTCTAGTTGGCCGTGGAGTAAAGCGATCACCCCGATCGCATATAACCACGTTATTTCCTCGTGTCGTTTTACTTTTCCGTATTACTTTTATCCGTTTGTTGATTTGTGTGGTTACAATTATTCAATTGTTTGTGTTGTTTGGGCTCGTAATACTTAACAACTGGTATCAGAGCTTCAAGGTTTGAAGTTTTGGGATCAATGGCGGACGAAGGTAAGTTTAAAATCGACAGATTTGATGGGAAGGATTTTGGGTTTTGGAAGATGCAAATAGAGGATTATTTGTATCAGAAGAAACTACATCAACCCTTGTTAGAGCATAAACCAGAAAGTGTCAAAGCTGAGGATTGGGCACTTTTAGATCGTCAAGCTTTAGGTGTGATTCGATTATCACTCGCGAAGAATGTTGCATACAATGTTGTGAATGAGAAGACAACTTTTAATTGTCTTAAGGCTCTTTCTAACATGTATGAGAAACCTAATGCTGCAAATAAGGTTTATTTGATTCGTCAATTAGTTAATACGAAGATGAAGGAAGGGGCAGATGCAACTGATCATATTAATGAGTTCAAAAATATTTTGTCGAGACTGGTTTCGGTAAATATTGAGTTTGAGGATGAGGTGCAAGCACTTCTACTGTTATCTTCATTGCCTGAAAGTTGGTCGGGTACAGTTACAGCAGTTAGTAGTTCATCTGGGACTACTGCACTCACGTTTGATGGGATTCGAGACTTGATTCTTGGGGAGGATATCCGAAGGCGGAATTCTGGTGAATCATCGAGTTCTTTATTGAGTACAGACAACCGGGGCAGGAAAACTGAAAGAGGGTCGAATCAAAAGGGTAGATCAAGATCCAAGAAGAGGAATAACTCTAAGAATAGGAAAAATGTCACTTGTTGGAATTGTAATCAGAAGGGTCACTATCAATCTCAGTGTAAGAACCCTACTGTTGAGAAGGCTAAGGACGTGAATTTGGCTACTGATGAGACGGATGACGCATTAGTTTGTTCTGTTGATAATGCGGCTGAGTCTTGGATTATGGATTCAGGAGCTTCGTTTCATGCCAACCCATATAAGGATACGATGAAGAATTTCAGGCCGTATCGTGGAAAGGTCCGATTAGCTGATGACAAGAGACTAGATATTAGAGGCATTGGAGATGTGGTATTAAGGACTTCCCTTGGTACTAACTGGACTTTGAAGGATGTGAGATACATTCCGGATCTTAGACGGAAGCTTATCTCTATTGGTCAGTTAGATGAAGAAGGTAGTGATGTTACTTTTGGAAATCGCCAGTGGCGTGTGGTTAAGGGAAATCGTGTGATAGCTCGTGGACATAAGAGGGGAACACTTTATATGGTTGAGGAACCTAATGATGAGAATGGGGTAAATGCTACAGTTGATGTAGGGGCCGATTCTACTCTATGGCACCGACGGCTCGGGCATATGAGTGAGAAAGGTATGAAGATGCTTGTTTCTAGTGGGAGGATTCCGGATTTGAAAAGAGTTGAAGTTGGCTTTTGTGAACCATGTGTCTATGGTAAGCAAAAGAAGGTTACTTTTGGGAAATTTGGATCTACACCGAAGATGGAGAAGCTTGAGCTAGTTCATACGGATGTTTATGGACCTACATCGGTTGAGTCTATTGGTGGTTCTCGGTATTATGTCACCTTCATTGATGATTCCACCAGAAAGGTATGGGTTTATTTTCTTAAATATAAATCTGATGTTTTTGCTACCTTTAAGAAGTGGAAAGCTGCTGTTGAGAATGAAACTAACCTGAAGGTTAAGTGTTTGAAATCTGACAATGGAGGTGAATACAGCAGTAAGGAGTTTATTGATTATTGTGCTGAGATTGGTATTAGGATGTTAAAAACAGTTCCTGAAACACCTCAGCAGAATGGTGTTGCTGAACGCATGAACAGGACTTTGAATGAGAGGGCAAAGAGTATGAGGTTGCATGCAGGTTTGCCTAAGATGTTCTGGGCCGATGCGGTTAATACAGCAGCATATTTGATTAACAGAGGACCCTCAACACCGTTGGGTTTTAGAATTCCAGAAGAGTTATGGCTTGGCAAGAAGGTAATCTACACACACCTTAGAGTTTTTGGTTGTAATGTTTATGTGAAAACTAAGGATGTGAACAGGGATAAGCTTGATGCAAAATCAAGGAAATGCACATTTATTTGGTATGGTTCGGATGATATGGGTTACAGGTGTTGGGATGATGAGTCTAAGAAGATTATCCGCAGCAGAGATGTCACTTTTGATGAGAGTACGGTCTATAGTGGCAAGGTAACGGAAACTCCGAAACATGATTTTGTTGTATATGATGATATTCCTGTTGATGATCTTGCAGGTCCTAGTGGGAGTTCTGGAAACCATGAATTGCCGGATAACGGTGAGGTGTCAGGTGATGGAGAAAGTTCAGAGACTGGAGAAAGATCTGAAGTGAGTGGGAGCTCAAGTAATGTGGATGACAGTGGCACGGATGATCCTGTCACACCTACACTTCCTACATTGAGACGTTCCACTAGAACGCCCAAACCTTTAAAAAGGTTCTCTCCATCAGCAAATTATCTACTTTTAACAGAAAATGGTGAACCGGAAAATTATTCTGAAGCAATGCGATTGAAAGAATCCATACAGTGGGAGCTTGCTATGAAAGAAGAGATGAGTTCACTTGAGAAGAACAAGACCTAGTCGTTAGTAAATCTACCTCATGATAAAAAGGTTTTGCATAATAAATGGGTGTACAGGATCAAAGAAGAACTTGATGGTAAAAGGAGATACAAAGCAAGGTTAGCGGTCAAGGGTTTCCAACAGAAAGAGGGAGTTGACTATAATGAGATCTTCTCGCCGGTTGTGAAGATGACTACTATTAGATTGGTGCTTAGTATTGTCACTGCTGAAGACTTACATCTAGAGCAGCTAGATGTGAAGACTGCGTTCTTACATGGGGATCTTGATGAAGACATTTATATGGTTCAACCTGAGGGCTTTGAGGTAGTGGGTAAAGAGAAGATGGTTTGCAAATTAAAGAAAAGTCTGTATGGGTTGAAACAAGCGCCACGGCAATGGTACTTGAAGTTTGATGACTTTATGAAGAGGAGTGGATACATGAGATGTGACATGGATCATTGCTGCTACTTGAAAAAATTCAAGTCCTCCTATATCATATTGTTACTTTATGTTGATGACATGTTACTTGCAGGTTCTGACATGGCGGAGATCAACAGGTTAAAGAGACAACTGTCTAAGGAATTCGAGATGAAAGAATTAGGAGCTGCAAGGCAAATTCTTGGTATGAGTATCGTCAGAGATAGAGTTGAAGGTTCTCTAAAATTGTCTCAAGAAAAGTACGTTGAAAAAGTGTTAGAGAAATTCAGTATGAAAGATGCCAAGACACGTAATACGCCTTTGGGTAGCGTCCTAAAGTTATCTAAAGATCAATCACCAAAGACGGATGAAGACAAGGAAGAGATGGCTAAAGTTCCATATGCATCGGCAGTTGGGAGTTTAATGTATGTGATGGTCTGTACGAGACCGGATATTGCTCATGCAGTGGGAGTTGTTAGCAGGTTTATGTCTAATCCGGGTAGAGAGCATTGGGAAGCGGTCAAGTGGCTTTTGCGTTACTTGAAAGGTACTTCTAGTATGGCATTATGTTTCACTAAGAAGAATGTCATTTTGAGAGGTTATGCGGATGCTAATTTGGGTGGTTGTGATGATTCGGGTAAGAGCACTACGGGGTATGTGTTCACAGTTGGTAAAACGGCAGTTAGTTGGATGTCTAGACTTCATAAAAGTGTAGCTTTATCAACCACAGAAGCTGAGTATATGGCTGTAGCGGAAGCTAGTAAAGAGCTTATTTGGTTGAAGAATTTTCTAGAAGAGTTGGGCAAGAAACAGGATGATTGCGTTTTATACTGTGATAATCAGAGTGTTGTACATCTCGGAAAGAATCCGGTGTTTCATAGTCGTACGAAACACATTAATTTAAGGTATCATTTTATTCGTGATCTTGTGAATGATGGTACACTGTTGTTGAGTAAAATCCTTGGTTCGAAGAATCCTGCGGATATGTTTACTAAGGTGGTCACAACAGAAAAGTTGAAGCTTTGCATAGCTTCAACTGGCCTTCTAATGAACTGATGACAGAAGGTGTCGACTAGAGAGTTAGAGGGTTTTATTTGGTTCCTGGATTTCAATAGGTGTAGTTGAAGGGCCTTTTATCGAAAGTCTATCTGATTCGTGTTTAATCAGTGTGCGTGTCCCAATTGGTATTGGCGGTATGGAGAGGCGGATTCGACTTGATTGAAAGGGAATATTTGAGGGTTTAATAATATTTGGTTTGTCCGATCTTCAAGTGGGGGATTCGACTTGATTGAAAGGTAATATTTGAGGGTTTTGTAGAATAGAATCTATTTCACTTTTGATGGCTTCTTTCCATTTGGGTCCTTCAGAAGAAGTAACTGCTTCTCGATAGGTGTTGGGTTCATTTTCTATCATGAAAGAAACAAAATCAGGACCAAACGATTTCTCAACCCTTGCCCTTTTACTTCTTCTTGGTTCAACATCCTCTTCTTCGGACTGTTCTTGTCTAACTTGACTATCTAGTCTTTCATCATGATTAATCTCGTTAGGTTGTTCATCATGATTAACCACACTAGGTTGTTCATCATGATTAACCACATCAGGTTGTTCATATGAAGTTAGACAAGGAAACACGTTTTGAAAGAACGAAGCATT
The DNA here is from genome assembly GCA_949592205.1 of Helichrysum umbraculigerum. Lineage (NCBI taxonomy): Eukaryota > Viridiplantae > Streptophyta > Magnoliopsida > Asterales > Asteraceae > Helichrysum > Helichrysum umbraculigerum. The sequence goes on along the minus strand of CATIUR010000002.1, from coordinate 12,973,162 downwards.
CCTTGATTACATAATCGTATTCTTGTGTATATCGGGAAACTTAGATTCATGCACAAGAAATCGATAGGCACTACTATGGTGAGCATATCCAATGAATATGCAATCCACAGTCTTCGGTCCAATCTTTACCGTTTTAGGTGGTGGAACAACCACCTTGGCTAAACACCCCCACACTTTTAAGTATTTGTAGGAAGGTTTCCTTCCCGTCCATAATTCATATGGGGTTTCATCCTTCTTTTTCCGAGGTATCTTATTCAAAAGATAATTAGCCGAGAGTATAGCTTCTCCCCACATGTTCTGCCCTAATCCAGAACTTATTAACATGGCATTCATCATTTCTTTCAAGGTACTGTTCTTTCTCTCGGCAATACCGTTTTGTTGAGGTGAGTAAGGAGCGGTGAATTCATGTCTAATACCATGTTGCTCACAAAATTCAGCAAATGGTGATACATATTCACCTCCTCTATCACTTCTAACTACCTTGATTTTCTTATTAAGTTGATTCTCAACTTCATTCTTGTATAGCACGAATTTATCAATTGCTTCATCTTTACTTTTAAGTAAATATACATAACAATATTTCGTGTTATCATCAATAAATGTGATGAAATACTTGTTGCCACCTCTTGTCGGAGTTGATTTTAAATCACAAATATCCGTGTGAATTATATCAAGTGGTTCGGTTTTTCTTTCAAACAATTGGAATGATGATCTTGTAAGTTTGGATTCAACACATGTTTTACACTTGTATTTTGAGTCAATATGAAACGTTGGAATGTAATTCAATTTAATCAAACGACGAATAGAATGAAAGTTAATATGACCAAGACGACCATGCCACATATTAGAAGAAGACTCAAGCATATAAGTAGAACTAGTAGTAGTCTTATTCATTTCACTTTTGATAACCATTACATTGAGTTTAAACATACCATTTAGGGCATAGCCTTTACCAACATAAATACCATTCTTGGTCAACACGACCTTATCAGACTCAAACACAAGCCTAAAACCAAACTTATTAAGCAACCACCCGGACACAAGATTCTTGCGAATCTCGGGCACATACAACACATTGTTCAATGTGAGCTCTTTCTCGGAGGTCATCTTCAAGATCACTTTTCCTTCACCCTTGATTTCAGCGGTAGCCGAGTTTCCCATGAACAGCTTTTCACCATTCTCAACTTCCTTTAATGTATGGAATAGACTCTTATCATAACAAACATGGCGTGTAGCCCCAGTATCAACCCACCATCCTTTGGAATCAGTATCCACAAGGTTCACTTCCGAAATCATCATACTAAGATCGGAAACCATAGCAACAAGTCCCATCACATCATCATCCACCATGTTAGCTTGACGAGAGGATTCACGTTTTGGCTTCTTACAATTAGCAGCCCTATGACCCGGTTGGTCACAATTGTAACAAGTTCCTTGGAATTTCTTTTTCACAATCCCAGCTTTCGGACCAAGGTTCACAGTTTTTCCTTTGCCCTTCTTTCCATTGTCGCTTTTGCCTTTGCCTTTGTAGTTCTTATTTGCCTTGGACGACTGACCATGTTCAACAATGTTTGCCTTAGCAGAAGTAGGCGTGTAGCTACTCTTTAGAGCCAACTTATTGTCCTCTTCAATCCTGAGACGAACAATAAGATCTTCTACTGTCATCTCCTTGCGCTTATGTTTGAGATAGTTTTTGAAGTCCACCCAACCGGGAGGTAACTTCTCAATCATAGCCGCAACCTGAAAAGTCTCACTTAATGTCATACCTTCAGCGTGAATATCATGAAGTATGATTTGCAGTTCTTGTACTTGACTGATCACAGTCTTAGAATCAACCATTTTATAATCCAAAAACCGAGCTACCACAAATTTCTTGGTTCCAGCATCCTCTGTTTTATACTTCCGATCCAATGATTCCCATAGTTCTTTGGAAGTCTTGATTTGACAATAAACATTGTACAATCCATCAACCAAGCAATTCAATACATAGTTCCGACAGATAAAGTCAGAATGGTTCCAAGCTTCAATAGCTCTCAAAGCTTGTGCATCGGTTTCCCCTTCAGCAAGTTGGGGTACAGATTCGGTCAAGAACCGAGACAAATTCAGGGTAGTAAGATAGAAGAGCATCTTCTGCTGCCACGTCTTAAAGTGCAAACCAGAAAACTTTTCCGGCCTCTCAGCATGAGTAGCAATAGTTGGAACGGTCACAGCTGCAGTGTTAGCACCAGACACTGGTTGCTTTGAAGCACTAGATTGACCCTCAGCCATAGTAAATCTGAAAAAACCAACAAACTGAAACGAATAAGCAAATAATCGTAACAAGTTATAATAAACAAGAAACTCTAGCCCGGTTTCTTGAAAACAATACGAAACTCTATCTTGGTTTCTTTGAAACGATAAGAAACTCAATCCTGGTTTCTTATCTTCGATTAAATCAAAATTGTGTCTAAGGACAACTTGTTTAAAAGATCATAAACCGTTTATAAAGCCAATCTTTGATAATATGCTATAATTAGCCGTTTAAACAAAGTGCTATATATAAACCTTTTTTGTAGTTGTGCAATAGCAAGCATGTTCTTAAATAAAAGACAATTGTCTAGCATATAGATATGCTTTAACAAGCTGATTTTATTAAGTATAACAAATGAATAAAACCTTTTGTACGATTATTGTATGTTTATTTCAAGTTCCCAGTTAAAAGTCACTAGTATATATAGGCTTTTAAGAAGCTGATATATAAAACTGATTTGAAATAAATCAACAAAAAATTAGTTAAGCAGATTACATAGTATGTTGTATCAACACCCAATCATCTCGTTACAAAACTAGTTTGATAACGAAACAGATGAAGGTAAGCAAGTATATTTCAATCGTTATTAACACAATATGCTCGAAACAATACAGGTTTAAACATCCTGGTTACGTTTTCAGAGAATAAATATGTGTTCCAGAAACGAAAGAAACAAAAAAAAAACGTAGTAAACCACAGTTTCGTTTTAAATTAATTCGTTTTAAGCTGTAAGAATATGTAAACAGTAAACAAAACTGAAGGTGTAAAATATTTAAGTTTTAACAGAAAAACAATAAACACAGGTTGCAAAGTAATCATAAAATGAAATCAGCCGGAGCTTGTGTTGCACACAATTCCCTTAAAACGAATTCGCGTCCGTTTCCCAGGGTACGGCGGCTAATAGCAGCGTACTGCCGGAGTTTGATACTTGCCTGAAAATCGCAGCAGAAAGAGTGTGATAGTAGTTCGTGAAATTGAGAGTTATTGGTTGCGAACTCTATATCACTAAGCCGCATTTTTAGGTGGTCCAAGATACTTCCCTGCAACATTGTGATATAGGGTAAAGAGGGTTACAACTCATTCTTTTCTAGAAGGAAAAGGATAAATTAGAAACGAATTATATGCATAATATTTATATTCTTGTCGAGCTATTTAATGAGTTTAGTAAATTTTAGTGTAATGGTAGATTACTGAACGCGTTATTGGTGATAAATAGTGCATACAACATGGTTACCATATGCCGGGACCAAACACAATAGCAGCAGTCAAGGGGGATGCAACCTCTTATGGGGTCCTAAGGGCAACACCTTGAATCTGTTAAGGATATGACTTTCAAGTTAGAAAACTTGATAAGTTTGATGGGATCGATTTAAGAGATGGTAGAAAAATATGCATTTGTAGTTAAGAACATTGAAAATGGCTTATGTTCCGAGTACATCCTATCTAGAGGATGTAGAAGAGGAGACTTTGTATCAGACGCACAAAAGATGCAATTAGGAGAATGATGACTACATATGTTGTGGTCACATCTTGAATGGTATGTCCCATTCTCTGATAATTAACAGAATGTCGACTCTGCAAAGCATCACTGAAATTCTTTGGAGTCTAATTAAGTGTATGGCTGAAGATACTTCTAGTAGAAAGTTCTACAAAATGGTGGATTCCATGCTTGTTATGAAACAATACCATGAGTGTTTGCCTAGGCTTGGACGTACACTTTGCACAACACAAGATGAATATGGATGAATCTGTAAGAATATGTAAACAGTAAACAAAACTGAAGGTGTAAAATATTTAAGTTTTAACAGAAAAACAATAAACACAGGTTGCAAAGTAATCGTAAAATGAAATCAGCCGGAGCTTGTGTTGCACACAATTCCCTTAAAACGAATTCGCGTCCGTTTCCCAGGGTACGGCGGCTAATAGCAGCGTACTGCCGGAGTTTGATACTTGCCTGAAAATCGCAGCAGAAAGAGTGTGATAGTAGTTCGTGAAATTGAGAGAAAGAGATATATATATTTCGTGTATCTCTTGAATGGAGCTATGTCTCAATTTATACTATAACAAGAACTTGTTCTCCAAGCTCAAATCTGTACAAAAATATAAACGATTTCCGAAATCGTTTTAAGTATAAATTGATACGAAATATCTTTTATTAAACGGAGCTAATCAGTTCCATAAATAAAATAAATCTGGAAGCTTCGAAAAAATTAAAGTGAGCTGGAGCAAAACGGGACTAGTACATGCTCGATGATTTTGGAGCTGCATTCGTGTCCGCAGGTCGCGCGGACATGCATTGGTTCACAAGTTCGAACCAATTTTCCCACTATTTGCACCCCCCCTGCGCGCGCGTAGGCAAGGGAGTAAAACACACTATAAGAGATCACATCTTGACCTCCACACTTGAACTTATAAATTGCTCAAAGTTTTGTCTCACTTCCTATGTGGGACAAAGTCCCATCCATTTCTAAACTTCCATTTTATCGTTTCAAATAGCTTACTTTAAGATTCGATATCTAATTCATCTCTCATTAACTTTGGACATATAATACACCATTTCGAAGCTCTTATCAAGAGCTACACAACCATATAATATATTACATCTAATTACTATATTCACATATAGATAATTAGGTCCAAAGTTTGGAAAAAATGCATATTTTATCCCAATTTTTCCAACAATCCCCCACATGAATGGAGATCGATATAATAACACACATAATCATACTGAAATTTCAACAGTTGAATCTTGCATAGGATAGGTAGGTGTTACCCTTTGAACCTTCCCTTGTGAAATGTACTTAGTCTCCTAGCTATCAGTAGACGGTGATGTCTTTGAACTGATCTGCTGTTTATGTAGACGACAATACATATTCACACATGACTCTTCCTAACAATGTCAACTCCTCATAGTCGTGTCCTTTATGGTCCTGAACACTAGCCTGGTTCTGCAAGAGCTCTTAGGAAATGCGCCCCCCACATTTCCCTTCGAAGCGACCCCACTTCTCTCTCACATAGGTGATTTTCCAAAATCATTAAAAGCATTAAGCTTAACCTAACTATCACTGTTAATTTAAGAATGGACTAGGAAGTTTAATAAACTCCCTTTAAAATGGGTTTAGTTAATAAAATAACTTCCCCCCCACAGTGACCTCCCTTCGTTCATACAATTAGGTTGTCCTCTTGAACCTAGATCTTGGGATCTCCAGTCAACTAGGTGAGGTTTTCCTTTGTACAAACTTATTCATTCAAGGGCTTTAGTCCCATTCCTCTTGACGACCTGTAAACTACCTCTCTGCTTAAGCCTTTAGTTAGCGGATCCGCAATATTATCAGTTGACTTCACATAGTCAATTGAGATAATTTCAGTTGAGAGTAGTTGTCGTATAGTGTTATGTCTACGTCTAATATGCCGAGACTTACCATTATACATTATGCTATGAGCTCTACCAATCGCCGATTGGCTATCACAATGTATACTAATGGCCGTTACCGGCTTAGGCCACCTAGGTATATCCTCGGTAAATTGACGTAACCACTCTGCCTCTTCCCCACATTTGTCCAAAGCGATAAACTCAGATTCCATCGTGGATCTAGCTATAACCGTTTGTTTGGACGATTTCCAAGATACAGCTGCACCTCCTAGTGTGAAAACATATCCACTAGTTGCTCTTGAATCTTTTATGTCAGAGATCCAATTTGCATCGGTGTATCCTTCAATTACAGCTGGATATCTTTTGTAATGTAGTCCATATTCACGAGTGTATCTCAAATATCTTAATAATCTCGTTATACTTTTCCAATGTTCAGTACTCGGATTACTAGTATATCTACTCAACCTGCTCACTGCATATGCTATGTCAGGTCTTGTACAACTCATCAGATACATTAGACTACCAATGATTCTTGAATATTCGACTTGGGAAACACCTTGACCTCTATTCTTAGATAGGTGTTGACTTATATCAATTGGAGTTCTAGCTACACTAGAATCACCCGAATTAAACTTCTCAAGAATCTTATCCACATAATGAGTTTGGTGTAACATAAGACCATCTTTGGTCCTTGTGATCTTGATACCAAGAATCACATCCGCCAAACCCATATCTTTCATGTCAAACCTTGCTTTCAACATATCCTTTGTTGATCTTATCATCTTATCATCACTACCTATGATTAGCATATCATCCACATAGAGACATAAGATGACGTATCCATTAGGTGTGTCTTTCACGTAGACACACTTATCACATTCATTGATTTTAAAACCATTATCTATCATGACATGATCAAACTTTTGATGCCATTGTTTTGGAGCTTGCTTTAAACCATACAGTGATTTAACAAGCTTGCAAACTTTGTTCTCTTGTCCTTTGGCAACAAAACCCTCGGGTTGTTCCATGTAAATCTCCTCATCTAAATCTCCGTTTAGAAAAGCAGTTTTCACATCCATTTGGTGAACTTCCAAATCTCTAATGGCGGCTATAGCAAGTACCATTCTTATGGAAGTTATCCGGGTCACCGGCGAGTAAGTATCAAAATAATCTAGACCTTCTCGTTGCCTATAACCCTTGATCACCAATCTTGCTTTGTATTTATCAATCGAGCCATCCGTATTCATCTTTTTCTTAAAGATCCATCGGTAACCTAGTGGTTTGCATCCCGGAGGAAGATCCACTAACTCCCATGTATGGTTTTGTAGAATAGAATCTATTTCACTTTTGATGGCTTCTTTCCATTTGGGTCCTTCAGAAGAAGTAACTGCTTCTCGATAGGTGTTGGGTTCATTTTCTATCATGAAAGAAACAAAATCAGGACCAAACGATTTCTCAACCCTTGCCCTTTTACTTCTTCTTGGTTCAACATCCTCTTCTTCGGACTGTTCTTGTCTAACTTGACTATCTAGTCTTTCATCATGATTAATCTCGTTAGGTTGTTCATCATGATTAACCACACTAGGTTGTTCATCATGATTAACCACATCAGGTTGTTCATATAAAGTTAGACAAGGAAACACGTTTTCAAAGAACGAAGCATTCCTTGATTACATAATCGTATTCTTGTGTATATCGGGAAACTTAGATTCATGCACAAGAAATCGATAGGCACTACTATGGTGAGCATATCCAATGAATATGCAATCCACAGTCTTCGGTCCAATCTTTACCGTTTTAGGTGGTGGAACAACCACCTTGGCTAAACACCCCCACACTTTTAAGTATTTGTAGGAAGGTTTCCTTCCCGTCCATAATTCATATGGGGTTTCATCCTTCTTTTTCCGAGGTATCTTATTCAAAAGATAATTAGCCGAGAGTATAGCTTCTCCCCACATGTTCTGCCCTAATCCAGAACTTATTAACATGGCATTCATCATTTCTTTCAAGGTACTGTTCTTTCTCTCGGCAATACCGTTTTGTTGAGGTGAGTAAGGAGCGGTGAATTCATGTCTAATACCATGTTGCTCACAAAATTCAGCAAATGGTGATACATATTCACCTCCTCTATCACTTCTAACTACCTTGATTTTCTTATTAAGTTGATTCTCAACTTCATTCTTGTATAGCACGAATTTATCAATTGCTTCATCTTTACTTTTAAGTAAATATACATAACAATATTTCGTGTTATCATCAATAAATGTGATGAAATACTTGTTGCCACCTCTTGTCGGAGTTGATTTTAAATCACAAATATCCGTGTGAATTATATCAAGTGGTTCGGTTTTTCTTTCAAACAATTGGAATGATGATCTTGTAAGTTTGGATTCAACACATGTTTTACACTTGTATTTTGAGTCAATATGAAACGTTGGAATGTAATTCAATTTAATCAAACGACGAATAGAATGAAAGTTAATATGACCAAGACGACCATGCCACATATTAGAAGAAGACTCAAGCATATAAGTAGAACTAGTAGTAGTCTTATTCATTTCACTTTTGATAACCATTACATTGAGTTTAAACATACCATTTAGGGCATAGCCTTTACCAACATAAATACCATTCTTGGTCAACACGACCTTATCAGACTCAAACACAAGCCTAAAACCAAACTTATTAAGCAACCACCCGGACACAAGATTCTTGCGAATCTCGGGCACATACAACACATTGTTCAATGTGAGCTCTTTCTCGGAGGTCATCTTCAAGATCACTTTTCCTTCACCCTTGATTTCAGCGGTAGCCGAGTTTCCCATGAACAGCTTTTCACCATTCTCAACTTCCTTTAATGTATGGAATAGACTCTTATCATAACAAACATGGCGTGTAGCCCCAGTATCAACCCACCATCCTTTGGAATCAGTATCCACAAGGTTCACTTCCGAAATCATCATACTAAGATCGGAAACCATAGCAACAAGTCCCATCACATCATCATCCACCATGTTAGCTTGACGAGAGGATTCACGTTTTGGCTTCTTACAATTAGCAGCCCTATGACCCGGTTGGTCACAATTGTAACAAGTTCCTTGGAATTTCTTTTTCACAATCCCAGCTTTCGGACCAAGGTTCACAGTTTTTCCTTTGCCCTTCTTTCCATTGTCGCTTTTGCCTTTGCCTTTGTAGTTCTTATTTGCCTTGGACGACTGACCATGTTCAACAATGTTTGCCTTAGCAGAAGTAGGCGTGTAGCTACTCTTTAGAGCCAACTTATTGTCCTCTTCAATCCTGAGACGAACAATAAGATCTTCTACTGTCATCTCCTTGCGCTTATGTTTGAGATAGTTTTTGAAGTCCACCCAACCGGGAGGTAACTTCTCAATCATAGCCGCAACCTGAAAAGTCTCACTTAATGTCATACCTTCAGCGTGAATATCATGAAGTATGATTTGCAGTTCTTGTACTTGACTGATCACAGTCTTAGAATCAACCATTTTATAATCCAAAAACCGAGCTACCACAAATTTCTTGGTTCCAGCATCCTCTGTTTTATACTTCCGATCCAATGATTCCCATAGTTCTTTGGAAGTCTTGATTTGACAATAAACATTGTACAATCCATCAACCAAGCAATTCAATACATAGTTCCGACAGATAAAGTCAGAATGGTTCCAAGCTTCAATAGCTCTCAAAGCTTGTGCATCGGTTTCCCCTTCAGCAAGTTGGGGTACAGATTCGGTCAAGAACCGAGACAAATTCAGGGTAGTAAGATAGAAGAGCATCTTCTGCTGCCACGTCTTAAAGTGCAAACCAGAAAACTTTTCCGGCCTCTCAGCATGAGTAGCAATAGTTGGAACGGTCACAGCTGCAGTGTTAGCACCAGACACTGGTTGCTTTGAAGCACTAGATTGACCCTCAGCCATAGTAAATCTGAAAAAACCAACAAACTGAAACGAATAAGCAAATAATCGTAACAAGTTATAATAAACAAGAAACTCTAGCCCGGTTTCTTGAAAACAATACGAAACTCTATCTTGGTTTCTTTGAAACGATAAGAAACTCAATCCTGGTTTCTTATCTTCGATTAAATCAAAATTGTGTCTAAGGACAACTTGTTTAAAAGATCATAAACCGTTTATAAAGCCAATCTTTGATAATATGCTATAATTAGCCGTTTAAACAAAGTGCTATATATAAACCTTTTTTGTAGTTGTGCAATAGCAAGCATGTTCTTAAATAAAAGACAATTGTCTAGCATATAGATATGCTTTAACAAGCTGATTTTATTAAGTATAACAAATGAATAAAACCTTTTGTACGATTATTGTATGTTTATTTCAAGTTCCCAGTTAAAAGTCACTAGTATATATAGGCTTTTAAGAAGATGATATATAAAACTGATTTGAAATAAATCAACAAAAAATTAGTTAAGCAGATTACATAGTATGTTGTATCAACACCCAATCATCTCGTTACAAAACTAGTTTGATAACGAAACAGATGAAGGTAAGCAAGTATATTTCAATCGTTATTAACACAATATGCTCGAAACAATACAGGTTTAAACATCCTGGTTACGTTTTCAGAGAATAAATATGTGTTCCAGAAACGAAAGAAACAAAAAAAAAACGTAGTAAACCACAGTTTCGTTTTAAATTAATTCGTTTTAAGCTGTAAGAATATGTAAACAGTAAACAAAACTGAAGGTGTAAAATATTTAAGTTTTAACAGAAAAACAATAAACACAGGTTGCAAAGTAATCATAAAATGAAATCAGCCGGAGCTTGTGTTGCACACAATTCCCTTAAAACGAATTCGCGTCCGTTTCCCAGGGTACGGCGGCTAATAGCAGCGTACTGCCGGAGTTTGATACTTGCCTGAAAATCGCAGCAGAAAGAGTGTGATAGTAGTTCGTGAAATTGAGAGTTATTGGTTGCGAACTCTATATCACTAAGCCGCATTTTTAGGTGGTCCAAGATACTTCCCTGCAACATTGTGATATAGGGTAAAGAGGGTTACAACTCATTCTTTTCTAGAAGGAAAAGGATAAATTAGAAACGAATTATATGCATAATATTTATATTCTTGTCGAGCTATTTAATGAGTTTAGTAAATTTTAGTGTAATGGTAGATTACTGAACGCGTTATTGGTGATAAATAGTGCATACAACATGGTTACCATATGCCGGGACCAAACACAATAGCAGCAGTCAAGGGGGATGCAACCTCTTATGGGGTCCTAAGGGCAACACCTTGAATCTGTTAAGGATATGACTTTCAAGTTAGAAAACTTGATAAGTTTGATGGGATCGATTTAAGAGATGGTAGAAAAATATGCATTTGTAGTTAAGAACATTGAAAATGGCTTATGTTCCGAGTACATCCTATCTAGAGGATGTAGAAGAGGAGACTTTGTATCAGACGCACAAAAGATGCAATTAGGAGAATGATAACTACATATGTTGTGGTCACATCTTGAATGGTATGTCCCATTCTCTGATAATTAACAGAATGTCGACTCTGCAAAGCATCACTGAAATTCTTTGGAGTCTAATTAAGTGTATGGCTGAAGATACTTCTAGTAGAAAGTTCTACAAAATGGTGGATTCCATGCTTGTTATGAAACAATACCATGAGTGTTTGCCTAGGCTTGGACGTACACTTTGCACAACACAAGATGAATATGGATGAATCTGTAAGAATATGTAAACAGTAAACAAAACTGAAGGTGTAAAATATTTAAGTTTTAACAGAAAAACAATAAACACAGGTTGCAAAGTAATCGTAAAATGAAATCAGCCGGAGCTTGTGTTGCACACAATTCCCTTAAAACGAATTCGCGTCCGTTTCCCAGGGTACGGCGGCTAATAGCAGCGTACTGCCGGAGTTTGATACTTGCCTGAAAATCGCAGCAGAAAGAGTATGATAGTAGTTCGTGAAATTGAGAGAAAGAGATATATATATTTCGTGTATCTCTTGAATGGAGCTATGTCTCAATTTATACTATAACAAGAACTTGTTCTCCAAGCTCAAATCTGTACAAAAATATAAACGATTTCCGAAATCGTTTTAAGTATAAATTGATACGAAATATCTTTTATTAAACGGAGCTAATCAGTTCCATAAATAAAATAAATCTGGAAGCTTCGAAAAAATTAAAGTGAGCTGGAGCAAAACGGGACTAGTACATGCTCGATGATTTTGGAGCTGCATTCGTGTCCGCACGGACATGCATTGGTTCACAAGTTCGAACCAATTTTCCCACTATTTGCACCCCCCCTGCGCGCGCGTAGGCAAGGGAGTAAAACACACTATAAGAGATCACATCTTGACCTCCACACTTGAACTTATAAATTGCTCAAAGTTTTGTCTCACTTCCTATGTGGGACAAAGTCCCATCCATTTCTAAACTTCCATTTTATCGTTTCAAATAGCTTACTTTAAGATTCGATATCTAATTCATCTCTCATTAACTTTGGACATATAATACACCATTTCGAAGCTCTTATCAAGAGCTACACAACCATATAATATATTACATCTAATTACTATATTCACATATAGATAATTAGGTCCAAAGTTTGGAAAAAATGCATATTTTATCCCAATTTTTCCAACAGAATCAACTGCCATTTCAGTGTAATTGATAAATCGCCCCCTTCTTGGAAAACTTCAAACATACTTTGATTCATAAGAAAGAAGAACTGACTGTGGTTCAATTAGGTAGTCATTTACTCTTAAAGAAGGGTGTAAGAGTGTAGGAAATTGACAAAGGGTAATGGCAAGAAAATTGTTGGTCCATCTAATGTCATTATGATCGCTGCAATATAGAATAAATGAAAGACAAGCAAAAATATAATGATAACAAGGATGATCCTAGCAAGAAGTCTACATATACTTGTTGGAAGTGTGGTATTGTTACACGCTTCAAAAGGATAAGAGAGTTTGTAATTAATAAGAATACCAATGGTGATACACAATTAAATTGGTTTAAATATCTAGGCACCATAATCTTAAACAAGGTAAGAATATGAATAATGATTTTTGATTTGGTTAAGAATCATGTATCATTCATTTTCGAATCCTTTTATGTGCAGGATGATTATATTGCTTAATTGGTATGTTGATTCAGGTGGTACTACCCATGTGTGTACAATCATAAGCATTAGTTCAAGAAGTATGAGTCGGGTGATGGTGTGTTGCATATTGGAAATGAGACAATAAAAGCTGTTTGTGTTCGTGGGAGTGTTGTTTTAGAATTTAGTTATGGAAAATAATTGATTTGTTAAATGTATTACATGCTCCGAAGATACTAAAGAATATAGTTTCTATTATGCAAAATATGTATGCTACCAAAAATTAATAGACAACAGTTTCAAAGTATACTATATGTTCTTCATAACTATTGGAACATGTGCATAGTGTTTTTCGTTCTACTCCTTCTTTAGGTAACAAGAAATATTTTGTTAATTTTTTTATGGTGCTTCTCGATTTGTTATGTTTATTTCGAACGTCAAAAATAAAACCTTAGATACATTTAAAAACACACAATACTGAAGTAGAAACATATTAGTTAACAAGTTATGCATGCATAAGGGTGGTAAATACATTGATCTTGATTATTTTTAATGTGTGACTATTATTCATCGGACAATAGCTGTATATACTCTCCAATAAATGGTATATATGGGGAGGAAGAATAGGGTTCTTAAGAAAATGGGTAATTTCATGATGTCCTATTATGTTCTAAGTGATGGATTTTTTGGGGAAGCTACGTTAATAGCTTGCTATTAGCTTAAGGAGCAAAGTTACAAACTTATGAACAATAGTTCAAGAAGAAACCAAACTTGAATTGGCTTAGTTTTTGGGTTGAAATACAATTGTAAGACTTCTTGGACACAAGAGGAAGAGCATTCATATTAGTTATGCTAAGCTTTCCAATGCATATAGGTTTTATATTATTGAGCATATGATTCTATTACAGTTAGCATTAGGCTGGAATCAACATATGCAATCTTTGATGAGAACCATTTCTCTTCTATGCCATGACCAAATTAAGGGAATCGTTCTTAGTAATAGTGGAGCTAACGAGGTGGTTTGAAAGTTCTGAAATGGCTTTAGAGAAGTCATTTGAACTTAGAAAAAGTAAAAGGGGGAGAAAATCAAAATCATCTGTCCCTAACTATTAATTGAAGGTTTGGGGAATCGAAGAGGTTTCTAGGATATATCCGTATTTTTAATGTCGAGTATGATCCAAAAATATGTGTTGAAGCAATGAAGTCTTAAGTTTCCTTCTAAAAAGAAGCAACTATCAATGAGATGGATTCCATCATTGATAACAATACTTGGGTGTTAGCCGATCTACAACCTAGTTGTTAACCTTTGGGTTGTAAATGGTTCTTCAAAAGGAAAATGAGAGTTAGTGGAAGAAATAAGAAATTCAACTGAAGGTTAGTCGTTCAAGATCTTAGATAAAAACCTGGGGTTGACTATTTTGACACATGCGCACCTATGTCTCGGATCTCAAGATTTCTAGGATGTGAAAACTTCACTCTTACATGATGATTTGGATGATGATGTTTATGTGAAACAGCCTGAAGGCTTCATTATGCTTGGAAATGAGCAAAAACTACTTGTTAAACCCTTGTATGGATTGAAATAAGCACCGAGAAGTGACATCAAAAATTTGATGGGTTTTAGATCAAGTAGACAAGTGCATATACAACGAGTTTGTATACTCTAATAAAAGAGTGATCATTTACTAGTATGTTGATGACACATTGATATCTGTGAATAAGTAAACTTGACTAAGAAATTCTTGTCATTAAAGTTCTCAATGAAAGGTATCGGGGGAGGCCGACGTGATCCTAGGAATTAGGATTAAACGTGAGAACAAAGGGATTTCTATTTCACGTACAGTCTCATCAGTTCTATTTTTGTACCTTTTCTCTCTTCTCTAGTTCCATGTGCGACTACCTACTTCTCTAGATTCCTATCTTAAATTATATATATGAAGCATCTTTATGAAGTCATCATTCTAATTAAATTTTGATTTGTCAATTAGGTCCTTTAATTTTAACAAATTTTATAATAAATCCCTAACTTATTAAAAAAGACTTTTTAATCAATTACTCACTTACATATAAAAAGAAATTTAATTCATTAGTTAAAATATTATTCAAATCGATCTGTAGTGTTTCTATTATTAATTCACCAAATAAAATTACTTGAAATTGTTAATATATGCTTACAATAATTAGATTTTTCACTAACTTGGTTTCAAAATCTTTTAAATTTTTTTAATCTCTACTTATATAAATTCATTTACATAAAGTAATATTATTATGAATCCAACTAAATGTTTAATATACATATTAACTTACACACTTTTTTATTATGAACATGATACTAAATATGAAATTTCATATTAAAATTCAATGCCCCGTGTGGTTTAAAGTCTAGTTTTAATTACAACATTAGGAATAAGTTATTAATAGGCATAATAAATATCATGGTGGAGATTTGGTGACGAAAAATAAAACAGAAATAAAAGGAGGTTCTTACATAATTTGCATGTATCAATTCCTGTTCTAACGGTTTCTCACATTCATCTCCAACATTGTCGGTATAGTGGGGTTGTTCTTGCTCCTCCTTCAAGCAATTTTATGAAAAGTCAAAGATTAGTAATACAAACAGCTTATTTGGATCTTTACAATATCCTTTCAATGTGATGTGTACCAAAAAAATTACGAATATCGTGAGAACTACTAGATTGCATGTTTGTTCACATATAATTAACTTGATTCACATGTGAATATTGATTTATGTTAGGTTGGGAAAAAAATTTCGAAAATTATGTCTTAAAACACAAATACGTTTTACCTTATTTGTTCATATCATCGTTCATATGTAAACATAAATTTGATTTTTTGCGTTTTTCGCTATAATTTTAGGATTTTTTGAATTTTTTTCCCAACCTAACCTAAATCAATGTTTACATGTGAATCAAGTTAATTACATGTGAATTAACATGCAATCTAGTAGTTCTCACGGTTCTCGCAAATTTTTTGGTTCTCAATTGAACCGGATCCTATGTATATATATATATGGAGAAGTTTTTTAGGGAGAGAAGAGGGAGAAGGATTTTTTGTTACTATGATTCAGTATATTTATTCTTAGATTCAGTACTTTTATTCTAAGATTCAAATTGTTATTATTATAACTTTTGAATCATAGCAACAAAGACTTACTAATAAACTATTGAACCAAGACAATAAAATGTAGAATTATATTAATAAAAATATGAATCTTAGCAATAAAATATCGAATCATAGTAACCTCTTCTCTCCCTAAATTTCATTCTTTTTTGATCCTGTTATATATACATATATATATATATATATATATATATATATATATATATATATATATATATACTACTATATAATATAATTAACACTCTCTCTCCTAAAAAAATTTAAGAGTAAGTAAAGTGGATCCCACTTACTACTTATTCTCTACTAATTACACTTTTCATCAATCAAATATTATATCTACCCACTAAATTTTTTTTTTATTGATTAAATATCAAAGTGAACACTTATAATTAGACATCTCAAAATAGTAATGTAAACATTTTAAATGAGACGGACGGAGTATAATATGTTTTTATTTTAAAACATTCATTTGCAGTTTTACACCTTCACCGACCGTCACCACTTTCACCGCTGCATTGCGCGGGTATAATGCTAATATATATATATATATATATATATATATATATATATATATATATATATATATATATATATATATATAAGATCTACTCTTAATGTGTATTATCATTATCATGCATATATATCCCATAGGCGTCAAATATGAACCATATGCTTTAATAATTCTAAAATTCACATAATATTGCATTTTTAATTTACCTTTTTACTTATTCCAGGTAAATAATTTAACTTACAGATATATACTACATGGTTGCTTTTTTAAGCGTGTTAGTTATCAGTTTACATGTTTTAATATGGGTTTATTTTTTCGTTATGTATTAAACTTTACACTTTTTACTATTGTATGCAACTTTCATTTGTTCTATTGTATGTAGTGAACTTGTAAATATGGTTTATTGTATGTATATTTATCCTTTTCAGGTAAGGTTAAAAAAAGAAACTTTCCTATTTGGACCTTGTACAAAGAGTGGTATAGGTTAAGTTACCAAATGTTATGTATTTGGTAGATAGAGGACTAAAGTTGTAAATAGTCTAATTAAAGACTATATTGAAGATCTCCGTCTTCCGAATACATAACATTTGGTAACTTAACCTATACCACTCTTTGTACAGACCTTACCCAAAAAGAAAATTTTACATACAATAAAGGGCTTAGTCCCTCGAAATGCAACGAACTATGCCCAAAACTCTATTGTATGGGACTAACTTTCGAGGAGGCATAAGAATACAACCAACCTGCTAAAGTGGGGTTTTTGATGTAGTTTTTGACCGGTATAGAAGGTAACCGGTTACCATACTATATGTGGCAGTACACGTTGGATATAAGTTTATACACGTTGGATATAAGTTTACACGTATTATTTTATCATAAAATTATTTATACAGGTGGCATGCCAAAATCATAAATTTTTTATCCAAAATAAATTATTTTTCATTTTGACATTTTTTTTGTATCATCTCTGCACTCATGGTTCTTCATCAACACTCATCATCATCATTCTGTTCTAGGGTTTAAATCCACAAACAAAATTAAAGATTTAAATCCACAAAGATCAAAACCATAATTTTAAAACCCCAAACTAACAACAATTAACACAAATCTCATACCCCCAAAATCCGTTCAAGAACTAAAATCACTATCTCAAAACAGAGAGCTGTGAATCTACGAAATCTTGCAAATAAAATCACGGTTTCAGATTGTGTTGCACAAAGACTGCTAAATAAGGCTCACATTTTACACGATTAATGCGCCATCAACAGAGAGCTGTGAATCTACGAACATTAAGGTAGATTTCACGATTGATTTCACGAGCACAAGCAGAACAAATTCCGATGTACAGCCTTCCGGCTTCCGGAGATTTGATTTCTGTTTAGATTTGTTCTCGATCTTCATCATCATCATCATCATCGTTATTATCACTATCTGTTTCCAATTCAGCTTCGATTAGTAATTGTTCTGTTTCTAGGGTTTCATCTAAGTATAATATTAAATGATGATTTTACATTCTTCAGCTTCGATTGGTAATTGTTCAAGATTGTTGGCGGTGGTAGTGGTGATCGACGAGGGGGTGTTTTCCCCTAATTGCTTCTAATGATGATGATAACGAGATGTTGCTGCTGTGTTTATGATGATGATAACGAGATGATGTTTAAGATGCTGAAATTTTCAATCTTGATGTTGTAATTGCTTTGATTGTAATTGCTTTGATGATGTTGATAACGAAAGGCAATGATAACTATGCGAGCAATGTGTGAAGTATAGTCAATCGTTCAACCTGCTTAATTCTTTGAAAGATACCATATCAAACTTGTTTTTTTTTTAATTAAAAGAAAAATGTTACGTGGATGCCACATAATACTATACAACCGTATGACATCAGCTTTTTACAGGTAAACTACATCAAAAACCCCACTTTAGCAGGTTGGTTGCATTCTTATGCCTCCTCGAAAGTTAGTCACATACAATAGAGTTTTGGGCATAGTTCGTTGCATTTCGAGGGACTAAGCCCTACAATAAACCATATTTACAAGTTCAATACATACAATAGAAGTTTTAAAGTTCGACGTATACAATAGTAAAAAATGTAAAGTTAAATACAAAACGAAACAATAAACCCTTTTAATATTATACTATGGTACATATATAATTTATGATTTTGTAGTTTATATGATTCATAATAACATCATCAAGGATTTAACATTTCCTCTAAAATAATATCCAATCAGTATCATGAAATTATAGGTTAACTTACTTGAAGCGATAATGATTTCTCTAGCTCTTTGAGGACGACTTTCATGGTTGGACGTTGATCTTGAGTATCAGCCAGACACTCAAATGCAATTTTTACAAATATGTCTAAAGAACCTTTGTTGGATCCTTTAGTTAAAGAAAAATTGTTTTCACAGCTCTTTTTACTAATTTTAGGATCTATCATTTGCTCTAGTGTTCCCTCATGGAAGCATCGCCGTGCCACATATGCCAACCCCTTTTCACTTTTACTCAAATAAATTGGATCATCGACTACCCTGCCACACAGAATTTCGCACAAAACTACTCCGAAACTATAGACATCCGATTCCCTTTTTAACTTACCTGTCTTCTCATATTCCGGATCCGTGTAATAATGATCTCCAAAATTTCTGTTGAGATAGAGAGCATCCTCATCTTGATTAGGAGGCAGAAACCCTGACATCCCAAAGTCAACAATCTTCGCCCTCATATTACCATCCAAGCCAATGTGGCTGCTGGGTATATTACGGTTTATTATCATCGTTTGGTCTTCCATCTCATGGTGTATGTAAGTTAATCCATGTGCTACATCAACACATATTTTCAAACGTTCTGCCCACGTAAGAATACGTCCGTCTTTGGTGTCTTTAAGATAATTACGAAGGGATCTATTAGAAAATTCCTCATTGACGAGGATCATCTCGGAACCTTTATCACAAAATCCAAGTAGAGGGACTATGTTGCAATGCTTACAAGTTGTAAGCATTACAAGTGTTGTATAGAATTCTTCTTCTGCTATTCTGTCTTCTCTAGGGAGGATGCGTCTTATAATTACAGTGGTGCAGCTCTTGGGAAGTTCACTTTTATTCTCTTCTGCAGAGCCAAAGTTCCCTTGATCGAGATGCTCAAGTTTTGCTCTGTATATGTCATAGTATGTGTTACCCATTATGCGGTAAGATCCAGAAAAGTTATCCGTGGCCAATATAATATCAGCTAGTCTAATCTTCAAGTGGCCCAGTTGATCTTTCATGTGTTCCAATTTGTTTCTCTGCAACATTGTGACAACGAGGGAAAAGCAAGAGGTTACTTGAAATGAAGTTGTGACATAATTAAGCATTTATCGACCCCCTTAGAAATAAAAGAAATTAAATACAGAAACGACACCTAGCTAAAACCCGTAAAGGTATATATATATATATATTATTGATTATTGATACTACTATTAATTATATGGGATTAGTGCGTGAAAATGTACTCAACTTTAACCTAAACTTTATAGTGTGTATCCAACTTTATTTTAGTCTATTGTATATATACAACTTTCAATTATGGTCTATTGTGTATATTTAACAAACGTGTCATCCTAATAATCCTAATAAGGTACCACTTGGCATCCATATAAGAACTACAAGATACACACAATATACTTTAATTGAAAGTTGGATATATTCAATAGACCAAAATAAAGTTAGTTTGGGAAAAAGTTGAATATATTTCCACGCACCAATCCCTAATTATATATACATTTATATTAATATTACTGTTTACTACCTTTATTACTTTTAGTGGGTGTGCCTATGGGTACATATTTCTATGCATTACGGGTATCAACCTTTTCTCTACATCTTACCTTCCTTATAACCTACATTCAGCGGGATTGGGTAGTGTTGTTATTGTTGTGTCTATAGTGTGTATTAAACTTCATTTTGCTCTATTGTATGTATCCGACTTTTGAATATCGCTAGCTGCTGCATGTATTCAATGGTACTTACTTTTGATGACGGACAATTGTGTAAGGTGTCACGTGGCATTCATAAAAGTGGCCGCATCATCAAAAGTACTACCTAGTACATACACTAATGATATTTAAAAGTTAAATATTAAATTTGAGTGCATTACCGCATACTCCCTAAGTATTATTGTGGCATAATGGCGCGGAAAAGAAATGCCCTTACACGATTTTCAAGTTTCAAGTCTCGTTCTGAAGATTCCTCAAATGCATCTCCAACTTGGCATTGTACTTGCTCCTCCTTCAAGAAATAATATGAAAAGTTAAAGGTTAGTGATACAAACTTTATCGGGCCATCTCCAATGTATATAGAATTGCACCAAATTTGATGTTTTTGTATAAAAAACCTTCTCCAACCAACTCAGTTAATTTAGTGTAAAATTTAGTGTACACTAAATTTTGGAAGATTTTGCACCAAATTTGGTGTAGCATTAAACTTTGCATCAAATTTATAATGTTTCATTTTATACCCTATGTTTGAACTATTGTTATTATTTAGGGTTTAGTATCTGGAAATGCATCAAACTTTGACGCGATCTTAATTGTGTGTACCCAACTAATTTTTTTTCTATTGTGTGTACCAAACTTTCAAAAAGTGTATTTTTGATGTATTTTTCTGATGTGTCATTTATTTACGCTGCCACTTGGCACTCGCATAGATGAACACGTCTTCAAACGTACTACAAAATACATCAAAAATACACTTTTTTAAAGTTGGGTACACACAATAAAAAAAAATTAGTTGAGTACACACATTTAAGATCGCGTCAAAGTTTGATGTATTTCTAGATACTAAGCCCTATTATTTAAGTACAAAACTGAAAAAACTTATTAAATTGTATGATTCTTTTAAGTACCACGTACCTTAGATTCAATAATATGATTATTGAAACAATAGAATACAACTTTCAAACAAATTATGATAATTTAAACATTGATTTATGTAAAGAATTTATATAATTGAAGCTTAATAAACTAAACATTTAAGTTACTAGTTTGTAAAGATCTGCCTTTCAAAAAAAAGTTTGTAAAGATGTTACGCGTCACCTTATATTTAATAAAACGTCATCAAAATACACACAATGTACATAAATAAATAGTTTCGTGCATAGAATAGCGGTCAATTTTATTACATACACTATAAAGGTCAACACATTGTTATATATACATCTACAAGCAATTAACCCAATACGAACCGTATCTTTTCTAGAAGAGTGTACGTAGAACTCACATAAGACAATTTATATGTGGTAAATATTGCATTTTAATTTACTTGTTAAACATCCCAGATAAATAGTTGTAATTAAAAAAGGTAATTTGAAGGGTACCCCGACTCCTGTACCATATTTCAATGGTACGTGTTCGTCTCACCCACAAGGAGCGTCAGCAAAGACCAAATCACTTATCCAAAAAAATCCACCCACATGTGCTACATGAGGCACGGATTTGAACCCTGACATGTCGGTCACACATGTAGGGAATGGATGTTTTTGGTGTCGGTACCAATTGAGATACACCCAATTGGTATAAATAATTGGAATAAGTGTATAAAAATGTATTAAACTACGACCTAAAGTCTATTGTATATATTAAACATCATTTTGATTTATAGTATGTAAGAAACTTTCAGTTAGTGATATTATATTCATCCAATGATTTATTCATCTAGTAGCCTATATTTTTGGTGACTTGACAATCGTATCACGTCATTAAAAGGGAATGTCACGTCATCAATTACATGTAATAATACGTCAGATACATATGATAATAATTACCGAAAGTTTACATATATCAAAATGAAGTTGGATGCATAGACTTTGAGTTATAGTTGAACATCTTTCGAGACACTTATCCATAAATAATTTAACTAACTGACATAATTCATCGTTGATTTTCTAAGCATATTATCATCTAATATCAAATGTTAACCAGTTATGAATAGTATGTTGTCTGCCCATTCTTAAACCAACTTTATTTGTCTTAATAAGTATATTATTTGTGTAAATTAATTATAATAAATTCTATGTAGCTTGACGGTAACAGGTCCCATCCTCTAATTTTGATCCATCCTATGTTCAAATCCTACACACTAAACTTTTGTCTACTTTATTTATTTTTGTCTTTAAATATTAGACCAACACTTTTAATACAAGGAAAATACATGCTACTACTGTATTTATTTTTGTCATGTATATTATAATGCGTCTTTTTGCATGCCATTACTTACATTAAAATAATGATTTAGTATGTGATTCGAAAGTTTAAATACAAAGGAGGTAACAAATTATAGGATTTATATACAATATAAAAAAATTATTTAATTAATGCAATGCACATAATATAATATGTGGATTACAAGTGTGTATCGATATATAGATACACATAGTTTATTTAATCATATCACGGATCTTTTTTAATATACTTATCAGATTAGATTATTGACTTGGGTATTAACTAAGTTTATTAAATAAAATATCACTAAATGTATATAACAAACAACATATTTTCTAGCGATATGTAAGTAAGTTTCCAACTAAGAGGTTGTGAGTTTAAGTCGCATTGATAATCATATGTATAATATATAATTAATTCTAGGTAATAGATGTAATAGGTTGTGTATTACATTCTGAAAAGATGTTAACTAATAGTAGTAATTAACACATAACAAGGATAATTAAGTGGTGAATACAGTAGTTTTTATAGTCTAACATTAATTTTTATAGTATTACGTATAGTTATTTTGTAGTTGTTAATTAATATAGGATTTAAGGTAAAAAAATCTAATTATAAATTGTAAAATAAGTATATATGTTTTGTTTAAGGTATCAAAATTTTTTATATTAGATTTATTTTATATATATTAAAGAGATCTTTTTTAAAAATGAAATTGCTGAAAAAATAAATTTACAAGTATTTAATGACATTGTATGAGAGTCCCGACCCAACATGTGGGCATGATAATACTTGTTATTTTCAATTCACGTATTTATATATGATAGTATGGTACATATACAATTTATGAGTTTGTATATATGTATTATTTATAATAACATTACCAAGAAATTCAACATTTCCTCTAAATTAATAATGAATCTGTAATTATGAAATATACTGAAGACAAAAAGGAATATCCAATGATAAGTTAACTTACTTGAAACATCAGTGCTTTTTCAAGCTCTTTGACAACATCTTTCATTGTTGGTCGTTGGTCTTGACTTTCTGCGATACACCCATACGCAATTTTCACAAATATGTCTAAAGAAGCATTGTTGGCTCCACTCACTTCCTTAATTTTAGGATCTATCATTTGCTTTAGCGCTCCCTCATGGAAGAATCGCCGTACCACATATGCCAACCCCTTTTCACTTTTCCTCAAGTAAATTGGATCATCGGCTACCTTGCCACACAGAATTTCACACAAAACTACTCCGAAACTATATACATCCAATTCTCTTTTTAACTTATAAGTCTTCTTATATTCTGGATCCATGTAATAACGAGTGTCAACAATATATTGGAGATGGAAAGCATCATCATCTTGATTCGGAGGTAGGAACACCGAGTTCCCGAAGTCAACAATCTTTGCCCCTAAATTCTCATCCAACCCAATGTGTCCACTGCATATATTACGGTTTATTATCACCTTTTGGTCTTCCATCTCATGGTGTATGTAGTTCAATCCATAGGCAACATCAAGGCATATTTTCAAACGTTCTGCCCAAGTAAGAATACGCAGGCCTTTGATGTTTTTTACAAAATCAGTAAGGATTCCATTAGAGAATTCCTCACTGCAGGGGTGGCTCGAGGGTAAAGCAAGTGAAGCTACCGCTTTAGGCCCCCGAATTTTTAAGGCCCCAAAATTATCGATATCATGTATTAGTATAGTATAACGATAAAGATCTTCAATGTATTTTGGTCTTTTAAGGTCTTGGAGAATATAAGCTTTAAGATATTAGACCCAATATGTGTGAAAAAACGTCATTATAAGGCCTCACAAGAGTTTAAATCGTAAAATCTTAGGCCCATTGTAGTTGATAAAACGACTAGACACATTTTTTGTCACTTAGATCCAAGTCTTTTCATGAAAAAAGGTTTCGCATTCTATTTTATATCTTTAAATGCAATCTTCAATTTACCTTGGTTAGCAGTAAAGTATCTTAATCATTTCTATTTTTATCACATGATTGAATTCTCTGGTCATTCTTTGGGCAATACCATTTATCAAATTGTTCAAATAACCATCTCAATCATAGAAACATGACTCGTGGTTAACTGGATTTATTTAATTTGAATAGCATAATGAACTAAGTATAATATTTTACATAGTTTGTGATTGTTAAGGATTTTGCTGGGTATATGTTTAATAGTGTAATTGCTCTAAATAAACCGCCAACTTTTGTAATAGACTGTCAACTTTCTGGTAACCATCAACCACCTTCAGTTAAATACAAATAGTAAATTTTAACAAATTAAGTTAGTTATTTAAACACTTTTACCAACCACCAATTAACTAATCATAGTCCTAAGCACTATATATAGCAAAATCCATTACTTAACGGTTAGGCCTCATATTTTGAGTTCGCTTTAGGCCCCTAAATCCCTTGAGCCGCTCCTGCCTCACTGACGATGAACATCTTTAAACCTTCATCACAAAATCCAAGTAGAGGGAGTATGTTGCGATGCTGACAAGTTGTAAGCATTTCAAGTGTTGCATAGAATTCTTCTTAAGCTAGTTCGTTTACTCTAGGGAGGATGCGTCTTATAATCACACTGGTGCATTTCTTGGGTAGTTCACTTTTGCTCTTCTCTTCTATGAAGGCAAAATTCTCTTGATCAAAATGCTCAAGCTCTGCTCTGTATATGTTGTAGTATTCGTTATCCGCAATCCTGTATGCCGCAGAAAAGTTATCGGTTGCCAACATAATATCTGCGAGTCTAATCTTCAAGTGAGTCAGTCGAACTTTCAAGCTTTCCAAGTTGTTTCTCTGCAACATTGGGACAAGGAGTGAAAAAGCAATGGCAGTTATCAAGAGGTAAAAGAAATATACATAGGAACGATACCTAAAACCCCTTGAAATTTATTTGGTAGTTAATTAATTAGTTATTGTTGTTTCCATGGATATTAGAACTATTTAAATATAATTTATTATATTAACTGAAAGTTATATGTGGCATCAGTCATTGGTAGTATCAAGAAGGAAGCAAGGAAGTCAGGCCCTGCCCTAGGAATTCGTTGGCCCGGTACGACCAGAAAAAAAAAAGGCCCCCCTAAACACAAAATTTATATGTATACATTTACATTACATATAACATGTATTAGAATGTTCAACACTACTATCAAATCATTATAACCATGACAATATAGAAACAATTGGGGGTTAGTGTCTGAAAATGTATCAAACTTGTCCTCGATATGAATTGTGTGTATCACATCTATACTCGTCAGTTTTAATATTCGTTTAAGGTGCCACGTGGCATCATGAGAGATCGACACATCATCAAAACATCACAAAACTACATTAAAACACTCTTTTTGAAAGTTGAATGTATAAAAAATGACGAATGAAAGTATGATACACACAATTGATATCGGGTACAAGTTTAGTACATTTCCTGACACTAACCCAAACAATTGATATAAAGTTTCTTTACTTACTTACAAGCATGAAAATTATCTGAAAAGTATTATGTCATACAAATTAAATATATACTATGAATTATCAAATTCTAATAACATCATACACATTCTGTAGCAAATATTGTATCAAATTCATATAATAATTCCTAAACCTTATTTCTTTAATATTCTACAATTGACAACTCACAAAATTCAGATATATAACATTAAATTATCAAGGGTTAATTGTTTGGTTATGTATCTAACTTTGCTCGTTTTATTATTGTATGTAACAAACTTTCAAAATATATATTGTATGCAGTAAACTTGTAAAAATCTCTATTGTATGTCACAACCTTTAAAAACATCTATTGTATGCAATGAACTTGTAAAAAATCTCTATTGTATGTTGCGGGTTACCATGTGTACATGCCAAACTGAAAATGGCTCTTTAACATTGGTTTGAAGCGGCACGAGCAAACTCTTGCAGATCATTGACTACCTCACCATACGATAGCGATATTTTTACAAGTTTATTACATACAATAGATGTTTTGAAAGTTTGTTACCTACAATAGCATTTTTTACAAGTTTATTACATACAATAGATGTTATGAAAGTTTGTTACATACAATAATAAAAAATGCAAAGTAAGATACATAACCAAACAATTAACCCAATTATCGAGGCTCTAGTATATAGATTGAATAATCAAACTAATACTTCTTCCGTCCCAAAATATGTATCATATGTTGACTTTTTGAGTCTTTCTGTTTCAACTTTAACCTTAAATAATTTTATTTGTGTTATATAATACACGATGCAATATATATGAATGGATTGGGTTTTAAATATATTTTCGCTAGCATAATTTTCATAAATTATTATATAACACAAACAAAGATATGTATGGTCAAAGTTGAAAAAGAAAGACTTCAAAAACTTAAACAAGACACTTATTTTAGGACGGAGGAAGTAATAATTGAGCATGAAACTGAAAATCTAAGAAAAACTTAATAATTAAATTAAGAATACATACCTATGGGTTGCAATTGATGGCAAAGTTAATCTACTGATTGTAATATTATAATCTATATCTATATTAAAATATAAAGCATCTTAGTAGTTTATTTCTTAAAATTAAGACTCAATATTTCTATATTTAATTATCTAATTATCATTATCATTTTACAATATAACCCCATCATTTTCACATATTTTTCATTTTTCACTAACTGTATCTCGAATCACAAACTTTATATACGCGCAAACTAGGGTTATCAACTCATAATCACGGGTAATCCAAACACATTGAACTACTAAACTACGTTGCTTTATGCGGGCAATACGCTAGTTTTAAAGAATACATCACCGGTTCTTCTATGATTTTTTTTCCGGATGGTTGATAATTAAGTTTCCCACTTTTACTTTTCAACTTTCGGTAGATGGGGGTTTATATAACTGAAGTTAAGTACGTAATATTTTATATTTTATTTAAAGTAAAAAAAGAAAGAGAGATTATACAAGATATAATATAAAGAGTCGTAGTTTCCTTCAACCCCGCACAAAAATATAATTGGATTAAACTTAGTTTATGTAGTGGGCTAAACTTAATGGACACTGATATTTATATTGGACACGTTAAAAATGAGGCCTCATATAAAAGTTGGGCCATGTGCAACGTCCATGTTGCACTCCCCAAGGGCCGGGTCCGAAGGAAGTTAAACATTCATTCACGATAAATGATAAAAAAAAAACACATATTTTTACAAATAAATATTAATTAAAACTGATGTTATAACTGCTAATATTCATCGATGATAAACTGTTTTCTATAATGGATAATATTATATGATGAAAATCAAGGGAATTTGCTAACATTCATCATTGATGAATATTAATCAAAGTGGATATTATAAGTTCATAATAATTTCTTTAAAAAGTTTTCATTCACGATGAAAAAATCAAACATAAAGAAAATATATTTTACCCGTAAATATTAATCAAAACCGATTGTATAATTAACTACTAATATTCATCGATGAACTATTTTCAATAAATTATTATATCATATGATAAATATTAAGTTTAACATTCATTAACGTCATTAACGAATGTTTTTCAAAGTGGATAATTTATATTGATTTCTTCGAAAAATTGTTCGTTAACATTCATTCGAGATGAATGATAATTAAACATAAAATAATTTCCCAATAGATATTTATCAAAATTGATGTTATAAATACTAATAGTCATTAAAAAACTATTTTTATTAACTTATAATATCATATAGCATTCATTGTTGATGAATGCCAGCTCTCTGGATCTGGCCAATATATATATAGGATCTGGCGTATATAGGATATGGTTCAATTGAGAACCAAAAAAATTTGCGAGAACCGTGGGAACTACTAGATAGCTTGTTTGTTTACATCTGATTAACTTGATTCACATGTGAACATTGATTTAGGTTAGGTTGGGAAATTTTTTTTTCGAAAAATCCTAAAATTATAGTGAAAAACGTAAAAAATCAAATTTATGTTCACATATGAACGATAATATGAACAAAAATCAGGTAAAACGTGTTTTAAGACATAGTTTTCTAATTTTTTTTCCCCAACCTAACCAAAATCAATGTTCACATTTGAATCAAGTTAATTACATGTGAACAAACATGCAATTTAGTAGTTCTCACGGTTCTCGCAATTTTTTTGGTTCTCAATTGAACCGGACCCTATATATATATATATATATATATATTGGAATGATCCAGAGGAAAGTGCATTTTTTGGGGGAAGGGAGAAGCGTTAGTATTCATCTTGAAGCATATTGCCTTTACCCATATAAATCTCGAAAATAGCAAACTGAAATTTAGTAAATGTTAATCAGAATCGATGCTATGAATGTTAAGCTTCCTTGATAAATTCTTTCTGCAAGTTATAACATCGATTTATGAATATTAGATCTAAATCCGTTAATATGCATCGCGGTGCATATTAGTTAATATGCATTGTGATGAATATTAACAATAAAAATATTTTTCAAATAATGTGAAGTTTTAATATGCATCGTGATGCATATTAGTTAATATTCATCACAGTGAATATTAATAATTTATTAAATAAATATTCATCAACTAATGTTATGACTTAAAAATGAAATTCATTCGTTAAAATACTCTTTATAGCATCGATTTTGATTACTATTTACCGGCAAAAATAATTTTATTTTGTTGACGTTTTGATTGATAATTGTAATATGTTTCTTGATGCATACTAACGCTTCCTGTAACATCCTCGTTTTGGGCCTAGTTGAATTCGGTAAATTCTTCATTTTATTTAATTATTTAAATTGTGTTATAAATGATTTATAGTATTTGGGCATTGAAAATAATAGGTCAAACAGTTAAATGAGTTATTGTGGATAGTAAAATATTACTTGTTTTAAATTTATTTAGTTGACGGTAAAACAAAATTATATTTTCCCCGCAAATGGTTTTTAAGTTCCAGACAATAATAAATACGGGGAATGAAAAGTAACACTTAAATGGTATACTATATGGATTAATTGGTTTTATTTCCTCTCCCACACACACATACGTACGTACATGCATACCTACACCAAAAACCCTAAATCAAAACATGAAGAAATCATCAAATTGAAGCTTCTAAGCTTGGATTCAAGCTTCCTTCATCATCAAAACAAGGTATAATCACATGTTCTTCATTTTCCATAACCTAGAAATTGGGGTTTTGGGATTTTGGGTTAATAAGAAAGTTTGATCCGAAATTAAAGTTATAGAACTATGAATTAAGCTCCAAGAACGTGATTTGATCATCCTCTCATCATTATTATCAACTTGTAAGTGTTAATTTCTTGAAATATATGAACCCTAGAAATTGGGGGTTTTGGTGTTCTTGGTTTAATCCGAAATTAGGGTTTGATTTTGTGAAATTGTTGTTAGTTAAACATGTTATTGTTGATTACTAACTAGATTGAAGCTTAAGATTATAGATTTATAGTGATTCTTAGGGTTTATGATGATTTTGATGGGTTAATGACTTTAATCCGAATTTAAAGTATGAAATTGGTTAAGGTGATGTTAATAAGTGTTTATAAGATGGTTAGTAATATTAATTTAACCTAGAAATGAAGTAATCATGTTATATAAGTTGTGATCAAAATGGGTTTTTGGGTAATTGATGGAATTAGCATGATTTACTTGAATTTGAAGCTTGAAATACTTGCATGATAGTTAGTTGATGTTTATATGTGGATTATAACCTTAATCTTAGTTTAAGAATGAAGAGATAATCATATGGATAGTTATGGATTTAGTTGAATATTCATGGATTGAAGCTTGGTGTTGTGTAGAGTTGGTAGTTAGTGTTTAATTCATGATTATAACTTAAGCTTAACTTAGAAATGATGAAGTTGATATATGATCATTAATAAAGTTTGTGAGTTTGGTTGATTTTGAAGAATCCATGTGTTAAGTTGATGTTATTAGTGTATAATTGATAAGTATTGTTAATGATTATATTATAAGGGATTAATGATGATGATTAGCATTATTAAGTTAAATGAGTTATATGATATGAATTAATTACTAACTCATTGTTTATAATGTTCGTAGATATGGAGAAGACTCAGTGACATTAGACTACTGAGTGGACGGCGGAGGTATTGGTGAGTGGACCTGTAACCTTCAGCGTAACTTAGTTGTAACAGATTTGGTTACAACGGGTAAACGTGGTTTTACTGCTTATAAACTGTTGATTGACCTATTGCCTTGATAGATATAGATTTTGTGATATCCGGCCTTTGGGCATATGTGTTTTCAGAGGTCAACATGGTTTGGGCTTAAGGTTACTATTGAGTTGCCAACACAGGTCCTTGTACACGGATGGTTATGGGAATACTGTGTTGTGTGGGTAATAGTACCTAGGCTATCGGTTTACCGCTGTATTGGCCTGCAGTTGGTGTGAGGTTGCTTGGGGGCCACCCGGGCATGAGGGCGCCTCAAGGACCGCCGATCCTCTTGGATGATATTTGTTTGCGATGCTTTATGCTGTAAACAAATGGTTGTGTGTTTACGATGCTGTTGCTGTAAACTCGTTTAGTATGCTATGCTTAGTTGTAAACATATTTGTTAGGCTAAGCTGTGTTGATGGTTATTAGTTCATTCACTTAGCGTTGAGCTAATCCCCCACATTACCACTCCTTGCAGGATATGATTAGATTATGGGATGAGCAAGGAGCTTTTGACTGGATGGAATGTTTGATGACCCGATGTTTACTCTGATCTTTGATTTCATAAAATCATTGTTGTCTTTCAAATTATGTAACACCCAAAATGATCAATTATGTTTTGAAATAGATTGACTAATATGAGTATTATATAATGTATAATTTTTAATGTTTGTTGGACTTTCGCTTCCGGTTATAAAAAAAATGGCTTTGAAAATGAAGGGTGTTATAAATTGGTATCAGAGCATCGGTTTGGGTGAAATGAACATTTATGGTGTTCAATCCCAAATCTGGATTTGTGTCAAGTCAAACATTCCAGAAGGTGGGGTTAGTTGTTGCATGATATTTGGGTAGTAAGATATGTACTAACGCTTAACAAGATGTGAGATTGTGTTTGATTGCAGAGAAGGAGGAACATGAGTAACCGACTGGTATTCTCAATGATTCCTCTATGTTCGTTGGTGTAAAAGCATCAGGTAATTCTCTATAAGCTTGTTTAAATTAAATAAGTTTGAATTGTTTACTTGCTATGAGGACTATGATTAGTGAAGTAAATTGAATTAGATTGATATGATTTCTCATTTATGAGTAAGTTGATTTTGCCTATGTGTTTAGCATAAGTTGATTATGTGCTTAGTAGTAAATCTTGATAGATTGAATTGATAAAACTTTCCATAAGGAAATTAATGAGGTGATGGTATTCCTCAAGTAAGATGTTTAAAGCCATGTTGTGGTTTAAATTAGAAAGTGTACATTGATTGGAAGGTGTGTGTTTGACCTGAAAGGTCAAAGTAGTCAATGATGTCCTTATATGTATTGACAAGTTTAGGAAAGGTCAATGCTGAAAACTTGATGTAATTGTGTAAATATGATGGTAATATGTGGAATTGGTGATTTAAGGTTATGTTATGACACCAATAGTGATAATGGTTTGGTTTGACTTAGATTAGTTAAAGTTATGTGGAATGGGTGATAGAATAGTGAATATATGGTCATAAACCCAAACGGGTCATTTAAGTGTGACACCCGACGATTTAGGGTTACTAATTAACCTGCTACAAACCCTAATTACGTGTATTTAGTTTAGTATTAGGCTAAATACTTGTAATTACTTGTAACTATTTGTATATTTATGTGAATATACACTCTCGTAATTGATTTATATTACGCTTACATGATTAGTTGTAATTACGCTTACGCAATTTGGGGAAATTGTGCGAAACAACCGGACGGAGTCCACACAGTATAAATACGGACGTTGGTGAACAAAATATTAAATAATATGAAATTATTTAATAAACTCAAAAACTTACAAATATTATGGTGATAATATTTAACACGTTAATTATATGGTATAAAGTAACACAAACGCAACGAAAACGCGCAGAACGCGCCCGACAACTGAACGAAAGTCAAAATATATTTTTATAATTTAAAATATATTATTTGGTATGAAATTATTATTGAAAACATCATATAATAGTTCGTCAATGAAAAACGTCTATTTAAAACGCTACGTGATTAAACCTCCGTAAAACGTACACGCAAATCGAGGCCGATATATTAACGGAACATTTTTATAAATGTTTTCAAGTATCTAGATAAAATATTTCAAGTGAAAATATTGAAATTTAAACCGATATTTAAACATGTGTATTAACCGTTTAACGTATAAATAAACATCCAAACAATCGGGTAAACGAACGTAAAACGCAACTAGTTAAATTGGGAACAAGAAATGACCAAAATACCCTTGTGTGGGACCCCCCATGGGCCGGGCCCCCCCCCCATGTGGTCACCACCCCAATTGCCCTCTCTTCTTCCATGCAATCTCATGATTGCCTTTGAACCTTACACCCACTAACTCTTCATGCATCCATTCATTCAACACTCAAACTCTTTTCATTTCACTCTCATTTCTCTCTAGTTTCTTCTTCCCTCTCTCCAAAAACTGAAAGAACTCAGCCTCAATTATCATCATCTATCATCATTATTTGAAAAAGATCAAGAACTAGAAGAAGATCAAGCCAACAACAAGAGCACTATCATCATCGTCCTTCTTTCTCCATCATTTTCCTTTGTGAGGAACACTTCATCTCTCCAAAATTTTACTTACATAATGTATATCTACATGTTATATTGCTCATCTAACACTATTATGTCCAAATAAAAGGTTAAAATACGTTTTTGTAACATATATGTAAGAAGACAGATTCTGTCCCAGAAAAGTCAGTGTACTAAAATGGTCGTATCTTGAGTTTTACTGAGAGTTAGATAACGGATTTTTTTTTAAAAGTTGCGTATTGAAAAGAGCTACAACTTTCGTGTTTTACACTTTTTCCAGAAACGCATAGATGTTTCTCTACTGGCCGATTTGTAGGACTGACCTGTAGGTCTTCGATAAATCTGTTCGGAACTTTCTCGGAATTAATTAAATATGTTAATGGACCCATTGGAAGCTGAAAATTTGATATGTTAGTCTAGACTCATTGTAGATCAGTTGGTAAAAATCTCAGACCCTAGTTTGGACCATAAGTGGTAGAAATAAAATGGCGAACCAAACCGACAAAAGTCGAAAATGTGAAATATTGAAAATCTTAAGAAGTGTAATTAAAACCGACACCTTGGATGACTCCGACACAAACCGACAAATTATTTGGACTCTTTAAACTGATTTATGGGTTGGGTAAAAGTTTCGGGTCAAACCGAGTCGGTTTGACCAAGTCAACAAAAACGGCTCGGTTTCTAAAAAACGACAAAACTTACTATTTTTGGAAAGTGGTAACAAAAATGGGTTTGGATGACTTAGTTAGTAACTTGGACCAAAAACTAAATTTAGAAAGTTTCCCGAATTAGAAACCGACACTTAGAACACTTGGATTTGATAAGTGACTCATGAAATTGGTAAGTGTCTCATAAATTGATAAGTGTCTCATGAATTGGTAAGTGACTCATAAAATCAGTAAGTGTCTCATAAAATTGATAAGTGACTCATAAAATCAGTAAGTGTCTCATGAATTGGTAAGTGACTCATTAAATTGGTAAGTGACTCTATAAATTAGAAGTGACTCATAGTTTGACCAGGTTTGACCAGGTTTGACCAGTTTGACCAGGTTTGACCAGGTTTGACCAGGTTTGACCAGTTTGACCAGGTTTGACCAGGTTTGACCAGTTTGACCAAGTTTGACCAGGTTTGACCAAGTTTGACCAGTTTGACCAGGTTTTGACCAGCTTTGACCAACGAGTTGACCAACTTTGACCTACGGTTTAAGACTTATACAAACTAAAATAATTGGGTTGCAACACACGATATGTACTAATGATTAGTTTACAGTAAAACAAACTTGATAATAATGTCTAAATGAAGTATTATTACAAACTTTCACCAACGGGTCATACACGTTTTTAAGAAACGAACTTGAACAATTTATTTGGACATACTAGTTGATAAACTAGCTCTAGGTGGACATTAACCCTCCACCTACACGATTGGCTTAAGTGGACATTGACCCCCACTTATACAATCGCTATAGATGGTCTTTTGAGACATCTACTTATACCCAACCTTATACGTTTTTAGGACGTTAGAAGGTTGCAAACCGGCTTGCTTGCTTATTTGATACTTACTTGCTACTTGCTAATCTAAGGTGAGTTTCATAGCCCCTTTTTACTGTTTTTATACTCAGGGGTGAGAATACATACAACTGTTTTATAACTGTTTTTATGATCACAAGTACTGTAAACAACTTTTATACGGATTGCATGAGACCCGAAAATAATCCCTAAGCCCTCTACCCATCATAGTTCGTTAATATATGCGTGAATGTTATTGGATAGATCTATCGGGAACTGACAATTCCCGTCCGGGCTAGTCGCTCTAGCCGACCCACGGGCGCAGTAATATTTGTGAATTAGAAGTGTTATGGATTAGGCACTTACCGGAGGCAAACAACGTTAAGCTCGAACTATGAGACTCATTGCAATAGTATAACTTTTATTAACTTGTTTAATAAACAAACAAATCTTGTGATAACTGTTTAAACCTATGAACTCACCAACTTTATGTTGACCCTTTTAGTATGTATTTCTCAGGTAACCGGCCGCAGTAGGAAGCTTCAGGAAAGCTTAGCTCTAGTCGCATTGTTTTCAAACATCAAGAGATTAGATTGCATTTAGCTGTTTTTGTATAATCAGTAATGTATTAGAAATCTCTTAACGGTTTATGCGAACTCCAGATATTTTGTAAACATTTGAATTATGGTAATGTAATATTTTCAAACGTCTCATATAGAGGTCGTTTGCTTTAATCTTTGTGTTGTGATATTTGATTTGGTCGATGCCCCCATGACACCTCATGTTTCCGCTGCCACGTGTTCTGGGGGTGCGACAGATTGGTATCAGAGCCTAAGGTTATAGCGAACTAGGATTGCATTAGTGACCTAGACTATAACCGTTAGGTTAGTATTCTTGTTCGGTATGACTGGTTCAGCGATTGCATCAATTGAATTTAATTTAACATAGCCTGATCAACTATGTACAATTAAATGAGATTCGATGCAAGACCTGAAATGGTTATAGTGAACGAGAATACAGTAGTAGACATAGACCGAGGATAGAACGGGACCAACCCTTATACGTGCTTATGTGCTAGGTTATTATATTTTCATATATAACCTTAACTTCTCGTATACTAAACTAATTGCCACCCTTCATGGCAACCACTCCCACCACTACGTCACCTAACACAGAAAACGAAACTCAAATCTTGCTTACTACTGTGGAGATTTCCACGGTACCCACTCGCCTAACCGTATCGGGCAACGACATAATCAAAGAGGACTTACTTGAGGAGAATCCGCCTAAGGATTCGCCACCCAAACAAGTGACACCTGCTTCACCCTCTTTCCTCCCCACTCTCATCCTAATCATTCGGAAACACGAACCGCACGAGAATTCGTCACCTAAACGCGCTACATGTACTTCCCCTACTTTATAATCTCCCTTCCCCGCTTATTGTAGACCTGTTAATCGCGTGTGTTGTACACAACTAGAAGGACTGACTGACCACCTCGAACTAGACCTTACTACCACTACTGACACTCCACCCACTAGGACCTGTCTACGAGGGTCCACGGGTGAAACTCGATCAACCACAACACCTACATAATGGAAGTAACTTTTCGAACAATTGCATGAATTTCAACAAACCACTTAACTCTTTACTTGATCATGATTGATCACTCTTTGACTTGTATGTCAACAATTCTATCAAACACGAGACTTACTACTTGATCATGTTTGGTCACCAATTCGACACGTTTGTCAAACGATTTACTCATAACTTGATTCGCGACTTTGTCTATTCCGAACATCACTGGATTAGTATCGCGAGGGATACTCACAACGACTAAATCCATAAACTACTTCAAACTATTTCAAACTATGACTTGAACATTCCAATCACTACTGCAAGGACTACCCGCAACTACGAATTTATCAACTATCAACTATCTTCACCAAACACCTTCACCAAGCAATTGTTCATTTCAACAATATAGTCATGACTGACAACTTTGAGAACACTACCCGGCCGTTTATGTGGCTACTCTTTGAAAGTACGATATTGACTAAACCTTCTTGTTGTTGATTCATTGTCTTAATAGAACGCTCTCCCGAAAAAGATGGCAAACTTCCCTAAGAACGACTACTCATCAGATGACGACCTGAATCTAGAATAGATTAGAAGTAGACCCGAACAACGGTGAACATAGCTAGTGTTAGCTCGATGATCTATCGATGGGTGTATAAAACCCCATCACATTTTGTATAAGACTTATGCATTCGTCCGGATGTAACAATGCCCGGCATGTTTAGTAAACTTTGAATTCTGTAAGCTATCAACCTATTAACCTTGCGCCTTGTTGGTTACAAATCACATTACCTTGTTTTGAATTATATTTGTACTATGAAGCCACATATTACTTTTCATCATGAATGTGATAATCTTGGCTCTCATACAAAGACCATATTCATTCTTTTAATCCCCTTTTCGTTTAAGGAGACACCACTACAAGAATCAACTGAAATTTTCAACACTTTACAATAACAAAAGTTTTCAACAGATTTCTACCAATTCAAGTTTTCAAAGAATTTTCACCAAACAACTACCCGGAACTATTTACAACTTCTTATGTTCAATTAATTTGGCTAGACAGAAAGTTTCAATGTCTTATTGACGACCAGATTTTTCCCAACATATTTTGATTAACTCAAGTTTCCAACGGACTTAATAGTTCCAAACAAACTATTATCATAGAAATTTATCTACTGATTTTACACCATCGCAAGCGAACATTTCTCCATAGATCTCATTACCATCAAGAACCGATACCCGCTTCCTAGAATCGATGACTTATTTGACCAACTTCAGGGTACGAGCTTTTACTCGAAGATCGACCTTCGGTCTGCTTATCACCAACTTCGCGTTCGAGACGCCGATATCCCAAAAACCGCCTTCCGAACTCGCTACGGGCATTACGAATTTCAAGTGATGCCTTTTGGATTAACCAACGCACCGGCTGTATTCATGGACCTTATGAATCGGGTGTGCAAACCCTATCTAGATAAGTTTGTCATCGTGTTCATCGACGACATCTTGATCTACTCTCGCAACGAAACCGAACATGGCCAACACCTGAAAACTATCTTACAATTACTCAGACACGAGGAGTTATACGCCAAGTTCTCCAAGTGTGAGTTCTGGATGCAAACAGTATAGTTCCTAGGGCATGTCGTTGACAGCCAAGGGATACATGTTGATCCAGCCAAGATCGAGGCCATCAAGTGCTGGAAAGCACCAACTACTCCAACCGAGGTCCGACAATTCTTAGGTCTCGCTGGGTATTACCGGCGATTCATTGAGAATTTCTCCTAAATAGCCCTACCATTGACCTCCCTGACTCGGAAAGATAAGAAATTCGACTGGACCGATAAACAAGAGACAGTATTCCAACTGTTGAAACATAAACTCTGCAGTGCACCAATCTTGTCCTTACCCAAAGGCACCGATGATTTTGTAGTTTACTGCGACGCCTTACACCAAGGACTAGGTTGTGTGTTAATGAAACGTGATAAAGTCATCGCCTATGCCTCACGACAACTGAAAATCCACGAAAAGAACTACACCACCCATGACCTCGAATTGGGAGCTGTAGTTTTTGCACTCAAAATCTGGAGACACTATCTGTACGGTACAAAATGTACTATCTTCACTGACCACAAAAACTTTCAACATATCTTTGATCAGAAGGACCTAAACATGAGACAACATCGTTGGGTCGAGTTACTTAGTGACTACGACTGCGAAATCCGATACCACCCGGGCAAGGCTAACGTTGTTGCCGATGCCCTAAGCCGAAAAGAACGAGTGAAACCCCTTCGAGTTCAAGCTCTTGGTTTAACCATCCACAACTATCTTATTTCTTAAATCCATTACACTCAACTCGAAGCGCTCAACGAGAAAAACATCAAAAACGAAGCCTTGCGCGACATGGAAAAACAATTTGAAATCAAACCCGATGGAACCAGACACTTCTCTAACCGAATCTGGTTACCAAACTTTGGAAACCTACAAGATTTAGTGATGGATGAATCTCACAAATCTCGATACTCCATACATCCTGGTTCTGAAAAAAATGTATCATGACATCAGACAACGGTATTTGTGGCCCAACATGAAAGCTGACATCGCCACCTATGTTAGCAAATGTTTAACCTGCGCCAAGGTTAAGGCCGAATACCAGAAACCCTCTGGGTTGCGGCAACAACCCGAAATACCTCAATGGAAATGGGAAAACATAACTATGGACTTCATTACTAAACTACCAAAGACACCGAGCGGTTGCGATACCCTTTGGGTGATCGTTGATCGTCTCACGAAATCTGCCCATTTCCTAGCTATCAAAGAAACCGACAAGATGGAGTGCTTGGCTCGCATCTACATCAAAGTGGTTGTAGCACGGCACGGCATACCCATCTCGATCATCTCCGATAGAGATAGCCGCTTCACCTCTCGATTTTGGCAAACACTTCAGAAAGCTCTCGGTACTCGTTTGGATATGAGTACTGCTTATCACCCACAAACTGATGGTCAGAGTGAACGAACCATCCAAACTTTAGAAAATATGCTGCGCGCTTGCGTAGTTGACTTCGGAAACAACTGGGAGAACCACATACCCTTGTGTGAATTCTCCTACAACAACAGTTATCACACCAGCATCAATGCTGCTCCGTTCGAGGCACTTTATGGAAGAAAGTGCTGATCACCCATTTGTTGGACCGAAATCGGCGATAGCCAACACACCGGTCCTGAAATCATCCATGAAACGACCGAGAAAATCGTGACCATTCAAAACCGGCTGAAAGCCGCCCGTGATCGTCGGAAGAGTTACGCTGACGTGAGACGCAAACCCCTCGAATTTCAGGTCGGGGACAAAGTACTTCTAAAAGTGTCACCTTGGAAAGGTGTCATTCGTTTACGTAAACGCGGTAAACTAAACCCTAGGTACATCGGACCTTTTGAGATTCTTGAAAGAATTGGTCCGGTGGCATATCGACTGCAGCTACCGCCCCAACTCAGTAGCGTGCACAACACATTCCACATTTCTAACTTGAAGAAATGTCTGTCTGATGAGATGCTTGTAATCCCGCTCGATGAAATCCACATAGATGATAAACTCCATTTCATCGAGGAGCCGATAGAAATTATAGACCGTGAGGTCAAACGCTTGAAATAAAGTCGTATTCCCATCGTTAAAGTCCGGTGGAATTCTAGGCGCGGTCCTGAATTCACTTGGGAACGGGAAGACCAAATGCGACAGAAACACCCACATCTATTTTTAGATACCCCTCAGACTACAGCAACAAACTGATTTCGGGACGAAATTCTCCTAACAGGGGGAGAATGTGACACCCGACGATTTAGGGTTACTAATTAACCTGCTACAAACCCTAATTACGTGTATTTAGTTTAGTATTAGGCTAAATACTTGTAATTACTTGTAACTATTTGTATATTTATGTGAATATACACTCCTGTAATTGATTTATATTACGCTTACGTGATTAGTTGTAATTACGCTTACGCAATTTGGGGAAATTGTGCGAAACAACCGGACGGAGTCCACACAGTATAAATACGGACGTTGGTGAACAAAATATTAAATAATATGAAATTATTTAATAAACTCAAAAACTTACAAATATTATGGTGATAATATTTAACACGTTAATTATATGGTATAAAGTAACACAAACGCAACGAAAACGCGCAGAACGCGCCCGACAACTGAACGAAAGTCAAAATATATTTTTATAATTTAAAATATATTATTTGGTATGAAATTATTATTGAAAACATCATATAATAGTTCGTCAATGAAAAACGTCTATTTAAAACGCTACGTGATTAAACCTCCGTAAAACGTACACGCAAATCGAGGCCGATATATTAACGGAACATTTTTATAAATGTTTTCAAGTATCTAGATAAAATATTTCAAGTGAAAATATTGAAATTTAAACCGATATTTAAACATGTGTATTAACCGTTTAACGTATAAATAAACATCCAAACAATCGGGTAAACGAACGTAAAACGCAACTAGTTAAATTGGGAACAAGAAATGACCAAAATACCCTTGTGTGGGACCCCCCATGGGCCGGGCCCCCCCCCATGTGGTCACCACCCCAATTGCCCTCTCTTCTTCCATGCAATCTCATGATTGCCTTTGAACCTTACACCCACTAACTCTTCATGCATCCATTCATTCAACACTCAAACTCTTTTCATTTCACTCTCATTTCTCTCTAGTTTCTTCTTCCCTCTCTCCAAAAACTGAAAGAACTCAGCCTCAATTATCATCATCTATCACCATTATTTGAAAAAGATCAAGAACTAGAAGAAGATCAAGCCAACAACAAGAGCACTATCATCATCGTCCTTCTTTCTCCATCATTTTCCTTTGTGAGGAACACTTCATCTCTCCAAAATTTTACTTACATAATGTATATCTACATGTTATATTGCTCATCTAACACTATTATGTCCAAATAAAAGGTTAAAATACGTTTTTGTAACATATATGTAAGAAGACAGATTCTGTCCCAGAAAAGTCAGTGTACTAAAATGGTCGTATCTTGAGTTTTACTGAGAGTTAGATAACGGATTTTTTTTTAAAAGTTGCGTATTGAAAAGAGCTACAACTTTCGTGTTTTACACTTTTTCCAGAAACGCATAGATGTTTCTCTACTGGCCGATTTGTAGGACTGACCTGTAGGTCTTCGATAAATCTGTTCGGAACTTTCTCGGAATTAATTAAATATGTTAATGGACCCATTGGAAGCTGAAAATTTGATATGTTAGTCTAGACTCATTGTAGATCAGTTGGTAAAAATCTCAGACCCTAGTTTGGACCATAAGTGGTAGAAATAAAATGGCGAACCAAACCGACAAAAGTCGAAAATGTGAAATATTGAAAATCTTAAGAAGTGTAATTAAAACCGACACCTTGGATGACTCCGACACAAACCGACAAATTATTTGGACTCTTTAAACTGATTTATGGGTTGGGTAAAAGTTTCGGGTCAAACCGAGTCGGTTTGACCAAGTCAACAAAAACGGCTCGGTTTCTAAAAAACGACAAAACTTACTATTTTTGGAAAGTGGTAACAAAAATGGGTTTGGATGACTTAGTTAGTAACTTGGACCAAAAACTAAATTTAGAAAGTTTCCCGAATTAGAAACCGACACTTAGAACACTTGGATTTGATAAATGACTCATGAAATTGGTAAGTGTCTCATAAATTGATAAGTGTCTCATGAATTGGTAAGTGACTCATAAAATCAGTAAGTGTCTCATGAAATTGATAAGTGACTCATAAAATCAGTAAGTGTCTCATGAATTGGTAAGTGACTCATTAAATTGGTAAGTGACTCTATAAATTAGAAGTGACTCATAGTTTGACCAGGTTTGACCAGGTTTGACCAGTTTGACCAGGTTTGACCAGGTTTGACCAGGTTTGACCAGTTTGACCAGGTTTGACCAGGTTTGACCAGTTTGACCAAGTTTGACCAGTTTGACCAGGTTTTGACCAGCTTTGACCAACGAGTTGACCAACTTTGACCTACGGTTTAAGACTTATACAAACTAAAATAATTGGGTTGCAACACACGATATGTACTAATGAATAGTTTACAGTAAAACAAACTTGATAATAATGTCTAAATGAAGTATTATTACAAACTTTCACCAACGGGTCGTACACGTTTTTAAGAAACGAACTTGAACAATTTATTTGGACATACTAGTTGATGAACTAGCTCTAGGTGGACATTAACCCTCCACCTACACGATTGGCTTAAGTGGACATTGACCCCCACTTATACAATCGCTATAGATGGTCTTTTGAGACATCTACTTATACCCAACCTTATACGTTTTTAGGACGTTAGAAGGTTGCAAACCGGCTTGCTTGCTTATTTGATACTTACTTGCTACTTGCTAATCTAAGGTGAGTTTCATAGCCCCTTTTTACTGTTTTTATACTCAGGGGTGAGAATACATACAACTGTTTTATAACTGTTTTTATGATCACAAGTACTGTAAACAACTTTTATACGGATTGCATGAGACCCGAAAATAATCCCTAAGCCCTCTACCCATCATAGTTCGTTAATATATGCGTGAATGTTATTGGATAGATCTATCGGGAACTGACAATTCCCGTTCGGGCTAGTCGCTCTAGCCGACCCACGGGCGCAGTAATATTTGTGAATTAGAAGTGTTATGGATTAGGCACTTACCGGAGGCAAACAACGTTAAGCTCGAACTATGAGACTCATTGCAATAGTATAACTTTTATTAACTTGTTTAATAAACAAACAAATCTTGTGATAACTGTTTAAACCTATGAACTCACCAACTTTATGTTGACCCTTTTAGTATGTATTTCTCAGGTAACCGGCCGCAGTAGGAAGCTTCAGGAAAGCTTAGCTCTAGTCGCATTGTTTTCAAACATCAAGAGATTAGATTGCATTTAGCTGTTTTTGTATAATCAGTAATGTATTAGAAATCTCTTAACGGTTTATGCGAACTCCAGATATTTTGTAAACATTTGAATTATGGTAATGTAATATTTTCAAACGTCTCATATAGAGGTCGTTTGCTTTAATCTTTGTGTTGTGATATTTGATTTGGTCGATGCCCCCATGACACCTCATGTTTCCGCTGCCACGTGTTCTGGGGGTGCGACATTAAGTGCCCAAATGGGTCACTTAGTGATAAAACGGTAAAAACTTGATGTGGTTTGTGTATGATGACTTTTAAAATGACTTACAGTCATAAGTATAGATAAAATGTGGATTAAAAGTATTAATGTGGTCATTATGAATGAAATTGGGAAAAATGTCCATTTGGACCCCTAAAGGGGTCAACGTGTCAAAACAATGTAGAATGAGTGTTTGTAGGTGACGAATATGCCCACACGTCACTAATGTATATAGAAACATGTTGGTAAAAGGTGGAAGTCAGAAACCAAGTCGTTTGAAATATAGCGTGTCAACCAAAATGGTCGAAAATGGTCAAAATGAGTCGTACGTATGTTTTCTCGTAAAACGTGTAAATTGAAAAAGTGTAAAAAGGGAAAGTTTCATTTTGGCATAGTGGACGTGCCTGCAAAATTTTAGAGTCTAACTCTTAACGGGTAAAAAGTTATACGCGTTTGAAATTGGCTAAAAATATGATTTTTCTGAACCTCAGATTTCTGCTTGGGAACGCGATCCCAACAAGTTTTTCTGGATCGCGTTCGTACGTGTTATTTTGTCACAGATTATTTTTATGCTCGGGAACGCGATCCCAGCCATTTTCCATTATCGCGTTTGTGTGTGTATTTCGTGTTCAGATGCGTTTTCTCTTGGGAACGCAATCCCGCTCACTTCTCCGGATCGTGTTTGTATGCCAAATTTGGGTACATAATATTTTACACTAGGGAACGCGATCCTGACCTGTTTACAGGATCGCGTTAGTATAAAAAAAAAAAAAAAAAATTATTGCGACGTTCGACGTAATACTTGACGTAGAAAATTTTTTAGAAAATTTCGGTGTCCGATTAAGACGAAATTTACAGGGTCACTCGGAAACGGCTCAACGGTCAAAGCTCATCGCTTGTGAGCCATGTCAGTTTTGGGCACTTCGGGGTCGTTTGGGGCCCGAAAATGGCATTTTACTGTTTTTCAGACTTTATTTTGAACTTTTGACTTACGTTTAAAATTGGGCTTTTGTTTCTTTGAGCCCTGGGATCATCCCTATGACTAAATATGACGTTATAACTTGTTTTAAGAGGTCCTCATATTTTATTGAGTATAAGTTATTTTCAAGCTGTGTATTCGTCGTATTGTCGATTGTGGCCAACTGTTGTTGGTGGTGATTTAAATTCTTGAGTTATATGGACTAAGTGAAATAGGATGAAGTAAATGAGTCATCTAAAATATTGGAAATGGTTAAAATAAGTATTCTTAGAGATTGAAAGGAATACATGGGTCTATACTTATTGATATTTGA
This sequence comes from Helichrysum umbraculigerum, assembly GCA_949592205.1. NCBI lineage: Eukaryota > Viridiplantae > Streptophyta > Magnoliopsida > Asterales > Asteraceae > Helichrysum > Helichrysum umbraculigerum. The sequence goes on along the minus strand of CATIUR010000002.1, from coordinate 12,928,249 downwards.
CAGTATAGTAATAATTCGCATGTGTGGCATGAAGGGTTTACTTATATTACAACTAAAGAGGTAAAGATTGGAGAGAACATATTGAATATTACACGTAGATGGATGAGGTGTTTAGTACCAGATGTACAATTAATGTTGAGTGATGTAATTAGTAAATGACCTTGAATTAGGTAATAAAGAAGTTGTTTGTAATAAAGGTGTTAGACATTACACCTGAGTTAAAGATATAATAAAAAGAGGTGTTGAATGTCTGTGTTGTTTGTGTAAACTTGATGATATGTGTAATTGTAACATCCTCAAATTGGGCTTAGAAGTAATAGGTATTTTCTGTAAATTTTAAATGCGATTTAAAATTGTTATTGTGTTTTATTGTATAATTAATAGGTCGATAAGCCTCAGAAAATATTGTGGCTAGTGAAATATTGATTGTTTTAAATTTATTTAGTTGACGGTAAAATAAAATTGTATTTCCCCGTAAATGATTTTTAAGTTCCAGACAATGATAAGTACGGGGGACAAAACTAGTACACAAAGTAACTAATTAGGTAATATATCTATGTTTTGAGTCGGGCTTTATTTCTCATTCATACATACATACGTACGAATACACACACACCTCTAAACCTAAATCAATTATCAAAATCATGAAGAATCATCAAATTCAAGCTTCCAAGATCGAATTCAAGCTTTCTTAATCATCACAAACAAGGTATGATCTTGTGTTCTTCATGTTATTCAACCTAGAATTTGGGGTTTTTGATGTTCTTGAGCAAAATCCGAAATTAGGGTTTCTAAAGTGTAAATTGATGTTAGTTAAGCTTCAATAACATGTAATAATCATTCTAGCATCATCTTAATCATGTTATATGTGTTAATTTCGTGATTTCTTTAACCCTAGAAATTGGGGTTTTGAATATTTGATTTAGTTGGCATGATTAATCTTGAATTTAAGCTAGTAATGATCATATTATCATTAGTTGATAAGAAATTCTTGATTGTAAGTGAAACCCTAACTTAGAATTGAATAAAGTGATTTAGTGTTCTTGGGAAATTGATGATTGTGATGAATAGATGAGTTAATTGATGAACTTGGTATTGTTTGTAGTGAAGAACATCTAATTAACAAACAAAGAATGAAGTTAGAACATGGTTGTTTAAGAATTTATAAAACCTAGTATAAAGGTTGTGAAGAATTCTTAATATTTGATGTAAATAATTTTGATAATGCTTTAACTATGTTGATCAGTGATGATTAAAGTGATATTGTTATTATAATAATTATAATTTGATAAAGAGATGATGAATTATTAATATTATGGGGGTTAGTCATAATCTTGGAATGAATTAAGTTGAATTAGCTTAAGTGATAACTTAATGGAGAAATTAAAGAGAAAAGTTGCAACTTAATTGATTAAGTATCTTGAAGGTAAAGGTTATGATAAATTGTTGATTTTGATGTTCTTAATCTTGTTAATTGTTTAATTATATTAATTAACAAGGGCTAAAATGGATGAAGGTGATTATGATAATCATGAAGTTGATTAGTAATAAATTATATGATTGTAAGTTGAAAAGTGATGTGAATCTATATGAGTATAGATTGAATATTGAGTATTGTGATTACTAAGTTAATTCATAAGAATTTAGTAAATTGGTTAGTTGTAATGATGGAATAATGTTATATACATATTGATACAAGTAACTGACTTGTGTATTTTGTTGTATTTCCAGATATGGAGAAGACTCAGTGATATTAGACTACTGAGTGGGCGACTATGGTAGTCGGTGAGTGGACTTTGATCTCTCACTATAATTTAGTGATCACTATTGTGGTTACTTCAAGTGTTAAGTGTTATTCCTGTGTTAAGTTGAATTGTGAATTGTGTTAAAGTGTTAAAGTGTTAAGTGTTAAGTGACCTATTGGTAACTGTGTTAATAGAGGTCAACTATGTTGGACTGTGTGGTTACATGTTAGTCAACACAAGGGTTGTGAACATTCGTTGTAAGTAAGGCTTGTGTTGACTAAAGGTAACAAACAGTTATCGGTTAACCACTGTATTGGCCTGCAGTTGGTGTAAGTGTCGCTTGGTGGGCCACCGCGGCTGAGGGCGCCACAAGGGCCACCGATCCTCTGGTGATGTTGAGTCAAAGTGTTAAATGTGGTAAACTCATAGTGTTAAACTAAGTTGTATTGTTAGTGATGAGTTAACTCACTTAGCTTCGTGCTAATCCCTCGTTGTTTACTCCTTGCAGGTTAATATCTATTGTTATGGGCGGGTCAAGGAGTAACTGAAGAATGTTTGACTAGGATTACTCTGATTATTATTTAATACAGTTTAAATGTTGGTTATATAATGCCCAGGATATAAAGGATTGTTTTGTAAACGGTAATAATCAATACTTAGAACTTAGGTAATGGAAGATGACGACATGTCATTTTGTGTATATATATGTTTTGGGACTTGAGCTTCCGCATTGTAAAAAAAAAAAAAAACAGTTGTAAATTTTGGGGCGTTATAGTAATGTACATTCAAAATGATAAGTTGAAAATGGTAGTAAACTAATACTTGATGATATACCTGCTACTATGGGTAGTTATAATTGTGCAAATGGTTGATATCATGGTTATGATTTAAGTAAGGGTAAAGACTAATAAATTTTGAGAGATCAATGGTATGAACTAGCCTGAGAATAAAGTGTGACTGACATAATATGATGACGTCTGGCCAACGTATTCATATTATGCCATTTCACATGGAGTTGTTGAGGCTACTAAGTACCAAATGAAGTTAAATGATTTTAAATTAACGGGTAACATGTATTGACCTGCAGTTATGAAATAGTTATTGATTGGCTAAAATAAGGTGGTAGTAAACGATTTAACTAGTGTTTAAAGTGGAAACGTGGTAAAAGAAGAATTTGAACTGTTTATACTACTTGTTAAGATGAGTACGTGATTCTTCATTCATGGTAATAAAGGTTAGGTAAGGGCTGCCATGTCCGGATAGTTTATGGTTAAAAAAAAATGTGCGAAATTATGCCTATGAGAAAGACGAAATAGTCTATAAAATAAGAGTTTAAATTTGACAAATTGATAATTTTATTATCATTAAGTGCGAATTACATGTGATTTTATGTGTTGTTGTATATCTGATGGCTAGGTAAAGTGGTAAAGTGTAATTTGAAAAGTTATGTGATGAAATAAGTTAAGTAGAGGTCAGCTAAAATGGATTAAATAGGTGAATATTGTTGAAAATGTGTTGATGATTAGCACATTTTGATAATGTGGTACGTGTGCTGAGATAGCAAGTACCCATTGATGCATAATAGCAATTATCTGTTGAGATTGGTGCTATTTGATTTTGTAGATTATGATTTTAATCATAGGAAACTAACTTTTACCTTGCTTTTAGAGGTGGGATTAAAGTAGTATGGTTTGAAACACATGTAGGTAATGGACTTTACAGGATCAGGTAGTGTTTCAATTGATAAAACTGACCTTAAGATAAATAGTTGTGATGGATAAGGTTATGATATTTCATCATTTAAGGATGATGTATGTGGTTAATTGCTTACATGATCTGAATTAAATTCTCATTGCGGAGATGAGCATTGCAGTTTTATAAACACTGTTGTTGTTTGTTAAAAAGAAAGAAGGTAATTATTTATATTTGGTTTAAAGATCCTAGCATGTCGCTAGTTTGCTGATTAAGATGAAAATAAAGGATTATGTGTTTCACTTATTGTAAGTAATTGTGTGATCCAAAGTGTTATATGGCTAAGCATAGGGCTTCATGTAACCTGGTGGTGATACATTCACAAGCCGTAAATCAGTATTTAACTAATTGCAAAAAGTAGAGATACATAGTTATGAATTGAGTTAAACTTTTATTACAAATGTGCACGTGGTGGTGTTTATAACTACTATTATTATTGCTATATATGCGGTTATGTTTATATAGGTTTATCAAGACTTATGTGAATTTAAGTTGTAATACACACTGGTGATGTGTAAGTAGATGAATTAAAATATACCATGTAAGTATATTATAAAGAGTACTCGTTTAGTGTTTATGTGGATGCATAGATACTTAGACTAATGTACACACGCGTTGTATGCGCCTATACTAGTTATTGTTTACGTGATTTTATTGCAATAGGTTAACTAGGTGCGATTAGATTTCGAGGACGAAATCTCTTTAAGGGGGAGAGATTTGTAATATCCTCGTTTTGGGCCTAGTTGAATTCGGTAAATTCTTCATTTTATTTAATTATTTAAATTGTGTTATAAATGATTTATAGTATTTGGGCATTGAAAATAATAGGTCAAACAGTTAAATGAGTTATTGTGGATAGTAAAATATTACTTGTTTTAAATTTATTTAGTTGACGGTAAAACAAAATTATATTTTTCCCGCAAATGGTTTTTAAGTTCCAGACAATAATAAATACGGGGAATGAAAAGTAACACTTAAATGGTATACTATATGGATTAATTGGTTTTATTTCCTCTCCCACACACACATACGTACGTACATGCATACCTACACCAAAAACCCTAAATCAAAACATGAAGAAATCATCAAATTGAAGCTTCTAAGCTTGGATTCAAGCTTCCTTCATCATCAAAACAAGGTATAATCACATGTTCTTCATTTTCCATAACCTAGAAATTGGGGTTTTGGGATTTTGGGTTAATAAGAAAGTTTAATCCGAAATTAAAGTTATAGAACTATGAATTAAGCTCCAAGAACCTGATTTGATCATCCTCTCATCATTATTATCAATTTGTAAGTGTTAATTTCTTGAAATATATGAACCCTAGAAATTGGGGGTTTTGGTGTTCTTGGTTTAATCCGAAATTAGGGTTTGATTTTGTGAAATTGTTGTTAGTTAAACGTGTTATTGTTGATTACTAACTAGATTGAAGCTTAAGATTATAGATTTATAGTGATTCTTAGGGTTTATGATGATTTTGATGGGTTAATGACTTTAATCCGAATTTAAAGTATGAAATTGGTTAAGGTGATGTTAATAAGTGTTTATAAGATGGTTAGTAATATTAATTTAACCTAGAAATGAAGTAATCATGTTATATAAGTTGTGATCAAAATGGGTTTTTGGGTAATTGATGGAATTAGCATGATTTACTTGAATTTGAAGCTTGAAATACTTGCATGATAGTTAGTTGATGTTTATATGTGGATTATAACCTTAATCTTAGTTTAAGAATGAAGAGATAATCATATGGATAGTTATGGGTTTAGTTGAATATTCATGGATTGAAGCTTGGTGTTGTGTAGAGTTGTTAGTTAGTGTTTAATTCATGATTATAACTTAAGCCTAACTTAGAAATGATGAAGTTGATATATGATCATTAATAAAGTTTGTGAGTTTGGTTGATTTTGAAGAATCCATGTGTTAAGTTGATGTTATTAGTGTATAATTGATAAGTATTGTTAATGATTATATTATAAGGGATTAATGATGATGATTAGCATTATTAAGTTAAATGAGTTATATGATATGAATTAATTACTAACTCATTGTTTATAATGTTCGTAGATATGGAGAAGACTCAGTGACATTAGACTACTGAGTGGACGGCGGAGGTATTGGTGAGTGGACCTGTAACCTTCAGCGTAACTTAGTTGTAACAGATTTGGTTACAACGGGTAAACGTGGTTTTACTGCTTATAAACTGTTGATTGACCTATTGCCTTGATAGATATAGATTTTGTGATATCCGGCCTTTGGGCATATGTGTTTTCAGAGGTCAACATGGTTTGGGCTTAAGGTTACTATTGAGTTGCCAACACAGGTCCTTGTACACGGATGGTTATGGGAATACTGTGTTGTGTGGGTAAATAGTACCTAGGCTATCGGTTTACCGCTGTATTGGCCTGCAGTTGGTGTGAGGTTGCTTGGGGGCCACCCGGGCATGAGGGCGCCTCAAGGACCGCCGATCCTCTTGGATGATATTTGTTTGCGATGCTTTATGCTGTAAACAAATGGTTGTGTGTTTACGATGCTGTTGCTGTAAACTCGTTTAGTATGCTATGCTTAGTTGTAAACATATTTGTTAGGCTAAGCTGTGTTGATGGTTATTAGTTCATTCACTTAGCGTTGAGCTAATCCCACACATTACCACTCCTTGCAGGATATGATTAGATTATGGGATGAGCAAGGAGCTTTTGACTGGATGGAATGTTTGATGACCCGATGTTTACTCTGATCTTTGATTTCATAAAATCATTGTTGTCTTTCAAATTATGTAACTCCCAAAATGATAAATTATGTTTTGAAATAGATTGACTAATATGAGTATTATATAATGTATAATTTTTAATGTTTGTTGGACTTTCGCTTCCGGTTATAAAAAAAAATGGCTTTGAAAATGAAGGGTGTTATACTTCCCCTCTTCCCTCAAAAAAAGGCACTTCCCTCTTGATCACTACCCTATATATATATATATATATATATCGATGCTATAAAGAATATTTTAACCAATGAATTTCATTTTTAAGTCATAACATTAGCTGATGAATATTTATTCAATAAATTGTTAATATTCACTGCATATTAAAACTTCACATTATTTGAAAAATATTTTTATTGTTAATATTCATCACAATGCATATTAACTAATATGCACCGCGATGCATACTAACGGATTTGGATCTAATATTCATTAATCGATGTTATAACTTGAAGAAAGAATTTATCAAAAAAGGTTAACATTCATAGCATCGATTCTGATTAACATTTACTCAATTTCAGTTTGGTTTTCGAGATTTGTATGGGTGAAGGTAATATGCTTCCTGATGCATACTAACGCTTCCCCCCAAAAAATGCACTTCCCTCTGGATCATTCCACTATATATATATGTGTATATATATATATATATATATATATATATATATATATATATATATATATATATATATATATATGAATGGATCCTGTGAAAATAAGGAGTTAAAAAAACCCAGTGAAAACACATCTCCACCCTCCATTTAATCTAACTTATATATATATATAAAAGGGGTGGAGATAAAAAAAAAAACGGTGAAAACACTTTTTCCTTCACAATTTTTTTTAAGGTGTGAACTTTTTTTTTTGAAGTAAACCAAAAAAATTAAGATTCACACATAAAAATATTTTTTGTAAAAAAAATAAAATAAAGTCAAATCCGAAAACCAAAACAAAAAATTAAGGTTCACAATTAAAAAACTTAAAACTTTCTGTGAACTCAAAACAAAATAATAAGATTCACAATTGAAAAAGTTAAAAACTTGTTGTGAATCTAAAAAAAAATTAAGGTTCACAGTTGAAAAAAAAAAATTCACAACTAAAAAAGTTAAAAACTTTCCGTGAACCAAAAAAAATTAAGGTTCACAATTGAAAACGTAAAAAACTTTCCGTGAACCAAAAAAAATTAAGGTTCACAATTTAAAAAGCAAAACACTTTCCGTGAACTTAAAAAAAAATTAAGGTTCACAATTGAAAAAAAAAAGCTTCACAGTTTAAAAAAAAAAGGTTCACAATTGAAAATTTTTAAAACTTTATGTGAACCTAAAAATTTAAGGTTCACAGCTGGAAAAAAAAAGGTTCACAATTGTAAAGGTTAAAACTTTCCGTGAACTAAAAAAAAATTTAAGGTTCATAGTTGAAAAAGTTAAAAACTTTTTGTGAACCAATTAAAAAAATTAAAGTTCACAATAAAAAAACTTTAAAAATTTTCGTAAAAAAATTTTAAAAAAAAAATTTATGTGAAAAAAATAAGGTTTACAATTGAAAATGTTAAAAACTTTGTGTGAAGCAAAAAAAAAAAAAATTAAAGGTTCATGACGAAAATTTTATGTGAAACAAAAAATATAAGGGTTCACAAAAAAAATTCATGTGTGAAGCAAAAAAAATGAAAGTTCACAACTTAAATAAATTGTGAATCAAAAAGTGTTTTCACCGGGTTTTTTTTATCCTCACCCCTTTATATATATATATATATATATGTGGGAGGTTCAAATGAGAATCACTTTAAAGTTGAAAACTGTGAGAACCACAACGAATACGTGTTTGTTCACATGTGATTAACCTAAATCATATGTGAACATTGATATACGTTTAATTGAAAAAGAAAAAAGGAAAAAAAAATCATAAATTTACGTCTTAAAACGCATTTTAACCGATTTGTTCACATTATCGTTCACATGTGAACATGTATTTGTTTTTTGCGTTTTTCGATATGATTTTAAGAATTTTTTTTTTTACTTTTTTCTTTTTCAATTAAACGTAAATCAAAGTTCACATATGATTTAGGTTAATCACATGTGAACAAACACGTATTCATTGTGGTTCTCACAGTTCTCAACTTTAAAGTGGTTCTCATTTGAACCTTCCCCCATATTTGTATATATATATATATATATATATATATATATGTTAGATTAGATGGAGGGTAAGGATGTGTTTTCACTGTTTTTTTTATCTCCTTGTTTTCACCGGAACCCATCCCTATATATATATATATATATATATATATATATATATATATATATATATATATATATATATATATATTAATGTTCTAATTAAATTTACAAAAACAATGCGGTAACTAATTCAAGTGCTATATTCTCGTACCCGCCAGTTTTTTTACAAAAAAACCCTGCATGTTTAATAAAAAATTATTTATACAGAAATAACATTATGCATCTAGTGTTGAATATGTAAAACACACATTATTTATAATTTTATATGATAGTAGTATGCGACTACTCTTGCAACTCTAAAAGGACAAATGATTCACAAAAAATAGTCTGCATCGGTAAAGCACGCATGATTCACATGATAACGGTATGCATATGCAAAATTAAAAAACATAACAGTATACATCTAGCGTATGCATCTAAATTGATGATTTCACTATTCCGTTCATGCTAAGCTTCGATCGACATGTTGAAATTGATGAATTCCTCACAGTCATTATGTTTAGGTGTACGGAATTGATTTCGAATTTGAACGAAAAATCCGTTCATGCTAAGCTTCGACCCGAAACCCTAAACCTCAAACCTATACCCTATACCCTAACCCCTAAACCTAACCCTAACCACACATCACATGTACAACCAATCACTAATATACCTGTTACTAATTTGTAAAACCCACCAAAAAATGAAAATAAAAAAAAATTTGTCAAAGGTAAGCCTTGAGGGACGACAAATCGAAGAACAGAAAACTCTGAATTTTATGATGCAATTTTCATAATTTTTCGACTTGCTGTTTGTGAGATATTTAAGTTTCAAAAATGTGAGGGAAATAAGTATTTGATGAAAATGAATGGTTGAGATTAATTCACTTATTCTCACTTAAAATTAAAATTGTTGTACGGGTCTTGCTATAGATACCCCTTAAAAAAAAACATATATTATGACACATGTAAGAGAATATAAATTCGAAGGATAAGAACTTTGTTTATCAAATGAAAGACAATACAAAAACAAAGGATTACAATTGAATCTGAAGGTAAAAAATAATACAAGTGACCAGACATATATGTCGATCACTTCCTTGTCACTTGGCTTTTTTATACTTTTTTAATTCGACAATCTTACCAATGAATGAATAAATGAAGATGTAATTTCGAGTTTAGCAACTGGGATGTTGCCGTAATCACAGCTGTCTAACACCATTGTTATTTTTTAAAGAGAAATTATATATGTCATACGTCAATGGTCAATCATTTAAGATATACTCCATCCGTCTCAAAATAAGTGTCTCATGTAAAAATGCACACAGTTTAATGAAAGTCACTATTTACCAATAACATCTTATCTTTATCCGCTAAAGTCTTTTCTAATTGGCTGAAAGAGAATCTGGACACTTATTTTGGGACGTCCCAAAATAGTAAGTGAGACACTTATTATGGGACGGAGGGAGTATTTATCTATACCCCGGCCCTTATAATTCATTTCCACATCTTCCTTAAAAACTTATTAAAAGGGATATCGGAAAACCCCAAAATACCCCTAGCACTAACTACAGTTTTGGGTCCCACTTACTACTTATTCTCCACTAACTATACTTTTCATCAATCAAATATTAAATCTACCCACTAAAGTATTTTTTGATTGGTTAAACATGGACATCCCAAAATAGTGATATGGATATTTTAAATGGACAAACGGAGTACAATATATTTTTATTTTAAAGCATTCATTCGTACCTCCACCCACCGTCACGTCACCACTTTCACCGCTGCATTGCGCGAGTATAATACTAGTTATTTCTCAATTGTTTTGCATTTCGACTTCATTTTGGTCGGCATAAATCTTAAAACGAGTCAAATGGGTCACTACTACAAGAAACAGAGTAACATTTACAAACCTTGAAGTTAAAAAGTTTCAAAGCTCAACACATGCCCGGCCCATTGAATGCTAATCTTTTTATATTGTCAACTTGATATGTGAACATAGATCTTGAAATTGAAGTTGGAACGTGCTAAATTTGGAGCTATGAATTATAAAAAGTTATTCAGCATCTAATTACATATGAAATGAGCTGGAGAGATGGGGATGCTTTAACTACAAAGTTGACTATATATTACATTTTATAATCAAGGTCTACTCTGAGGAAGATAAACTAGACAATTTAAAATTATGGTAAGATTCAGGGCATCCAATGAAAACAAATTTTAATTATTTCCCTGATCCCCTTAACAACTAGTTTTATACACAGGCGTTGCCCAGTTAAATGGATGCCATAATACAAACTTTGATTAGAGACTACAGCTTCTTCTTAAAGAAGGCTATAACGGAGTTCTGAAACATTGATTGTAGCCTTACGTTAATGCGGCATAACATCTCTTTTTTAAATATGGCAACAGTTGAACTATAAAGTCACTAAAATTTTCAAGTGTCATTATTCTTCTTACAGAGCAACCCATAACCAAAGCAAACATATCATCAAATAGAAATCATAACCTAAAAAGGACTCTACTACTCGTGTCTTTAGTTAACCAAACATATATGGCGCATTTCAAGCACTAAGCAGGTACAAACATGTAAGAAAAGCTTTCAACATTTGCAAACAGACGGTGTTAAATCTCCATGTACCTAGCCCCTGTAATAAATTTCAAATTCAGCTGAAAAAGTACATTGAATACATTTAAAGGAATCACACACAGTGAGAAAAAGCCTGCAAAACATAACCAAACTACAGTCTACAGTTTCTTTTATACACATGCTCTTTGTTAGGCTTAGCTAATGAATGGAACAAATGCACCAACAATATATGATGTGATAAACATGAACAATCATTTCTCCAAAATAATTTATATCATTATTAATTGTATCAAGTATGATAAGATTATAACGAAATAAGAAATATAAGTTATTAAATAACGAATTTAGCATGTTCAACCCGTTTGACCCATTACCCAACATGCTCGACCCATTTTACCATGTTTCGAAAGTTTTCCTGTTTGAACCAAAGATACTTAAACTCTCAAATTCAAAGATTTCACAATGCCAATAAATAATTTACCCACCCACACCCAGTCCTACGCCCACATATTAAAATCTATCATTACAAACGGTATTTGTTCCGATTGTGAACTTAAGGTAATTTTTATTGTTTAAACTTCATATAATCAAGCTCATTATATTCATCAGTAGTCAAAGCTATGCATATATTTTTGGAACACACTAAATAATTTATAATTTTTAATGAAACCACTAATTTCCCATATACTATATATGCTAGCGCCATTAAAGACTTATAAATGGGGAAATAGAGTTTAATAAATTAAAGAGATATACCAGTCATGTAGCTAAATCCAAAACTATTTAAACTCTCAAATCATAGCTTAACAGCTAAAGAACAAACATTGAAGATATCATTTCCCCTTTTAATTGCAGTGATGAACAACTATAAGATGGTGTGTGCCTTTTACTTTACAATAGTTATGAATAAGGCACTAAAAGCTAAGCTTCAGAAGGAACTACAACCTCAATTTATTTTGTAAAATCATATCTATGATACCCAAAACAGAACTATTATTAAGTACTTATTATTGAATCACAAAATGATATACAATAGACTTGACAAAATAGTAGTATTATTTTGTGAGCAACAGACCTACCTCGAACATCTTTCAGTGAGTTTTCTCTTCAATCTTGTCTCACAACAGGACTCGGTTTCTACAATAAAAAGCATGCAAAATGATAAGTACTATTACATGACAAGGCAAAAAAGATTTAAGATTCCTTAAAGGCCATTAAATCCAACATTCAAGTTTATATTTAATGACAAAACAACTCATGATCGATTATAGTGGTAACTGGTTTCAATTATAATATTAATTGGCTTAAGAGGTCTAGAGAATTTTCAGCTTAATACAGGAAGGACTGGATGTAGCACTACATAGCTTCAATCTTATGTAAGGTACCAAACAATTTTTTCATCAAACATGGAATACCCATGCAGAAACATATAACCAAAGTGCAGAACCAATAAAAATTACTCCGTATAAGACTAAAATGATAACTCACTGATTTGTAAAACAGACGTATAAACACTGAACATCATGACACTTTCTGGAAAGTGAGCCATTTCACACAAGCCCAATTCAACCTGAGGTGTAAAGACGATATTAAATTATGTCACTTTTACTACAAATCAAAAACTTCATATGTATTCCATTCACTATGGAGTAAACAATGAATCACATTAAAATAAATTCCCAAATCTATAAACTAATAAAAAGGAATAACAACAATGTTCACATCATTAGAACAACAGTAAAATCAGTAGTACAAAAGCACCGCATAAAAATGAGCCTGACCTGTTCAATGTGATCTCAGCCAGAAAATTAGACAGGGGTTAAATAGTAGCTGCAATGTAATCGAAAGTTGTCATCGAGAGATTCATGCAATTCAAATTCATTAATAACATTCTGATGCAGATTTGCTTAGACTGCATTCTTCAACATTTTGTGCTTCCATCACGTGGTTTCTATCAACAAACAAATATTGAACAGGTCTATGGGAGGAATAAAGAAGTAAACCTTCCTTATGTTTTGCAAAATATGAGTGCAACTTCAAATGAGAGAGATGAAATACCACTTATTACGTATGCATAGTCAAGAAGTTCACCAACGACATATATATGTTGTGATCCATTAGCTAAGCATATTTGACTTCAAAAGTCAGCAATCCTTTAATGATGACTCCTTCAAAACATCTTAGCACTCTTAATTTCAGTAGCTTCACTCAGTACTTCAATATGGCTTTTAAAAATCAAACTGCAACCAAGTAACAGGTAAATGCCATAACTCTATAGGAACACAAAATAGGCACATCCACTTAATATATACATATATATTGATTATATGACAGAAATAGAACTTATCTAAACGATTGACTTGTTACAACGGATAAATGTTTGACTTTGCAGGTCAAGCAATTAAAAACATATACATAACTGGACACAAATGACAAGATTAACAATTACCATAAAATAACAATGAAGAAGAAGAAAAGGATTATCAGAGCGCCACATCTTTTTTTTATTTAATTATAGAACTGTGATCTCATACATCATTGGTGGAACATATTTCTTGTTCATTATCCCCTCCAAATCCAGAAATGCCATTATCTGCAAAATGCTAAGTTATACAATATTTTCAAAGAGTCTATAATTTATAAATGGACCCATCAAAAGAAAACATACATCAGTGAATAAACGAATGGACCTACACTTATCACTAAATGGATGCATCAAAACCAAATGACCCATCAAACCTAAACAAATATTGGTAAAGATTCCTATTTAAAAAAATCTTTTGTAAACTAAAAACTGCTTCAATTAAACAATTCATGCAATTTCTATTAACGAATCAACTACAAGTTATAATAAAGCTTTTAAGCCATATACGATGCTTACATGAGTTTCTCTGCAATCTCTTCTTCATACCGGCAGGTTTTGAAACATAGCAAATTTCATGTTTACATCTCTGTATCAAATGGGTCAACAGACAATCAAAATAATTGCACCAATTTAGAAAACATATAAATATCAGATTAAGCATTCACCAAGATAAAACTATAAGTCCATGACACCTTGTGTGCGTAGCTACTTTAAGACTGTCTCCATTTAAAAGCAGTTATGCATGAAGAAATATATTCTGTTAAAAATAAAAGGTAGTAATCAGTTTTAATTTTGATATCAATAATTAAAAATTGAAATATACAACTGCGTATCAATAACTAACATTAAACATAGATGATCAAAATGACATGAAACTTATAGAACTCCGAAAAAAAATTCATTCAGACATTTCATCAAACAGTTGACACTCATTAAAGAACAATAGACTTCATACCAAAAGTTTCAACTCATATTTCCTTTCTCTTCTTCTCCATAAATATCCCAAAAATAAAATAAAAAATGAGGAAACTATTTCAGATACATAAATTTGTATAGCTCTTGATATAGCCCTTAATGCAGAAATGATGAGGTAGTAGAATTTTCAAAATAGCTCTTGATATCATGGAACTATAAGCATATTCCTGCATAACCAATTATTGATTAAGAAAATGACATTCCATTAATATAATAGAAATTTCAATAATAATTGATCATACCTCATGTGAGAATCTGAAATCAAATGAGAACTCTCAACTTATCATCTACAAGAAATCCACCCAGATAGCAAACCCAATTACTCAATAACTCACTAAAATCAGAATAAAAACATAAAGGATAAAGTAAACAAACATTGTGAAAATACCTTAAAGTTACAAACGCCTAACGAATCTTGACCACCGATGACTTCAGCAACTTGAAACCATCAAAAATCAGAATTGCGCATAAAAAAACCAGGTATAAAATCAAAATTACTCAAAGAATTCAATACCATAGCGCTTCATGATTTATTTGTTGTTGATTTGTGATCGACGATTTAGGGTTTATTTTATAACACACAGCCGAAAGATACAAAGATTAAAGAATGGAATTAGTGAGAAACCTATAAGTGAATAGCATCGCGCTGTAAAAGCGGAGAACGTGGAGTGGTTGTAGGACCCGGGAAGAAACCGACTTTTTGGAGGAAAATAACCGAAATTCTGGAATAAAGAATGGTTGGGATTTAGAGTTAACTGGATCCAAAGGCTGAGAATGCAAGTCAACGAAAAAAAAAACTTCCACATAGCAGTTGACTACCCTTGAGCCATAGATAAGGAAAATTATGTTAAACTTTGCCAAGCCCAAGAAACATAGAAAATAAACAGTAAAAAACAAATTGAAAAACCGAGGGCAGACTAATCACTTTTCGCCACTATTCAAGTTAAATGGAATACTTACATGAATAATTTAAGAAAAGGATTGTTCTAACAAAAGCCCTTTAGAGTTTAGAGCTATCGATAAGGGGTAACTTCCACACCTTGTAATTAAATAAAAAATAGAAAAATGATTTCTAACCACCCACGTCCATCTATATCTAAAAGTCAATAAACTTTTCATTTCCCTCCTCTTTTTTTTTTTGCCTGTGATAAAAATGAATGCAAGTAACTCCTCATCCTTCCCATTCACAAAACCGTATCAAGGATTCAAGGCAACTTTGGTTGATTCTGCAAAGGTAAAGTCTTTCATATATCTATTGGTCCATTTTTTTTTTATTGATTTATGTATGTTTAGTGCAAGTATATATATACGTTGGGTTTTGTAGAATGCTAAACAGGAAGTTTCTTGTCATAAATTTTCATATGATTTTGCAGTTGTGAGATATTTCGAGTGTCATGTTTATTGTTTGGGTTCCTAATTCCTGAATGTGTTATTGTAGTTTCAACAATTAACTATTATATCAAGAATATATGTTTATGTTGGACATCCTTGTTGTAGCCTATGTTGTTGTCAAATGAAAAGATAAAAGAATAAAGAATGACTATAGTTCTGACCACTAAATATTTTGGTTCCATATTTTGCTGTTGTTCTTTCGAAAAGTTTAAAAAATGAAGGAATGAAATTGAAAATTAGAATGTTAAGACTTTTGTGGAGTGAACGTGGCATTAACAGTTGTTTGTATGGAGAGATATTTTCAGTTTAAAAATTAAAAGTGGTTGGAAGTCACCCCTTAACCATTGCCTTAAGGGTTTTTGTTAGAAAAATCCTTCTCCATCTACATCAACATCTATCTATCTACAATATACAGTAAAATAACATGGCCATTTGGAAGCAGCTAAAGCATTGCTAAACTACTAGTTACCAATGGAGATCAATTGCATGTTTGGAACACTTTCATTTCTTAGATACATTATAAGTTTAAGTGCACCGAAATGTAGTGGGTTTAATGTGAAATGGAGCTCAAAATCATAGCTTTTAGATTTATCAAATCTAACGAATTATTTCTCAGCAAAAAAAGAACATTAATTAGGGGCACATATCCACTCTTTATACGACTGTATATACAAAAATATAATCAGATCATATACAATTAGGTAACGGAAACGAATTATTCCTCAGCAAAAAAGAACATTAATTAGGGGCGCAAATCCACTCTTTATAGTTTATACGACTGTATATACAACAATATAATCAGATCATATACAATTATGCCAACGGAATCAACGTCATCAGGTTTCACAATAACAAGTGGATCAGAATCGGAATGAAGGACTGATGAGATTATATCAATAACAAGGGGCGCGTGTTCCAAAACTATCTAGCATTACCAAAATACCCCATTATACTTATCGGTGATGAAATCGACAAATTAATCCCTTTTTTGATGTACGCCGATCCCATTTTAGTTTCAAACATGATACAAAACAACATACATAACCATTGACGGTATAACTGAAAACACAAGATGACCTGATTTTATTAAACATATATTCCACCATTGGCAGAAACTCCGGCCATTCTAAACAAGGCCCGACAAAGTAGACATATAACTTACAAGTTTCAAATTGGGTTAATAAAGGTTTAATCCTTCAAGTTTCAACTTTTTAACGTTTTAACCATTCAAGTATTCCTCTAATGATTTGATCCTTCAAGTTTGCGTTGACTCATTGGTATACCCTTCAAAGGGTTAAACCACTAAACTTTTGAAAGTTAGATGCTTAAACTAGATAAAAGTAGAAGGGTAAAATCATTATAAAAGACAAACTTCAAGGATTAAACGATCAAACTTTTGAGATATAATCATATAAAGAACAAATATCTCCATCAAGGGTTAAACCGTCAGAATTTTAAAAAAACTTAAAGGATTAAACCATGAGAAAAAAAAAACTTAAATGGTTAAAATGAAAAGAAGTGAAACTTTGAGGATTAAACCATTATTAACCCTTTCAAATTTAAAAAAAATACACCCATTTCTTAGTTCATGATCTGAATTAACTTTCCACAAAATAACCTCCATCCATACAAATCTGTATCATGTGAGAACATTACACTTTGTTTTGGTAGAAGCTCCATCACCTCTGGAAATCTGCATGTATATGAAATATATCACCTGATTACATACTTCTTAACCACATTCAAATATTCAAGAGGTGGAACTTTGGTAATTTGATAGCCACATTCAGTGTAATCTGATATAATAAATCCTAGCTTATCATATGCTTAATATCTAACACAGCTGAAGAACAGAATTTTCAAGTAAAAAAGAAAAAGAAAATCAGAGCTCTTATTTTTATGGTTATATACATAACAGCATTTATAAAACCATGTCTATGTGAAACTTTGATAACTTACTTGAAATTCCAATGCCTTCTTAAGTTGTTCCACAACTTCATTTGCTTTTGGTCGATCTTCTCTATTCTCATTTAAGCATCGGTAGGCAGCCATCTGAAATGCACTCAATGCTTCCGGCATGATCTGTGCTTTTATTTCCTCAAAAACCACCGTATCGTGTTTTCCTTTTTCAAATCTGTCTTTAATGAAAATTGGTAAATACACACCTTCCTGTTTGTGGATCACGAACGTTGATCTTCCACACAAGATCTCAAATAAAACCACACCAAATGCATATATATCAGATTCTATGGTTAAGAAACCCGATTTTAAGTAAAGTTGATCCACATAGCCCAGTGTGCCGCATGCCCGATCAATGACATAGTCCGTTTTCTTATTTATTGCACTTCTCAAAGAAAGCCCAAAATCGGCAAGTTTTGCATTCCAGTCACCGGTTAGTAGAATGTTAGCGGTTTTGATGTCCCTATGTATCACCGTTGCTTGTTTTCCAACTCCTCTATGAAGGACATCCAATGCAGTTGCAACATCAATGCATATTTTGAGCCGTCTCACCCAAGTAAGACGAACATCGCTCAAATACCTATCAAGACTTCCTCTAGGCGCATACTCATAAACAATTATTTTTGCATCTTTTTCATCACAATAGCCTACAAGAGGGATGATATTCTCATGCTTATACTCAAAAAGAATTTGGAGCTCATTTCTAAATTGTTGTTCCCCTTGACCACCACTTGTATCCAATCGCTTTGCAACAATTGTATTATCACTTTGTGGAAGTTTTCCTTTATAAACATCCCCAAATCCTCCTCCGCCAACACAATTGTTTTTATGAAAGTTTTGTGTTGCTAATTTTATGTCTTCATATGAAATCCTCAGGTTGCCGTCTTTGTTGTTTTCCTGTCAATCATGAGACACCATATTATATTCATACATAACAACTCTCAAAGTCCATATACGTTCCAATATATTTTAATCGACTAAAAAATCCACCAAAGTGTTGTTTTAGATGTTCCCAAATAGAATTCAGGTAACGTCTTTTCCTAAGTTTCCGAGTATTTTTACTCTATATAGAGTATAATTTACTGACAGCAATTACGTATATAATATAATTCAGGACATATAAATATAATTGCGAATTTAAGAAAATAATACTCTTTTCCAACTTCCATACTACATATGAACGTATATATAATTTAATAAAACTGGGGAGATATTGATGATTAGCTAGAATGATGTTGAAAGTTTTTTGCAAATTGGGTGTTTAAAGTGTTTATGGAATTAATGATAACGTGGTGATAGCATATATGATAAGTTGAAGAAACTGGGTTAAAAAGAAAACCCTTAAAACACTCAAACCAACATCAAAGAAAAACAGTAACTTACTTGAAAGAATAATGCTTTCTCGAGCTCCTCTACAATAACTTTCATTGTTGGACGTTGGTCTTGAGTTTTTTCCAAACACTGACAAGCAATTTTTAAAAATGCTTCCAAAGAATATTTGTCGGGTCCTTTATATAGGGAAAAATTGTTGCCACCACTTTCTTCCTTAATTATAGGATCTATTATTTCCATTAATGTTCCATCCTGGCCGCATCTTCGTGCCTTGGATCCCAGAACCTTGTCTATCTTCCCACAAAATAAACTAAACAAAACTATTCCAAAACTAAATACATCTGATTCTCTTTTTAACTTACCTGTCTTCATATATTCTGGATCCGTGTAACCATGAATCCCATCAATCTTACCAAGATAAAGAGCATCGTCATCTTGATTCGGAGGCAGAAACACTGAGTACGCAAAGTCAATAATCTTTGCTCCCCAATTTTCATCCAAAGCAATTGTGAGGCACCTTATATTACAGTTGATCACCATCTTTTGGTCTTCCATCTCATGATGTAGGTATTTCAATCCACGAGCAACATCAAGGCATATTTTTAAACGTTCTGCCCAAGTAAGGATAGGCTTGTCTTTGATGTTTACGAAATAACCTTCAAGGTATCCATTAGCAAAGTGCTCCAAAACTAGGATCTTCTCGGATCCTTCTTCACAAACTCCAAGTAGAGTGACTATGTTCCGATGCTTACAAGTTGTAAGCATTTCAATATCTGTAAGGAATGCTTCATCTCTTCGTTTGGCATCAAAAGGGAGAAACTGTTTTACTATTACCATAGAGCGTCTTTTTGGTAGTCCACTTTTACTCTTCTCCTCTACAGAGGCAATAATTTCCTTATCAAAGTACTCAAGTTCTGCTTCGAATAACTCATACAATGGGTTAACAACTTTACTGTATGCTGAAGAAAAGTTATTGGTGGCCAACAGTATATCACTCAGTCTAATATGTAGGTGCTCCAAAATATTTCCCTGCAACATTGTCATTAGGGGTAAAGAGTGTTACAACTTATACTTTGCAAGAAGAATAAGAACGAAAACTAAAAGAAATTGTATGCATGATATTTTGTTGATTCCTATCAAGCAATTTACTCACAATATGCACCCACAAATATGAGTTAATTGATCCGAGTTAATCAATTATATTATATGATAATTGATAAAATTAAACGTTTTGGAGGGTTCCAATGTATTAAATGAAACTAACTTTGTGTCTAGTTTAAAAGAATGAGAATAAATGGTTTTGTTTCATTTTAATAGAAAGAGTCAATTATAAGTTTTGAAAATAGTTATTCAATAGGGTGTAAATGAACGAGCTCGAGCTTGATTGAGTTTAATTGTACAATTATTTTATATCAATAACTATTTAAGCCCGACTCGTCTAAACCCACATATAAAATCCACATGGAGTCCAAAGCGCAATATATAAGCTCAAATAGAGTTTCATTTTAAAATTAATTGGTGATAGAAGTCGTAGCTTATGAACTTGTAAACAAGTTTTAGTTTCTTTATGTTTTCTATTTAGGATATAGGTTTGTACCCAACAATTCTCCCCTCTAACCGAAAGTTCGCATTTGGGCCTCCGTTTCAATGATGCTTTTACCACAAGATCAAGCCTTCTTATTCTCAAGGAGGAACGAGATGATATTACTTCCCCAAAGATCAAACTTATTATTCTTCGACATGGAGCTGAGACCATTTGATCACCGGGATCATCGACCGGAGCTGAGTTACTGAGGATGTCGTCTACATCAACACCGGGCTATTACCGTAGCTCTTACCATGACCATTTTCAGGTCAACTCATCCAATGCTCAACATCTAATCTCATTTACTTTCGAGTGCCATAAATCTCATTTATTTAATAGCAACAAATAAAGGTGGAGTTCCAAAAGAACTCATAGCCCTAATATCATAATATCAGTTGTTATGATCTTTTTCAGCCCAACTTGTCCAAAGCCCGACATATAAGTCAAGATGAGATTCCACTCTAAAATCAAACGGTGATAGAGGAAGTAGGCGATAACTTATATACAAGCTTGGTTTTTTGTTTCTAATGTGGGATATGAATTTGCACCTTACATAAACTAAAATATACAAATTAAGTAAGATAGCTTAAAAGGTTATTACCTTTCGGTTGTTTGGTGAAGGACTTTCAATTGCATTTTTTGACTGCTCCTTCAAAATTAATCACAACAATCGGAAATAATCAGTTACTAATAGGAATAATAAATATTAATACGACGAAATGATGAAAAGAAAACAAGAATAAAAAAAAGAGTCTTACAAGATTTTCACGTAGTTTCAGTTCTAACAATTTCCTATCTTCGGCGACAGCTTTGTCAACGTCTTGGTAATATCCTTTCTTCTTCATTATGGAATAATATGAAACATTAAAGATTAGTGATACAAACAATATCAAAGCTTGTTTTCTTTCATCTTAACGAGTGTGTGTGCTTCAATATTGAAAGAAAAATGTTAGGATCATTAAAAAATATACAAACAGGAATTCACAAAATGATGTGGACCAATAGTGTGAAGTGAGATATATATAAGAGAGAAATAGATGAACAATACGATTGGTCCATTTGATATGTCACATCATTTTGCAGATATTTTTTGGTAAAATTTATGTGATGTAGTAGTCCTCATATTGTAAAATTTAAGATCCGTTATATGCATACGAATCCCATAGGCATACACCCGCACGTTTCCTAGAAGTTTGTAAAATTCACATCTGACATTTTTATATGTGCTGAACTATTGCAATTTTGTCGTTCTTGTTTACTTATTACACATCAATAATTTAACTAATTGATACCTGTGTAACTCATTGTGGTTTTTTAAAAAAACGTATGAGTTGTCAATTTGTGTTTCTGTGTAAAATACTAAGGTATGATTGTGAAGCATTTCAAAATAACATTATCAAGAATGTAAGATTCTCCTAAAATGATAATGAAACAGTACTATTGTGGACCAATAAGTTGAAGACAAAAAAGAATATCCTTATAATAATATATGGACTTACTTGAAGCTGTAATGCTTTCCGAATCTCTATGCAGACGACATTCATTGTTGGACGTTGGTCTTGCGCTTCTGTAAGACACCGATATGCAATTTTAACAAACATGTCTAAAGAATCTTTGTTGGGTCCTTTAGTTATAATGATATTGTTGTCACTGCTTTCTTCCATAATTAGAGGATCTATCATTTCCTTTATTGTTCCATCATGGAAGCATCGACGTGCCACAAATGCCAGACCTTCGTCACTTTCCTTGGTGTAAATTGGGTCGTTGGCTACCCTACCACATAAAATTTCAAACAAAAGTACTCCGAAACTATGTACATCCGATTCTTGATTCGGAGGTGGGGATGAGTACTCAAAGTCAAAAAACCTTGCTCTCCAATTCTCATCTAAAGCAATTGTGCAACTATTAATCATATCACGAATTCTCACCATCTGTTTTACTTCCAGTTTATTACGTATCTGAGTTAATCCATATGCAACATCTTCGCATATCATCAAACGTTGTTCCCAACTAAGAGTAGGCATGTCTTTGATGTTTGCCAGATAAGAATCAAGGGATACATTCCAAACATCCTCAACGATAAGGATCTTCTCGGAACCTTCATCACAAAATCCAAGTAGATTGACTACGCAGCCATGATCAAGGAAAGTTGTATGCATTTCAATATCTCTACAGAATACTTCTTCTCCTTGATTGTCTTCCGTATGGCGGATGCGTTTTATAATTACAGTGGTGCGTCTCTTGGGTAGTTCACTTTCATTCTTCTCTTCTACTACAGAGGCAAAATCTTCTTCATTGAAATGCCCAAGTTCTACTCTGTATAGGTCATAGTATCCCAAAACCCCGATGCGGTATGCCTCGGAAAAGTCAACAGTCGCCAACAGTATATCAGCAAGTCTAATCTTCAAGTGACTCACTAGAAACTTCCAGTATTCTATCTTCTTTCTCCACTACATTGTGACAAGAAATTTTTAGAAACAATATAAATATTGAAACGACACCAAAAACTCCTAAATCAAAAGTAGGGCTCATTTAATTTAATTTAATTTTTAATAAAAAAACATTTTTATACTATTAAAAATATATTATATTATACTAAACTATTACTCTTATTAACATAATAATAAAATCTTCTCCTATAAATAAGGTTGGAGACTCTCGATTATTTGTCAAATAATTAGCATGCCATGTCACCTTCTTCCACGTGTCATTAATTTATACAAATTATCCACCTTATTATGTGCACGTCAACCAAACCTACAAGTCAATACGTTTGTAATTTGATAAATAACTACCTATTATATTTTCGAATAATTAAACTCCCCATCTAATCATATTTATAAAACAAGGTTTTTTCCTTACTTTTTAGCTATGCCACATCATCTTCTTACCATTTCCTAAAAGCCTCCTAATTATCCCACATCATCAAATTGGTTTTTCCTATAAAGTTTTCATGCAGAGACCAATTGACCAAACCAAATAGCCAACTATTCTCATTAAGACCACCCTATGTAGAAACTATTTGTCTGTTAACAGGCCTTTTGGGATGACATTTCAATTGAAAGGTATGCATTTTCTTTTTATATTATAGGTATACAAAACTGAGAATCAGGGTAATGCTTAATTTATATTACTCAATTTATTGAGTTGTAGGCTTTCATAAATATTGTTCGCAATAGAGAATGGTTGCTTTTTGCATACCAACCATTTGATGAAATGCATATGAGACCAACTCGTTCTTCGGAACGACCCATTTTTGTAGAACCTTGATAAATTATGCAATACTTCGGCCACAAAGAGACTGCTATTATTAGACAAGGATGACAATACTTTACTGAATTGTATATCTCTCAGTATGTATACCCATATGTAGTCTGAATCTAAAAAGAGGTTAGAGTATAGTTTTTGAAACAACAACTACAAGTTCCAATTTGTTGGTGTATTTGAAAAGATGACAAAGTAAGCTTTATTATTGTGGTTTAAATGTCAATGTAAAGTAGGGTATCTATTGGCCATTTATGTCATCATTCTGTCATTGGTAAAGGCGGTCTCTTGAGCTTTACTCTATAATCATGTAATAACACCCACTGGTAGATATATAAACAATAATATCATACTATTGAATTTAGTGTGAAATATTCACAGATGAATATATAGGAAAAATTGGTGTTCCATTACTTTTTTAAAAAATGTCATGTGACCACAAAAATTTACTAGGCAATTTACACTTACTTCTTCTATATTTTAATTACAATCCATAATTTTGAACAAGGAAAAAATGTTGTGAAGGTCAGTTTTATATAAAGAAAAAATGAAGGTTATGAAAATTTTCACCGGTGAAGATTTAGTAACTTCACAATAATCATGAGTATGATTTAGGTGAGCTAGATTATCAGGGTTTTTTATTTAGGTGATATTTGGGTTTAAATATTTAATTAACCGAGATCTTGATTTGCAAGCTTATGAAATTTTAACCTGTGTTTTTAGTGTTATGCTCTTGAGAGCCCTTTTTTCCCCCCCTTTTCTAAATAATAACAGAAAAATCAAAGGGGCCTTTTAGTCAAGGACCGAATGTGTGACAAAGTAAGAACCTTAGAGAGTCCATGTTGTAGGTGAAAAAAGGCAATTCACATGGACAATTTGTAGTTTAGCCTCTTTTAAAGCTGACAAAAACAACCCAACCCATGACCCTTTTTACCCATTTTGACCATTTTTTTTTCATTGATTTAACAGTGTAGCACATTGCTATGACAAAATAGTGATATCAAAAGAAAAGAAAATTGAAGAGTCTTACAGAAAGACTTTCATATGGCATCTGAAGTGTCCATGCTCTCTCAAGTACTTGGACACTATGATTCATATCCGGGCGTTGTACTCGTTCTTCCTTTAAGCAAGAATATGCTGCATTTGAGAATCCTTCGAGTGATTCCGGCGCCATTTGATGGTGTAGGCAAGGATATATTATATCATTCAATGTTTTGTTTTCATAATGGAATCTGGCCAGTGGAGCTAGAGACTTATCAAATTCATCCGGAAAAAATGCTTTCCTCCCACATAATATTTCCCATAAAACAACACCAAATGAGTAGATGTCCGACTTGTGGGTCACACCGCCGGTCTTTTCAATTTCTGGGTCCATATACCCTTTTGTGCCGATAGCTTCTGAAAAGAGAACCTCTTCCATTCGATGTACTGAATGATTGATGCAATATTCAAATCCAGATAACTTCGGCTCAAAATTTTTATCTAATAATATTGTTGAGCTGTTGATGTTACGATGAATGACAGAGTAACCGCGTTTGTTCCCCGTATGGATGTAACTTAATGCACGCGCAACACCAATACTTATCCTCAATCTTTGAATCCATGTGAGGGTTGGTTTGCTTAGATACATCGAGAGGCTTCCCTTGGCCGCATGATTGTTTACGATGACCTTCTCACCTTTTTCATCACAAAACCCGATAATAGAGACTATATTTTCATGCTTGAGACTAGAAAGCACAGAAATCTCTGTCCAGAACTCGATACCTTTCTTATGCTTACTATCTAATCTCCTAGCAGCAATTTTCACCCACTTCCCGGACCGCAAGATCTGTCCTTTATAAACTTTTCCCAATCCACCATCCCCGATGATATTTTTATCATCAAAGTTGTCGGTGGCTTTTAGTACGTCTTCAAGTGGGATTTGTAAGTGACTGAACTTCGTGATTGTCGAAGCCATACTGCTGTTTTGATCCATATTTCTGCCAATCGAATGGGAGAGTACAGAAACAAATATGAAGGTAAGATACACGTGCAAAATGGGTCACTACTACAAAATCTCTCTAACCAAACAAAAAGAAACATAGAAAGTTTAAAAAACCTTGAAGTTAAAGTTTCAAAGCTCACCACATGCGTCATTGAACGGTTATCTTTTTATATTGTCAACTTGATATGTGATCACAGAAACTTTGAAATTAAAGCTAGGAACATGCTACATGTGGGGTTATGGATTATAAAATTTTATTCAGCATCCAATTGCATATGCAGTGAGCTGGAGAGATGGGGATACTTCAACTACATGTTGACTATTACATTTATGTAATCAAGGTCTACTATGAGAACAATAAACTAAAAGGCTAAATTTGTCAAGATTCAGGGCATCCAATGAAAACAAATGCAAGTTGGTTGGTGCTCTTTTATAATCAATCATAAATTTTTATTATTCTCCCAGAGCCCCAGGTTACTATAATGTCAACGAGCAAGACATCAATGGCACGATGCACGATCTAAAATTAATAGTCGTCTTTAAACCATTTCATAATGTTTCGGTATTTATTCGATGTATTGTGTATATTAATGATACGAATTATCAAAGACATTCCAACAAAGTCAATGGGGTTCCGGACAAAATTTACATAAGCATGGGTTGGGTAGTTTCTTGTTAGGTTCCTTATTGGTATTTAATTCATAAGTATGTGTGTATCATGTATGACCATGATGTTTGGTTTCATATATTACTATTTTATTCACTATATCAATAGGTGCTAAGAGAGACAATATTAAATGACACAAGTTACTCATCTACTAAAACAAGAACATCATGTTCAGAAGTGACTTTCAGAAGAATCTATATATATTGTATTGTTTCCGATATTGGTTTCGAATATGAAAACATTTGGAAACACTATCGATTCGTAAAACAGAATTACCTCTTTATCTATTCGTTTAGCATATGTTCAGCATATATTATTTATATTTATATTTATACAATAATATAAAAACCAGAAATTACAAACACTATCACTTATCACTTTCAAAACACATATAACGTAAAGTAATCAAAAGTTATCGGTATCGAATAAACGACCTGTAACGGAGTAAGAGCAGATAAGAACATCAGCAAAAGCAGCCGAAACCTTATGAAGTGATGAAATCATATCAATAATAAGGCGTGCGTACTCCGGTGAGATGGTTAGGGTATCCGAAAGGATAAGAGAGTTAATTCGGTTATTTGGTGGATGTAATCGAAGTAATTTGTCACGGATTGAAGTAAGGGTTTGTGAAGGGTCGGTGAAGATGAGCTTTTGTAAGGGAATTAGGTTTGGTGGTTGTGAAGGTGTTGACGGTTGTTCCGGTGGTGGTTGTATGTCTGTCATGGTGGTGAATTTGGAGGAATCGAAAAAAAATAAAAATTTGAACTGAATGAAACTGGGAATGGGGTGTATCATATTCATGTATGTGGGAAATTGGGAGATGGTCAAAATTGAAGACTTTTTCTAAATACTAAATTACATAAATGGTCACTGTGATTTATATAGATTTATATCGATATCGATTTACGGAAATTGGTTATGTAATTTTGTTTTGGAAATTGATAACGGAAGCCCTTAGGGCTTTCGTTGAGACCTTTAGACATGCATTAAATATTGTACAATAACCATAACTAACTTTTTGTCCCCCTGATTTTATTTTAACCCCCTAAATTTTGATAAATGTACAAATCATTTATGCATGTCCAAAAGACTTAACAAAAGCCCTAAGGGCTTCCGTTAACAAAACCCTTTTGTTTTAACCTTTTTAGTACAATAAGTTTAGATTTTGTTTGAAAATTGTCCATCACCCATCTAAATGACTAAAGTACCACTTGACCATTTAGATCACGACTATCATACAATGACAAGGGAAAAAGTTAGTTTAGTCATTATAGATGGAGGAAAGATCACTTTCGAGTAAAACGTAATTGGAACGAAAAGGTAGAAAAAAATCATATTAATGGTTTTCGTAAAACCGGTGTAAACCACAGGACTAGATATGGAATTTTCTTTTTTTCAAGTTAACTTGTATGTATATGTATATGTCTATTTCATGTGAAGTGATATTTTATATGAAGTAAAAATAGATTGACTGAAGTGGTGTAAGTAGAAATGTTACATATACATTTTAAGGTTGCAGATTAAACAAAAAGTGATAATGATGTATCATGAGTAAAAATGTGAAAGAAATATATACGGAGTATATTTTTTTCAATCGAACAGTGTGATACAATAGAAGGGTTTATTAAACTTTAAATTTTTTTTACTATTGTATCAGACATACTTTCATTTGTTTAATTTGTTTTACTGTATGTATTGAACTTGTAAATATCGCAAATTTTTCTTTTCGGGTAATGACAAAAAAGGAAACTTTTCTATTTTCGCCTTACCCAAAAAGAAAAGTTTAAATACAATAAACGATATTTACAAGTTCAATACATACGATAGAAGTTTTCAAAATTTGACTAATACAATAGTAAAAGGTTTAAAGTTTAATACATAACGAAACAATAAACCCATACTAGAATGATGTATGATACATGTTATGTGATGCAAAAATAATGTGAGATTGAGAGATGAGGATTTGTATCAAGTTACTTAAATGTTAACTTGTAGTAGATTAAACCGTTTGTCAGAAAGTTAAAAACTCAAAGTATTTAGTGAAAAGGTAGATTCAAAGTACGAAAGTTTTCATTTAACATCATCGACATTTTTTGTACGGGGTTGATTCATGCATAATTCATCAAGGGATCAAAGTTACACAAGTGGCGTTCATTTAACATCATCGACATTTTTTGTACGGGTTGCAAACCATTTTGTTGCCCACAACACATGATCAGATGTTGAATAATGTGTGGTGAAGGTTCTATTTTGTAAAAAAAATAATAAAAAAAAAAAATCAAGAAAAAAAATAGCCTCTAATTCAGTATACAAAATGGTCCAAATTAACATATTTGCTAAATCACATGTAAGTCCCTAATTTAACGCATGAAATGAAAACTAGCAAGATACTAATTAAATTTTTGCTTAGTAAACTCAACCACCAAGAAGGAACCACACTAGAATAAGAACTAGTCTGATCCTGGTATAATTTCAAACATGACTCAGGATAACATACATAAACCTTGATGGTATAACTGCTTTTAAAACAAACATACAACAATAGTCTTTTGGAAAACCTGCAAGTTACTACAAATTGAATATTGAAAACCCAAGATGACCATTAAGTAAGGATAATTCTTCATACATTGGCCGAAACTCAAGACCTTTCCATCCATTCACCTGACAATGCAATCCACGACATTTTTCCGAAAGCTTAGGTACGAGGTAACACAAACGGCGTGCATCTGAGAACAACATTGGACTTTCATTTTTGCAATTGATAGTAAGTACTTGTTTTGGTAGAAGCTCCACCACCTGTCGACATCTACATGTAAACAATATACATCCGATTATGTGTAGATGTATCTTTGGTAATTTGATAGACGATCAAAACTAATGAAATTTTATATTATAAATCCTAGTTTATTGTGATTAAAATCTTATAAAGTTGAAGAACAGAGTATTTCAGTAAAAAAGAAAAAGAAAGTCAGAGTCCTTATTTTAAAGTTATATAAGAGCATTTTTAATAAAGGGTTAACAGTAAGGTATCAAACTTTCACAAAATGTTCAATTTAAGGAATGATCAAAATTGTTTACATAAATCAACCCTAACTATACGTAATGTGTTAAAGGGTAACTACAGTTTAAAAAATTGTGTACAAGGATAATTAAACTTCGTAAAATTGTTCAAAATGATGAACCCGGCCTTTTGGTTGCTAATCTGGTTTTTTACACTAGACGTCAAGTTTTAAAAGTTTTTTTTTTTTTTTTTTTTGTTAAAAATTTTAGATTGTTCCCTAAATTGAATATTTTGTGAGAGTTTGATACACTATCTGTCTATTAACCCCATTTATAAAACCCTCTCCAGGTAAAAACTATGATAACTTACTTGCAATTCTAGTGTCTTCTTAAGTTGTTCCACAACTTCTTTTGCTTTTGGTCGTTCTTCTCTGTTATCATGTAAGCACTTGCATGCAATCCTTTGAAATGTAGTCAGTGCTTCCGGCATTATCTCTGCTTTTATTTCCTTAAACACCACCTCATCAAGTTTTTCTTTTACAAAGTCGTGTTTAATAAAACTTGGTAGAAACACACCTCCCTTTTTGTTTCTCAAAAACATTGATCTTCCACACAAGATCTCGATTAAAACCACACCAAACGAATATATATCGGACTCCTTGGTTAAAAAACCCAATTTTAAGTAAAGTGGATCCACATAGCCTGGTGTGCCGCATGCCCGATCAATGATGTAGTCAGTTTTCTTATTTATTGCACTTCTCAAGGAAAGCCCAAAATCAGCAAGTTTTGCATTCCAGTCACTCGTTAGTAGAATGTTAGCGGTTTTGATGTCCCTATGTATCACTGTTGCTTGTTTTCCAACTCCGGTATGAAGGAAATCTAATGCAATTGCTACGTCAATGCATATATTAAGTCGTCTCATCCAATTAAGACGGGCATCGCTCAAATAGCTATCAAGACTACCTTTAGGCGCATATTCATAAACAATGATTTGTGCATCTATTTCATCACAATAGCCTACAAGACTAATGATATTCTTGTGCTTATACTCAAAAAGAATTTCAAGCTCATTCCTGAATTGTTGTTCCCCTTGACCACCCCTTGTATCCAATCGCTTTGCAACAATTGTATCATCACCTTGTGGAAGTTTTCCTCTATAAACTTTCCCAAACCCTCCTTCACCGACAAATTTGTCATCATGGAAGTTATTCGTGGCTAATTGTATGTCTTCAAGTAAAATTCTGGGTTCGTCTTTGTTGTTTTCCTGTCAACCACGAGACACCGAATGCAATAAAAGCATCGTTAAAAATACTAACATTTGAAAATTATAAATACTCCCTTCGTCTTACCCAAAATGTCTAGTTTTTACTTTCTAATTTTTAAAATCTTTCTTTTTCAACTTTGACATTAAATATTTCTGTTTGTGTTATATAATACTTGATGCAAAATATATGAATGGGTTGGGTTTTAAATGTATTTTCATTGGTATAATTTTCATCAGGTATTATATAACACAAACAAAAAAATTTAAGATCAAAGTTGAAAAAGAAATACTTCAAAAAATCAAAACATAACACTTTGAGTGGGACGGGGAGAGTATAATACTTATAATTAACTACTCAAAAAATCCAATACGGGATATATATTCAATGCTTCAAGGGTGAAGGTTCCTAAAATAGAATGTAACATCTTTCTCGAAGTTTTCTATGTGTTTTATCCTATACAAATATAAATAAATAAATGAAAAACTTGACAGCCAACATGTATCTATTAACTTTTTTATAATAAATGTTCACAATCATATTACACAAGTTTTAGATCATTACATTGTGTAAGAGCATCCTCAATGTATAATTTTACAAAGCTTTTTCTAAAGCTTTTATTCAAAAGCTTTTTACAAAACAGCTTTTGCTTCATCAATAAAAAGCTTTACAAAGCTTTTTATCAATTTTATACTATTAGTTTTGATTTTTTAAATCTAGTTCATGTAGGTTTTTTTCTTTTCTTTTTGTAACAAAAATTAATGAAGATGCTCAACAATGATAGTTCACATCAAATGAAATCTAACAAGATTTCATTATATCAATATTGAAAGGGTTTTTTCCTGAAAGATGAATCAATAATGTCACTTTTTGCATTTGTGGGTATCAAATAATTTATTTTATTTAATATGAATTACTAAGCTAAAATCATACGTTTGGGGGTACTGTTTAGCGTTCTACCAGCCAGTGATTTTCACGATGACGTGTGTAAAAAATATGATGTGGCTTATGACGTGGCTCTTACAATTAAAAAGAAGGGTAAATTGCATTTTTCGTCCTTGTGGTTGCCCACTTTCACCGATTTTGTCCCTAAATTCTTTTTTTCGCATTTTTCGTCCCTGAACTCATCCAATTCAGTAATTTTTGTCCTTTTCACTAACAGACGTTAAGTTACCCCGTTAATTCATGTAAAATGACTAGAATACCCTTTATCTTCCCCACCTCATTAAAACCCTATTTTCCCCTTCTTCATGTTGAAATTGAAACCTAAAATTACACCCACAAATAAATAAAACACAAATTTCTTTATAACCCTGATCAATCTTGAATATAAATTTCCAGATCTTCAAGACCCAATCAACACAATTTCGAATCAAAACAATTCAAAAATAGTATAAAAATATATGTATGTATACTCGTATAAATCAAATTTTATATCTAGCATAACATACAAGTTTGCATCTTATTTCATCATCACTTTCATTACATCAAAACAGTAACAAAATTTATCAAAAATTATGTATACAAGAACCTGCAAATTCAATCATCATGAGACGCAAATCCGCCATCATCACGTAATTAAAACTCGAGATGCTTGAAGGTTGCGAGGATGAACGCCGCCATCGTTGCTATTTCTGGAATCCACGTCTCCTCGCCGGCGGTGAAACTAAAAAACCATATCTGACGGTGCCTTATGGTGTTTTTGTCCGACGGTGTGGTGTGACGCCGATGGTAGCGGAGATGGTGATGGCGTCGGCGGTGGTGGGAAAACGAGCAGGTCGGAATCAACTACGTACTTGGCGATTAATTGGAACTTTGCTACTTCTGATTTATACATATTATGAACATATATTTGCTTCATTCCTTTTTGTAGAATTTGGATCTTGTTAATTAAATAAAAAAGGAAGAAAAGGCTAAAGTGGCTTTGTCAAAAAAATGGGAGTGAAAAAAACAGAGGAAAGAGGAAAAATAAATTAGTTGTGAAAGTAAATAAAAATTAAATCAAGATAAATTTGTATTTGTTTTATGCTACTGTAGGTGTAAATTAGGGGTTTTGAAAAGAAAAATAAAAATATTGGTAAAATTAGGTTTTAGAAAAAAAGTGGAGGTGATACGTCTGTGAGGAAGACCCTCAAAGGGTAATTTGGTCATCTTAAATTATTTAATGGAGTAAACTAACTAAAGCTAGATAAAAGGACAAAAATTGCAAAATTGAACAACTTGAAGGATGAAAAATATGAAAAAAAAAGTTTAGGGACAAAATCGGCAAAAATGACCAACCACAGGGACGAAAAATGCAGTTTACCCTAAAAAGAATGGACAACACATATTATTAATTATTTATTATTTATTTATTTTTCATTTAAAAAAAATATACCAGGAACAAATGCTTCATCATCATCAATACAACTACAGCAACAATATCATCGTCATCATTCTTGACGTGACTTTACACTCTGCTATCTGTTGTTAATGGTTTGTATATATATATATATATATATATATATATATATATATATATATAGATACATGATTTGAAGTCTTAATTTTATCAACAAGTTGTTCTATTCTTGATTTGATTCTTTGCCTATTGAATTTAATTAAGAACAAAATTATAGATACTTGATTCAAGCTCATACCTGATTCAAACTAAATTATATTTCTATTTTTCAGTGTTTATAAAAAGTAAATGTTTTTTGAAAAAATAATATGACTACCTGGCTGCCACGTAGGTATAAGTGATGATGTGGATGTCTATGTAAAAAAAAAGGTTATTGGAGGGAACCTTTAACCCCGGATCCGTAGATCTACGGAGCCCCACCCGCAAGAAGCAACCCGTCCGGCTAAACACCTGGCCCCAGTGACCCCACACACGGAGCATGGGATTTTTTGTACTCCCAGAGGCTTGAACCCGGGTGGGGCGTGGGGATTTGCGGCGGCGGTACCACTGAGGCAAAGCCCCATTGGTTGGATGTCTATGTAGATTGCCACATATACAAATTAACTGCCGAATCATTCTAAAAAACTTGCATGACGTATTGATACCCTAAAATGTATGATTTTAGATTAGTGATTCATTTAATATATGTATATATTTGATACCCACAAATACAAAAAGTGACATTATTGATTCATTTTTCGGGAGAAAAACCAATATTGCAATTTGAAAGATACATTATTAACTTGGTGGTTAAAATAGAACTTGAAAATCTCTCATCCGGTAGTCCATTAAATATGCAGGTCCACACTCAACATTTTTACAGTGTATGACTGTATTCAATTATTAATATTTTCTCAGCTAAATTGACAATCACTGATATTACACTTAACATCGCTTAGTTTGATTAAGTTGACAATCACTGATATTACACTTAACGTTAAAATTTTCAATTTTATGCCCTTTATTGTTTAATGCCAAGGGTCATCACCTGGTCTGCCCGTGCTCAGGGCGTATATAACAGCGAATAGGTTTCTTCAATGTAACACCTTAAGGCTATGAGTAATAAATATCCTTAAGGATAAGAAAAGCATACGAGCATGATAATGTTAAGTTTTAAAAAGATTAACTTACTTGAAAAAATAAGGCCTTCTCGAGCTCCTTGACAACAACTTTCATTGTTGGGCGTTGGTCATGAGTTTCTCCCAAACACTCATATGCAATTTTCAAAAATGCATCCAAAGAATCTTTGTTGGGTCCTCTATTTAAGGTAAAACCGTTGTACCCTCTTTCTTCCTTAATTATAGGATCTATCATCTCCTTCAATGTTCCATCGCGGAACCATCTTCGTACCAGATATGCCAGCCCATGATTGTTGTAAACTTGATCATCGGCTACTGTTCCCAATAGAATTTCACACAAAACTACTCCGAAACTATATACATCCGATTCTCTTCTTAACTTATACGTCTTGCAGTATTCTGGATCTAAGTAAGGAAGATAGCCAATAGCATGATTGCGTTGAATAGCATCGCCATCTTGATTCGGAGGAAGGAATACAGAGATACCAAAGTCGCAAATCTTTGCCCTCCAATTCTCATCTAAAAAAATTGTATAGCAACTTATACAATGGTTTATCACTCTCTTTTTGTCTCCCATCTCATAATGTAAGTAATTCAATCCGCGTGCAACATCAAGGCATATTTTCAAACGATGTGACCAAGCAAGAATAGGATTGTCTATGATATTTTGCAAATACTCACCTAGCTATAGATAAGAATCAGCGTCAACGACGATGATCTTCTTCGAATCTTCATCACAAAATCCAAGTAGAGTGACGATGTTGGGATGCTTACAATGTTTAAGAATATTAATTTCTGTATAGAACGCTTCTTCTCCCGCTTTGCCTTTGACACGGTTGAGATTTTTTATAACTACGGTGGTGCATCTATTGGGTAGTTCACTTTTATTCTTCTGTTCTACAGAGGCAAAAAAGTTTCTATCGGGAAGCTCGAGTTCTGCTCTGTAATAGATATAGAACTGGTCAGATTTGATGTACCCGCTACGAAAGTTATTGGTGGCCAGCTTTATATCACTGAGTCGAATATTTAGGTGCTCTAAGATACCATCCTGCAACATTGAGATAAGGGGTAAAGAGTGTTACAACTTATAATGTGTAAAAAGAATAAGAACGAAACTGAAAAGAAAGGGTTTATTGTTTCGTTATAGATTAAAATTTACACTTTTTACTATTGTATGAGCCATACTTTCATTTGTTCTATTGTATGTATTAAACTTGTAAATATCGTCTATTGTATTTAAACTTTTCCTTTTGAGTAAATCCAAAAAAAAGAAACTTTCCTATTTTGACCTGACCCAAAAAGGAAAGTTTAAATATAATAGACAATATTTACAAGTTCAATAAATACAATATAAGTTTTTAAAGTTCAAATCATACATACAATAGTAGTAGATGTAAAGTTTAATACATAACGAAACGATAAACCCAAAAATAAATTATACTCATGATATTTTGTTGATTCCTAACGAGCTATTTATTGATGACGCCCAAATATTTAATAAGAGTAATTTTTTCCAAGTTAACCAATTACTCTAGAATTAAATGCATTGGAGGGTTCCAAATTGAAAATGAAACTAAAAGTGTTAATGAGAATAAAGGAATATATTTTATTCAAACTAAAATTGTTTGAATCACGAGGTTGAGTTTCAAAAATAGATATCCGATAAGAGTGTGAACCAAACGCATAGTGTTAGGTTCAAATGAGAACCACAAAAAGGTGCATTGCGATATATTTTAAATTACATGGTTTATATATATATTAGTCCACTATATATATAAGGTAGCGATCGAGAGGGTCATTTTTCTTCTGGAGGGAAGGGGAAAGCAGTTACTATTCATCATGAATCATCTTAAGTTTACCGATCAAAACGTCAACAAAAAAATATTTGTACAAGTAAATATTAATCAAAGTCGGTGTTATAAAGAATATATTCACGAATGAATTTCATTTCAATGTCATAACATCAGTTAATGAATTTTTATTGAATAAATCCTTAACATTCATCACGCGGTGAATGTTAGTTAACATTCATGATAATGATATTTTAACATTTGTTGATGAATATCTCTTAATTTTAACATTCATCTTACCCAACATTCACCCCAATGAATGTTAACGTTTTATTAAATTAATAATTAATATTTATCTGCTAATGTTATGACCTAAAAAGAAATTCAGTAATGAAGCTTAATATTCATAGCATCGATTTCGAATGACATTTATTATTATTTATTATTTTTTTTAGATTAGCATTGACTAAGGTTAGATGCGTCATGATGAATAATAATTGATTCCCCTTCCCTCCAAAAAGCACTTACCTCTGGATCAGTTATATATATATCATGGAATAAATATAATAACTTAAAATTAGTAAGTGCACCATCTTGGATTAACAACTTCTATCAGGTGCAAACTCT
Organism: Helichrysum umbraculigerum; assembly: GCA_949592205.1. NCBI lineage: Eukaryota > Viridiplantae > Streptophyta > Magnoliopsida > Asterales > Asteraceae > Helichrysum > Helichrysum umbraculigerum. The sequence goes on along the minus strand of CATIUR010000002.1, from coordinate 12,891,464 downwards.
TATCTCACATCGGTAGAAATAAAGAAATTAAAATATGTATATAAATTTATGGGCTACTCCCTCTATCACCAATTGGTATTAAAGTGAAACTTAATCTAAACTTATATAGATGGGTTTTGAACGAGTTGAGCTGAAAACCTGAAAAAGGTCATGACAACTTCTATGTGTATCAAGAATATATCCAAAAACTATATAATCATCTTTATTACTTTTAGAGATATCCGACGATAATTGGTTTTTTTTCATCTAATTAGCTCACTATCGAACAATTTACATTTCATTTCATTTATTATATGAATAAACATATTATAAATTAGAATTAGAACTTAATTCAAATACATATACACCAGATTTAAAAGTTAATTACCTGTTGCTTGTTCCATGGACGAATTTCAACTTCATCTTTTAACGGACCCTTTAGCATCAATTCCAAAAACAGGAAATACGTTATTAACAGGTACTATGATTATTATAAATAAATATAAATACATATTAATATGACGGAATGATGAGATGAGAAAAAGAAAAATATAAATAAAAGGTCTTACACGTATATGTGTAAAATCCTGTGCTATCGATATCTCATCTTTGCCCATATCATTAAGGTCTCCTTGCTCCTTCAATAATTAAGCAAAATTATATGAAAAATTAAAGATTAGTGATACATTTTAACAATATCAAAGGTTGTGTTTTTTTTCAATATTGAAACATCTCTTGCCTACTTCAACTCTATCTTTAATTCGATGCTTTTAGATCCTTTCTATATATGCAACGCATGTCGCCAAAAGAACTTAGGATTTTTGGTTTAAGTGTTTGTAAATGTACTTAATTAAGGTATGATATTCGTGGTGTTTGCCTAACTACTCGGGTGCATATAGTATGTAAGAACATTATTATTTAATGTCATTGCATGTATTTTGATGAGGTGTGATCTATTTGATGAATCAATATTATGATTAATAATTTGAAGACAAAAGGGAAAATTCTTATTAAAATTGACTTACTTGTATTGACAGTGCTCTCTCCAGCTCTTTGATGACCACTTCCATTGTTGGACGTTCTTGTTGAGTTGTTGCCACACACTTGTGTGCAATTCTTGTAAATATCTTAAAAGAATAGTTGTCAGCACTTTCTTCCTTAATTGCAGGATCTATTATTTCGTCTATTTTTTCATAAAAGAAGCATTCTCGTGCCTTATCTACCAGCCGATAATCTAAATCTCTTAGGGACATTAGGTCATTGGCTGCCCTTCTACATAGAATTTCACGCAAAACTACCCCGAAATTATATACATCTGATTTTCTGTTTAAGTTACCCGTCTTCTCATATTCTGGATCTATGTAACTTTCAGCGCCTTTGACTAACTTGAGATTGTGAACAACGCCATCTTTTTTTGGAGGAACGAATATAGAGATACCAAATTCAAAAATCTTTGCCCTCCGATTCTCATCTAAAGCAATTGAGGCGCTCTTTATATTACGGTTTATCACCATCTTTTGGTCTTCCATCTCATGGTGTAGGTAATGCAGCCCACGAGCAGCATCAAGACATATTTTTAAACGTTCTGCCCAATTAAGAATTGACCTGTCTTGGTTGTTTTGAAAATAAGAATTAAGGAATCCATTAGAAGCGTCCCCAACAACGAGGATCATCTCAAAACCTTCATCGCAAAATCCTAGTAGAGTGACTATGTTGCGATGATTACAAGTTGCAAGCATTTCAATTTCTGTAAAAAAGATTTCCTTATCATTTTTGTCACTTCTAGGGAGGATACGTTTTATAATAACAGTGCTGCGTCTCTTCGCTGGTTCATTTTTCTCTTCTACAGACGCAAAATTCTCTTGATCGAAATGCTCAAGTTCTGCTCTGTATAACTTGTAGTATTTGGTACTCCTGAAGAGGTATTCGTCCGAAAAGTTATCGGTGGCCAACGTGATATCAGGGAGTCTAATCTTTAACTCACTCAATCGAATGCTCAAGTGTTCAAAGTTGTTTCTCTGCAACAATGTCGAAAAGGCTATTAATTGAATCGAAATTGTGTCATAAGTAGTAAACTATTATGTAGAAACTAATCTCTCTATTCAGAGTCTTTTTGGGATGACGTTTTGATGGAAGGAAGGGCATGCATTTTCCATTTAATTACAGGCACTAAAACAGACAATCAAGGTAATGTTTAATTTAGGGTTAAGTGCTTGTAAATGTTTACAAGCATGTGTTGACCTTCATAGTATGTACGTAACAAGATTGACCACCAATGTGTATACGAATCTATTTATTTTTGTACATTGTCTATATTTCGGTGACGCATTATCAAATATAAGGTGACACATGGCATCTTTACAATTTATTTTTGTACATTGTGAGTATTTTGGTGACTTGTCAACTTGTAAAGATGCCATATGTCACCTTACATGTGATAGCATGTCACTGAAATACACACGAAAATAAATAGTTCAATACATTCAATCGCAGTCAGATTTGTTACGTACACACTATGAAGATCAACGTATAGTTATATACATTTACAAACACTTAACCCTTTGTTTGCTAGCTAACTATTTGATGAAATACATATGGGACCAAATTGTTCTTAGAATCGCTTATTTCGCAAATGACCCATTTTTGTAGCTCAACCTTGATTAAATATGAAATATTTCGGCCTCATAGAGACTCTACTAAACAAGCTTGGTATACATAGATAGGGTTTAGTGCAAGGGAATGCACTTAACTTTAGTTCGATCTCTATAGTGTATACCTAACTTTGTTTTGGTTATTGTGTGTATCAACCTATCAATTTTGGTCTATTATGTGTATCCAAGGACTAATTTGAGAACGTGGCAAGCATATAATGCACTAACTCATCTGACACTTCATTGACACATCATCAAAGACGGGTGTCACGTTAGTTGAATACACACAATAGACCACGGTTGAAACACACAATAGACCACGGTTGAAAGCTTGATACACTCAATAGATCAAAACGAAGTTGAGTACATACTATAGAAATCGGACTGAAGTTGAATGCATTCCTCTGCACTAATCCCTACTTAGAGATCTTAATATAGATTATTGAGGTTAGAGTACAGTTTTTGAAAGGGAAAATTACCTAGCTAGAATAGAAATGTACTATTGGTTAATTTTAGATTTTAGAAATAAACATTAAAAGTTAACGCACCCACTGTTACTTATCTTCATAATTCCAGTAACATGCTATCTCAAAATTTCGGAAGAGTATGACAATTCTGTACAATATTGCTAGAATTATGATGAAATTAGTAGTTGATTTCTATCATTGACAATTTTGATAGTTCGCCTCTAATTTTTTATAAGGGTTAAGTGTTTATAAATGTATATAAGTATGCATTGACTTTCTTTAGTATGTACACAACTAAATTAACTACCATGCCATTGTATGTATGTAACTATTACTTTATACCATTGTATCTATATGATGACCAATACAAAAGGTAACTGGCCGGTTACTTTTGTATGTGTATAGTATCTATGTTGACATGAGCATCCACTCAGCTTCCATTTCATCATTGTTCATGACTCATGGTAGGAACCGTAGGAACGACATTTTTCATTTTTAATTTCAACATATGTACACTTTATGCAAAAGAAAATAACGTTAATATTATTAAAATTTTATCCTCTTTTAATATTAGATCGATTTAAAAAAATCAAAAAAAAAAATGTGATATAATAAAAAAAAAGTTGTAAAAGCAGTCTCTTGAGCTTTAATTTGTCATAGGTAAGACCTTGTGACTACAATCGTTGTACTCTTGAAGTAATTTTGAGTCTCAAGTTCTATTACATGTTTAGAAAATGTGTTTAGTATCATATATGTTGAAATCACTGATAAATATATGAATATTGAATAAAGAGTGTAATATTAAAGGGATGAATATATAGGCAAACATCAGGGTTTCCTCGTTCCTCTAAAAAATTCATGCGAGTACAAAACCTCACAACAGTGTTTAACCCATTAGAGTAAGGTTTAAATGAGTACATCAACTTTGAGTGAGAATGAGGAACTAACAGATTTCTGTTATGTGTCACTTTATTCTCTCTCCTTCACATTTTTAAAAATTAAATATCTCACAAACGGTAAGTCGAAAAATCATGAAAATTGCACCATAAAATTCAGCGTTTTCTCCTCTTCGATTTGCCATCCCTCAAGGCATACTTTTGACAACTTTTTTTTCTTCCATTTTTTGGTGGGTTTTACAAATTAGTAACACACGTGTTAGTGATTGGTTATACATTTAATTTGTGGTTAAGGTTAGGGTTTAGGGTTAGGGTTTAGTAGGGTTTAAAGTTTAGTAGGGTTTAAAGTTTAGTAGGGTTTAGGGTTTAGTAGGGTTTAAGGTTTAGTATGATTTATGGTTTAGAGTTTTGTACGTAAAGCGTTTAGGGTTTGGTGTTTAGGGGTTAGAGTTTATGGTTTAGGGTTTGAGGTTTGGGGTTTTTGGGGTTTAGGGTTTGGGGTTTAGGGGTTAGGGGTTTAGGGTTTGAGATTTGGGGTTTCGGGGAGAAACCCCAAATCTCAAACCCTAACCCCTAAACCTCAAACCCTAAACCCTAAACGTAACACTTTAACACATGTGTTAGTAAATGTAAAACCCACCAAAAAAATGAAAAAAAAAAACTCGTCGAATGTATGCCTTGAGGGACGGCAAATCGAAGAGGAGAAAACGCTAAATTTAATGGTGCAATTTTCATAATTTTTGGATTTGTCGTTTGTGAGATAATTGATGTTGGGGGTAAATGAGTTTTGTTCATGTGAAACATTCTCTTTGTACACATGGCTTAATGTCATTGGTTCCCTCATTCTCACATAAATTCCTATTTTCATTTGAACTCTACCCTAACACATTATTCAATACTTTGATTGCAATCCGTAACTTTAATCAAGCATTGAATGATGTGAATGTCGGTTTAAAAAACGAAGATTCTAAAATTTTACACTTGTGAAAATGTAGTAACTTCACATTAGGAGACTTAGTAAACCTTACCTGAAAAGTTCTAGTAACAAAATTATGTATTTAAGTTAGAAAATTAGGGTTTAGAAATGATACGCCAAAAAGGTAAATAACATGGACAATTTTGAAATTTAGCCTCTTTTGAAGTTGATAAAAACAACCCAACCGGTTTAACCCCTTTAATTTTGACCCACCACATATTGACCTTTTCAATCAGGGTGATGATATCTGCAACATACAATTTGATTCATACACCAAAACTGTACTATGATGTAGTTGTACTGTGTGTGCTGAAATACTTGTACAGTGTGGTGTAAACATCAAATTTTGTGTTTGTGTTGTGTATATCAACTCCCAAGTAAGGCCAAAGGAACATTTCCATCATAACACCTCTATGTCAACCACATTTCTTGAAAGTACATTTAACATCAACATAAATAATCGTATAGTAACATAAAAAATTACTATGACAAAGTGATGATAGCAAAAAAGAAAAGAAAAAGAAGGGTCTTACTGAATTTTCATACGGCAGCTGAAATTCCAATGCTTCCTCAAGTTCGTGGACAATATAGTTCATATCTGGGCGTTGTACTCGGTAATCCTTTAAGCAAGAATATGCTACAAATAAGAAGATGTTGAGTGACCTCTGGACCATTTGATTCCATAGGGAACTTGGGATTATATGATTCACCGTATTACTTTCATAATGAACTCTGGCCAGTTGAGCTAAAAAGCTAGCATCCACATCCGCATTTGGAATATATGCTTTCCTCCCGCATAATATTTCCCATAAAACAACGCCAAATGAGTAGATGTCTGACCTGTGGGTCACGCCTCCAGTTGCTTTGATTTCTGGGTCCATATACCCTGTTGTGCCAAGAGCTTCTGAAAAGAGAACCTCATCCATTCGATGTACAGAATGATTGATGGAATATTCAAATCCAGATAACTTCGCTTCAAAATTACCATCTAATAATATTGTGGAGCTGTTGATGTTACGATGAATGATAGAGTAATTGCGTCCATCCTCTTTATGGATGTAGCTTAATGCACGCGCAACACCAATACTTATCCTCAATCTTTGAATCCATGTGAGGGTTGGTTTGCTTAGATACATCGAGAGACTTCCCTTGGCCGCATGATTATTTACGATGACCTTCTCACCGTTTTCATCACAAAACCCGATAATAGAGACTATATTTTCATGCTTGAGACTTGAAAGCACAGAAATCTCGGTCCAGAACTCGATGCCTTTCTTATGCTTACTATCTAATCTCCTGGCAGCAATTTTCACCCACTTCCCGGACCGCAAGATCCGTCCTTTATAATCTTTTCCCAATCCACCATCCCCGATGATATTTTTATCATCAAAGTTGTTGGTGGCTTTTAGTATGTCTTCAAGTGGGATTTGTAAGTGACTGAACTTCGTGATTGTAGAAGCCATACTGCTGTTTTGATCCATATTTCTGCTAATCGAATGAGAGAATACAGAAACAAATATGAAGGTTAGATATACGTGCTACCACACACACACACACACACATATATATATATATATATATCAATTTCCTTATTTATAATAATCCTTTAAAATACTCTTACCAATTTATGGATAAATTAAGTTGCACTTTCAAGTTTAATATAGGGTTAATAGACAATTTCGTTACTGTACTTTCCGAAAAAGTTCAATTTAGTTACCGAACTTTTATTTGGTTCAATTGAGTTACTGAACATTTAAATAATTGATCAAATTGTTACTCAAGTTTCTAATCATACACATATTAGTTACTGTAGTTTACGAAAATGTTCAATTTCGTTATCGAACTTTCACTTTTTTGGAATAAAAAATGAGGATTTTACACTTGTAAACCGGTTTTGTAAGTTCAGTAACTCAATTGAACCAAATAAAAGTTCGGTAACTAAATTGAACTTTTTCGGAAAGTACAGTAACGAAATTGTCTATTAACCCTTTAATATATAGCTGGTATAATACAGTAACCACGGCCAGCCTGACACCATCCGTAATAAGTCTAAATACTGACGTCTTGCCACACATCAATCATCTAAAAAGTTTTGTGTGTGTTATTTTTTAAAGTTCATGAAATTGTTAACATGTGGTATTACGCCAATTTTTTATGCATCTGTTATTTCTCATATTTTGATTATGTAGCTATTGTTTTCCTTTTGAGTTCATTTTAGTCGGCATAGATCCCAAAACTGGTCAAATGGGTCACTACTACAAAATCTCTCTAACCAAACAAAAAGAAACAGAGCAAAGTTTAAAAAAACCTTGAAGTTAAAGTTTCAAAGCTCACCACATGCGTCATTGAACGGTTATCTTTTTATATTGTCAACTTGATCTGTGATCACAGAAACTTTGAAATTGAAGCTAGGAACATGCTACATGTGGGGTTATGAATTATAAAATTTTATTCAGCATCCAATTGCATATGCAGTGAGCTGGAGAGATGGGGATACTTCAACTACATGTTGACTATTACATGCATAATGTCAACGAGCAAGACATCAACGGCAAGATCAAAAATTAATAGTCGTCTTTAAACCATATTATAATTGTCAGGACCTTTTTCAGCCCAACTCGTTCAAATCCATGTATATAAGCCCAGATGAGGTTCCACTCTAAAACCAATTGGTGATAGAGGGAGTAGCCCATGAACTTATATACAACCTTTGACTTCTTTATTTTTCCGATGTGGGACTTCGGTTTTCACCCAACAATAATGTTTCGGTATTTATTCGATGTATCAATGGTACGAATTATCAAAGACGTTCCAACAAAGTCAATGGGGTTCCGGACAAAATTTACATAAGCATGGGTTGGGTAGTTTCTTGTTACGTTCCTTATTGGTATTTAATTCATAAGTATGTGTGTATCATGTATGACCATGATGTTTGGTTTCATATAATACTTATTTATTCACCGATATCAATAGGTGCTCGGAGAGACAGTATATTAAATGACACAAGTTACTCATCTACTAAAACAAGAACATCATGTTCAGAAGTGACTTTCAGAAGAATCTATATATATTGTATTGCTTCCGATATTGGTTTGGAATATGAAAACATTTGGAAACACTACCGATTAGTAAAACAGAATTACATCTCTATAGATTCGTTTAGCATATGTTCAGCACATAATATATACAAATAAACCTGAAACAACAAACACCTATAGCACATTATCAATCTAATTGTGATAAATTCAACCACTTTCAAAACACATATACACGTGAGGTAAGCGAAAGTTGTCGGTATCGAATAAACGACATGTAACAGAGTAAGTGCAGATAAGAACCATCAAAAGCAGAAGTAGAATCCTTATGATCTCTAGGAAGCAACCTTTTACAGACATATACTCCGTGTATAATCAGATCATATATATATATATACATGTACACCAACACAATCAACCTCGTCAACCTCATTAGGGTTATAGATTAAATAACGGGGATTGAACCCGTGACCTCCACCTATATGATGCATGTTCCCCATACCCCACCAATAGACTACGTACATTACGTGGGAAAATGTATATATATGACGATATGACTATTTAATGTGAAATGCTATTTTGTATGAAATTAAAGTGGATTGATTGAAGTGGTATTGTTAGAAATGTTGTACATTAAGGTTATAGTTAGATTAAATAAATAGTATATCAATATAGCAAGAAGAGGTAATGATGTGTCATGAGGAAAAAAATAAGGGTGAAGAGTTTAGTAGTTTTCAATAAATGTACTTTTTAAATTATTGCTATGTTTTTAATTTTTAGTTAATGTAATGTTGAATTTTTAGTTAATGTAATGTTTTTAGTTTTAAAATAAATAAGTGTTTTATTTAATTTAGTAGTTTAAATAAAATATAAATAATGTGTGGAGTCCAGAAAAAAACTGAAGTGTTCACTTTCAGTTTTGTGTTCCGCTGACGTTACGCTGATGTGACACAAACTGTTCGGTTGATGTTCATTTTAAATATACTAAAAAGAGTAAAGATATGCAATATTTTTTATATTTATATATACTATATACATTGTAGGTGTATATGTATGCATAGAAAAATTTTATATAACAAAAAATTAGTGAAGTGTTAATTTCACTAATTAACAAACAAAGAAAAGAAAGAAAGAAAATGATGTGTTAATTTGTTACGTGCTTAGGTGGAATGTTTCAAACCTAAGTGTTATTATATAAGAAGAAGATTGTATAAGGAATTACATAAGGAATGAAATGAAACGAAAAATGAAACATTGACGTGCAACTCAATGTGTAAATTCTAGACGGCAATATCAAAGTGAAATATGCACAACGATTAAATTGGCAAAGAAAGATGGGATTACTTTTAATGTAAATTGAAACGTCCTGATTTTTTTTTTTTTTCAAAACTGTTTACTTGGTCAAATATAATTATCATACCATTGGTCCCTTTACTTTGACTTTCCAGTCAAACTTACACAATCACTTAAATTGTCAAACTTTACTTTACTTTCACCTTTGACTTTCGATGTCATTGGCTAGGCGATTTATACAATGTTATCATAACGATAATTTAAAAGAATAGGAGCTTGTCTAACCATTTTTCAATCAAGCTCCACTCCACATCACTTCTAGCAATCATAGTTAAATCTTTGCTCCATTGGCTCAAACGAATCACAGACCTATAACATAAACAACTGAACGGGGTAAGCCAAAGCTTAGTGAATAATATGAACAATTAAATAAATAATGTACTTTTGCATTTCACATAAACATATAATCTGTGCTTATTCTGATTCTGTTCATTCATATAAGTCTTAGGAAATTGCAGAGATCATTTGAACCTTTCTTTCTGACTAGTACCATACCTCTGAGTGGTAGGCATACTATAACATAATCTGTATTGTTAAGGATCCTTAACTATCTGAACATCATCGAGTTAGTGTCATGATCACAACTCATCTATACCATATCCATCTACTCAATTACCTGAGTAATGGAAATCATAACATAACCACGTGCAAAGCACGCATTTATCTGAACTTTTACATCTGCCACATAACTGATCTCTACAATCCCTAATACACATAATTCACGTATCACTGTTTCTTTCTTTCTTTCATATCTGTTCATTTATTCTTTATCTGTATATGCTATATCATCGCAACATCTAACAACTGAGCACATATAACAACCGAGCACACAGGAAACATTTAAGTAATCTCAAACATAACACTTTATCATGCTAAACTAGCATATAATAATTTACTTTAACATATTGCACCCAAATTGTGTAACATTACCCGGTATACACAATCATTATTTATTTAATTCCCCATATTACTCACATTGGCAATTTAGAGCATAATAATTCTTCAATGAGAAGTCACCATTCCCTTAGCACCTAGAAATCAACATATACATATATATACAATTTAATAACATCTTTAGAAATCTCATAACATCACATATAACTTTTCACTATAAATTCACCCCCTTTATATGTCTTGACCCGTTCGATTTTCAAACTAAATTAATCACCACTTTATCAACTTATTCCAAACATCACTAATGATTATGTAAATCACCACTTTATCTATCAAATTATACTTCTCAATTCACCATTATAATTTAACTCCCATTTATGCATCTTGCTACATTAAATAAGTACTTTACAACATTTTTACTAAGTTTCACAAAAGCTGAACAACAGCTATTTAGTTCACTTTTCGACTAACTTAAAATCAAATCTGGGCACCAAGGCCATAACCAACAGAAAATAGACTTCCCCACATTTCCAACGATATATCGTACATCAAAAACGGAGCTACGGTTTATCTTTTATGACCATTATAAAATGACACTTTTCTGCGTATACATGCTGTCCAAATTACGAATTTTAACAACATAAACTCAATTCAACTCAACTTAAGGTTTATCATCTTCATAAACACCTTACAATCTTTTATATATACTTTGAACCTTTAAAATAACTATAAACATCTTTATAATTCAACCTCTTTATCAACTATTTTTATAACAATTTCTAACATCAAAATCTTCTAACCCCTTTCTAGTTCCTCTTCAATTATACCATTGATTATAAAGCTTTTTAACAACTTTCTTTTTTGAAGTTTTCATCATAGTTATTTATAAGATCAATAACAACAACAACCTCTATAATTATCAACATCTTTCAATTCATCTACATACTTTACTAGGTAAAAGTTCAATAATCACATATAGATTATCTACTCAATTCTTCCACAATAAAATTACTATTATGACTTCATAACAACTCAACAACAATCATACAACTCTCCCACACTCATAAATTCACCATCCCCCAATTTTCATACTTAGGGTTTATACAAAATTCATCAATCAACAAATTAAAAAGGGTTAGGGAGTATTACACTTACCTTAACAGTGAGGAATTAACAATTCAAGGTTCAATTTCACAAACCCTAGCTTCAATTTATGGATATCTCCCTCTCTTTTCTCTTGGCGTTATTTTCTTCTTCTTTTCTTCTCTGGAAACAAACTTCTGGAATATGTCTGTATGTATATGTCGTGCGTGTATATGTATATAGATATATGTTTATGTTAATTTAACTCCTTACAATTGTTGGTTTATACAACTAGCCCCTCAAGTTCTAATTCTTTTAAACATATAACTTAATTAATGCCCCAACTTATTATTTAATCAACTTTAAATACTTCTCAAATTATTTTAAATTTTGGGGTGTTACATAAATGAAAGTAATTAACCATCTAGAAAAAGAAAATCAAAGTAATTTTGTGTTAGTTATTATTAACTTGAAATTTTGGTGTATGTGGCAAGTTTTCAAAGGAGTATCACATTATGAAGGTGTTATAGAAGTTAATGGACGATATTATATAGTGAGGTAATGATAATGATATAGACCAATACTATGAATGTGCAACATAGCTTATTGACACAAACATAGCTCCACCCCCATGAGTACAAGGTGACCAATCTGATCATATGTACATGTAGTTACATTTAAGAGTACGGTGTCAGGTTCAAACTGAGCTAACGGTATGATCATTACTTGTAAGGTCAGATCGAATTTCTTAATACGAAGAGTGCTAACGGTATGATCATTACTTGTCAGGTGAGATCAATTAATTTCTCAATACAAAGAGTGTTATCCGCTTTGAGTTCGCGTGGTGATGGACTCAGATCTTATGTTTACCAAAACAAATCAACATATAGTGAAATTCATTCCTTGACCAAGTAGAATACCACTAAACCAAGTCAGTGTAGTGGATTCATACCCAAGATCAGATGCTGAAGACGGTGGGTGATTTTAATTTATAATATATGAATGATGAATGATATATAGTTTATTAATTACAATTTTGTCCATCTGTTGAAGGTTCTGTTTTTCAAAAATCGGGCTCTGGTTCAGTATACAAAAGGGTCCAAATTAGGTACAGTAACATATTTGAGAAACGACACAGCTAAATTAGTGCCCAATTTTGAATTGCGGATACATGAAATGAAAACTAGCAAGACACTATTACTAGACCCAACCACCAATCCATGCCTGAAATATAAAACCTTACTGGACAACGATACTAAATACCTAGACACCAAACGACCAAATGAAACAAATCACCGAAGACTATTTAGCAATACCAAATGCCCAATAACTGACAAGAGATAAAAATATGAAAAATTATGCCCATCTTTATTGTCATAACAAAAATGAAATCGACTTTTAAAATATGAAAATAATGAAATTGGCATTTGCATATCCTAACGATTGAACAACATCTACAGTTCTACACTGATACCATTTTAGTTTAACACAAGAATATTGAAAACACAAGATGACCGTAACTCTATGGAATTCTTCTTACATTGGCCAAAACTCAAGGCCTTCTACAGTAAGACTCGAAATCATTCCTTCACAATATTAGGTTTCAAATTCAAAGAAAACACTCACTTTTTAGCTTACGATTTGAGTTGACTGTCCACGCAACAATCTCCAATCATTCACCTGATAATGCAATCGATGACATTCTTTTGAAAGCTTGAATACTATGTAACAGTGTAACACAAACGACTTGTATCCCGGAACAACATGTTTACTTTCAATCTTGCAATTGATATGAAGAAGCTCCATCACCTCTCGACATCTGCCATTTAATAAATCATATACGAGTATATTATCAAATTATGTACTTCTCACCTATTTACTGACAGACCATACAAAAATAATGCGAATAAATCATCGCTTACGGCTTATCATGATTATATATTACAGTTGGAGGCAGATTGAGTTGTCAACAAAAAAAGCAAAAGAAAACCAGAGCTCGATCCTATGTTAATGTTAAAGCTTTGAGTGAGGAACAAGAGAATCAAAAACTGGGGATGCAATAGTGATAATGAGTAATAACTATAATGAAGTATTATAATTAGTTAATGGTTTATTTCTAACCTGTGCCCATACTTGAAACTATATATATAAAGTAGGGATAAGTGTCCGAAATGCTACCAACTTTGGACGAATATCTATTGTGTGTAACTAACTAAGCGATGGGTGTACGAATGCAACCAACTTTCAAAAAGGGTATTTTAAGATATTCGTCCAAAGTTGGTAGCATTTCGGGACACTTCCCTTTAAAGTAGGGGTGTCACTTTTATCCGAATCCGAATAATCCATCCGATCCGAATCCAATTTAGGTTAAATGGATAGGATTATTCGGATTACGGATTGCTTAAACGGATTATGGATAACTTAAATGGATACACGGATAGGATTAAGGATCAAAATTAAAATGTTTGGATATATCCGAATAATCCGAATAAGAATTACATAATATATGTTTTAATAATATATTGAATTGAATATTAATGTTATCATATAAGAAGTTAAAAATTAATCATAAATATAATCTTTAATTATTTTATATATATATATATATATATATATATATATATATATATATATATATATATATATATATATATATATATATATTATACTAATAATACAAATAAGTTTAGAACCTCTAGAATTCAAATTTTTCCCTCCAGGCTCCAACCATATAAGTTTACAACCCTCTAATTTAAAATATCGTTACATTTTGTGTTTGTTTATATACTTGTTTTAAACGTAAATTTAGTCCTACTCGATATTAAACGTTCAACTTGTGCTTATTCGGATGAAACCGTTTAATCCGAAAACCAATCCGAAACCGTTTAATCCTATCCGAATAATCCGTTTCTTATTTGGATTGGATTAAGGATCAACTTGAGATTGTCCAAAATCCGATTAATCCGATCCGAATAATCCGAAATCCGAACAATCCATCCGAATAACACCCCTACTTTAAAGTATTCATGAAACCCTGCCTAGGTTAAAGTATGATAACTTACTTGCAATTCCAATGCCTTCTTAAGTTGTTCCACAACTTCTTTAGCTTTTGGTCGTTCTTCTCTAATATCATGTAAGCACTTGCAGGCAATAGTTTGAAATGCAGTCAAGGCTTCCGGCATGATCTGTGCTCTTATTTCCTTAAAAACAACCTTATCAAGTTTTTCTTTTTCAAAGTTGTGATTGATGTAACTTGGTAAACACACACTTCCATCTTTGTTTGTCACAAACATCGATCTTCCACACAAGATCTCAAATAAAACGACACCAAACGAATATATATCAGATTCCTTAGTTAAGAAACGTGATTTCAAGTAAAGTGGATCCACGTAGCCCTTTGTGCCGCACGCACGATCAATGACAAAGTCATTTTCCTGATTTATTGAACTTATCAAGGAAAGCCCAAAATCACCAAGTTTTGCATTCCACTCGTCATTTAGTAGAATGTTAGCAGTTTTGATGTCCCTATGTATGACCGCAGCTTGTGTTCCGACTCCCATATGAAGGAAATCCAATGCGGTTGCAACGTCAATGCATATGTTAATTCGTTTCATCCAAGTAAGACGAGTATCGTTCAAGTACCCATCAAGACTTCCTTTTGACGCATACTCATAAACAATGATTTTTGCATCTTTTTCATCACAATAGCCTACAAGGCTGATGATATTCGGGTGCTTATACTCAAAAAGAATTTGGAGCTCATTGCGAAATTGTTGTTCCCCTTTACCACCACTTGTATTCAGTCGCTTTGCAACAATTGTACTAAATCCATCACCGTCTAGAAGTTTTTGTAACATCCTCGTTACCGGCCTAGGAGAAATTTGGTAATGTACTTAACTCATTTGATTATTTAATTGAGTTTAGAAATAATTAGTATTATTTGGCTAATTGAAATAAATATGTCCAGTGGTCAAATGACTTATTGTGATACATGAATTATTACTTGTTTTAAATTATTATAGTTGACGGTATAATAATATATATTTTCACATAAACGGTTCTTAGGTTCCAGACAATAGATTTAGAGCGGGTATTATTTGGTAACCAACTTATACCCAACTTGGAAATGGATCGGCCTATTTGTTTTCTTCTTCCCCAATTTCTTCTAACTCCTCAAACAAAACACACACCCCATATACTTGAAAAAAATTAGGGAAATCTAAGGAGAAACTTTGATCAATCGATTAGAGCTTGGATTCGTGGTTACCACTGATCAACATCATCATCTATATAGTTGCTACTTCGATTGTAAGTTTAAATTGGCTTTGAATATGTGTTTATGTGTTAGGGTTTGATAAAATAGGTAAATGAGTGATTATGCTTAGATTGATGATTTAGGAAGATAGTTGTTGTTAGAACTTGATATATGATGATGCCTTAAGTTATTTTCATGTATAAATCGTGTAGTATGTCTTTAAATTGGTGAATTGGGGTTTTGTTTCGGATCAGGTTGTGATAAGGAACTGAGTACCTGGGTTTCTTCTTCATAGCCGATCGGTTATGAAGAAGCCGATCGGCTAAGGTAGTAAAGCAGATCGGCTTAATTTAGCAGATCGGTTAGGTTAGTTCAAAATCATCACAGAACTCAGCCACTTGAACCGAAGCTTAAAAATTAACTAATAAAGCAGATCGGCTATGATATAGCCGATCGGTTGGGCTTAGCCGAACGGCTAGGGACCCTTAGCCGATCGGCTTTGGGTCTAAAAGTGGACAACAATCAGTTTGTCGTGTTGTACTTCGGTGTATATATATATATATATATATGTGTGTGTGTGTGTATTTGTGCATATATGTACATTTGTGCGCTAAGTAAAACTTGATAGGTGAAAATAAATGTGGAACCTTAAGCTTATTATTAAGTGACGTATTTGACATGAATTACATTATTTCAAATGGGTTCCTAATTCGTTAATTGTTTATGTTTCCAGATAAACCGAAGACTCAATAACATAAGAACTTTGAGTGGAGATTGTGAAAGTAAGGGTGAGTGGATCATTGACTCTCTTTCTGAATTAGTTGTAACAATCCGGTTACAACGGGTAAACATGGTTTTACAGTTATATATTGAATAAGTACATTTTGCCATGATGATTATGGAATGTGCTATCTTGTCAGGGGTCAATATGATATTGGGTTTGGATACTATTACTTTGGACGACATGAGGACTTTGTACATGTGTTGTTTATTGAAATCATGTCGTATGTAGTAATGGTACTAAACTATCGGTAATACCACTGTTTGACCTTCAGTGGTTATAAGTGTTACTTGGGGAACCACCGCGGCATGAGGGTACCTCAAGGACCACCGATCCTCTTTGATGTATTTGTTATGATGCTTTGTGGTGATCAATTGCTATGATAGTTTAGATTGATAGTTGTGATCTATTCACTTAGCTTCGTGCTAATCCCTCTCCTCACTTCTTGCAGATTACTTTTGATGTGGGTGGGCAAGAAGTTAGTTGGAAGAATGTTTGACTGCCTACTCTGACTATACGACATGTAGTCGTTTATAAACTTATGTTTTGGAATTTAAATAACACCTAACTTAATGTTGTAACTAATGGGGTTATCTAACCAACTTATCATGCAGGCATAGATTGTGTTTTGGGAACTATGTTATACGCAATCTATAATGCATGATTTGTATTTAATCGCTTCCGATATATGTAAAAAAAAAAAAAAAAAAATTTGTCTCTTGGAATATTGCGGTGTTATAAATTGGTATCAGAGCCTAGGTTTGGGTGAATTGAGCATGGGTTAATTGTTCAATCCCAAATCTATGTGTGTCAGTCAAACATTCCTTTGAGTGGGATTTTATTAGCATTTGAAGATGGTTAGTATATAGGTACTAACAACTAATGTGTTATGAGATGTTGTTTTGGTACAGATATGGCAGAGAATGAACCTCCAGCTGACACACCCAATGATGCCCCCCGAACTAATGTATCCCCTCCTGAAACCCAAAATGTTAGCCAGGGTCAAACTGGAACTACCTTTTCTGCAGGGGATTTTGATCATGATGATTATATGATTCATCTAGAGACAGAAAATCTGAGACTTAAGGCAATAGAGCAACAGTTTTTGCAACAACAACAACAAAACCGGTCTTCTCAACAAATCTTGCAATCTTTGCCACCTACTGTTAGCACAGTACCACCACTTTTGGTGACTTCGCAGATTCCCGTATCTCAGTCTTATTATCATCATCCACACTATGGTACCTATCCGATTTCGGCTCCGTTCTCTTCCGGACCTTCTGGTTATCAGACTCCGATATTTCAAGCTCAGGGTCAACCAAAGCTATGTTCTTTTAAGACTTTCAAGTCTTGTGGACCATCGGATTATTCGGGTAGTACAAATCCCTCTGTTACCTTGGATTGGTTGAGGGATGTGGAAAGAAAGTTTGAGGTTTGCCGATGTGAAGAGGAAGTCAAGGTTCCTTTTGCGGTGCAACTTCTGAATGGTCCCGCAATGGTTTGGTGGGATTCCATTACATCGCATTTTACCCCACAGCAGAGAGCCTCAATTTGTTGGTCTGATTTCCACAATGAGGTTTGTAAGAAGTATTGTTCAGGATTTGACATGACCCGGATTCGACGCGAGTTTTTGGATTTGCAATTAACGGACAAGATGACGATGGATGATCTCATTTCCCAATTCACTGACAAGTTGAGATTCGTGCAACAATGGGTACCGGAGGAACGTATGAAGATTGACCATTTTGTGGGGATGTTGCCGCATACTTATCGGACGACCGTGAGGTTGGCGGGTACTCTTTCCCAAGCTTTTGATCTTGCCCGTTCTGTGGATGGGGATGTTAGGGCACAAGGTTTGGAGGTTAGGGAAAAATCTCCATTTAAACCCAAGGGTGAATCTTCGGGTAGTCCTGGAAAGAAGAAATGGCAGGGATCTCATCAACCTAAGAAGTTCAGTTCGGATAGTAAATCATTGGATAGAACCAATTGGTGCCACAATTGTAAATCGCGACACACGGGTCCTTGCACTTCACAAACTGCTAGGTGTATCAAATGTGGACAACTTGGTCATGACATCAAGGATTGTGCGTTTCCTAGACATGTGTGTTGGAATTGTCAAAAGGAAGGTCATCGTTCGGGTTTGTGTCCGGAGGCTAGGAAACAAAAGATGGGTGTGGTCGGAGGGTCTTCATCTTCTGGCCAGAAAAGAAAGAATCCACCAACGGCAACTGGTAGGGCATTCCAAATGACAGCTGATGATGCTGTCAGGACTGAAGATGTTATAACTGGTACATTTCTAATCAACTCTGTACCAGCTATTGTTCTGTTTGATTCGGGAGCCAATTGCTCATTTATATCTATGCTTTTCTGCGATAAACTGAAATTGACTCCCACTTGTATTACAAATCCTATTGAGGTTGAGATAGCAAATGGCAAGATAGTTCCAGTTACCACATCGGTGACTGGAGCTAGCATCTTGATTGAGGATCATAGTTTCCCAATTTCTTTTCTATTGATGCCCATTCCCAGTTTTGATGCGGTTTTAGGCATGGATTGGTTAAGTAAAAATAAGGCAAGTATAGAGTGCCATAAGAAACTAATTAGGATTCCAATCTCTAATGAGTCATTTGTTGTGGCTCGAGGGGAACGGGAAAGAGGTAGTATCCCTATGATTTCTATGATGAAAGCTAGTAAATCTCTAGCTAAGGGGTGTGTATCCTACCTGGCTTATATAGTTGATGCTAAATTAGAAAAGAAAACCGTTTCCAATGTCCGGGTGGTTTCCGATTTCCCCGACGTTTTTCCTAATGAATTGCCTGGGTTACCTCCCATTAGAGAGGTGGAATATAAAATTGACCTAATTCCGGGTTCAACTCCCGTAGCTAAGGCTCCTTATAGATTAGCTCCCTCCGAAATTCGTGAAATGATGACCCAAATCCAGGAGCTATTAGATAAGGGTTTCGTCAGGCCTAGTTCGTCTCCTTGGGGTGCACCCGTGTTGTTTGTTAAAAAGAAGGATGGCACCCTTCGGATGTGTATTGATTATAGAGAGTTGAATAAGCGAACCATAAAGAATAAGTACCCTTTGCCTCGAATAGATGAATTATTTGATCAATTACAAGGGTCTTCCTATTTTTCTAAGATTGACTTGAGGTCGGGTTATCATCAAGTGTGGGTTTGTGAGGAGGATATTCCTAAGACGGCTTTTCGCACTAGATATGGTCATTATGAATTTCTTGTTATGCCTTTTGGGTTGACTAATGCTCCGGCGGTCTTTATGGATTTGATGAATAGAGTTTGTCGGGCCTACCTTGATAAGTTTGTTATTGTATTTATTGACGATATATTGATTTATTCTAAGTCTGAATCCGATCACGAAGTACACTTGCGTTTAGTACTTGATACTTTGAGACAGGAGAAGTTGTATGCTAAATTCTCCAAATGCGAGTTTTGGTTGCGTGAGGTTCAGTTTTTGGGACATATCATTTGTGAGGATGGAGTTAAGGTTGATCCATCTAAGGTTGAGGCAGTTATGAATTGGCAAGCACCTAAGTCTGCTTCAGAGATTAAGAGTTTTCTTGGTTTGGCGGGTTACTATCGAAAGTTCATCAAGGATTTCTCTAAGCTAGCGGGTCCTTTGACGAAATTGACTCGAAAGGATGTTAAGTTTCAGTGGAATGATCAACAAGAGTCGGCTTTCCAGACTTTGAAACAGTTATTGTGTCAGGCTCCAATTTTAGCCTTGCCTGAAGGGTCCGAGGATTTTATTGTGTATTGTGATGCTTCGCATGCGGGGTTAGGTGGCGTCTTGATGCAACGTGGTCGGGTCATTGCGTATGTTTCTCGTCAGCTTAAGCCTCATGAAAAGAATTATCCTACCCATGACTTGGAACTTGCAGCAGTAGTCTTTGCCTTGAAAATCTGGAGACACTATTTGTATGGTACTAAATGCGTTATTTGTACGGATCACAAGAGTCTTCAATACATGTTTTCTCAGAAGGAACTGAATATGCGTCAGAGGAGATGGTTAGAGTTGATAAAAGATTATGATTGTGAGATTCGTTACCATCCGGGTAAGGCGAATGTGGTCGCAGATGCGTTGAGTAGAAAAGGGAAATTCGAGAAAGTTTGCTTTATGCGATTAGAAGTTTCCTCAAAGTTGATTGACAAATTGAGAATGGCACAAATGGAAGCACTTTTGGATCAAAATTTGAAAGCCGAGATTCTATTGAAAAGAAAAGAACTGTTATGTGACGATTCTCGTGGATTAAAGACATTCCAATCGCGTGTCTGGGTTCCTTTGCTTGGTGGGCTTCGTGATGTAATATTGATGGAAGCTCATAAGTCCCGATTGTCGGTTCATCCCGGGAGCACAAAAATGTATAATGATCTTAAACCTTTGTATTGGTGGCCTACTTTGAAAACGGATGTTGCTCGAATTGTGGAATCGTGTCACATATGCTCTCAAGTGAAAGCCGAACATCAGAAACCGTATGGGTCTTTGAAACAACTTGAGATCCCCGAGTGGAAATGGGAACACATTACGATGGATTTTGTAACAAAATTTCCACGAACCATTAGAGGAAATGACATGATTTGGGTGATTGTGGACCGACTAACTAAGAGTGCTCACTTCCTGGCTTCTAGTGAGACGGCATCTTTGAGTAAGTTAGCTCAGTTGTACATTAGTGAGGTTATTTCGAGGCATGGGATTCCGTTATCTATTGTATCAGACAGAGATCCTCGTTTTGCATCTGGATTTTGGCGGAGTTTGCAAAAGGAGCTGGGTACTAGAATCAATTTGAGTACGGCTTATCACCCTCAGACGGACGGTCAATCAGAGCGCACCATTCAAACTTTGGAGGATATGTTACGTGCTTGTGTGTTAGAATATGGTGGGTCTTGGGATTCACACCTGCCATTGATTGAGTTTGCGTATAATAATTCGTATCACTCGAGTATAGGTATGCCTCCGTATGAAATGCTTTATGGGCGTCGTTGTAGAACACCCACCTGTTGGTTAGAAGCGGGTGAGAAACAATTTACGGGTCCAGATATTGTTCAGATTACTGCTGATAAGGTAGCCATTGCTCGTGAGAAGTTAAAAGCGGCACGTGATAGACAGAAACAGTATGCTGATCCGCGGCGCCGTCCGGTTTCGTTTATGGTGGGTGAATTGGTTTACTTAAAGGTTTCCCCTTGGAAAGGTGTGATTCGGTTTGGTAAGCGTGGTAAACTTGCTCCTAGGTTTATTGGGCCATTTAGAATTCGCCAAGTAGTTAATGATCAAACAGTATCGTTAGATCTTCCTCCTGAATTAGCGGGTATTCATGATACCTTCAATGTTTGTTACTTAAGAAAATGTAAGGTGGAGGACCAATCCCAAGTCCTTCCGTCACAAGACTTGCGTGTCGACTTAAGTCAAAAACTTGTAGAAGAACCCATAGAGCTTGTAGATAGAAAAGTGACTAAACTTCGAAAGAAGGAGATACCCATGGTTTTGGTTAAGTGGCGACATAGTTTGGGTGCTAACCTTACGTGGGAAACGGAGGAAAGCATGAGGGTGCGTTACCCTAATCTCTTTGAGCGTGGCGAGATTTCGGGGACGAAATCTTCTTAAGGAGGGAAGATTTGTAACATCCTCGTTACCGGCCTAGGAGAAATTTGGTAATGTACTTAACTCATTTGATTATTTAATTGAGTTTAGAAATAATTAGTATTATTTGGCTAATTGAAATAAATATGTCCAGTGGTCAAATGACTTATTGTGATACATGAATTATTACTTGTTTTAAATTATTATAGTTGACGGTATAATAATATATATTTTCACGTAAACGGTTCTTAGGTTCCAGACAATAGATTTAGAGCGGGTATTATTTGGTAACCAACTTATACCCAACTTGGAAATGGATCGGCCTATTTGTTTTCTTTCTTCCCCAATTTCTTCTAACTCCTCAAACAAAACACACACCCCATATACTTGAAAAAAATTAGGGAAATCTAAGGAGAAACTTTGATCAATCGATTAGAGCTTGGATTCGTGGTTACCACTGATCAACATCATCATCTATATAGTTGCTACTTCGATTGTAAGTTTAAATTGGCTTTGAATATGTGTTTATGTGTTAGGGTTTGATAAAATAGGTAAATGAGTGATTATGCTTAGATTGATGATTTAGGAAGATAGTTGTTGTTAGAACTTGATATATGATGATGCCTTAAGTTATTTTCATGTATAAATCGTGTAGTATGTCTTTAAATTGGTGAATTGGGGTTTTGTTTCGGATCAGGTTGTGATAAGGAACTGAGTACCTGGGTTTCTTCTTCATAGCCGATCGGTTATGAAGAAGCCGATCGGCTAAGGTAGTAAAGCAGATCGGCTTAATTTAGCAGATCGGTTAGGTTAGTTCAAAATCATCACAGAACTCAGCCACTTGAACCGAAGCTTGAAAATTAACTAATAAAGCAGATCGGCTATGATATAGCCGATCGGTTGGGCTTAGCCGAACGGCTAGGGACCCTTAGCCGATCGGCTTTGGGTCTAAAAGTGGACAACAATCAGTTTGTCGTGTTGTACTTCGGTGTATATATATATATATATGTGTGTGTGTGTGTATTTGTGCATATATGTACATTTGTGCGCTAAGTAAAACTTGATAGGTGAAAATAAATGTGGAACCTTAAGCTTATTATTAAGTGACGTATTTGACATGAATTACATTATTTCAAATGGGTTCCTAATTCGTTAATTGTTTATGTTTCCAGATAAACCGAAGACTCAATAACATAAGAACTTTGAGTGGAGATTGTGGAAGTAAGGGTGAGTGGATCATTGACTCTCTTTCTGAATTAGTTGTAACAATCCGGTTACAACGGGTAAACATGGTTTTACAGTTATATATTGAATAAGTACATTTTGCCATGATGATTATGGAATGTGCTATCTTGTCAGGGGTCAATATGATATTGGGTTTGGATACTATTACTTTGGACGACATGAGGACTTTGTACATGTGTTGTTTATTGAAATCATGTCGTATGTAGTAATGGTACTAAACTATCGGTAATACCACTGTTTGGCCTTCAGTGGTTATAAGTGTTACTTGGGGAACCACCGCGGCATGAGGGTACCTCAAGGACCACCGATCATCTTTGATGTATTTGTTATGATGCTTTGTGGTGATCAATTGCTATGATAGTTTAGATTGATAGTTGTGATCTATTCACTTAGCTTCGTGCTAATCCCTCTCCTCACTTCTTGCAGATTACTTTTGATGTGGGTGGGCAAGAAGTTAGTTGGAAGAATGTTTGACTGCCTACTCTGACTATACGACATGTAGTCGTTTATAAACTTATGTTTTGGAATTTAAATAACACCTAACTTAATGTTGTAACTAATGGGGTTATCTAACCAACTTATCATGCAGGCATAGATTGTGTTTTGGGAACTATGTTATACGCAATCTATAATGCATGATTTGTATTTAATCGCTTCCGATATATGTAAAAAAAAAAAAAAAAAAAATTTGTCTCTTGGAATATTGCGGTGTTATAGTTTTCCTTTATAGACACTCCCAAATCCTCCTCTCCCAATGAAATTGTCATCATGAAAGTTTTGTGTGGCAAATTTTATGTCTTCAAGTTGAATTTTGGGGTCGTCTTTGTTGTTTTCCCGTCAAACAGGAGAAACCGAAAACATATACATTAGTAACAATAAAAAATATGTGAAAATTATTATAATTATAATAATAATCATAATCAACTAATCCAAAAGTCCAAATATTAAAATATAATATGCGCCAACTAAAGCATCCACCAAAATATTGTTTTGGGTGTTCCCAAATAGAGAGGTAACATCCTTTGCGAAGTCTCGAAGTGTTTTATCCTAAATAAATACAAATATAAATTACTGACAGCAAATAATTAAGTATGTTGTAAGATTGGGGACATTTATATTCCAATTTCAAGAGCCTATTTTGCAGCAAGATGATTTTTTCAGTGTAAAAACTTTTGGGATGAGTAAGAGATACCATTAGAGTTAATAAAGAAGAATACGAAGAGAAAAAAAGTTACATATTTAAACATTTACTTACTTGAAAAAATAAGGCTTTCTCGAGCTCCTTGAGAACAACTTTCATTGTTGGACGTTGGTCTTGCGTTTCTTCCAAACACTCATATGCGAGTTTCAAAACTGTATCCAAAGAATCTTTGTTAGGTCCTCTATTTAGGGTATAATTTTTGTCACCGCATTCATCCTGAATTATAGGATCTGTCATATCCTTTAATGTTCCCGCCTTGAAGCATCGACGCGCAACATCTGCCAGCGCTTCGTGACTCTTGTAAATGTACTTGTGATCAGAGGCTAGCCTCCCACATAATATTTCAATCAAAACTACCCCGAAACTATATACATCTGATTCTCTTTTTAACTTGCCCGTCCTCACATATTCTGGATCCGCGTAACCATATCTTCCATCAAGCTTATCGTGATGGAGAGCATCGTCATCTTGATTCGGTGGAAGGAATACAGAGAGATCAAGGTCAACAATCTTTGCCCCCAAATTCTCATCTAAAGCAATTGCGGAGCTTGATATATGACGGTGTATTATCATCTTTTGGTCTTCCATCTCGTAGTGCATGTAATTCAATCCATGTGCAACATCAAGGCATATTTTCAAACGTTCTTCCCAAGTAAGAATATGCTTGTTTTTGACATTAAACAAATAATCATCAAGGTATCCATTTGAAAAATGCTCAATGATAAGGATCTTCTCGAAACCGTCATAACAAATTCCAAGTAAAATGACTATGTTGTGATGCTTACAAGTTGAAAGCATTTCAATTTCCGTAAAGAATAGTCTTTCTTCTTTTTTGTCTTCTCTAGGTAGGAAGCGTTTCACAAGGGCAGTGGTTCGTCTCTCGGGAAGTTCGCTTGTATTCTTTTCTTCTTCAAAGGAAAATATTTCCTTATTGAAATGCTCAAATTCTGCTCTGTATATTTCATAGAGTTCGGTATTTTTGATGCAGTATGCGTCAGAAAAGTTATTAGTGGCCAACTTTATATCATCAAGTCGAATATTTAGGTTCTCCATTATATCTCCCTGCAACATTGTGATAAGTGGTAAATTGAGTTACAACTTATACTTTGCTAATAGAATTAGAAAAAAAATCAAAAAGAAATTATATCCATGATGTTTTGTTAATTCTCTATCGAGCTAGTTAGAAGTTGCATGTTTGGGAATGCTTATTCAGATAAGTACATCCAAACACCCCAATCAAACCTACTTATCTGTTTATTTTAGAAGGAACAAGAGGATGTTTAGTATTGCATATCTGCTTATTTTAGAGGGAACAAGGGGATGTTTAGTATTGTTTATTTACAAGTACTTATTTTCTAAAAAATAAGTAGGTGTTACGATACTAATATTTAACTGCTTATTCGTTCTAAAATAAGCAGATAATTAGCACGTTTGATTTGAGTGTATGGACTTTTTATGTGTTTATCTGTTAAAATAAGCAAATAAGCTTATAAGTATTTGAATAAGCATTCTCAAACACCTTCTAAGCACTTAAATATAAGTACCCAACCAGCTACTTATCTTTTAAGCAAATAAGTACACGAAGATAAGCAATCTCAAACAACCCCTAACTGAAGACACTCAATATATAATACGTGTTAATTTATCTGAGCGAATCATCAAGAGTACTAGTACTGTTATAAATATTAGCAACGGGTAGTAAGAACACGTGACTTTATTAGTTTTTAGATTTAAATATACCTTTCTACTCTTACAAACTTCACCAAGTTAATGAATAGGTTGTCATAATGTCATCCCACTCATTTTTATTCATTATATATAAGTATTTGTGTTTTTGATTGGCTTAGATATTAACGGGTCCTATTGTTTATTTTCTTCAGAGGTCCATGGGTATGAACATCCATTATATTCTCACTTTTATAAACTTCTCATAGACTTCAAGCCAGGGGCGGTACTAGAACTTTTCTTAAACGGGGGCGAATTTTGGGATTGTTACATCATCTTTTGGGTTTCGTAATGAGATTTTTTTCTTTAAGTATTACGATAAACCGAAACAAAGTATTACGATAAACCAAAAAGCTCAAACTTATGTTCAAATGAATACAACCGAACCGAAAATGAATTCGGTTTAATTCGTTCTCAACACGAAAAACCATAGTGATGGTTGATAAATTTAGCAATCCGAACGAAGCTTGTAGCTACTTGCGTTTTTTTTTTGCAAGTTTGTCTCTCTCGGTATTTTAAACTTTTCTACTTATTTACTTGTAGATATTTATATGTATTTGAATTATTGACTTTCTTTTAAGAAAAACTATCACCTTTAAAATGTAGAGTTTAATAATCATTATTGTGATGGTACCATTTTTTATATAATGAGTAAAAGAATTGGGAAGGAAAATAATGAATTTAAAAAAAAAAAGTGATAAAATAAGGAAAATGTACCATTTATATAATGAGTAAAATTATTGGGAAGGGAACTAATGAACGAAAAAAGAAAAGTGACATAAAATAAGGAAAGGGAAAAGGCATGAAAGAAGCGGGCTAAAGACTTCAACCGGTGACTATTTGCTTATTTGCTTAATAAGTAAAAGGCGGACCACTCGGCAGGTAAGCAATTGGTAATCTGTACAAACTTAATAAATATATAAACCTACTTAGTAAAATCTTTGTGTGGGCAGTGACCTACAATGTCCACACTTTGGTACCGCCTCTGCTTCACGCCATAATGTATATCCATGTACATGAACTTCCATCGATCTCTATAAGGACACCATTACGGATGGTAGTGCACACATATAAGGAGTGTGTCTTTAATTCCAGCTAAGCCATTATTTCCTAGCTGGCATCTATTAAACCTTGCATTAACTTCATTGAGGGTGTTCTTAGTGGACTTTAATCATCCGTAATGCTATGGTTATATCAAGTCCATAGCACCGTCACATCATGTCATATCATATCATCCTTTTGTAAACGAGTAATCTCTATAAACTTAATTACCCATTTACTTCTATAAACTTCTCAAAATCCATAATAAAGCCTTACTTTTTTTATTATAATATTATTCTTGATTCTTGATTACATGAGTGGTTAAAAGTGAATTGGGACCCTACATATTATATCTCTCATCCGTCCAGACACATGGACTTCCAATTGGAGACACATGGACTTCCAATTGGTTCACGGACTTGAGTTTATAAACTGAATAAGTAATTGTTTGTCGGGTTAAGTGTCTATGAGTATCCAACTCAACCTCAATAATGTCTATTGTGTGTATCGTACTTAAGGGTAGTATTTTTAATTGTGTTAACTCTCAATAACAGTTTTTTGATGTACTTTTTGACCTCTTTAACCCTTAGCCGGTTAACAACTAAATGAGTGACCAAAAAGCTTATACCTAGCACGCCATCTCATAAGATCGATGATATCCACAAATTTCTTATTTATTAATTATCATCATCTTCTTCCTGCAAAACCCTAACACCTTCTTCTTTGTTTGAGCCTCCAACACCATCACCATCACCGCCTGTCAACGTCCATTCTTACCGGAAAACCTTGCAACTTCCGACCTGGGAAGGTGAAGAATGATGGTTGTGGTGGTGGATCTGAAGCGACTTGTGCGCAATTCCGTTTCTTCGTTTTTGCGGAACTAAATCAGCCGCCAAACGGCCCAAAATTCTCCGATCTGCGAGTTGGTAGAGCGATCATGGTAATGGTGGTGGTCGCCGGAGCAATCTGACTTGCAGGTCACCAGAGCTCTGGTGACGTTTTCCCCATCTGTTATTATTTTCTTTCAATGATACTCGATTCCCATATCGTTTTATATTTGATATATTTCAAATTAGTTTTCAATTTGGGTTAATAAATTTGTGCAACTATATGTTACAAATCTGTTGATGGATTTGTTTGTATTTGTTGATTGAATGTCAACGCAGTTTGAAAGTCATCGGATATGGAGGTCACGTTTTAGTGTATGTGTTTGTGAATGTAAAAGGAAACAACCAGGAGAAAGCACGTAAGAGCACAAGGTGTGCTAATACGTGGCATCGGTGTTCTCCATTGAGAAAACTGAACTTCGGTGTTCTGTCACACCTCACCGGCGTTCTGGCACACCTCACCGGCGTTCTTGCCGGTGTTCTCACATATTTTTGTTGCCACCGTTCTTACAGAGACATTGAAGAGTTCAGTGTTCTAGCTTTTTTCTCCACATCACAAAATCCTCACTTTTAACATTCTCCAGAACACTGTCCCAGAACACCGACACCACACCCTGTGCTCTAAGAGATTTGAAGGATTAAAGGAATAAAATTAAAAGATAAAGGGTATTTTTACTAAATCAATTAATAATAGAAAGCCACATCATCCATTGACTTTATTGTTGGTGTGGCAACTGATTTGGCATCCAACGTTGCAATCATTAAACCAAATGCTAATTAAGATATTATATTTATAATTATTAGTATATTACCCGCGCAATGCAGTGGATAGAATATTTTTTTTTATTCAGAAGTTTATGTTAGAGAGATATTGATAGTTAATTAATTGAGGTCAACTGTGATTTAATGTAATAAATTTTTTTATTTAGTTACTCTAAATAGAGAATAAACTTTGTGGATTATATATGTTGTCAATATTACTATATCAATTACAACATATCAATGAATGGATGTGATCGAGTAATAGGGAGTATTGTATTTAACATACGGGGGCACATACGTAATTTCCGATATGACATACTTAAGCATTCAGGCAACTTGTAATAATTTTTTTTATTTAGTTACTCTAAATAGAGAATAAACTTTGTGTATTATATATGTTGTAGGGGTGTTCATCGGTTCAGTTTACGGTTTGAATTCGGTTCGGTTTCCTCGATTTGGGAATTTTTGGGAAGCAAACCGTAAATCGAATTCAGTGTATTTAACCGAACCGAACACCGGATTGGAATACGGTTCGGTTTCGGTTTGAAACCGGTTTGAAACCGAAAACCGAATTGAATTTTCTTTCTGCATAAACTCCTAAACTTCACCATACAGCCATACAATACTATAAGGTACATACTGCATTATTCTAACGTTAAATTAACATGGTAACTTCAAACCAAATTACAAGTCATACTATGAAAATGTTACATGAAAATATGAATTTTGAAGTCTAAGCAAAACAATTTTTTCTTGAAAAACACATGATAACTAGTTTTCAATCACCAAAATAAGTCTTCAATTATCGTTCCTCAAGTCATCAAACTTCTAACTCTACCTGATGAAGACTGAAAGAAGATGAAAATACGATGGGGGCGCTGAAAGTGAAAGGAAACCCTGTTTTTTTCATATGACGTGAAACCCTTATTTTGATGTATATGAATATATGATGGGATGAGCTCATTAACTTTTGGGCTTTTTAAACCATTGTAGCCCAGTAAAACAAATGTCATATGTGAAAGTGCGAAGTATATTTAACACACGTACAGTTATATATTTGTACTGGGCTAGGTTTTAATTTAATTAAGGGTTGGGCTTTTATTTTGTATCACTTAATCAGCTATATATAGGTAATGGCATATTGGCATATACAAACTATAAGAATTATCATATTTTATTACTATAATTATACATCATACATCTATTTAAAAATAAAAAAAATGTATAGTATATTTGAATTCGGTTTTCGGTTTAACCGTTTAAATTATTTTTGAAACCATTAACCGAACCGTAAACCGTTTATTGAATTCGGTTTCGGTTAAAACCAAACCGAAAACCGAATTTGAAATCGGTTCTGTCTAAAATCGGTTTTATTCGGTTCGGTTTTTCGGTTTAAACGGTTTCAAACCGTTTATTGACCACCCCTAATATGTTGTCAATATTACTATATCAATTACAACATATCAATGAACTAGTGTTAAACCCGTGCGATGCACGGCTAGAAGGTATAATTTCATAATAGATCTCATAATGTAAAACGGTAAATGAAATGTTTTAATAATGATATTCAATTTTATGTTGTATACACTTTATATATGAGTGATGATTAGTACATTGTTATCGTTTTATTGGTACACCATCACGTATGCTTTAAAGTGTTGTATTATACAACACTATAATACATATGTGGTATACGGCTAGAAAAAGTAGTTTCCAAATTACTTCCCTTTGTATGATCATTTTTATAACATTTAAAAAATAATTTAATAATATAATTAAGTAAGAATGAAGAGATTGAGGACAGCTAACCCCTTAAAAATTTCAAATTGTGTAACAAATAGATTTTTTTACCGATATTAATGATATTTTATAAGTTTTGACTCTTTAAAAATGAAATAAGAACAAATTTTTTTCTCATACAATATATGAGTACATTGGGAAGGTTGAAAAAGATATGTATATTATAAAGTGATATCTATAGCTAAAACAATTGTTTGGTAATAATAACATTTTTGTTGTTAAGGTTGCAATAATTTGTTGAGCAAGACATATGTGCATAGATTTAACAAACATAAATTGTAGCGATTGATAAAACTATTTAGGCATTTTATTAAACAACTAATGTGCATTAAAATCAATCTATAGTGATGAGATATATATAAATACTTAAATGAGACATTATGGACGGGCGTCTATAGTTGGGTAGGGTAGGGTGGTACCGCTCAGATTGCGGTCAATCTTCCTAACCACGAAAAATAATAAAGAAATTATAAAATTACCCCTCTTACAAAATTAGAGGGGAAAAAATAGATAAATGAATCCATGATTTTCGACTTTAATAAAAACATTATACTACAAATATTATCTAATGACACATTAGTTTGGATTGAATTGGTTATAATTTAATTATCTAATGACACTTTAAATTTAATTATTATAATTTAGTTTTAATTTTTAATTTTCTTATAAAGTATTACCTTATTTATCATATGAGTGTAGGAGAATCCACGTCATCAAACTTCTTTCATATAATGATGACACATAGGATTTTGGTGATGTGGCATAGGTAAATAGTTGCCAAATCATTTAAGGTCTCCTAACTTAGTTATATAGATAGATGGATGTGATCGAGTAATAGGGGTATTGTATTTAACATACGGGGGCACAGACGTAATTTCCGATATGACATACTTAAACATTCAAGCAACTACCAAAACCCTTTATAAGGGGTATTAGATAATATGGATATGCCATATTGTAAAGGCATGATGTGTCACATTTGAGGAGTTGAGGGTGATTTTTATATATTAATGAAATGGTGATAGATACAAGCATCTTAATTGAAATAATTTATGTAATAATGTATATATGTACATATGTATCTTTTTTCTAAAGAATTAAGATGTAGAAATGATTTTAATTATTTTGTTGTTGAAGACACATGGCAAAAAACAAGATGTATATGTGTCACAATTTAAGAACATATAGTTCTTTTTATATACTCCCTCCGTCCCAATTTTATTGTCCCCAGACAAAAAGACACGCAGTTTAAGAAAATATAACTATCTCTCTCTTACTTTTTGATAAAATGACAATTTTACCCTCTACTTTTTACCTATTTTTTTGTCTTATATATATACACTAGGGGTAAAAAAGAACTTTATTTCCTTAAACTTTCTATTTATGGAAGTGGACAATTAATTTGGTACAACCCAAAATGGAAATAATGGACCAAAGAAATGGGACGGAGGGAGTAGTAATGAAAATGAAATGATATAACTCATTATTTATAGTATTACAAAACTTAAAATTATGGTGTCGTAAACTTTGTTTCTTTGTTATTTATCTATCCTCGAATAAAATCTTATACAAAATAACTTAATCTTTATAGTACGAGTTAATTGCATGGTTGGTCCCTGTGGTTTACACACAATAATATACCTTGTCCCTAAACTTTACTTTTTGCCACAACGCTCCAAAAACACAAAGTTGTTGCGTGTTTCATCCTTATCCAACTGAAATGACTAACATGCCCTTACTTTAATAATTTATACTATACATTTATTTTAGAGTTAATTAATTGCATGGATGGTCCTTGTTTTTTACATAAATTCTCACCGTTAGTCCTTGTACTTTGATTGTTGCATAGACAGTCCAAAAACTAAAATATTATTGCATACTTAGTCCCTCCTCTATCTAAAATGACTAAAATACCCTTGTTGATACTATCTATTTACCTTGTCTAGATGAGGGTATTTTAGTCATTGTAGGTAGAGGAGGGACTAAGTGTGCATTACCTTGTGAGTTTTTTGGACTGTCTATGCAACAAATAAAGTACAAGGACTAACAGTGAGAATGTGTGTAAACTATAAGGACCATTTATGCAATTAACTCATTATTTTATTTATAGAAAATACCAACAACCCCATCTTCACCCACTCTAAACCATCTGTAGCCACCATCAAATTCCAAAAACTAAAGAAGCTTGCTTTTCATCTCTTCAAATGGTGGCATGGAAAAATCAAAGCGAATTCATCAAATTCAAAACATTAGTGTGCGTACTCAAGTTGATGTTATTATTGCTGCATTTGCTTTCCACAACTATATTCGCAATAGTATATGATGTTTACCATGTATGAGGAACATCCAAATTATATACCACACGATGAACTTCCTGATGTTTATGTATCTCAAATGAATAATGAAAATTTATCAGAAGGAACGTTTAGTGAGATGAGGCAGATCCGTAATGATACTGCTACATTAATTTGGAATGCATGTCGACAGTGATTTATGCCGAGCATATTATATTTCCGTTTGCCTTTATATAATGTTTTAAGTTTACTTATTAATGAAAAAAAGACTCTTATGTTATCCAATTGATTAAGTACTTTTTGATATTATAAACCTTATTTTTTAAATATACTTTTAACTATGTTTATCATTTACTATTATATATATTGATGTCTTTTAATGTCATTTTACATTTAAAAGTAATATCTACAGCTAGTTTGTCAAACAATTCTATACAAATAAAGCTACAGCTTATAGCCTATAGCTACAGCCTACAGCTACTTTACCAAACAGAACTAACATCAAAGCAAATTTCATTCAGTAGAAGTCTTTGAAATTTTAACGCTTCTTATTTGTCGGGAGTTGCGATTACTGAACTCCGGCCATAACCGCCATGAAATCCGGTCTAAAATGGCGATGGAATTCGACCAGAAATAGCAATGAATCATGTCATAACCGGCACTCAACAACCGCTAATACTCTAGCGTCAGATTCGATATAGGGTTTCTTATTTGTTTATCCAACTCCAAAGGTTGCAGGTCATCTCCAACACTCATACTTTCTTTTTTCGACGGGTGGTGACGATCTATTGTGTGGCTGGTGTTGCATTGTGGGTGGTGGGTGGTGGCGGTATGGTGAGTGCACCGGGTTTGGGGATGAAAGGATACCAAGGACTTTGAGCATGACGAATGAAGGTTTAGACTTTTTGTAGGTATCAGTTTTTGTTCATTTACTTTACAAGAAAATAATTTAAATTAATTAAACTAGAAAAAAAGTAAGAATAAGGGTATGTTAGTCATTTCAGTTGGATAGGGACGAAACATGTACGCAACAATTTTTGGTATTTTTGAACTGCCTTTGCAAAAGGTGAAGTATAAGGACAAGGTATGTTACTGTGTAGAAACCACGGGGACCAACGATGCAATTAACTCTTATAGTTTTGCAAAAGTCAAAATTATGGTATTGTAAACTTTGTTTCTTTGTTATTTATCCATCCTCTAATAAAATCTTATACAAAATAACTTAATCTTTTTAGTATTGCAAAACTCAAAATTATGGTATTGTTAACTTTGTTTCTTTGTTAGCATATAAGTCTTGCTTGCTATCTATCATCCTCTTTTAGAATTCAACCTTAATCTTTGTTATAGTGCAAAACTCAAAAGTATGGTTTTGTAAGTTTTGTTTCTTTGTTAGCATATAAGTCTTGCTTGCTATTTATCATCCTGTATTAAAATTCCACTTAATCGTTATAGTAGAGCAAAACTCAAAAATATGGTATTATAAACTTTGTTTCTTTGCTTTGCATGGATGGTCCCTGTGGTTTACACACAGTAACACACCTTGTCCCTATACTTTAGTTTTTGCAAGGGCAGTCCAAAAATCTAAAAGTTGTTGCGCATTTAGTCCCTCATCCATTAAGTTTAACATTTAAGTGTTAAATACAACCCAATTCATTCATGACGCCGAAACAGCAACAAACGGAGATAACTCCTCGGTGTCACCATTAACGATGTTACTCGAAGGAGAAGAAACTCCGGCCCTTGTTACTCTCCGGCCATCATCTCCGGCGCCGTTTGGGGCCAATATTTTTGGCTTGTTTAGAACGATGTCGGTGTTATTAATTAAAAAGAGAATAAACTACTCGTATAAATTAAAAAGTAAGGGTATTATGGTCATTTCATTGTATTTAACACTTGAAATGTTAAACTTAACGGATGAAGGACTAAATGCGTAACAACTTTTAGATTTTTGGACTGCCCTTGCAAAAACTAAAGTATAGGGATAAGGTGTGTTACTGTGTGTAAACCACAGGGACCATCCATGCAATTAACTCATCATCCACTATTAAAATCTATTACTATTACAATATCATAACTTCATTAATTTTTCTTTGTTAAACAATAATTTAAAACCATTAAGAACTCAATCTGATCTATTACAATATTGTAAGTTCATTAATCTTTACGTGTTAAAAATAGTTTAAAATCATTACTTATTAGGGTTTTTTTGCCAAAAAATGAATCAATAGTTTCTTTTTTTGCATTTTCGGGTATCAACTAATTTTTTTTTCCAAAAAATGAACCACTAATATAACATTGAACATTTTCGGGTATTAGTAAAAAATTAATGTTACTTTAATTTAAAAATAACGACAAATTAACTACTTTATGAAGTAAAACTCTTGCTACATGAATGTATTTTAAATGATTAAGTATGAATGGTTCATATTAATTTGTTAGTAATACCCGAAAATGTTCAATTTTATATTAGTGGTTCATTTTTTGGAAAAAAAATTAGTTGATATCCGAAAATGTAAAAAAGGAAACTATTGATTCATTTTTCGGCAAAAATACCCTTATTTATTACTCTAATTAATTTATTACAAAAAAACTCAATCTTTATAGTATTGTAGATTCTCGTGTAGTGTATAATGTTTAAGTATTGCCATTTTGTTTAGGTAATAACTAGACTTCTTTATTCGTTTCCTAATTTTTATACTTTTCGTTACTGCAATAATACATATTTTCTTTTTACTTATACTAGTTTAGGACCCGTAAAATTGATGAAATCGTTCATGAAAAATATTTAAGTCCCCGTATCCATAGCTGTATAATTGCTATTATTATTTAGAGCTTTATATACTATATATATATATGAATTTTTTATATATAATAAGATAGTGTACACATCAACTGGTGAACCTTGTACCATACGTTATTATATTTGAATTTTCATGATTATTACTCCCCCCAGTTTTATTGTCCACTTTTGACTTTTGGAGTCTTTCTTTTTCAACTTTGACCTTCAATATATTTGTTTGTGTTATATAATATTTGATGCAAAATATATGAACGGATTGGGTTTTGAATGTATTTTCATTGGTATAATTTGCATCAAGTATTATATAACACAAATAAAAATATTCAAGGTCAAAGTTGTCAAAGAAAGACTTCAAAAGTCAATAGTGGACAATAAAACTGGGACGAAGGGAGTACATTTTAATTTTATATGATATGAAAACATGAAATTGTTCGTTATCTTGAACTTACCAAAACTTTTAATTAGTTGATTAATTAGTTAAATTGTTAGATTTAAGATTGATAGCATCAAATAAGTCTATATTTATATATATAACAAATTCCCTTATTTTTATACATTTTGATTACATTTTTATGATTATAGATACTGATTTGATTAATATTTGCAGAATAGAGTTTTTAATTGAAGATTGAAGAAAAGAAAGAAGAAAATGAAGAAAATAAAGAAGAAATGAAATGAAATGAAGAATCGGGCCTTAAGAAAAGTTTAAATTCGTACTTAGATAAAATTGGGCCAAGGAAGAAGATTGATCCAAGTTAAAATAAGATTAATAGCCCAATGATGAGAGGAAGCCCAGATTAAAGAAAGTTCTGGAATGTCATTTAGCCGGCGGCTAAACCTATTAGCCGGCGGTTAAAACCTATTTATTGAAAGCGGTGAAAGACGCGGGTTACAGCCGGGTTTCGTGGGTAAAAAGTCAACCCGACTGGCGGCTAAAGCATTTAGCCGGTGGCTAAACTCGCGGTTTTTCAAGTATAAGTAGAGGCCAAAACCCTACGATTTAATATACGAATTACGAAAACAAAAGTCGGTTTTTAGGGTTTAAGGTCGATTGAAGGTCGATTTGAAGGGCTAGGAAGCTAGGGTTTGAAGGTTTTCAACCCTAACGAAGACTCGTTCAGTTTATTGGTTTGATTCTTATCTTTTCTATATTCTATGTGTAATAATATGCTTATAGATCTGTTTTTTCTTGCATTAAACATGAGTTAGTATTCTAATTATATTTACTTAGATGAATGATTATTGAATGAAGGTTTAAAAGATATGTTTATGTTGATTTTTGATTATGAATGATTATTAAGTTTATTCAAAAGATCCATATTATTTATATATGTGTTTGATTGTTACTTGACGTGGTTGATTATCTTTACTAGGCCTGGTTTAGGTTAATCAATTATCTACAATTAAGTAATTTATTGTGGCAAGACTTTGTGATAATACTTGGTTAAGATAATAACAATTGATAGCTAATAAGTGATATGAATTATTAATATGTAATTTAACGGTAACGGGTAATTCAAAGTTGTTAGAATAAATCTTAATAGTTTGTGAAAGTATTAATTGAATAAGGTTTATGTTAATAATGCACGCAAGAGTTATTTATGGTATTATTCAAGAGAATCTAGTATTAAGATAAAACTTATTACGATTAGTAACCTTAACAGGAGCTAGTTATATTTGTTTAATTCCCATAATTAAAGATAAACAGTTCAATAAACATATCTGAAAAACCGGAATTCAATAATAACTATTCTAAGTAAATACATGTTTCTCTATTCCTGATAATTATCTGAAATTCCTTTTATCATTTTTAATTACTTCTTTTCTATTTGTTATCAATTAAATTGTTCACACAGAACTAAAACGCCACCCTTTTATCTGTAATTTAATTGTTTATAATTAAAGATTAACTATTTTTAATTATGTTTCCCTGTGTCCGACTCGGACTTACTTTTAAAAGCTATATTATACGAACAGGTTATTCTTGCCTGAATTGTGTTATAGTTAATTCTAGTATTTCCAATCATTTAAAATTTGTTATTATTTATATTTCAACTTAACACACATCAAAGATTCCAAATCTTTAATATACTATAGTTTATGGTATTTTGGTATCGCTTTTTTTTTTTCGTGTTTCAAATTTGCGTCGTATTTTCAATAACTAATTTTCTTGTTTTGGAAAAGTTACATACATGGGATAAACGAAACCCACGAAAAAAAAATTAAAACCGATGGGTAATATTAATTGGGTACCCAACCGGTATTGGGACGGGTATCAGTACAAATATTCTAAATAAGTATGTATACAGATACACTAAAACCTGCAAAAAAC
Organism: Helichrysum umbraculigerum; assembly: GCA_949592205.1. Classification (NCBI taxonomy): domain Eukaryota; kingdom Viridiplantae; phylum Streptophyta; class Magnoliopsida; order Asterales; family Asteraceae; genus Helichrysum; species Helichrysum umbraculigerum. The sequence continues at coordinate 12,853,411 of CATIUR010000002.1, read as the reverse complement.
TGACCCGTGGGCATCCATAATCTAAGCATTGTAAATTAGAAATTGATTAAAGAATTAAAAAAAGGCGGTGGTATGGGTACAAATATACCAAAATCCGTTGGAACCAGTAAATTAGAAATTGATAAAAATGTTCAAAATAGTAGGTCGTATAAGAATTTAAATCACTGGGCGATGGAATGAAGTTATAATTTTTTTTGGAATTGAATATAACATATTGCGGTTTTTTTCAGAAAAATAAAATAAATAAGATTGTAGGAAGAGTTTGAATTATAGAAGAAATAACAAATTAGTTATTAAATTAAAATTTTTATAAAATATTTGAAGGATTATCTACTGGTTAAAAGAAAAATAGTGGAGTTATTTTGTAAATATTGAAGTGAGTCATATAAAAACGAGATTATTGATGTCATGAAATAAATTAAGGGTTAGATCTTAATTGTTGATCCCAATCTAATGATTCTCATTCTATCAAGATTTTTCTTTTAATATATAATATAAAAATAAAAATCTTAAAATTTAAAATAGAAACATATACATACAGAGAAGAGATAAACAATTTTATCTTTAAGTGAATATAGAATTTTTGTTTAAGTTAGATGCTCTGTTCGTATCGAATTTCTAGTTCATATTTTCATTTTGGTATATATGTCCCAAATTTGTTTACTTTGTACTTTCAAATAATCAAATTAATTCTATATGGTAAAAGATATAAAAAAAATATTATTCTTCTGTGTATGTCTTGTACGTGGAAAAAAATTTGAGATGAAAATGGCTCCTACTCATTATACCATTTTCTTTTATTTTTTATTTTAAACATAATTATTACTGTATTTTTTCTGTACTTTTCCATCACTTTTGCTTATCATTCTGTACTTTTCTGTACCTTTTCTCATTTTTTATTGATTAAATGGTATGATGAGTATTTTTAAATGGTATGGAAAGACTATGCCGAAATTATATGAGTACTTTAAATTTCGTTGTCGGTAGAGATGAGCAAAGACCAGTTTAAACTAGTTTTCAGTCAAGTTCAAAACAGTCCAGTTTTTTAACAGAAAATTAAAAACCAGTCTTTTCTAAGACTGGTCCAGTTTCACTCCAGTTTTTTGTTAGTTTTCCAGTTTTTCTTAGAATTTCAGTCCAGTCCTAGTTCAGTTTCAGTTATTTTCAGTCTTTTTTTTTCATGGTCGATAATTTTGTCAATACTTACAATTTGAACTTTTATTTATTTTTTATCGATATTTTATTGATAGTGAGAGTCCCGTAATTCACTATTGTTTAGTGAATTGGAATCACAAGGTATAAAGCTTAATTGTAGAAGTGGGGTTGAATACAATTTAAAATTATTTCAGATTTTAGCGTAGTTATTCGAGTTTTAAATTGATTCACAGAAACAGAGTACAAACAATAGCAACAGAGTATAATCAGATTTATGGATATGACAATATCAAGGTAACAAAGTAATGATAGCTAAAATGATGTTGAATGCGGAATGGATTAACCAAAGTTAATCCAATTCAAACACTTAGCTAATCTATTACAAATGAGATGAACAGCAGTGGACAAACACGCTGACTGTTTACTCGCTGGATCGTTAATACGTACTCTAGACAAACTAATCACTGACACACAAGTGACAAGTACGATTAAACGACTGGCCTCTACAGTACAAAACACTGAACTATTTATACTACAAGAGTTCCTAAAATATTGCCTACAAAATAGGATCTCGGAATGACACGTGTCGCTGCTTGATTGGTTTGAACTCTGATGAACCGATATTCTGCGGGTCCCAATTCTGTTACCGCAAATATCTCGTTACCTTAAAACCAATCATTCGCTGCCACGTAATCTTTCGGACATACTTCAAACTGGAACACTCTTGCTGATGTATAGATAAGTACAGTACTTTTAGTACTTGATGATTGAGAGGCTTTATTGAATAGCCCATGAAGATGCAGTAATCCTCCTCACTCGCTGCGAGCTAACATGCTCTTGTAGAATGACTTGAATTAGAGATCTTCAGTGACTAGCTGTTATTCTGGCAGTGACTTTTGCCTTTATTGATTTGAAGATGTAAAGCTCTCGCTGACGTTGATCAGCGACACACCAAGTTGAGCTTTAAATCTTCCTCAGTATATCAAGCAGAATGAATGACGATCAGCGAAACCTATGATCAGCAACAGCAGCTTCGATACAATTCATTTCTTTATTGAGTAGTGAATAGTTGAGTTGGTCAGCGACCAGTGACTTCATCATGGTCAGCGACCCGTGACTCAACAATCTCCCCCTATATGATTGTGATTGAAGCTCCCTAGACAAACTAGTTGCTGAGAAAGGTTTATAGTTAGTGTTTAAGATTTTAAACATTCAGTGACTTACACTTTGATCCATTCATTTTTCTTTTTGGATTCTTTTGATATGATCTGAGTTTTGCACTTTGGTATTCTCAAAAGATCAGATATTATTGAACTGCAAAATATAAAGTACAGATAGTTTTTCAGTTACAATACATCTAATCTATTATAAACTTTAAATCTACTAGCTTCAGTGTTTAGATGAATAGCAGAGATTCCTACTATCTTCAGCAATTAGATAAATAGCAGAATTTCCTACTATCTTCAGCGATCAGATGAGACAGTGACTTAAAACTTTCAATCCTACAATCTTCAGCATGACATCTTTTCACGAAGCTTTAACCGACTGAAAATCAATGAACCTTCAGATACTTAAGTTATTACTGATCCGGATAGAGAAGGATTCATTGCTAGGCTGAAGTGACACAAATATTGAATAAAATCACCAAGAAAATTTTAACTCAAATACAGGAATTACAAGATTTTGTGATATGATTTCCAAGTATCAGCTACTTTGTCAACATCAGCGATGTTAAGGATGATATGATTTCCAAGTATTAGCGATTTGGCACAAGAGCAACATTGGTTTTTGCATTCATTTGCACGTTTTCTCCCCCTTGATAATACCACGAAGTAGATCAGTATTTCTCTGGTAGCATCAACAATACTTGAATATTTCTCCCCCTTGATGATAGCATGAAATACTGTAGCAAATGTTTGATCCGTTTGTAATAGGTGATTGGTTTTCTCATCATCATCAGCTTGTGTTTTAGCTAATGGATCATTGAAAACAGAGAGATCAGCTTGTATCTCTCCCTGTGACTGTAGAGAGATATTGACAGCTGGTGCAGTGAGAGATGAGAGATTGCTCGGGTCTGTTGCCAGTGATGTGACACTAGCGAAGAGTGTGTTATCACCCACTGATATCACTTGCCCTTTGTTTAAAACATCATTCTTTTGTGAGAATAATGAGTGACTCATGGGTTGACTCGATAAAAGTTTGTGATTTAAAAGCTTGATTTTAGCAAGAATGCCCACAGTGACTGAACGCTCAGACCCTGTTTCATCCTGGGCGTCCGAAAACGTCTTCTTTTTGAAATTTTTTGCAAAGGTTGGTGAGGTTTTCTTTGATGGTGGTTGACCAGTTTTGATAACTGTGGGTTTTGTCAGTGATATGGTCGATTGGGGGGCAGAATCAGGCATATGTACAAAAGTTACATACTGGGACACATATATTCCCAAAATGAGAAACATGAGAGCAAATGGTAAAAACTTTGTTGTGCTCTGTTTTTCGTCAAGAAGTTTTATTCAAAAGAGTTGTTTTTGAAATTATTTTAGCAAGATCTGTGTTTCTACATAGGTTTGAAAAGCTTTAAACTTGTAGAAATGAGGTAGGTAAAACTTGATTTTGATCTTGCTATTTTTGAAAAAGAAATTATTTTTATAACAGAGTGACAAGGGAATGATTTGAAAATAGACGTTATGTGAATATGAGATGAAGAGTCGTTTTTATAATGGAGTCATGTGAGAATTATGTGGTGAAAAATGGATCGTCGTGGTTGATGATGGTGGTAAGTATAGGTGGCATAGGGGTGATCATTGATGGGGTTAAATGGGATAGGGGTGATGATTGTGGAACTTGGTGGTATTAATGGTGATTTGAGAGGTGCGCCGGAAACGTATACGTGACGTAAGAAAGAAATTGTGTCAGAGGTGCGATTTTTTTGTGACACATCCCTTCACTATTAATGATGAAAGGATCAGGGAGTCCCTGAATGCAATAAAAAAAATAACACTCATGTTCAAGAATATTAATCATAATTTTTCATTTTCCTGAGATGTTATCTCACTGATTTAGTCACAACTTAGAATACTAACTAAGTCAGAGAGATTTGATCACTGTCAAATATGAATCATGATTTTTATTCTTTGAGTATCAGTGTCGTTTATTAAAACAAAAGGTAATCACAGAGACTTATCTTTCACTGAAAAAGTTACAGCTTAGAATACTAACAAGATCAGCTAGGAAAGGAATAGGTCTCTGAAATTATATATATATATATATATATATATATATATATATATATATATATATATATATATATATATATATTTATATATTTTTTTAAGATTAAAAACAATGAGTATAGATTATGTCTGATATGAACTATGTAATATTTTACTATATTATCTTTTACTGATCTAGTTACAACTTAGAATACTAACTAAATCAGCTTAAGGAAAAATATAGGACAATAAAATATAGATCATATGAAGATATAATAGATACGCAATTTATTAAGACATATGAAGCATTTAAACAAAAATAGCTAGCTAAGCTTGATAGCTGAGCTAGTCATTTAAGTTTAACATGCCAAGCTCGCTGATGAGAAAGTTAAATCTTTTCTCATCCAAAGGTTTTGTAAACATATCAGCGAGTTGGTAATCAGTTGGAATAAAATGCAATTCAATGTCACCTTTCATCACATGGTCCCTGATGAAATGATATCGGACATCAATGTGCTTTGTCCTTGAGTGCATTACTGGATTGTTGGCAATGGCTATGGCACTTTGACTATCACAGTAGATTGGTATCTCACTGAAGTCAAACCCATAGTCAGCAAGCTAATTTCTCATCCAGAGAATTTGAGCAGTACAGGCACTAGCAGCAACGTATTCAGCTTCTGCTGTTGAAGTTGAGACATAGTTTTGTTTCTTGCTTGACCAGCTTACTAGCTTTTCTCCAAGAAATTGACAGCTACCAGATGTGCTTTTTCTATCCAGTTTGCATCCAGCATGATCAGAATCAGAATATCCTTTTAGGGAGAAGTCTGATCCAGATGGGTACCAGAGACCAAGATTCGGTGTGCCCTTCAAATATCTGAATATCCTTTTGACAGCGAGCAAATGTGATTCCTTTGGATCAGCTTGATACCTAGCACAGAGACATGTAGCAAACATAATTTCTGGTCTACTTGCAGTTAGATACAATAGTGACCCAATCATACCTCTGTAAGCAGTGATGTTTACAGATTTACCATCAGGATCAGCATGTAGCTTCACTGCAGGTGACATGGGTGTAGCAAGGGTTGAGCAATTTGCAAATTCAAATTTCTTTAACAGATCTTTAACATATTTTCCTTGACTTATAAAAATTCCAGTTTTGGTTTGTTTTATTTGTAGACCAAGGAAAAATGTTAATTCACCCATCATGCTCATCTCATAACTTTTGGTCATGAGATCAGAAAATTCCTTGCACATGTCACTGTTCGTAGACCCAAAAATGATATCATCAACATAGATCTGGACTAATATGACATCTCTCTTTTCTCATTTGATAAATAATGTGCTGTCGATTTTTCCTCTGACGTAGCCACATTTTATCAAGTAGACAGAGAGAGTGTCATACCATGCTCTGGGAGCTTGTTTTAGTCCATACAGGGCTTTATCAAGTTTGTAAACATAACCAGGATGTTTTGGATCAATGAATTCAGGTGGTTGCTTGACATATACTTCTTCCTGCAGCTTGCCATTCAGAAAGGCACTTTTCACATCTATTTGATATACTTTAAACTTCTTGTGAGCTGCATAAGCAAGAAATAGTCTGATTGCTTCAAGCCTAGCTACTGGTGCAAAAGTTTCGTCATAATCAATGCCTTCTTGCTGACAGTAACCCTGTGCAACCAGTCTAGCCTTGTTTCTTGTAACCACACCATCAGCATCCATTTTATTTCTGAATATCCATCGTGTTCCAATCACTAATTTCCAACGGGTTGTGGTACAAGCTTCCAAACTTTATTTCTTTCAAACTGAGATAGCTCTTCTTGCATGGCAGCTATCCAGTGATGATCAGTGAGTGCTTCATCAACCTTCTTTGGTTCCATCAGAGACACAAAACTTACAAACAAACAAAAGTTAGCAGTTGCTGATCTTGTCTGAACCCTGGATTGTGGATTACCAATAATTAATTGATTATCAATATGTTTTGTCCACTTAGTCATTCGCTGAGGTTCAGCAGTAACTTGATTACTTTGTGAGGGTTCAGAGGGCAGATCAGTATTTGAAGTACGAGTATTGTTGTTTTGCGAGTTTTGTTTTGGACATTGAGTTGATGATGATGGGACATCTGTAGGTAAAGATGATGTTCCTGAATTATTCATAGCTAGAGTAGAACTGGAATTGATTTTAGGAATATTATCTTCACCTTCAGAGTCTGGAATTTTGATTTCAGAAATTTTTATAAGTCACCATCCATTTTGTTAAAAACAAGATTTTCATATTCTTTAGGATCAGTGAGTGACTCATCATATGATTCATCAAAAGTAACATCCATTGATTCCTCAATACATTATCTTCTTTTATTGTAAACTCTGAAAGCTTTAGAGATAATTGAGTAACCAACAAATATTCCTTCATCAGCTTTTGGATCAAACTTTCCTAAGTGATCTCATTTGTTTAAAATGTAGCAAGTGCTACCAAAAACATGGAGAAAACTTATGTCAGGTTTTCTTCCCCTTAAAAGCTCATATGCTGTCTTACTGTGTCTTTTGACAATCAGTGACCTATTCTGAGTGTAACAGGCAGTACTTACTGCTTCAGCCCAAAAATAGGTCTTAAGACCAGCATCAATGAGCATTGACCTGGCAGATTCAATCAAAGTTCTATTTCTTCTTTCTGCCACCCCATTTTGTTGGGGTGTTCTAGGTGCTGAAAATTTTTGAGAAATACCTTTTGAATCATAAAAACATTCCAGGTCAATATTTTGAAATTCAGTGCCATTATCACTTCTCAGATGTTTTACAGTAACATCATTAAGATTTTCCATTTTCTTCACAAAGGATATGATCTCGCTGGCAGCTTCACTTTTGGCTTTGAGAAAAAATACCCAAGTGTATCTGGAGTATTCATCGACTATCACCAAACAGTACCTTTTTCCTCCAAGACTTGGAGTACTCACTGGCCCGAACAGAATCCATATGAAGCAAGTAAAATCATTCTGTTACTGATGAAGTCTGCTTACTTTTGAAGGACGAGCTGTGATGCTTTCCCTTTTCACATGCTGAACAAAGCTTGTCTTTGTCATAAGACATTTTTGGTAGTCCAGTGACTAAACCATTCTTGCTCAGTTTGTTAATTGCTTTGAGATTCAGATAGGAAAGTTGCTTATGCCATAACCATTTTTCTTCTGAAACGTTTCTGGAGTAAAAACATGTTCCTGATTGTGCTGAATCCATATTGACGACATAAGTATTCCCTTTTCGATTAACAGCAAGTACAGCACTTCCCTTCTTGTTATAAACGACTCCTGCTTCATGATCAAATAGTACCTTGTTCTTGGAATCACAGAACTGACTGATGCTTAGCAAATTATGCTTCAGACCTTTAACATATGCTACTCGTTTGAACATTACATTACCATTGGTTAGGACTCCATACCCTCTGGTCTTTCCAACCTTGTTATCACCAAATACCACATCAGGACCTCTTTCATCCTGATAGTCACTGAGCAAAGACTTGCATCCTGTCATGTGCCTAGAACATCCGCTGTCCAAATACCAGATAGTCTCTCTAAGAATACCTTTGTAGATGCTATCAGAATCCCAACCAGATGCTGAACATTTCTGAGCTACTTCCTTGATGTCTTTATGGAATTCAGTGTCTTCAGCCATTAAACAATAATCTTTGTCCAAACAAATCATTGCTTCTTCATCATCGGATAAGGGAGATGAATCAGATTCGCTGAGTGAACTTTCTTCAGCGACAAACCCTTTTCTCTTCTTCTTTCCAGATTTAGCCAATGCCTTCAGTTTCTTGTATTTTGCCTTGTACTTGTTATATTTATCATTTCTGAAGTCTGGCACTGGTTCAGGGACTTGGTTTATTGACTTTGATCTACATTCAGCTGTAAAATGACCAGGTTTGCCACACTTGTAGCATTCACCTTTGGATTGAAATTTATCAGATGATGGAGCACCAGCGAATCTTTTTGATCTGGTGTTCCTTCTGAAATTAGCAACCATCATGGCCATATCTTTTTCAAGCTTCTCCAGTCCTTCATCATACTCGTATTCTTACTGTTCTTCATTTTGACCACCTTCTTTTTCAGCTATCAGTGACTTCGAGCTTTTCTTAGACATTTTTGATTTCTATCTCTGATCGATCTCATCAAGCTCTGCTATAAGGGCATTGGATATCTTCTGACTTCCAAGAGTAGCACGAATATGCTCACTCTGATCAGCTTGCTTTTCTGACTGCTCCCAATTGAGTAAAATACCATAGACTTGAGTAAGATTGAGAACTGAATAATCATTTCTTTGTCTGGTACACGTGGCAATAGTTCCCCGGATTTTTCTTGGCAGCAACTCAAGAAACTTCTCAACAACAAATATCTGTTCCTTACCTATACCAGCCTTTTCCATTTTGTTCATCAGTGACTGGTATCTGGTGTAAGTAGAAGACAGAGATTCATTTGGTTCCATTGCAAACAGCTCATACTGGCGAGTGAGATTGACTTCCCTGCAGCGAATAATATCAGGAGTTCTAATATATATATTCCTAAGGGTATCCCACATGTCTTTAGCAGTTCTACAAAGCCTGATTGATTTGAACACTTCATCAGGAAGTGCCATGCCTATGTAGATTTTAGCTTGTTTATCCAATCTAACCAATCGTCTATCCTCATCCGACCATTGTTCCTCTCTTTTGGGCACAACCATTTCTGGTATAGCAGGATTAGTAGCTGTAGCCATGATAGCAGGAATAATTTTGGTTGGAATGTGGGGACCATTGGTTATTGTATTACAGAGACGGTCATCAATTAGGTCTAAAAACATCATCATTCGGGACATCCAAGTTTCAATCCTTGATGGATCAAAAGCTGGAGGTTTGGTTGTAGAACCATTTCCCTTTTGATAATCAGAGTCAACACAGCTGTACTTTACTGATTCCATTGCAGACCTGGTTAATTTAATTTAAACCAACTCCGCTCTGATACCAATTGAGAGTCCCGTAATTCACTATTGTTTAGTGAATTGGAATTACAAGGTGTAAAGCTTAGTTGTAGAAGGGGGGGGGGGGTTGAATACAATTTAAAATTATTTCAGATTTTAGCGTAGTTATTCGAGTTTTAAATTGATTCACAGAAACAGAGTACAAACAATAGCAATAGAGTATAATCAGATTTATGGATATGACAATATCAAGGTAACAAAGTAATGATAGCTAAAATGATGTTGAATGCGGAATGGATTAACCAAAGTTAATCCAATTCAAACACTTAGCTAATCTATTACAAATGAGATGAATAACAGTGGACAAACACGCTGACTGTTCACTCACTGGATCGTTAATACGTACTCTAGACAAACTAATCACTGACACACAAGTGACAAGTACGATTAAACGACTGGTGTCTACAGTACAAAACATTGAACTATTTATACTACAAGAGTTCCTAAAATATTGCCTACAAAATGGGATCTCGGAATGACACGTGTCGCTGCTTGATTGGTTTGAACTCTGATGAACCGATATTCTGCGGGTCCCAATTCTGTTACCGCAAATATCTCGTTACCTTAAAACCAATCATTCGCTGCCACGTAATCTTTCGGACATACTTCAAACTAGAACACTCTTGCTGATGTATAGATAAGTACAGTACTTTTAGTACTTGATGATTGAGAGGCTTTATTGAATAGTCCCTGAAGGTGCAGTAATCCTCCTCACTCGCTGTGAGCTAACATGCTCTTGTAGAATGACTTGAATTAGAGATCTTCAGTGACTAGCTGTTATTCTGGCAGTGACTTTTGCCTTTATTGATTTGAAGATGTAAAGCTCTCGCTGACGTTGATCAGCGACACACCAAGTTGAGCTTTAAATCTTCCTCAGTATATCAAGCAGAATGAATAACGATCAGCGAAACCTATGATCAGCAACAGCAGCTTCGATACAATTCATTTCTTCATTGAGTAGTGAATAGTTGAGTTGGTCAGCGACCAGTGACTTCATCATGGTCAGCGACCAGTGACTCAACATATAGTTATTAACAACAAACATTTGACGAATAGTATAACTTCATATTTCTTTGTTCAAAATTTAAAATTCAATAGTATAAATCAATAAATGTGAAGTACGATTAAATTAAAATGTATATAATTGAAATTGTAGATGTGAAAAGAAATAAAAGTTCATAAATAAAGAAATAAAAATGTATCAAATATAATTTAACCCAAATTTAAATTTTTTAAGGAAAGAAAAAAGTGAAAAAAGAATAAATAAACATAAGTAGCTAATAATATATTTAAGAATTTTTGCCATTTTTAAATCAGATTCAGTCTTCAACCAATTTAAACTGATTTCAGTCTAGTTTTTAACCAGTCTTCGGGCTGAAAGTAGGATTGAATTATGACTGTCAGGCAATCCTAGGACCAGTCAAGTCTTTTTCCAGTTCAGTTTTTTTTAGGACCGGTCCCGATCCGGTTCAGAACCAATTTCAGTCTTAGACTGTTTTGCTCATCTCTAATTGTCGATATATAAAGTTGTACAGTGTACAATCTGATTCTAATAACTACTTTAACTTGTAGTCCTACTAATATGCGTTTTTAATAATTTTACCTTTAATACAATCATACTTCTATATTACTCCGTACTATATAATACATTTAACGTACACTTTCTCTCTTTAATTTTTTTAAGACTAAGTAAGTGGGGTTCTACTATCCCATTATCTACATTACTACTACTTATTCTTCACCAAACACTTTTCATCAATCAAATATTCAATATACCTCCTAAATTTTTTTTTGATTGGTTAAATATCAAAGTGGACACTTATAGTAGGACATATCCAAATAGTAATGTGGACATTTTTAATGGGACGGATGGAGTATAATATACTTTTATTTTAAATCATTCATTTGCACCTCCATCCACTGTCACCATTTTCACCGCTGTTATGCACGGACACGGGGCTACTCTAATAAATATATTTTATACTTCTATTGTTCTACAATCCAATCAACACTATACTACTCTAATTTGATATGGAAAAAAAAATGTTCCCTTTAATATAAACTTTTAATTAAGCTAAGCTTTCTACACATTAGTTTATAATAAAATTTTGATATCTGATTTGAAGATTTTTAATGGGATAACTAAAATATTTTATTGTCTTATATTGCAAATGGGGACGTACAGTTGGAGTATAATATTTGTAAGATAAAAAACTTAGGGTGCGTTTAGCTATAGAATAATGGGTTAAGTGTTTGAAAATGTATTTAACTATGTGTTGACTTCTTTAGTGTGTACAAAACTAAATTGACCTCCATTGTATGTACTTAACTATTAATTTCGACCATTGTATGTTTATTTGTGACGTGTTATCAAATATAAGGTGACAAGTGGCATCTCTACACAGTTGACACGTCACAAAAATACATACAATGGTTGAAATTAATAGTTAAGTACATACAATGGAGGTCAATTTAGTTTTGTACACACTAAAGAAGTCAACGCATAGATATATACATTTTCAAACACTTAACCCTAGAATAATTTCTACAGGTTTTCATTTTCTGTTTTTTAGAAAGTGGTAAGTATTTTATCTCTTTAGAAAAGCAATGAAAGTTTAGAAATTGTGTTCAAATGAGAGGGATGCCGTATTCTTGTTTTAAGAGAAAATAGAGATGGAAACTCTGAAAATTATGGAAAAGTAGTTCTCAACTTTTTTGTTATGAAAAGAAAAATGAGTGTTTTCCGTTTTTTTGAAAAGTTTTTGACACGTTTTCTAATTTTCTAATTTTCTTAAAGAATTTTTTTTAAAAAGTGAGGAAGTTTTCCGTAACTAAATGCCCTAAAGAAACATTTCTCTATTTTTCATTTTCCTTTTTTTTAAGGAGTGAAAAGTGTTTTACTTCTCTAAAAAGCAATGAAAATTTGGAAAATGCGTTGAAATTTGCGGAATGAAGTTTTCAATTTTCAAGAGAAAATAAAGATGAAAACTTAGAGAACCATAAAATTATACTAGTTTTCAACTATTTAGTTATAAAAGAAAAAATGAAAATTTTTCGTTACCTAAAAATGTTTTTTGAAAACTTGGATTTGGACACGTTTTCTAATTTTTTAATTTTCTTAGAGAAGATTTCTAGAAAAGTGAAGAAGTTTTCCGTAACTAAAAATGCAATAATTTTTCAAAATCCATTATCTCTTTTTAAAGATTTGTCATTTATCATCGCAATAAATTCAATAAATAAAAGTTAAAAGAATTGAAATATATTTAGTGGTACGATATTAAGGGAATTGATAATGACAATTCTAACGAGAAGAATTGTACATTTATTGAAATTAAAATTTGCTTATATAATTAAAATTATAATTAATACACTAAAAATTTGCATTTAATTCACTAAAACATTCATCTATCTATACATATAAAACAAAGATTTTTCCTTAATTTTTAGACATGCCACATCATAACATTTCTTTTTCTTTAGAGCCTCCCAAATTGCCACATCATCATATTATTTTTTTCTTAAAAACCTTAATTAATAATTACCAAGACTATTATTTATCAATTATACTTTATATTATAATATCCTTTAAAATTCCTATATTATATTTATAACAATTTTTACCTACATAAAAAAAGATTCATTTTCTAATCTATATCTTATACATTGCAATTAACAAATATTATCATCATCAACTACCATGTTTTAAGAAAATTAATTTTAATAAAGATATTTGAAATTGATTATTTTCTGTACATTTTGATATATATTACTATTGAATTTTAGTAATAAATTTTAAACTTTCAACAATATTAGTTGAAAATCTAAAAAACATATGATTAATTTTTATTTTTTAATTACCTTGCATTGCATAGGCTTAACTAATGTATTAAAACTTAACATAATAACTTACAAATTAATTTAATTGTATTATGTATTCAAACATAAACATAATAACATACACACTAATTTAATGGTATTATATAAATGGTCGTGCATTGCACGGGCTGAATCCTTAGTTTTTATATAAAAAATAAAGTTTTTTAATTAACTATTAGAGTGTATTAATTTAGTTAACGATTACGTGTTATTAATTTACAAACTCTTGAACATTGTTTGCAAAGAAGTTTGATTTATAACTTTATGCTGAAAAGTAAAGGAATCACATATATGAAAAAATATTGAAGTAAACGTAAAGTAATTGGTCAACACCACAAATTAATTGTGCTATCGATAACGTTGATTATATTCACATTAATATATTCGGCTACTTACAAATTACTACATAACTTCACTTTTCAAATGGCCGTGCATCGCACGGGTTTAATGCCTAATTTTATATGTGATGTATTAATTACGATTTATTATAATGAAACTCTAAGTTTAATAATTATGTTCAGATGATTCTTATTGGCATATTTCTCCGATATTAATTGTTGTCATTTCCAAAATTTGCCTATGATTATGTGGGTAAATTGAGTTAAAACATTAAATGAGGGAGTATATTTAGCAGTACTCGACTGATAGGCATAATAAATATTAGGAAAATGATAAGGCCACTTATTAGGGTTGTCATTAAGACTTTATGTCATTAAGACCTTATGTCATCAAGACCTTATAAAATGTATTAATAGCTATATTAAATTAAATAATAACAAATTCGATTTCTCCCTCCCAACAATAAATGGTTACCCATAACTTTTGGTTGAAGTACAATAATTTATTTATTTATAATTTATGTGTCTAAATTTTATTAACGAATGCCTAACTATCAACGTTAACAAAACCTTAAAAATTAATACGATAGAACGATGAGCTGAGTAAAAAGAAAAGAAATTATTGTAAGGAAATGCATTTAACTTTTGTCTGATTTCTATAGTGTATACCCAACTTCATTTTGATCTATCAATCTTTCAATTTTGGTCTATTGTTTGTATCCTACTGATGAGACACCCATTTTTGATTATGTGTCAATGAAGTGTCATACGACGTGATGCATTATACAGTTGCCACATTATCAAAATAGCTATCAGAAACACACAATAAATTAATTTAAAAGGTTGATATACATAATAGACTAAAATGAAGTTGAGTGCACACTATAGATATAGATATAAGTAAAGTTAACTGTATTCCCCTACAATAAACCCAAAAGAAAACATGAATAAAAGAATTGAAGGGTCTCACAAGATTTGCATGTGTCAAATTCAGCTCCAACGATTTATCAAATTCATCGACTACTTGGCCGATATCTTGGTGTTGTACTTGCTCCTCCATTAAGCAATAACATGGAAAAGAAACATAAAGATTAGACTTCATATAAACGATATCAAAGGTCGTGTTTTTTCATCTTTACAAGTGTGCCTGCTTCAATATTGAAACACATAATTGGATCTTTTCAATATCATTTCCATGCAATATATATGTGGGGAAAAGTCTGTACGATTTTTGTATCCATGATACAGATCCCATATGCATCAAATTTGAACCGTACTTTCTCTAAGTTTGTATGAATATCCCATATCTCATATATATGCAGGTTTTATTATGCTATTTCTAAGAGTACATTCACTCGTATTTCCCAAATAAATAAGCTCGATGACTTATATGGATTTGTTGAAAGAGTATAGTGACAATTCTGTATTATGGAACAATAAATTTAAGACAAAAAGGAATATAATTTTACAGAGTATAGTAACATATTAACTTACTTGAAATGATAATGCCTTTTCAAGCTCCTTGATGACGACTTTCATTGTTGGACGCCGGTCTTGAGTTTTTGCAATACACTGATTTGCGATTTTTACAAAAGTTTCTAAAGAATTTTCATTAGGTCCGTTACAATTGTCGCCATTGCTTTCTTCCTTAATTATAGGATCCATTATTTCCTTTATTGTTCCCACATGGAAGCATCTCCGTGCCACTGATGCCAGCCCATCATCATGCTCCTCGATGTAAATTGGGTCATCGGATAACCTCCCACATAAAATCACACACAAAACTACTCCGAAACTATAAACATCAGATTCTCTTTTTAACTTACCATTGTCAAAATATTCTGGATCAATGAAACCAACACTGCCCTTAAATGAATTGAGATAAAGAGTATCGTCATCCAGATTTGAAGGCAGGAACAACGAGTATCCAAAGTCAACAATCTTTGCCCCCCAATTCTCATCCAAAGTAATGGCAGCGCTCGTTACATCACGGTTTATTATCACCTTTTGGTCTTCCATCTCATGGTGTAGGTAATTCAATCCATGTGCGACATCAAGGCATATTTTCAAACGTTGTGCCCAAGTAAGAATTGGCTCATCTTTAATATTACGCAAATAATATTCAAGGTATCCATTATAAGCATGTTCAGTGACTAGGATCATCTCGGAACCTTCGTCACAAAATCCAAGTAGAGTGACTATGTTGCGATGCTTGCAAGTTGCAAGCATTTCAATTTCTGTAAAGAATACGTCTTCTTCTTCTTGTTTGTCTTCTCCAGGAGGGATACGTTTTATGACTACATTGGTACGTCTTTTGGGTAGTTCACTTTTCTCTTCAGCAAAAGCAAATTTTTCTGTATCGAGATGCTCAAGTTCTGCACTGTATAGATCATAGAATGCGGTTTCCCCGATGTAGTATGCCTCTGAAAAGTTTTCTGTGGCCGAGATTATATCAGCGAGTCTAATCTTCAAGTGACTCAGTCGCAATTTCATGTGTTCCAAATCCTTTTTCTGCAAAATTGTGACGTTTGTGTCATATGTATTTGGGCTAATATACACGTAAGTCACTAAATTTTTTGAAAATCTTTGATTGGTACAATTACTTTTGCTTTTTTAATATATATATATATATATATATATATATATATACTGAAATGATCTAGAGGGAAGTGCATTTTTTGAGGGAAGAGAGAAGTATTGATCCAACAATCTATTTCATCTAGGCAGAGTAAGGTGCATCATATTCGTGTGGTATGCACTTTATGGGAATTTAGAGGAAACATAGAAGTACCAATGAGAATACGCCACGTATACAAAGAAAACGTATTTACCCCTAAAACTAATTATCTCACAAACGACAAGTCGAAAAATTATAAAACTTGCACCATAAAATTCAGCATTTTATCCTCTTCGATTTAAGATCTCTCAAGGCATACTTTTGACTAGTTTATTTTTTTTTCTCCCTTTTTTAGTGGGTTTAACATGCATCACAGTGCATACTATTAATACTCAAAAACATGAATGTTAATTTGTATCAATATACACCGCTAATATACACTGCTACGATGTAAACCTAGGTTAACACTCATCTAAGTGCATATTATTAGTAATCGTCAGCATGAATCTTAACATACACCAGTAGAATGTAAACATAAGTTAATATGCATCCATTTGCATACGATTAGTACACATTAAATCCAATGTTAACATATATTTAACATTCGTAACTCCGATGTAAAACTAATTTAACATGCATCGTAGTGCATACTATTATTAATCAACAAAAATTTTAAAATATATAAATATACATCACTACAATTAATATGAATCACATTGCATACTATTAGTACACAAAAAGAAAAAAAAATCTCGTCGAAAATATGCATTTATAGATCTTAAATCGAAGAGGAGAAAACGTTGAGTTTTATGGTGCAATTTTTATAATTTTTTGACTTGTCGTTTGTGAGATAATTTGTTTTGGGGGTAAATGAGTAAATAGGTTTTGAATTATAGAGGTGATTATATGGGTGCAACCCCACACTAATTATTATAGACTTAATAAGATTAATGGTTGTGATTTACTTCTCTCTTCCCTCATGTTTTACACTTTCCCTAGATCACTACCGTATATATATATATATATATATATATATATATATATATATATATATATATATATATATATATATATATATATATAGTAGAGATCTGGTGAGAATCAATTAGTGGTAAGAACTGTGAAAACTAAGATATGAATATGATTTTTGTAATGTAATTAGATGCAGAATGTGTGCATCCTTGAAATTAGATGTAGAACATAGTTCTTACTACTAATTTGGTTCTCTCCAGATCCTTTGAATATATATATATATATATATATATATATATATATATATATATGTTTGAATAGGGTTAGGTTCAAATGAGAACCAACTAAAAGTTAAGAACATTGAGAACTACTAGATTACATGTGAACATGTTTGTTTACATGTGATTAACTTCATTCACATGTGAACATTGATTTATGTTAGATTGGGAAAGACAAAAATTTAAAAAATCCTAAAACTATAGCGAAAAACACAAAAAACAAATATATGTTCACATTTGACGATAATGTGAACAAATCAGGTAAAACGTGTTTTAAGACATAATTTTAAAATTTTTTTCTTTCCCAATGTAACCTAAATCAATGTTAACATGTGAATTAAGTTAATCACATGTGAACAAACATGTACTCTAGTAGTTCTCAAGGTTCTCAATTTTTAATTGGTTCTCATTTGAACATCATATATATAACGGTGAAAACACATTTTGCTTCACAATTAGTTTAAGTTGTGAACTTTTTTTTGTTTCACATACGTTTTTAATTGTGAACTGTTATACTTTTTTTTCACATAAATTTTCATCACGAACCTTAAAATTTTTTTTTTTTTGCTTCACACAAAGTTTTTAACTTTTTCAATTGTGAACCCTTTTTCTTCACATAAATTTTTTGTGAAGTTTAATTTTTTTGTAATGAAACTTTTTTAAGTTTTTTTTATTGTGAACCTTAATTGTTTTGAACCTTAATTTTTTGTTTGAGTTCACAGAAAGTTTACAATTTTTTTAATTGTGAACCTTAAAAGAACAATTTGGTTCACATAAAATTTTACTTTTTTTGTGACCTTAATTTTTTTTTGGGTTTACGGAAAGTTTTTAACTTTTTTAATTGTGAACCTTTTTTTTTTGTTCACAGAAAGGTTTTAAGTTTTTCAATTGTGAACCTTATTTTTTTAGTTTTGGGTTCACATAAAGTTTTTAAGGTTTTCAATTGTGAACCATAATTTTTTTTGTTTTGGTTTACGGATTTGACTTTATTTTTTTTATTTTTCACAAAAAAATATTTTTTTTGTGTAAACATTTGTTTTTTTTAGTACACATAAATTATCACCACTACCTTTTCATATATATAAGGTAGACTAGATCACGGGCTTAGATCTGTTTTCACCATTTTTTTTATCCCCATGTTTTCACAGGATCCCATATATATATATATATATATATATATATATATATATATATATATATATATATATATATATATATATATATATATCATTACATATAATGCATCTCCACTATATCACTATTCTTACTTTGGTACTCAACACTGCAAAAAGACTATACTACCCTTGATTTATTTATAACATTTTCATTAATACCCTTATCCCATGATCAATTATTTATGACTACTTATTTTCCACTAACTACACTTCCATTAATACCCATATCCCATTATCTACTAACTCCATCCCAGTTTTATTGTCTTCTCTTTTGACTTTTGGAGTTTTTCTATGACAATTTTGACCTTGAATATTTTTGTTTGTGTTATATAATACTTGATGCAAATTATACCACTGAAAATACATTCAAAACCCAATCCATTCGTATATATATTGCATCAAATACTCGGTTTGAGGCTGATCGATTTTGTGGACTAGAAGGTACGGTGCCTTTAACTTGGGTTTCAACATCAACTTCAAACTTCACCTTTACCCGTTGTACTATCATCAACGGTACCAAAATTTTGAGATGAAATGTGATCTTTAGATGGATTCAAGATAACATCTTCATTAAAGGTTACATCTCTACTATGGATGATCTTACGATACTTAGGATCAGGGCACCAAACATGATAACCTTTAACCCCGGATCCGTAACCCAAGAAAATGTATTTAACGGCACGAGGAGCAAATTTTCCCTCGTTTTCATGGACATAAACTACACATCCAAAAACTCCAAGATAGGAATAATCAATTGAATTACCTAACCATAACATTTCCATCAAGAGACTTGTATGGAGTAAGGTTTATCAAATAGGTTGCGGAGGTTGCAGCTTCAATCCAAAAATCCTTCTCTAGTTTGGCATGAGAAAGCATACATCGTACTTTCTCCATTATGCTCCTATTCATTCTTTATGCAACGCCGTTTTTTTGCGGGGTCCTAACAAGTATGTGTTGTCAGGCAATGCCTTTTTTAGACATAAAGCAATGAAAATTTCTCGGCAAAATTCAAGACCGTTGTCGGTCCTCAACTTCTTGATCTTTCGCTCAGTTTGGTTTTCGATTAAGACTTTCCACTTCTTAAACATGGGAAACACCTCATCTTTGTGCTTCAAGAAAACTGCTTAGACTTAACGAGAAAAGTCATCAATAATAGTAAACATGTATCGTTTACCTCCTCGAGAGGTAAACAGGAGACCGTCCCCATAAATCCGAATGGATATAGTCAAGAGTACCCTTGGTTCTATGTATACCAGAAGAAAAGCTGACCCTTTTATGCTTGCCAAACACATAATGTTCACAAAGCTCAAGGTTGTACGGATTCTTTAGGAGACCTTCTTATCTAGAATATTCATGCCTTTCTCGCCCATGAGACCCTTTTTCTAGCGATAATGCCAAAGCTTAGAATCATCCTAGTGAGATTTTGATACAGCAACTATAGTAGTACCTACGATTGTGGTACCTTGTAGTACATATAAACCAAGTGATTAAATTCCCTTCATCGACACCAAACTCCTTTGAATATTTTTATAACTCCATCTTGACGCGAGTACTTATATCCATTAGTCTCGAGAACGCTTAGAAATAAAAGACTTCTCTTTAAGTCAGGAACGTATCGAACCCTAAGGACGGTCCTAACAACACCATCATGCATCTTGATCCGAATATTACCCTTCCCGATTACTGGACAAACAGTATGTTTCCCCATATACACATTATCACCATCAAAAGATTCATAGGTAGCAAACCAACTTCGATGGGGAGTCATGCAGAAGGTACAATCACAGTCAATTATCCATTTATCTTTGGATCTTTCGGTCAATAGCCAAGTATACGTCACCATCAGACTCCACCTCAACAACAGCTACCTCAACGGATTTTTCGGGTTTCTTGTCAATATTCCATTTACCTTCGTTCACTAACTCGTTCTTCAACTTGAAACAATCGAAAACAATGTGTCCAACTTTCTTGCAATACTTGCAATTCGTATTTGAATATTTCCCACGAGATTGCGATTAATGTTTCGTATTATTATTACTACTCTTGCCTCATTCAGAATTTTGGCATGTTGCAAACAATCCTTCACCACTTTCTAGTTCGGCATCATCATCATACTTTTGCTTGGACAATAAGGTAGATTTGACATCATCAAACAATAGGAATGGTAATGGGACGGGTCAAGGCGGGGAGTGATAACCCCAACCGTTAATAAAAAAATCCCAAACCCACCCCACACTCCAACGGGGATCTTATCGGGGTACCCCATTGGGGAAATAGGTTTCCCCAAACCGTAACAGGGATCGGGGTACCCCTTGGGGACATAGGTACTTTAAAACCATTTTCAAATTGATAATACTCAAAACTCGAGATTTTGCAGATTTTCTTTACAATATTATGTAGCAATGCATATAGTAATATTCTCTTTATCTAAAAACAAATTAACATGATGATCAAGATAACATATAGAGTTGATCTATATTAATAACAAAAGTGCACGGTTCAAAATTACCAAATCCATCACAAAATGGTCTTATAAAATGTATTTACTTTTTGAAACCAAGAACCGATCTTCTTCGTAGTGAGAATAATAATAGAATATATTTCTGTAATAACACAAATACACAAATCTATATATTTCGGGGCAGGGCAGAGCAGAGATGATAGTACCCATTCCTCAATTCGAACCCGATAAGAATCCCCATTTTGCGCCCCATAATCCACCCCAAAACCCAATATGTCGTCCCCAACCCGATCCGAAAAGTGTGGGGTTTGAGGATCCCTATTGAATTCGGGTTATTTTGTCATATTTATCAAACGACAATGTATCAAAGTTACCATACAACATGATTTCCTTAAAGTGTTTATAAGATGCATGCAAAGAGATAACTAATAACACCGCTTTATCCTCATCATCAATATCAACATCTAGATTCTCCACTTGTTGGATATAAAGCGCGTGCGGAAGCATAGATCAAACCCGAACAACAATCAACCAATAATATCGTAAAGAAAGTAAATATAGAACACAAGCGATTTATGTGGAAATCCCCAATATAATGGGAGAAAAAATCACGGGCGACGACCATGAACAATCTACCATATCAAAAAGAGTACAAAATCTTCAATGGTATATAGGCCAACTGAAGTAAGGTTTATTGTTTCGTTATTTATTAAACTTTACGCTTTTTACTATTGTATGAGTCGAACTTTAAAACTTCTATTGTATGTATTGAACTTGTAAATATGATCTATTGTATGTAAAATTTCCTTTTTGGGTAAGGCCCAAATAGGAAAGTTTCATTTTTAGGCTTTACTCAAAAAGGAAATAATACATACAATAGACCATATTTACAAGTTCATTACATACTATAGAACAAATGAAAGTATGTCGCAAACAATAGTAAAAAGTGTAAAGTTTAATACATTGAAGTATAAAAGAGAATTGAATAATTCTCAAGAACACTCTTAAACAAAAATAGGGATCAAACTAGCTAGGAGAAGAAAACATATGGGGTTAAATATGGGATCGAAAATTAATCCGTACGTATGTATGTGTTGTGTGTACAAGGAATGGGCATGGACCTCTATTATATAGAGGGGTAGTCCTAAATAATTAGGATATAGTTCCCGTATACGTTGGTAGTCATCCTAATCAAAATAGGATATTTGATCAACTATGGTAATAATCCATAGCTTTTGGGACGCATCTAACACTCAAATGGGTACCGGAAGTTGTTGTCTAGTTTGTAGGATGGCTTCTTAACAGTTCAAACCCGAATTAACTGAAAGCGCTCAATTAAGATATTTAACCTTTTGAGGTTTTAATGTTCTATAAAGTTATTCAATTCTTGAAGTGGAGCTTCCATTTTGTATATATTTTTGAGGGGAGCTACCACAATATCAAAAGAGTAAATAACAAATTTATAAGTAAAATTTTATGCATATGTTAAGGGGAGTGTCTTTCACATCAAGACTTCCAAAGTGTAAAATCTTTTGTAGTGTTCAAACACTTTGAAAGTTTTTCAAAAAATTTGGTACTTTTGCATAAGATACTTTATCGAAGGAACCAAACCGAAGGAATCCAATCACAACATGATGATATGATGATCCATTATTGACAAACGAAAGTGTTACAGAATACACAAATACTCTTATGATCCAGGATTTTAATTTCCGGATTAAACAAGAATGATGCTTCATTGAATTTCACGATCATTTTCCGCCAGATATTGATTTAATTTTATCATTAACAAGCATACTTTTTTTTGTGATCTATGGAGCTAAACTCAGATTTGACATTCACCGTCATGTTATCGATCACTTTTGAAGATTTGGGGCGGATGTTATATCTATCTTATGAGAAGAGAGGAGATAAGAGAACGTGCATGGCGGGAGAAGATTCGAGACGGTTATGCTTTAACTGAATACATGATGATCATCGATAACTAATAATCATACATTATGTCACACTTTTAAGTGTTGACAAGTTGTAATTTTTCCACACTTTTACGTGTTAACTTTTTTTTTTTTTCACACTTATATATGTGAAAATTGTGGTAATTTTTCCAGTTATTGATGTAACAATTTTCTATACAATTATAAGTACGAATATTTAATATAATTCCATTCCACACATTTTTAAAAATTGTGCAAAAAAAAGTGTAGATAATAGTAATATATTTGGTGTAGTGTCCACTTTTTGACGTATTCAATTATACCCGAACCAACATCAACGTAACTAAAATAAAAATTGAGGAATGAGTACGTACACACGTATAAATTTTACAAAAGAACTTTCACAAAATGAGATGGGAAATGAGTTCTGCCAATAACATTATTTTCTTTCCTCCATCTCAAATTTCTCCCCCTTTATTTCATTGGTACAAGTCATTTCGTTAATATCATGAAAGTTCACATAATTTTTACATAATTTTGCTTACAAAATGACTTGTATCAATGAAATTAAGAGAGAGAAACATGAAAGAGGAAAAATGAATTGATGTTGTTGGTTAATTTTACTTGCTATGTTATTTTGTGAAATTGTTTTCGTAAAATTGAAGTGAATGTAGCATTCTCTTTTGTAATATATATGTAATCCTATCATTTCTCAATAAAATAGTGGAACTTAAATTAATTACGGTGACAAAATGATGATACCCAAAGAAAAGAAGAGTGAGTGTCTTACATATAAATTTTCATATGGCAGCTGAAGTTCCAATGCTTCCTCGAGTTGATCGAGGATAAAGTTCATATCTGGGCGTTGTACACGCTCATCATGTGAGCAAGAATATGCCGTCTTTGCAAACATTAGGAGTGATTTCCGACAACTTTGACTTTCTATGTCAGGTTGGGTTATTTCATTCCCTATGTCATGTTCATAATGATATCTAGCCAATGGAGCTAGAAACCTATCAAACCTATCCGGAATAAACGCTTTCCTACCGCAAAATAATTCCCATAAAACAACGCCAAATGAGTAGATGTCCGACTTGTAGGTCACACCTTGAATCTTTTCAATTGCTGGGTCGATATAACCTTTTGTGCCAATAGCTTCTGAAAAGAGAACCTGGTCCATTCGATGTACTGAATGGTTGATAGAATATTCGAACCCAGATAACTTGGCCTCAAAATTTCGATTTAGCAATATTGTGGAGCTGTTGATGTTACGATGTATGATAGAGTAACCTCGTCCATTCCCCTTATGGATGTAACTTAATGCACGCGCAACACCAACCCCTATCTTCAATCTTTGAAGCCATGTGAGGGTTGGTTTGCTTAGATACATCGAGAGACTTCCCTTGGCTGCATGCTTGTTTATGATGACCTTCTCACCATTTTCATCACAAAACCCGATAAAAGAAACTATATTTTCGTGCTCGAGACTAGAAAGAGCTGAAATCTCTGTCAAGAACTCGATGCCCTGCTTATGCTTATCATCTAATCTCCGTGCAGCAATCTTCACCCATTTCCCTGACCGCAAGAGCTTTCCTTTATAAACCTTGCCCAAGTCACCTTGCCCGATGACATTTTTAGCATCAAAGTTGTTGGTGGCCTCTTGTACGTCTTCAAGTGGGATTCGTAAGTGATTAAACTGTGTGATTGTAGATGCCTTAATTTTGTTTTGATCCATATTCGTGTTTATCAAATGAAAGAGGATACAAAAACAG
Source organism: Helichrysum umbraculigerum (assembly GCA_949592205.1). Lineage (NCBI taxonomy): Eukaryota > Viridiplantae > Streptophyta > Magnoliopsida > Asterales > Asteraceae > Helichrysum > Helichrysum umbraculigerum. The sequence continues at coordinate 12,828,624 of CATIUR010000002.1, read as the reverse complement.
AGGATTACAGATGAAAGTGAAGGTCAGGTATACGAGCAAACATGCTACTTGTGGGGTTATGAATAATAAAGTGTTAATTAACATCTAATTGCACATGTAATGAGCTGGAGAGATTAGGATGCGCTATTATAAAATATTATTTAAATGATCATATCTATCAAAGAGGACAATAAACTTAAAATATAAGATTTACGGCATCCAAGGAATAAAACAAATCCAAGTTAGTTGTTAATTATTCTTTATTTAATCAGTCACATATTTCAATGATCGAACACGGCATTATAATAGAAAGGGTTTGCCTTAATGTATAGACAATTAGATACTGCCATCGAGGAAGACGTCAATAGTAAGTACTGCCGAGGGGCGGACTTACATACTTCAGCTCAATGAATAAAAACATATAAACCGAGTTGATGCTCCACTATATAAGCCAGGAAGTAACTCATGAGCTTATACGGAGTTCTTATATTTTTCGATGTGTGGTACCACTTTCATACCCCCCCTTAAGGTTGTTAGCAATGATAAAATAAATAAAGAAGATAAACATGATTTTTTTTTTTAATCTTAAGATTGCATACCCTCAAAATAAACATGAAAATAATAAGAGAATATATTTAATTTAGTTGAAAGGTTCTAAAAATCAAACTAAAATTATCCAACAAAATTCAAAGAAGAAAAATTGTCAACATACATTCTTTACAAGCTAGTCTGCTATATGCAAAAGCACTAAAACGAAACTCCCAAGACAAAATTATGTCGATAAGCCAAAGCCAATTACCTCGTTGTGTTTCATTGCTGCATCTAGATTGCAAAATTTATATCAATTTGTTATCAAAACTAGTGGCATTTTCAATTGCTTTTTGCAAGTACAAGGAAAAAAGTAAACTTATGTTCATGAAGATCAGGATGCTGGATATATAGACCAAAATCTTCCAATAAATAGTAAGAAAATGAATAAGGAAAAAAACAGAAATCTTTGATACATTTACAGGTATGCTAGATGTATTATATCCAAAAATAAAAAGCCAAATTACCAACAGACCGCATAGACGAGCCAAAACCAGAACACGAGCATTTCTGGAAACTAACAAGCCGTTTTTAACTAAAGATAAGGCTTCACGGGCCAAGTAACAAAGGTGCATACTTCTTTTCAGGTTTATCATCATTGTTGGTTGGTTGGTCTGGACCTCTAAGCGGAGATTGAAACACTTTCGATGCAACATCTGGGGGTGGTACATCAACAAACTCACCAGGAAGAATCACAAGTCCCTTTTCTCTAAGGGAAGATGGTTCACTGTAATGTGCAGTCCATAGGGATCTACAAGATGTCTTTCATCCCTGATTGCAGCAAGATCCTCAGATGACGTTATACTGATATCATTAATCCTCTATTGAAGGACTTGCTTTAATTTGTCATCATCTTCTTGTATGCTATTATCTGAATTTCCTTCTTTGTCCTTGGCAAGCTCGTAAAGACCCTTAATGCACCTTCCCGTACTTCTGGATCTTCACTAGTGACAAGGTGCGTCATGATACGTGGAAAGCCAAGCTCGGTAACAGCATTGCAGTCACTAGGGTTCTCTTGAATCAAGTACTCAAGTCAAGTGCTTTCCTACAATCCAATTGAGACACGACAATATTAGTCGAGATACTGCAGTATATAAGTCATAATATTTCTAACCTTATGAAGCGGGTGTTCCTATATGCGTTTTGAAAGTGATTATATAATACTCAATAATCTGAACCATATAATTATGTACAATATAACCAGTTCTTGGATGTGTGTTATCTATTTAAGGGTGTAATCTGCTATGAAGATATTCAAATGTTTGGCAACCTTGAGTATTCAAAGTAACAAAAAGAGAGATGGTGAATATAGGAAACGATATGTTAAGTGGAGTAAATTTATATCATAATGAGTTGAACAATAAACGCGACATGGTCCTGAAGCTCGTTCAACATATCTGCAACAAAATATAACATAAAAAGCACCTTAGTAAGGCCAAAATTGCATAATCATTAGTAAACATGCTCATCATATGTTGAAAAATGAATACACCTTCAACATCTGCTGGTTTTACATCTTGCTGTTTCAGGACATTATCAGGAGCTTGCATAACATGAGTCATTTCCTTCATATGCTTGACCACGTCAATCGTTTGAGCTTTCATAGCTTCCATGAACCATTTCCGATCCTCCTCACTAAATAGTACTAGTAGGGGTGTAAATGAGACGAGACAACTCGTGAGCTATTCGAGATCGACTCGAGAAATACTCGAAATTGACTCGGTACTAGTCGAGTCGAGCTCAAGCTCGAGCTACTCGAGTAGAGTTTCGAGTCGAGCTCGAGTATTAAAATACCCGGCTCGAGAAGCTCGCGAGCCTAATCGAGCTTGCACTATTTTACACTTTTACCCTCCATTTATATTTATGTTTACATATTTTTCTTATTATTTAATAAACTTCGAGTCGATTCGAGCATGAAGGTATCGAGTCGAGTCGAGTCAAGCTTGAAAGTGTCGAGTCGATTAATATTAACTATAAATTATTTAATATATATATATTTTAAGATTGATAATCGAGTCGAGTCGAGCCGAAATTGAAAGTATCGATACATTAGTCGAGTCAAACTCGAGCTTGAAATTACAAGCTCGATCGAGTTCGAGTCGAGTTTCGAGCTTCGAGTTTTCTAAACGAGTCGAGCTCGAGCTTGGCACTGTGTCTACTCGACTCGATTACACCCCTAAGTACTACGTAACAATAAACACATATATATCAATAAACATCATAAAAGTATGGGACAAATACTTCTTAATCAAAGAGGAAAAGTACTTAAATATTGCAAATATTATCCGATCAATACTATTAACTCATCAACTACAATCCAAACAATTATAAGACATACAGACATTTATCAAAAAGTACAATTCAGTGGTCCAACTTATATCATGGTTTCATGCTTAATAAGTTGAAGAATAAATCAAACAGCAAGATACATACTATATAACTGATAAAGAAATAAGTTCAAATCAGCATTAAATTGCTTAAAGGTTAGATTTTGATAATCATATACTGCATAAAAATCGATCAACACCAAAAAAAGTTCATATCAATATCATATAACAAAAAAGGTTAGATTCCGATAATCATATACTGCATAAACACCAATCAACTACAAAAAGCAAATATTTTTACCCTTAAAAAGATTCATATCAGTATATGTAGCTTAAAGGTTAGATTTTGATAATCATATGTTGCATAAAACTCAATCAGCTACAAAAAGGAAATATTTTTAAAACTAAAAGAAGTTCAAATTAGTTTCATATAGCCTAAAGGTTCACATAAGAGAAGTTCAAATTTTGATCATCATAAACCGCACAAAAATCAATTAGCTATAAAGAAGCAAATATCTGAATGAATAAATTGAAAAGGGGTTAAGTTATTACCACAAATTTCTAGGGTTGCTAGTACCACCGGAATTACTAAAGCTCCATTTGAGCACGTTCCAATTTGGTCCTTCTTTCGCCATCACTGTACGATTGTGTTCGGAGTATACGATTTCTTTTTCCAACAATTAGAAACGACAATTTTGCTCGGAGTATACGACTTCTTTTTCCGTCGATTAGAAACGCAGAACCTAATATAATATAAAAATAATAAAAGAATTGTTCGGTTTGTGCAGGGTTAAGGGAATACAGTAATTCCACGCTGGGAAATTATAAGCCAACCCTGGGATACCGCTGGCCCGTCTTCAGTCACCGTGGTCCCCGTTTAGTTATTTTCCAGTCCAATTTTATCAAAGATCGTTCTAGTTCAATACAGAATTAGTTTTAGGTATTGAGTAAATAGGGGATAGGAATTAGAAAATAAGGGGTATACTCAGAAAATAAAAATAAAACATGATGTGATTGATTAGATGGGTGAAGGGTAGAAGATGAGAAAAAGTACAAAAGGCTATCTATATAAGGACCCACTAAGTTACTTTGCCAAATACACCCTTACATCACAAAGCGTGTTTGGCAAAGTAACTTATTGGAGCTTACGAGAGCTTAAACTTATTTTTTCTGTAAGCTTAAGCATCTAGCATTGTTTGGTACACATAAATTTAGGAGCTTATTGAAAAAATAAGCTCTAAAAAAATAAGCTACTAGAAGTAGCTAATAGAAATAAGCTCCTAACCTATTATATAAGAAATTACATAAATACCCCTTATGTACTTATTTATCATTTATTTTCATCTCCATTTATGTAAATTTATATATTTAAGCTCCAGCTACTTTTACCAAACACTTATAAGAAAATAAGTTTTAACTTCCAGCTTGAAATATAAGCTCAAGCTACAAGCTACTTTTGCCAAACACACACTAAGATTCTTTTTGCACCCATGAGAACTGAATATAACGTATTATGGTCATTTTCACATTTCAGTTAGTAAATTCATAGTCAAATTAATTTGATTCTCTTATGCACTCATATATCAAATTTTATAGTCAACAATCATCTTTTACCACCCACCCTCCATCACCAATTTATATTCTCTTGTTACAACTTTATTATTCTCTTCTCTTTTATATTTATTCGTTACGCGAAATACATCTTAAATGATGAACCTACCTCAATGTAAAAGGATGTTGAATAGTGGGAACCAAATATGTGAATTTGAGCCACAAATGTATGTTTGGATGATGAAAGCCAGTGGTGAATTTGAGTGGTAGGCTATAAAATTTGATGTTTTATTGGAGAGTATGACCGAATTCGATGATGAATAAAATGGAAGAAATGAAAATAATATTTTGTACACCTAATAATTTATCTATACATATTTTAGATTTTTTAATTAAAATTTTAGGCTAAAAAATTTAAAGAATAAAAACATATCACACGTCGTCATTTTTAATGGAGAGTTAACAACCGTTAGTCTAAAGGACTATTTATGTAACAAGTTTCAAAATAAAGGATGATCTATGTAATTAAATTAAATAAAAGACTGACACTGAAATTTGAACCAAACCATAAGGACGAATTACGTAAGTTTCTTCGTGAAGAACTATATCTTTATCTTTAATAACAAAATATACTAATTCTAATTCTAATTAGAAGTATTGAACTAATATTATGGTGATGATGGTTATCCATAAACCTCTTTAACGTTTTGGTGTTTATTCAATGTATTGTGCCAATTAACATCTTGATAATCCTTTCATAATCTTCGTTTCACACATAAACCACGGCTCCATATTTACTGACTTTCCAAGTTTGATGCAGAAACACTGTATGTCTATATTTATTTTCCAACCAAAAACTCACTCAGTCCTTCATGTGGCATTTTAGTAACTCCTTAAAGCATATCTTCAAGTCTTACAAGCCTTTCTAAGATGATGTGCAAAAATTTGAAGGAAAAAAATTCATTGATGAAATATTGAACTAAAAGTTTATTAATTGAGTGCCATGTGTGTATTTCATTTAGCCATGCACCTTGAACTTCCTAGTTCCTGGAGAGTTCAGTAAGAGAATTAAAGGGTTGTCATTGTTGTCATTTAGCTATATATTTGGTAAACTTCCTAGTTCCTGCAGAGTTAGAAAAGTATTTCACATAATTGCAAGGCCAAATTTCAGTAAATCACTCAATTGCAATTTGTAATAATGTACATCAATAGCAATCATGTAGAGAATCGCAGAGCACATGAAGAGTTGCTCTTTTCAAGCTAAGCAACTTCTGAGGATAGTAGCTTTTGAGCAAAGCCACCACACACATAATCATAAATTTACATTTCTTACTGAATAACAAAACGTTAAAATATCTTATACAATAATTAGATGACTTCACTTACTTCAAGCTTGACCTTAGGACCAGACCATCACTTGTGTCAGTCTGATCATCAGCAAATTCATACTTTTGTCACGTCCCTGCCTACGTCTCCTCATGATGCATATAACACACATACAATCATCCTTGTGGCACTTGACACCGGAGAAAATCAAAAGGAGAAACAATACATAAATCATCTCTTTATACGAATTTCACATATAAGAAGTAAACAAAGTTATATTAGTTTCAAAAACACTATAGGTAGAAATGCCAATAATATTTTTTTTATAAGACTGATCATACACATGATGTTTCCCCCACCGAACACTAATATTATGGATATATGTTTCTAGTTGACCACTTGACCCCTGAGAATGTCTATAAAATCTATGGGTGCAATCAAGGTTGAAAAAGTCGGAAGTCGGGGGCGAGTCGGTCGGGACCTCGGAAGGATTAGTCAGGACTAGTCGGGGACTAGTCGAATTTGACTTATGTTGACTTTTTATACATTTAAATAAAAAATTATAACTTTAAGTGTAAATATAGATATGTTTTAAAGTTAAGGGACTTAATTGTATAATTTTTTTTTAACTTATTAGTGAAAGCTACACCTTTCTCTCTCATCTCCTCCTTTTTGTCCTTATCAAAAATAGATATGAGACTTCTCCATCTACTTCTTCACCATCTTCATCATTTCTTGCCTCTTCCCACCATATTTTCTTCAATTTTCTTTCATATTTAGCAACAAAAAGTAATAAAGAGACAAATCCAAGCCATAGACGAACGATTCTGACCCGTTGACTTGAGTTGACCGGCGTTGACCGACCTAATTGACCGACTTGACCCCGGTCAAGTCGTCACCTTCGCCTGAGCCGACTAATCGGCGACTAGTCGGCCTGGTCGGCCGACTTTTACAACACTGGGTGCAATGCAGCTCTATGATAGTTTTGATTTATAGAATCCCAACAACCACAATGGACTGTGATAGATCCTGCATATCAGTCCATCCGACCATTTTCAGCAAGTCTCATTATTTATATGAAAAAACGTTGAATGAATGCTATAAACCAAATCCTAAGTTTTAATTTTTTTTTTCTAAATTAATCATATTATTTATGAATGCAGATAAATAGGAATTTCAAAACTGATCAATCATACCTCGGTTGAGAATCTAATATCAATGGAGAACGTATTTTAACTTATCATCCCTAACAAAACCAAACAAATAGCAAACTCAATTTCTCATTAACTTAAAAATGAGGAACTTAATTAATAAATCACAGGGATGGAAATCGTATACTAACTGAATGAAAAAATCCAACCACACTGAAGTTGTAAGTTCCAAGTTCCAAACGTATAGAAATATTAGCACCTAAGTTCCAAACGTATAGAAATATTAGCACCTTATCTCATAAAGTCTCAGAAACTTCAAACTCTAAGATAAAAAATTCGAATTTTGCATAAAGAAAACCGCACAAAATCAAAATTACTCAAAAGGATTTGATACCTTAGTGCTGCTTGATCAGTTGTTGTTGATTTGTGGCCTAACGATTGTTTATTTTTTTAGGGATCCAGATATGTTGGTGAAATCACGCCAAAATGTAAGAAAATGAGTTAAATAGATTTAGCAATTGATAAGATAAAATTAGTCGGAAAAGCTAGCACGAAAAGCGGAGTGTTTAAGAACGTGGGGAGCGGTTGGTATCCGGAGAGAAACTGAATCTGGCACAAAATACCGGAAACCATTGAATGAAGGGCGGTCTAGATGTAAAGTCAATGCAATCCAATGGTCTACAATCTAAGTCAATGCAAAAAATAACTTCCAAGTTGGTTAGACTTTTCCTGAACCATATATATGGTAAATTACCGAATAGCCCAACAAACTGACAAGTGATGAATGTATATCGCTGATTCCACTTTCATTAATTTCATACATGACACAAAAGAACATGCATAAACCTTAATGGTATAATAACTGCTTTAGAACCTCTCATACAAGCTGGCACAATTATCTTCCAGATTCTTTTACACTTGTTTTTGATCAAATTTGTAAACGCAGAGATTGGAAAAAGTAGATAATTAGACAAACTTAAAACCGACATACAATCACACCCATAAGATGAACAAAGAAGAAATTGCAAACTTTAACTCTAAAGAATGAATACAACATGTATCTTGAGAAAGAGAGTTACAAAAGATAATCAATCATAAGATGAACAATATAAAAAAACTCTGGCTGAGGAAAAACCTAAGTTTTTGATAGGGAAGACAAAGAAGTGACTTTTGTGCCATTTCGACCAAGAAGTCACTGCTCTGTTTTGATGAATTTAGATATGATTAAATACATGACATATTTTAACATCCGAAAAAAAGCAGTGACAAAGCCATAGTTGGTTTGGAGGTCGCCGGTGACCTGAAAGAAGGCAGTCGGGAAAATGGTTAGAAAAGTTGAAGTTTAAGTACAAGGGTATGCCAATTTATTCAACTGATGTTTATCCAAAAATAAACTCTGACTGTTTTGAGGGCTTAAGATAAAAGAAGCTTCACATACTCGATCTCTGTTCTTGAAAGAGTATAACAATTTAGGTATATATAAAAGCATTATGAACCCTGCCTAGGTAAAAGTATGATAACTTACTTGCAATTCCAATGCCTTCTTAAGTTGTTCCACAACTTCTTTTGCTTTTGGTCGTTCTTCTCGATTCTCATTTAAGCACCGGTAGGCAATCGTCTCAAATGCGCTCAATGCTTCCGGAACGATCTGTGCTTTTATATCCTCAAATACCACCGTATTGTGTTTTCCCTTTTCAAATCTGTCTTTGATGAATTCTGGTAGGTACACACCTTCCTCTTTGTGGATCATGAACGTTGTTCTTCCACACAAGATCTCAAATAAAACCACACCAAACGCATATATATCAGATTCGATTGTTAAGAATCCCGATTTTAAGTAAAGTTGATCCACGTAGCCGAGTGTGCCGCATGCACGATCAATGACATAGTCAGTTTCTTGATTTATTGCACTGATCAAGGAAAGACCAAAATCAGCAAGTTTTGCATTCCACCCATCGTTTAGTAGAATGTTAGCGGTTTTGATATCCCTATGTATCACCGTTGCTTGTGTTCCGGCTCCTCCATGAAGGAATTCCAATGCTGTTGCAACCTGAATGCATATTTTAAGTCGTCTCATCCAAGTAAGACGAGTATCATTCAAGTACCTATCAAGACTTCCTCTTGACGCATACTCATAGACAATGACTTTTGCATCCTTTTCATCACAATAGCCTACAAAACGGATGATATTCTCATGCTTATACTCGAACAGAATTTGAAGCTCATTCCGAAATTGTTTTTCCCCTTGACCACCACTTTTATCCAATTGCTTTGCAACAATTGTATCATCACCTTTTGGAAGCTTCCCTTTATAAACTTTCCCAAACCCTCCTCCACCGACACAATTGTCATCATGGAAGTTTCCTGTAGCTAATTTTATGTCCTCTAGTGAAATTCTGGGGTTGTCTGTGTTGTTTACCTGTCAACCATGAGCCGCCACATATAAAATACATAGATGATTACAAAGGCAAAATATGAAAATAATGATTATAAAATATTGAAAGAACAATGCAGACAAATTAAGAAAAACTGCAAAAGTTGCAAAATTTCTCTCTCATTCGACTTCCAAAGTACATATAGACCTAAAAGTACAAATTGTCGATGAACAATTGCATATATGGTGAACCCTTAAATCAACCCTGACATAAAATGCAAAGTTCAAACGAAAAACGATATGATTTTTATATACATGATACATATCGTTACAACTTTTAAACAATATGAATAAATATAATTAATATAAATATTTTATTAATCGATGTGAATAAATACTTACTAGTATAAAAACCCGCGCAATGCAGCTGAAATCAATAATAAAGTTATGTGATTCGATAATGTTCTTTTTTTTTTCCGAAAAAACATCGTGGAATCGTTTTGAACACATTTTTTTATTAGCATCCTTGGTTATTATATGTCAATGTATTAGAAAGATATGAATATATAATTGGTAAAAGTACATCACATAGAAAGTAATTTGAAAGATATTAATGGTATGTATTAATGTACATTAGTGTTATAATTGACAAATTAGAAGTAGGGGCATTTAAGTAATGATATCCTTCAATTTAATATTGATTATCCTTTGATTTAAGATTAAATATAGGGGCAATATTGGTATTTTCCATATGACTTAAGATCAACATAGTGAAATGCTTAATAAGGGGTATAGATAAGAGGATGTAATGTTTATTTTTAACAACTCGCCTGTTAGCCTGTAGATACGTGTTTAAAAGCGGCAAATTTTATAAAAGTAAAAATGGTATATAAGTCAAACTAAATTAATGTAAAAATTTACCTTAAATGTTTTCCGATACATGTCAAACTCATGACTAACTAAAAAGGTAAGAGTTATTTACGTAAAAGACAAAATTTTGGTTTTGTTAGTTAGTCCTATTTAAAAAAAAAAAAAATCTTTTTGTTAAGTCGAAATTTGATTTTTGTTTGGTGTTTTATTATAGGTTTTAATTTAATACGATAGAAAAAACTATCCAAACGGTTGGATTTTAAAAGCAAATCTAACAACGAAGGGGTTGTTTCCAATGGGGTCTTGAACAATAGTCAGGGAGTTTTCCACTATTGTGGTTTCTTCCTGGAGGTGATAAGTTCGAATCTCGCCCTTGACATTTCGCCTGGGGGAGGGGGAGGGGGAGACTTCGCAGCGCGATACCCATCTGAGACATGGAGAGCAACCCCTTTAGAGCGTCGCCGAGATTTCGAACTATGGAGTGGTTCTCATATCGGGGAGTAACCGCTTGTGGAAGATGAACGGGTGCACTAAAGGTCCGTCCGTAATTCCACAACTACCTTTCAAAAAAAAAAGTTGAATATTATTAATTAACATTAACTTACTTGCAGAAATAATGCTTTTTCGAGTTCCTTAACAACAATTGTCATTGTTGGACGTCCGTCTTGAGTTTCTTTCAAACACTCACATGCAATATCCAAAAATGCATTTAGAGATTCTTTGTTGGGTCCTCTATTTAGACTGAAATTTTCGTCACCGTTTTCTTCTTTAATTGTAGGATCTACCATTTCCTTTAATGTTCCATCCTGGAAGCATCGGCGTGCCACATATGCCAACCCATCCGCATTCTCCTTAATATAATTTGGGTCATTGGCTCTCCTCCCACATAAAATTTCAAACAAAACAACTCCGAAACTATATACATCTGACGCCCGTTTTAACTTGTTCGTCTTTCTGTATTCCGGATCGCTGTAACAACGAATACCGAAATATTTGAGATGGAGATCACCTTCATCTTGATTTAGAGGAAGCAACACTGAGTGACCAAGATCAACAATCTTTGCCCCCCAATTCTCATCTAAAGCAATTGCATAACTCTTTATTTCACGGTATATTATCATCTTCTGGTTTTCCATCTCGTAATGTAGGTAATTCAATCCGTGGGCAATGTCAACACATATTTTTAAACGTGCTTCCCAAGTAAGAATATGTCTGTATTTGTTGTCTCCCAAATACTTATCAAGGTATCCATTAGATAGATGCTCGATGACAAGGATCCTCTCTATACCTTCGGCACAAATTCCAAGTAGACTGACTATGTTGTGATGCTCACAAATTGAAAGCATTTCAAGCTCCGTAAGGTATAATACTTCTCCGTATTTGTCTTCTCTATGGTTGAAGCGTTTTATACATACGATGCTGCGTCTCTTTGGTACTTCACTGTCATTCTTATATTCTTCAGGGGTAAAATTTACTTTGTCGAAAAGCTCAAGTTCTGCTATATGTAAGTCATAGTACATATTAGACCTCGTGCGGCATTTCTCAGAAAAATTATCTGTGGCCAACTCTATGTCACTGAGTGGAATAGTCATGTGCTCTAAGAAAATTCCCTAGAAATCAAATAACTCAATTAATGGATAGGGGTTTTATTCAATTAATCCAACTGATGAACAGAATTAAGAAAAAGATAACTAGCTAGCTAATTAATGGTTAATTACCTTTCCGTTGTTCCAGGAAATACTTTCAACTGCATTATTTGACTGTTCCTTTAACGTCAAATACAACGATGGGAATTAAGTTATTAATAAGCATAATAAATACGGTTTAGTCTTAAGTGCCAGTAAACATGTAAATGTATATCATTATCCTTGACTTTATTGTGTGTATGTAACAAACATTACCGATGATCGTCATTGTATGTACGAAACTATTTATTTTTGTAGTACATTGTATGTATGTTGTTGACTTGTCAACTTGAAAAGTTACCACGTGTCACCTTGTATTTGATAACACATCACCAAAATACACACAATGTAGTAAAATAAATAGTTGCTTACATACTGTAACATCCTCATTACCGGCCTAGGAGAAATTTGGTAATCTACTTAATCCATTTGATTATTTAATTAAATTTAGAAATAATTAGTATTAATTGCCAAATTAAAATAAATATGTTTAACGGTCAAATGACTTATTGTGATACATGAATTACTACTTGTTTTAAATTATTATAGTTGACGGTATAATAATATATATTTTCACGTAAACGGTTTTTAGGTTCCAAACAATAGGTTTAGATCGGGTGTAATTTGGAACCAACTTATACCAACCTTAGCAGATGGATCGGTTCATTTATTTTTCCCCAATTCATTTCAACAACACATATACCCTAAGTACTAAGAAATCAAAAGAAGAAAACTTTGATCAATCGATTTGAGCTTGGATTCGTGGTTACCACTGAACATCATCATCTTCTCCTTCATCATCACCATCTTAAATTGTAAGTTCATACCCCAATTATGCATATTTATATGATTGAATGAATTAGGTTAGATTCTTGATGCCTAAATAGATTTAGAAGCTTGATGATGATTATTTGTTGTTATAACATGTTGTAGGATGTTATTTGAGGTATTTTGATTGTTAAAAATATGTATTGTATCTAGATTGGTGGAATTAGGGTTTTTGGTTCGTGATGGTGTTCTTGTTGACCTGGGTTTTGTCGCTGGAAAGATGACAAACGCGATCCAGGCATCAGGCCAGGATCGCGTTCCATAGTGATAATTTGTCTCAAACCTGAATCCTTCTTTGAAACGCGATCCCGCCCCTTAAGTTCGGATCGCGTTAGTTAGTGTAAATCCATGTTGAGTTGAGTTTGTTCTTTGGAACGCGATCCCGGCACATCTTCAGGATCGCGTTTGATAGTGAAAAACGGTAACAGAACTTTTTGTACATTGGAACGCGATCCAGCCTACTCTCACCCGGATCGCGTTTGCATGTTGTAAAAATGACAAATTTGTTAACTTGTGACTTATGCATTCGTGTTAATCGCATTGTAGTAATAGTATAGTAGATATTCTTATATGACACTATATACATGATTATATCATAGTGAACTTGAATGTGAGACTAATTCGGGTTGGTCGTATTTTCAGATAAAGCGAAGACTCAGTGAGACTAGATCTCTGAGTGGTGACATTGTCAGTAAGGGTGAGTGGATCATTGACTCTCTTTCTGAATTAGTTGTAACAATCCGGTTACAACGGGTAAACGTGGTTTTACAGTTATATATATTGAATCAGTACATTTTGCCATGATGATTATGGAATGTGCTATCTTGTCAGGGGTCAATATGATATTGGGTTTGGATACTGTTACTTTGGACGACATGATGACTTTGTACATGTGTTGTTTATTGAAATCATGTCGTATGTAGTAATGGTACTAAACTATCGGTAAGACCACTGTTTGGCCTTCAGTGGTTATAAGTGTTACTTGGGGAACCACCGCGGCATGAGGGTACCTCAAGGACTACCGATCCTCTTTGATGTATTTGTTATGATGCTTTGTAGTGATCAATTGCTATGATAGTTTAGATTGATAGTTGTGATCTATTCACTTAGCTTCGTGCTAATCCCTCTCCTCACTTCTTGCAGATTACTTTTGATGTGGGTGGGCAAGAAGTTAGTTTGAAGAATGTTTGACTGCCTACTCTGACTATACGACATGTAGTCGTTTATAAACTTATGTTTTGGAATTTAAATAACACCTAACTTAATGTTGTAACTGATGTAGTTATTGTATCAACTTATCATGCAGGCATATATTGTGTTTTGGGAATTATGTCATACGCAATCTATAATGCATGATTTGTATTTAATCGCTTCCGATATATGTAAAAAAAAAAAAAAAATGTCTCTTGAAATATTGTGGTGTCATACATACAATGTCTGTAAATTTTGTTACGTATACAATGAAGTTTAACGCATAGTTATATTCATTATCAAACACTTAACTCTAATAAATAGGGTTAAGTACGGGCAAATGTATCAAACTATTATCTAAGATTCATAGTATGCAGCGAACTATGCGGATGTACATTGTATGTAGGGTTTAGTATCCGGAAATACATCAAACTTGGACGTGATCTTAATTCTGTGTACCAAACTATTTTTTTTCTATTGTGTGTACTCAACTTTCAAAAAGTGTATTTTTGATGTATTACAAATTATTTTTGATGACATGTCTTTCTATACGGACTACAAATGGCATCGTAAACAAATGACACATCGACAAAATATACATAAAAAATACACATTTTGAAAGTTGAGTACATACAATAGGAAAAAAATTAGTTAGGTACACACAATTAAGATCGCGTTCAAGTTTGATGCATTTTCAGATACTAAACCCTTGTATGTAATAACTTTTAATTTATTTACATTGTATGTATTTTGGATAGATCAACGGTTGTAAGACACGCCACGTGACAACTTATATGTTTGACACGTAAAGAAATTACATGTTCGTTACATACAATGGAAGGCCGAATGAAAGGCTAAGTAATTTTCTACATACAATGAATGTCAGATTAATATTAATAGTTTGATATATTTGCACACATTAAACCCTAATAAATATCATCACGATAAAATGATGAGATGAGGGAAAAGAAATAAAAAACATATTAAGATATGAGTCTTACCGATTTTTCATGTGTCAAATTCATTTCTAGCGAATCGACAACGCTATCAATATCTTGCCGTTGTACTTGGTCATCCTTCAAGTAATAACAAGACACGTCTAAATTACATTAGGTAATCGTAGAGTATTTGTAAAGATATAAATATAAAAAAGATTCTACGTCATCATTTATAGGATAAAGTGATATACTAAAGATGATATCATCTGTTATATCATTAATTTTATTTTATATAGTGTGATGTTCAAGTGAGAATGAAAATGTTTGTAAGAATGGGAAACCAATAGGAATGTGTGTGTCATAAAACACATTTTCTCCCACCGTTTTAAAAATTAAATATCTCTCAAATGGTAAGTCGAAAAATTATAAAAAATTCAGCAATAAAAATCAACATTTTTTCCTCTTCGATTTGCTATCTCACAAGGTATACTTTTGACAACTTTTTTGAGTTTTACAAATTGTACAAAATTAGTAACACATGTGTTACCCGTCGATAACACATGTGTTAGTCATTTTCAAAACTCACCAAAAAAAATGAAAAAAAATATATTGAAAGTATACCTTGTGAATCTCTAATCGAAATGAAAAAAACGCTGATTTTATGAAGCAAATTTTGTGATTTTTAGATTAAGCGTGGGAGAAAGTGGATTTAATAACAAATGATGCATTCCTATTGATTTCCTTTATTCTCACAAAAAATTATTATACTCATTTGAACATTATTCATTTTATATACTCTATATAAACATTAAAAATAAAAATCAATAATATTTTGATAGAAAACTTTAAATTTTAATCTGTGCTTTTGGTGTCTTAGCATCATGAACCCTTTTTTTCCAAGAAAAAAAAGGATGAAGATTCGACAATATGTAACAACCTTAAAGCATCTTTAAAATGCTTTTGAAAGCTTTTCTTAGTTAAAACGGAAAACTTTTTTCGTCAAAACATTAAAATGAAGTCTTTAGCGAAAAGTTTTTGAAGTTTTGTGTATGGAGTTTTGAATAGAAAACTTTTCTTTATTGGCGACAAACTTTTTTAAAAATTTTTGTATGGTAAAAGATATTAATAAAAGTAGGTTTTGTTTTTCATAGTGAATGCTCCTACGGAAATAATTTAAGGGATATATATACGTAAATGTATTCAACTTTAGCAAAAATAAACTCTGATTGTTTTGAGGGCTTAAGATAAAAGAAGCTTCACATACTCGATCTCTGTTCTTGAAAGAGTATAACAATTTAGGTAGGGTTAAGTATCTGGAAATGTATTCAACTTGTCCTGAATGTCTATTGCATGTATCATACTTACTGGAGGTATATTTAATGTATCCAACTTTCAAAAACGGTTTATTGTATGTATTTTGATGACGTGTCATATTCTAAGGACGCCACGTGGCATCTTAAACGGATGACACATCATCAAAATATATACAATAAACCGTTTTTTAAAGTTGAATACACCTCTTGTAAGTATGATACATACAATAGACATTCGGGACAAGTTGAATACATTTCCAGATACTTATCCCATTTAGGTATATATAAAAGCATTATGAACCCTGCCTAGGTAAAAGTATGATAACTTACTTGCAATTCCAATGCCTTCTTAAGTTGTTCCACAACTTCTTTTGCTTTTGGTCGTTCTTCTCGATTCTCATTTAAGCACCGGTAGGCAATCGTCTCAAATGCGCTCAATGCTTCCGGAACGATCTGTGCTTTTATATCCTCAAATACTACCGTATTGTGTTTTCCCTTTTCAAATCTGTCTTTGATGAACTCTGGTAGGTACACACCTTCCTCTTTGTGGATCATGAACGTTGTTCTTCCACACAAGATCTCAAATAAAACCACACCAAACGCATATATATCAGATTCGATTGTTAAGAATCCCGATTTTAAGTAAAGTTGATCCACGTAGCCGAGTGTGCCGCATGCACGATCAATGACATAGTCAGTTTCTTGATTTATTGCACTGATCAAGGAAAGACCAAAATCAGCAAGTTTTGCATTCCACCCATCGTTTAGTAGAATGTTAGCGGTTTTGATATCCCTATGTATCACCGTTGCTTGTGTTCCGGCTCCTCCATGAAGGAATTCCAATGCGGTTGCAACCTGAATGCATATTTTAAGTCGTCTCATCCAAGTAAGACGAGTATCATGCAAGTACCTATCAAGACTTCCTCTTGACGCATACTCATAGACAATGACTTTTGCATCCTTTTCATCACAATAGCCTACAAAACGGATGATATTCTCATGCTTATACTCGAACAGAATTTGAAGCTCATTCCGAAATTGTTTTTCCCCTTGACCACCACTTTTATCCAATCGCTTTGCAACAATTGTATCATCACCTTTTGGAAGCTTCCCTTTATAAACTTTCCCAAACCCTCCTCCACCGACACAATTGTCATCATGGAAGTTTCCTGTAGATAATTTTATGTCCTCTAGTGAAATTCTGGGGTTGTCTGTGTTGTTTACCTGTCAACCATGAGCCGCCACATATAAAATACATAGATGATTACTAAGGCAAAATATGAAAATAATAATTATAAAATATTGAAAGAACAATGCAGACAAATTAAGAAAAATTGCAAAAGTTGCATGGTTTCTCTCTCATTCAACTTCCAAAGTACATATAGACGTAAATTTAACACAACTGAGGACGGATTGATAATTAGAACAATTGCATATATGGTGAACCCTAAATCAACCCTGATATAAACTGCAAAGTTTAAGCGAAAAACAATATAATACATGTCGTTACAACTTTTAAACAATATGCATGTGTCAGAAAAAATTGCTCATTAATAAATATAGTAAATATAAATATTTTATTAATCGATGTGAATAAAAATACTTGGGTTAATACACACGGAGATGATTAAAGTATTCCAAAATGTTCACTTGGGATACTAAAGTTTATGATTTGACAAATCGATGAGTTAACTATACGTATTGTGTTTAAGGGTAACTAAAGTTTATTAATATGTTTACAAGGAAAACTAAAGTTTATTAAAATCTTTACAAGGATAATTAAAGTTTATAAAATTGTTCAAATAGATGAATCGTTATCAGCTCATTTTCCACTTAGGGATGGATTTTAAAAGTCGGTTCATCTATTTGTCAAATGATGAACTTTAGTACCCCAAACGAATATTTTGGGATACTTTAATCCCCTCTATGTCTATTATACCCAAAATATTATAAGAGGATGTAATAATGTTTATATTTAACAACTCGCCTCTAGATACGTGTTTAAAAGCTGGCGAATTTTATAAAAGTAAAAATGCTATATATGTCAAACTAAATTAGTGTAAAAATTGACCTTAAATGTTTTCCGATACATGTCAAACTCATGACTAAGGCTATGTTTGGCAACCACTTTTTTTGAGCTTATGGGAGCTTGTAGCTTGTAGCTTGTAGCTTATGGTTTTCATAAGCTCCATTTGGCTAATAAAATTTTAAGTAGCTTATGGTTTCCATAAGCTCGAAAACCATAAGCTACTTGAAGTAGCTTTTGGAAGTAGCTTGTAGCTTATGAAAAGTGAAATTACATAAATACCCTTCAAATAATTATATTAATCTATTAGAATTAATATATTTATCCTTTTATGTCATTTTACATTCATAAGCTACAAGCTCCAGCTACTTTGCCAAACACAAATATTACCAAAAGCTACAGCTACAAGCTCCAGCTACAAGCTACCTGCTACAAGCTACCAGCTACAAGCTACCCGCTCCAGCTACAAGCTACCAGCTCCAGCTACTTGCGCCAAACATACCCTAACTCAAATCTCAAGGGGGTCCTACTAACCGTACCCCCTTTTTCACCTTTTTCCTATCTCATACCCCCTTCACCTATTTAATCAATCATATCATGCCCTTTTTTTTTTTGCTTTTTACGTATACCTCATTCTTTTTTTAATTCTTACCCCATGTTTAGTCTAAAATTGAAACTGATTCTATATAAAACTGGATCAAATTTAGATGAAACTGGACTAAAAAAAGACTGAACGTATACTGAAGTGGGCCAGGGGGTATATCCAGTAATTTAGGGGGTGTCTTTAGAAATTCTCAAGGTAAGACAAAAAGTAAAAATAATCTGGCACTTTCAAACATCTTCAAACATCAATTCGGTTTTGTTAGTTAGTCCTATTTTTTTTTATTTTTTTTTTTAAATCTTTTTGTTAAGTCGACATTTGATTTTGTTTTGTGTTTTATTATAGGTATTAATTTAATACAATATATAAAAAAAAACCTTTCCAAACGGTTGGATTATATTTTAAAAGCAAATCTAACAACGAAGGGGTTGGTTCCAATGGGATTTGGACCAATGATCAGGAAGTTTTCCACTATTGTAGTTTCTTTTAGGAGGTGATGAGTTCGAATCTCACTCTTAGCATTTCGCCTGGGGGAGTGGGAGACTCTGCTATGCGATATCTATATGAGACATGGAGAGCAACCCCTTTAGAGCGTTGCCGAGATTTTGAACTATGAAGCGGTTCTCATATCGGGGAGTAACCGCTTATAGAAGATGAACGAGTGGACCGAAGGTCCGTCCATGATTCAACAACTGCCTTAAAAAAGAATATAATTAAATAACATTAACTTACTTGCAGAAATAATGCTCTTTCGAGTTCCTTGACAACAATTGTCATTGTTGGACGTCCGTCTTGAGTTTCTTTCAAACACTTACATGCAATATCCAAAAATGCATTTAGAGATTCTTTGTTGGGTCCTCTATTTAGAGTGAAATTTTTGCCACCCTTTTCTTCCCTAATTGTAGGATCTACCATATCCTTTACTGTTCCCTCCCGGAAGAATCGGCGTGCCACATATGGCAACCCATCCCCATTCTCCTTCACATAATTTGGGTCATAGGCTGTCCTCCCACATAAAATTTCAAACAAAACAACACCGAAACTATATACATCTGATGCTCGTTTTAACTTATTCGTCTCTCTGTATTCCGGATCGCTGTAACAACTAATACCTATATATTTGAGACGGAGATCACTTTCATCTTGATTTAGAGGAAGCAACACTAAGAGACCAAGATCAACAATCTTTGCCCCCCAATTCTCATCTAAAGCAATTGCATGACTCCATATATCACGGTGTATTATCATCTTCTGGTTTTCCATCTCGTAATGTAGGTAATTCAATCCGTGGGCAATGTCAACACATATTTTTAAACGTGCTTCCCAAGTAAGAATATGTCTGTATTTGTTGTCTCCCAAATACTTATGAAGGTATCCATTAGATAGATGCTCGATGACAAGGATCCTCTCTAAACCTTCAGCACAAATTCCAAGTAGAGTGACTATGTTGTGATGCTCACAAATTGTAAGCATTTCAAGCTCCGTAAGGTATAATACTTCTCCGTATTTGTCTGCTCTATGGTTGAAGCATTTTATACATACGGTGCTACGTCTCTTTGGTACTTCACTGTTATTCTTATATTCTTCAGGGGCAAAATTTACTTTGTCGAAATGCTCAAGTTCTGCTATGTATAAGTCATAGTATTTAGTAGAACTCGTGCGGCATTTCTCGGAAAAGTTATCTGTGGCCAACTCTATATCACTGAGTGGAATAGTCATGTGCTCTAAGAAAATTCCCTAGAATTCAAATAACTCAATTAATGGATAGGGGTTTTATTCAATAAATCCAACTGATTAACAGAATTAAGAAAAAGATACCTAGCTAGCTAATTAACTGTTAATTACCTTTCCGTTGTTCCAGAAAATACTCTCAACTGCATTATTTGACTGTTCCTTTAACGTCAAATACAACGATGGGAATTAAGTTATTAATAAGCATAATAAATACGGTTAAGTCTTAAGTGCTAGTAAACATGTAAATGTATATTATTATCCTTAACTTTCATTGTGTGTACGTAACAAACTTTACCAATGATAGTCATTGTATGTATTAAACTATTTATTTTTGTACATTGTATGTATTTTGTTGACTTGTCAAACTTGAAAAGTTACCACGTGTCACCTTGTATTTGATAACACATCACCATCATACACACAATGTAGTAAAATAAATAGTTGCTTACATACAATGTCTGTAAATTTTGTTACGTATACAATGAATTTCAACGTATAGTTATATTCATCATCAAACACTTAACTCTAATAAATAGAGTTAAGTACGGGCAAATGTATCAAACTATTGTCTAAGATTCATAGTAAGCAGCGAACTATGCGGATATACTTTGTATGTAATGACTTTTAATTTAGTTATATTGTATTTATTTTGGATAGATCAACGGTTGTAAGACATGCCACGTGACAAATAGGATACTAGAAAATATGGTCCGAAGAATCTCGAAAGTAGTTCCATGAACATTCCTTTGCGGGATTGGATTGTTTTTTAAAAAAATTACTATTTCGTTACATACAATAGAAGGCCGAATGGAAGCCAAGTAATTCGCTACATACAATGAATGTCAGATTAATATTAATAGTTTGATATATTTGCGCGCACTAAACCGTAATAAATATTATCACGATAAAATGATGAGATGAGGGAAAAGAAAATAATAAACATATTAAGATATGAGTCTTACCGATTTTTCATGTGACAAATTCATTTCTAACGAATCGACAACGCTATCAATATCTTGCCGCTGTACTTGGTCATCCTTCAAGTAATAACAATATGAACCATGCATAGAGATTAGTTATATAAAAAAACTAGGTATGGAGTCCGTGCGATGCACGACCGTTTTAAATATACATAGTATAATTTGTAAATATAATGTTGTCAAATTAAATGTGCAATTATTATTAAAAAAGAATATGATTAATAAGATAAGCAAACTATAAAGGAAACAACAAATTTTGAAGTGCTAATAAAAAGTATATATCAACTAATAAAAGCTTAGACTTTGATGTACAATAACCAACATAAAGAGACATTAAAATGAAGATGCAATAAACATATGTATGAATTTAAAATTTAAAACTAAATGACAAAATATATATTTCATGAGGTTAATTGTCATAATCTCCTAAGATATATACATAAAAATGCGACAATCTTTCTAATTATATATTTATTTATTATTTATGTTTGATAACAAATTAACAATATTGTTACAATAATCGCAATCAAAATATGATTTATTGTTGAACTAACATGTACAAATTTATGCAGTATAATTATAATTAAAAACTTCAATACGTAATTTGCATTTAATAGTCACCTCACATATAAATTCAAGAATCCATACATACGATTTGTGTACTATATTACATGTATGCATATACTTTTGAGATTTATTTTTAATTAATGAACTAATTTTATATAAGCATTTAAAATCGTTAATTTTTTATTTTATTTTATAACATTATTCAAAGTAACAATCAATCCATGTGACATGTGTTAAAATTTTTTTAATTGTTAACATATTGTTATTTAAAGAAATAAGTGATGTGGCATATGTAAAATTTGGTTAAACAACCGTGTTTTATATATAGATCAGGCTTTAAGCCCGTGCGACGCACGATCGTTTTAAAAAAAATATAATCATATGATTATTTGTAAGTAGCACAATGAATTAGTATCGTTTTAAATTACAATTATATGATTATTTGTAAGTAGTCTAATAAAATTGGTAATGTTAACTTATAATGTACAATTATAATTGAAAATGAAATAAGTAATAACATAAACCAAACTATATAGGAAAATAACAACGAATTTTTAAGTTTTAAACAAAGTAATAATTGAATAGTATAAGTCAAAATATGAAAATTTGAAACTACAAATGTTGAAAAACCTTATTTGTAAAAGACGTTGGTTGTGGAGTTGCTGACTTAAATTTCATTACAATTACAATTAAACTTTTGGTTTAAATATTTTGAACTAACATGAACAAATTTAGACGTTATAATAATTAAGATAAAAAAAATTTAAATTTCTAATTTATAGTTAAATTGTCACATCACATATAAGTTTAAGAATACTTACATACGAAGTGTAAAATTAAAAAATAAATAGACATTAAAATGAAAATAAAATAAAAAATGGTATAAATTTGACAAAATATGATTTAGTAAGGTTAAATAAGGAAAAATTGAGGTTAAATAAAGTAATAAGTGAGTTGACATATCTAAAAAAATCTGTAAATGGTGAAAATTTAATTATAATGACACATCATTTAGGAGGGTTAATATGTTGCCACATAAGCAAAAAAATCTTTGTTTTATATATAAGAATAGATAAAAAAAAGATTATTCGTCATCATTTACAGGATAAAATGATAAACTTGTTAAAGATGATGTCATCTGTTGTATCATTAATTTTATTTTATATAGTGTGATTTTTCAAATGAGAATAAAATGTTTGTTAGAATGAGAAACTAATAGGAATGAGCGTGCCATAAAACACATTCTCTCTCACATTTTTAAAAATTAAATATCTCATAAATGATAAGTAAAAAATTATAAAAAATTCCACCATAAAAATCAACATTTTTTTCTCTTCGATTTGTCATCTCACAAAGTATACTTTCGACAATTTTTTTGAGTTTTACAAATTCCTACAAAATTAGTAAAACATGTGTTACCCGCTCATATCACATGTGCTACCTACCAATAACACATGTGTTAGTCATTTTCAAAACCCACCAAAAAAATAAAAAAAAATTATTGAAAGTATACCTTGTTACTCTCTACTTGAAATGAAAAAAACGCTGATTTTATGGTGATTTTTTTATGGTTTTTCAACTAAGCGTGAGAGAAAGTGGATTTAATAATATATGATGCATTCCTATTGAGTTCCCACATTTTCACAAGAAATTATTATGATCATTTGAACGTTATTCATTTTATATGCTATATATAAACATTAAAAATAAAAAATTAATAATATTTAGATAGCATACTTAAAATTTTAATTTGTGTTTTTGGTGTCTTTAGCATCATGAACCCTTTTTTTCCCAAGAAAAAAAAAGGATGAAGATCAATCATGCGACAATATGTAACAACCTTAAAACATCTTTAAAACAATTTTAAAAGCTTTTCTTAGTTGAAACGGAAAACCTTTTTGGCCAAAACCTTAAAATGAAGTCTTTAGCTAAAAGTTTTTGAAGTTTTGTGTATAGAGTTTTGAATTGAAAACTTTAATTTCTTTATTGGCGACAAACTTTTTTGAAAAGTTTTTTTTGGTAAAAGATATTAATAAAAGTAGGTTTTGTTTTTATGAATGCTCCTACAGAAATAATTTAAGGAATATATATATATATATATATGTAAATGTATTAACTTTAGTAAAAAAGTAGGTTTTCTTTTTCATAGTGAATTCTCCTACATAAGTATTCTGTAAGTAATTTAAGGGATATATATGCGTAAATGTATTCAACTGTAGTAAAAATTATATAGTATATATTCAACTTATAACACTTCTATCGTATGTTCCAACTTTCAAAAATATCTATTGTATGTATTGAATGGTATTTTTGATGACGTGTTAAGTTATAGGAATTACAAGTGACACATTTTAGAAATGACACGTCAACAAAAATACTATCCAATATATACAATTGAGATTTTTGAAAGTTGAATACATACAATAAAATAGAATTGTTATAAGTTAAATGCATACTACATATTTTTTACTAAAGTTGAATATACTTTGAAATAGTAATCATCCCGTAGTTTAATTCACTTCGGAGTGATACGTGAAAAAAAGGCAAATCAGAAGGATATTTCTGTAGTTTAGCCTCTTTTAAAGTTATTATTAAACGCAACCCAACTAACGAAAGCCATGATCCAATTGACCCATTTTGACACGCGTATTTTAATAATTTACGTTAACCCCATTTCTTGGCAGTTTCTTTCAACTTAACACAAGCTAAATAAATAATGTGAACCATGAGAGCCATAGAAAGTAAAAAGAGAATGGCCTTACCGAATTATCATATGACATTTGACATTCTAATGCTCTCTCTAGTTGACGGATGATATCGTTCATATCTGGACGTTCTTTTTGATTTTCCTTTATGCAAGAATATGCTACTATCGAGAACCAGTTGAGCGATTCCAGGGAAATTTGATTCCGTAGGCTGGGTAGGATTATATCATTCAATGTTTTGTTTTCATAATGAAATCTGGCCAGTGGAGCTAGAAAGCGATCATTCTCATTTGGAAGATACGCTGTCCTCCCACATAATATTTCCCATAAAACAATGCCAAATGAGTAAATGTCTACCTTGTGGGTCGCTTTATCTATTCTTGATGGGTCGTCATACCCGATTAAGACATGAACTTTAGGATCACGATCCTGGAGCATTTGATGTACTGGCGTTGTGTCGGAAAATTCAAAAAAAGATAACTTCGCCTCAAAATTCTCATCCAATAAAATTACGCCGCTGTTAGTGTATTGATGTATGATAGAATAACCACGCCCATCGTCATTATGGATGTAAATTAAAGCACGCGCAACACCAACACATATCCTCAATCTTTGTATCCATGTGAGGGTTGGCTCGCTTAGATACCAATTGAGACTTCCATTGGGATAATACATGGTTATGGATACCCTCTCATTTTTTTCATCACAGAACCCAATCATAGAGACTATATTTCGATGTTCGGCAGACGAAAGCACAAAAATCTCTCTCCGGAACATGATGTAATCTTCCTCTTTCTTACTGTCCGATCTCCGTGCAACAATCTTCATCCACTTCCCTGACCGCAAGAGCTCCCCTTTATAATCCTTCCCGAATCCCCCACGCCCGATGAAATTTTTATCATCAAAGTTGTTGGTGGCTTGTAGGATGTCTTCAAGTGGGATTTTCAAGTGACTAAACTGTTGCAGCTAAAAACAAACGGAGAAAAATTTAGAAACCTTGAAGTTAAAGTTTTAAGGATCAACAAGTGCTCCATTAATTGAATGCTATCTTTATAAATTTTCAACTTGAAATTCGATCATAGAATATGAAATTGAATAACAAGCTGGGTTGGATTAAGTAGTTAAGTCCCTTGCCTTTGGAGACAGAGGTCAAGGGTTCGATCCTTACCCCCAGCATGTCGGAGGTCTATTTATGAAATTAACATTTAATTGCTTATGCAATGAGTAAACAAGGTCTACTATGAGGACATTAAACTAAAATACGGAAAACTACTATGATCTGGGCAATGCATTGAATTTTCGAAAAATGTGAGGATGTGAAGTATGATTCCTGATTACATTCATGGTACCCATGATTCATGTATGATATGCCCATGATCTTAAATCCCATTTTCCATGAAATTAACTACGTGGGAACATGGAGAAAACCTTCCCTTTATCCTTGTTAGGTTTCCGTTATAATTAGCAGGAGAGTGGAAGAGAATTAAGAGGTAGCTAGTGAGTAGTGAAACAAAAGCAATGAGAAATTATCTTTGATCCCCAGAGAAAATATCAATATAAAAGATATTATTCATTCAAATTGTTATCTTGTGTTTCATCTACTCACTTCAGTTCTTTTTATTACATTCGTTTAAGATCGTGTTTGTCAAATCTTGAACGGATAAAACACGTGTCCAATTAGTTGTACCAAAAATTTAAGGAGCTGTAGCATAAGAAAAATAGCGCTCAAGTTTACTAGAGCAACTGATGAAGGTCATAGGATATATGTGAAAATTGTCAAACATAACATATCGGAACAAGTGAATGTCGAATAACAAAAGTGATTATCTAGAGTTATATTGGATCCACAATTTTTTTTACACTACCTCAAACCTTTAAAGGTATGCGTGAGTAATGAACTTCTGAATAATAACTTCCCGGAACTACACTACCAACTATAAACCCCCACAAACTCTGAAATGATATATTTTTCATATATGTCATTCATTTACTTTTCAACATAAAGTTATAAATCAAATTCTTTGTAAACAATGTTCAAGAGTTTCTAAATTAATAAAAACTTTATTTTATATATAAAAACTAAGCATTGAACCCGTACGATGCACGATCATTTATATAATACCATTAAATTAGTTCGTATGTTATTATGTTTATGTTTGAATACATAATACAATTTTAAATTAATTTGTAAGTTATCGTGTTAAAGTTTATCACATTTGTTGAGCCTATGCAATACAAGGTAATTAAAAAAATAAAAAAGTAATCACATATTTTTAGGTTTAAAATACATGAAAGTTTAAAATATATGCAATGCAATGCAAGATTTTTCAACTGTATCTTAATATTGTTGAAAATTTAAAATTTATTACTGAAATTCAATAGTAATATATACCAAAATGTACAGAAAATAATCAATTTTAAATATCTTTATTAAAACTAATTTTCTTAGAACATGATAGTTGATGATGATAATATTTGGTAAATGCAATGTATAAAATATGGATTAAAAAATGAATCTTTTTTCTATGTAAGTAAAATTGTTGTATATTAAATATAATATAGCAATTTAAAGGCTATTATAATAAAATATAATTAATAAATAATCATCTTCCTAGTAATTAATAATTAAGGTTTTTAAGAAAAAAATAATATGATTATGTGACAAGTTAGGAGGCTTTAAAGAAAATGAAATGTTATGATATGACATGTCTAAAAATTAAGGAAAAATATTTGTTTTATAAGTATAATAATTGGAGCTCTCGTGGACATACTTTTAGTTTACCCTCTTTTTAAAATTTAAAAAACTCAACCCAACCCAACCCATGACCCATTTAGCCCACCAAATTTCTACTTGTTCAATAATACCCAACCCACTGTACCCACATGACCATTGTAACACCTTTATGTTAACTGCATTTCTTGACAGTTCCTTTAATCAACTTAAATAATGGAAAACAAAAAAGGATTTTTCTAATGACAGCCCTAAGGGCTATCATTAAGATATTCAGACACGCATCATTTTGTTGTACCTTGCTGATAACCACCTCACAAACTTTTTAATAACTACCCCACTAACTACAAAGTACCATCATTTATGCACAAATTCTTTTCTTAAACACAGCCCTAAGGGCTATCATTAGAAAAATCCAACAAATAAATACACATAGCAAATTACTATGACACAATGATGAAATATAGCAAAAAATAAAATAAAGAGGGTCTTACAAATTTTTCATATTGCACCAGACGTTTCGTTAGTTTCGCAAGTTCATGGACAATATAGTTCATATCTGGTCGTTGTACACGATCATCATTTAAGCATTGATATGCTACTTTTGAGAAGCTGTTCAGTGATTCCGGATCAATTTGATTCAATAGGCCAGGTTGAATTATATCATTCAATGTTTTGTTTTCATAATGAAATATGGCCAGTGGAGCTAGAAACCTATTATCATCATTTGGAATTAATGCTTTCCTCCCACATAAAATTTCCCATAAAACAATACCAAATGAGTAGATATCCGACTTGTGGGTCACACCTCCAGTCTTTTCAATTGCCGGATCCATATACCCCGTTGTGCCAATAGCTTCTGAAAAGAGAACCTGATCCATTCGATGTAGTGAATGGTTGATGGAATATTCAAATCCAGATAACTTGGCCTCAAACTTATTATCTAATAATATCGTGGAGCTGTTGATGTTACGATGTATGACAGAGTAACCGCGTCCATCCTCATTATGGATATACCTTAATGCAAGTGCAACACCAAAACATATAATCAGTCTATGAAGCCATGTAAGGGTTGGGTTGCTTAAATACATCGCGAGACTTCCTTTGGCCACACGCTTGTTTATGATGACCTTCTCATCTTTTTCATCAGAAAACCCAATAATAGAGACAATATTATCATGTTTGAGACTAGAAAGTGCAGAAATCTCCGTCCAGAACTCGATATCTAGCTTATGCTTAGTGTCTAATCTCCGTGCAGCAATCTTCACCCACTTCCCCGACTGCCAGAGCCGTCCTCTATAAACCTTGCCCAAATCACCATGACCGATGACATTTTTATCATCAAAGCCGTTGGTGGCTTTTAGTACTTCTTCAAGTGGGATTCGTAAATGATTAAACTGCGTGATTGTAGATGCCATATTTCTGTTTATCAAATGAAAATGAGTAGAAAAACAATCGTTACAAATGAATGTGATGTAAAATAAACGAGCAAGCTAGATCTCCATAATTGTTACGTAGTACTTGACTTTTTATCAAGGTAAGTTGATTAAAATACAAACAGATTATTAATTTTACAAATCTACTTTCAAAGGTACCACCATCCCGTCAATGAAAACAATAAATTTAAGCAAATTTGAAGATACATAACTTATAAATAGCATTTAATCGACTCATGCTTTGAATTGATGCATAATGAGTAGTTGCTAGAGTTCTTAGCAATATTTGAGTTCTTAATTGAACTATTCCCTATATATATATATATATATTGGCTCAAACCCGTATATACATAGTGTGTTGATTGTTTTTTTTTTTTTTTTTTTTTTATTAGTATAAAGCATAGTGATAAACAATTTGGTTGTGTGAATTACCAAGGAGGTGTTTAAAACGCTTTTGAAAGCTTTTCTTAGTTGAAACGGAAAACCTTTTTGGCCAAAACCTTAAAATGAAGTCTTTAGCGAAAAGTTTTTGAAGTTTTGTGTATAGAGTTTTGAATAGAAAATTTTTCTTTATTGGTGACAAAAATTTTTGAAAAGTTTTATTTGGTAAAAGATATTAATAAAAGTAGATTTTGTTTTTCATAGTGAATGCTCCTACAGAAATAATTTAATGGATATATATATATGTAAATGTATTTAACTTTAGTAAAAAATTAGGTTTTCTTTTTCATAGTAATGCTCCTACAAAGATACCACCATCCCGTAAAACAATCTAATTATTACCTCCGTCCTAAAATTATAGTCTATCTTTTCTTTTTGGGATGTCCCAAAATAATTGTCCACTTCTCATTTCAACCAATAAAGAGAGAGTTTAGTGTGTGCAGATTTTATTTGAGTGGTTGGCCCACTTTTATTAAACTGTGTGCATTTTGTTGATGGACAATAATTTTGAGACTGAGGGAGTACTTCGCTATAGTGAAATTTTTCCTCTCCAACGTCGAAAGTTGGCTTTTGTAAATAACTTAATTGTTTCTTAAATCAATAATCAGGCAACAGTTTGCATATATTTGATGCAATTTTCCCTTTTTCTTATTAACTAATATATCTTACCAATTAATGAATATATACGGTAGAAACATTATTTTTGTGTGCTAAATTTGATGCATATCGAATCCTATGATCATGTAACTTTTTCTAAAAAAAAAAAAAAACGCATCACAATATTATCTATTTACATACCATAGAGAAGAGTTCAATTGAGACCATTTTTTTTGTGTGAGAATGGGGGAACCAACCACAATATGTCATGTGTCACTTTTTTCTCTCTCATTCACGTTTTTAAAAATTAAATATCTCACAAACGACAAGTCGAAAAATCATAAAAATTGCACCATATTTTTCAGCGTTTTATCCTCTTCGATTTGCCGTCCATCAAGGCATACTTCCGACGAACTTTTTTTTTTCATTTTTGGTGGGTTTTACATATTAGTAACACATGTGTTAGTAATTGATTATACATTTGATTTAGGGTTTAGGGTTAAGGTTTAGAGTTAGGGTTTAGCAGGGTTTAGTGTTAGGGTTTAGCAGGGTTTAGGGTTTAGTATGATTTAGGGTTTAGAGTTTTATAAAGCGTTTAGGGTTTAGGGTTTGGGGTTTAGGGGTTAGGGTTTAGGGTTGGGAGTTTGGGGTTTCGGGACGAAACCCCAAACTCCCAACCCTAAACCCTAACCCCTAAACCCCAAACCCTAAACCCTAAACGCAACACTGTAACACACGTGTTAGTAATGTGAAACCCACTAAAAATAATGAAAAAAAAAAACTCGTCGAAAGTATGCCTTAAAGGACGGCAAATCGAAGAGGATCAAACGCTGAATCTAATGGTGCAATTTTCATAATTTTTCGATTTGTCGTTTGTGAGATATTTAACTTAAGGGGTAAATGGGTTTTGTATTCTCTTTGTACACATGGCACCATATCATTGGTTCCTCTATTCTCACACAAATTTTTAGTCTCATTTGAACCTTACCCACATACCATAATTGAAAACAAAATCATTATCTAATAATACTGAATGTTATTACACGCGGCATTATCTATATATAGTAGATTGTAAGTATATTTGCCTGTATAGCAGATTGGTTTGAAGGTGGTGGCCGGCGGTGGTTGGTCTGCCGGAATTGTTAGTCAAAGATGGAGCCCGAAAGATTATGTATGATTGTGTGGTGGTAGTGAGACTGAAGCTAGACGATGATGATATTTTTGCATTATTAAAATCATTATAAAGTAAAAGCTACCTATCGCACTAACTCATAAAGAGCAGATCACTGATTAGTGAAGTTCGGTGGGTTTTCATTCTACACCCTCGAGAATATTATTTCTTTAGAAATTGGAAACCTACAAAAATAAGCTAACCTAAGTAGTATCTACACGGGGAGTGATCTAGAGTGAAGCTCCAAATACACGAGAAGGAGAAAAGCTAGCAAATCTCGACCATCAGTTTTTCACATCTTCTCCATAGAAGAGACAATGCATATAACGTACCTATTTCATTAACTTTCGTCAAAAATGCAAAATTAAAGTATGTAATTCAACGATTCATTAATAAAAATATTACTGTATAAATTTCGAATCCATCAAATGTATTCATACAGATCTTCGATTCGTCATAATTCGGATTCTTCAAAAATTATAAATTCTGTGTGTGATTATAGATTTTTGTGAAAATTTTTGATCCGTCAAAGAAAAGAATAAAATTAAGCAAATTTGATCATACATAACTTATACATAGCAATTAATCGACTCATGCTTTGTATTGATGCATAATGAGTAGTTGTTCGAGTTCTTAGCAATATTTGAGTTCTTAATTGAACTATTCCCTATATATATATATATATATATATTAGATCTCAAACCCGTATATATACATGGGGTGTTGATTGTTTTTTTCATTTTTATTAGTATAGGAAAAGAAAGCACGTAAAGAAACTAATCTAAAGTGAACAAACATAATTAGATTTAAGACCAGAATGATAATAATTACTCAATCCATTTATATCAAACTTGCAGCGACATATTAAAACAATTTCAAAGAGACGCTAGTTGTATCGATATATGCTTTGAAAGACTCCTACTTTAATTTGTTACTGACTAATCATGATATTTCAATTAGATTATTATTATACGGAGTGATAAGTTATTTACCTTTTAAAGACTCCTATTTTGTTACTAAGTACTCCCTATTAGATTAGGCAGCTAATTACTTTTAGAAAGACGCTAGTTGTATCGATATATGTTTGTTTTTGTT
The DNA here is from genome assembly GCA_949592205.1 of Helichrysum umbraculigerum. NCBI lineage: Eukaryota > Viridiplantae > Streptophyta > Magnoliopsida > Asterales > Asteraceae > Helichrysum > Helichrysum umbraculigerum. The sequence goes on along the minus strand of CATIUR010000002.1, from coordinate 12,796,419 downwards.
TCGGTGCATGGTGTATACTCTTTCCTCAAAAATGTTGTACTCATTTGAACTTTAATCTGTAAAGTTACTCCATACAATTACTTTTAGAAAAAATTGTGTGCAAATAGGGCCAACTTTTCCATCCAACTATTTAATAACAATAACAATAAGTATATAACTATAATTTCAAAAACAACAATAATAACAATAATTTAGGTAAGAAACGAACTAATAATAATAACCATATAATCAAACGCAATATCAATTTGCGATTTCCTCCTCCGTCAATGTCTCTATAATGTAAACATATATTTTTCCTTTTCGCTAAAACAATTAAAGCATTAACTAAAATATTGAGTTACTAAGGAGAAAATATAAACTTACACAGCAAAAAAGTATCCTTAATTTTACAAGAAAATATAGATATTCGTGTCATTAAATAACTTGATGAATTAGCATTATCATCTTCTTTATTCAAGATCAGCACCACAAAACCACAGTCGATAATATTCAAACTAAATAAATATATATTACTCGTACTAAAAGTTCTTCATGAATTTGTTGAGGCTTTTGATCTGCTAGCATTAAACTGATTCTTCAATAAGAAAAAGTGTATACGAGTAGCATTGATTTAAATGAAATTAAATCCTGAAAACTTAAGGGTGCGTTTAGTTACGGAAAACTCCTCCATTTTTCTGGAAAATTTTCTAAGAAAACTAAAAAATTAGAAAATGTGTTCAAATTGTGATTTTCTAAAGAAGTTTTATAAGAAAATTGAATCTAATGATTTATGGTATCCTCCATTTCCTATTTTGGAAAATGAAAACTCCATCTTTTACATTTGAACGCGTTTTCCAAGCACCATTAGTTTTTTAAGGGACTCAAAACTCTAGAAAAATGGAAAAGGAAAAATGGAGATAGTTTTCCGTAACTAAACGCGCCCTAAGTTACGAGGATTTCTTGGATCATAAAAAGTAGAAAGTCTCTTAACTCGATTCTCACTCATCTCAGCTAAAACGAAACAACAGATTTTCTAATCATCAAAATTCCAAACGATTTTCACAAGATGCCGAAATCAAAGTTACTAACATGTCATTAACGAATCTAAGCAAAAACTTGACATTACCACAACAGTTTAATACGATTTATCAATCAAAACGATGAAAACAATTACTCGTAATCAAAAAACATACCTGCAGTTGTTTAAGTCTCGAAGAGCAATTGAGGTCTGTGATTTCTTCCTCCTTTTTTGTGTGTGCAACACTCTGTTCTCTCAAGTTGTTTTTTTGAAGGGAAAAGAAAAGGACCGAAGGAATCTACTTTTCTTTTGGATGGAAGTGAATTGAAGAGAAAGGGACCAGGAGGAAAATCGCAAGCCAAGTCTTCCGCTCAAAATTGGGTGGAACCAGACGGAAGGAATAATATAACAAGGCTATCAAATATTTTACAATGACCATTATACCCTTGTTATCTAACACAAATTACACATGTTTCTCATTTAATCTAGTGGCCGGTGGCGAAGAGCTTTTTGGACATCAATTTAATAATTATCTAATTAAAATTGTAGCTTACTCGTACGGTAATGGACTAATTGGTTAACGGGTTTTGTCGTTTTGAAGTATTTTTAATTTTTAATTACGAAATAAAATCCTTGTATTTTGTTTGGTGACTCACAATTAAGGTAACCTTACATTCGACAGATTATCAAGTTGCTTTTGATATGGATTTTGTTTGATTACCTTTTTAGCATATTGCAAGATTAGTTATTTCTTAATTTAATTTTTGTTATTTTTTTGTTTGGTGAAATTAATTATTCATTATTTAATAATGTTTGGTTTTGCACAGTGTGTCACATGTTTGATTTTGGGAAAGAATGTCCTAATCTTGGTTTTGAGTTTTGTTTGGTAGTAGAAGTGAACGAAAAAAAATTAAAATAAAGGGTATAATTGTGTGACACTTCTCAAATTACGGTATAATTTCGTACTATAATCACGTGCATTTCTTACGCTAATTCCCTGCTTAGGGAATTCAAACTATTTTCAATGAGATAAGTCTAGCACAAGCCCACAAATTTTAATATGTAAGGTATTACTAACTATGTAATTATTTATAATTACGCACAAAACAATCGGAACGAATCCGACAAAAATATACGAACGTTGGTGATACGAATTTTATAAATAACGTAAAACTATTCTAAATAGTAATATTTACTTTGAGTTATTATGCTACAACTTTAAAGCATAACATAAACGAATATACAATTAACAATTAGAAGTTTTATATAAAACGTAATGTATGCGATAAAAATACACGAATCAAACTCGACAACTAAATGAAACGCGACATATATTTTGAAAACTCAAAGTAAAGTATTTGAAATAATACTTCGAAAGAAATTAACGCGTAATAACCGTTAGCTAAATTTAACCCATAAAACGCCTAAATGTTAAACTCGAATAACGGGTAAATAACCAAAATACCTACACAATAATTTAGGCCTTTAGGGGACAAAGTTAGGCTATGTCTCTCCATACCACAAATATTACTCACCATACCACCTTTAGTACAGAATGTAAGAAAAAGTGATGGAATAAAATACAGAATGTAAGAATGTAAGAAAAAAGTGATGGAATAAAGTACAGAAAAAAATACTAATTTATAAAAAGTAAGTGGTATGAAGAGTAGCAACCTAAAATTATGCCATGTGGGTTGACAAAATCGTCCACCACCAACCCTCACCCATATCCCCTCAATCTATTTAGTTACTTACATACACTATCATAAACACATTCTCACTCAACTTTTCTCTCCCACTCCCTCTCCTATCTCTCTCCCGGCCCCCTACGTTTTTGGGCAGCCCCAAACCCCACACCATCAACCACCATATCACCACCATACACCATCATATCACCACTACAAAGATCTTGCAAGAAAACAAGGTGAAACAAGCAACCAAGTATACTCATCATCATCATCTCTTCTAAGCTTTGTAAGAACACACAAGATGACCATCCACACAATAACTTACCAGTTTCAGATTTAAAGAAATACACCCATTTTTCACTTCAAAATTTGAGTTGACTATCCACACAATAACCTCCATCCATTCACCTAAAATGCAATCCATGTACAATATTTTTCTGCAAGCTTGAATACAAGGTAACACAAACAACCTGTATCCGGGGACACTACTACAGAATTGCAAATCAAGACCACCTTAGAAAGACCGGTTATATGCAAAGTGGTCTACTTAACTCTTCGGCGTATTATTCCAAACAAATTAACCGGTCTTAAAATTCCAAACCGGTCTATTTGTTACTAACCGGTCTATATGTTGAACCGGTCTATTTTTCAAACTAACATCAACCGGTCTATATGTTTTAACCGGTCTTCTTTTGAAACTAACTACCGGATTTTCTGCTTTATATCTTCAACAACCTAACGAGACGTGAGTTTCACAATTATATTACTTATCGATCATTATCAAAATAAACTCAAACGATTACTCTATTTCATCTTAATTAACCTTGAAATTCCTGAAGTTCAAACAACAATTTTGAAGGTATGAACATTTCCCATGTTAATTACTTTCATATGTAAACTGTAGTTTGTTGCTTGGATCGATTCTGTTGGACGTATATATGCATGTGATAATCTGCTGTGTAATATTCCTGAACGTATGTATGTGAAAGGTTGTTGCGTGGCCAAAGTGTGGCTTAGAGCTAATTAATATGTTTGTATGTAATTGTCTGTGTTTAAACTCTTGACTGCTTATCTAAAAAAAAATAATTTCATATGTATAAAAATATATATGTTTGGCAATGTCATAATTTTAATACAAACATTGAGATAATTATTCAATTTTATTATTATTGTGGTTATATAAATGGAACTTGGATTAAAGTTGTAGATATTTGGCTACTCACTTTGTGGTACCTTCCTTGGGAATTTTTTAGTCCACAAAATAAATATTCAATTAGGTAATATGGTTTGGTCGATACATTATTGTTTGCATTTTATGTTTTAAATTAATGTTGAAGCAGTATATGAATATGACGTCTGATGATTTGGTGTAGAATAACGGAGTTCCATCTATCTATCCATATGGTAAATTAATGAAGCCGCACGTGCTTTGTTCTTCGTCAAATTAAAGATTTTTATGTGTTCTTTGATTTCATTTTTAGTGACATACACGTTTGTTATATGATCTCACTTATATATTTTACGTTCTGAATAGTCTATTGAAAATATGTTGGACCATGCCAGTGTATATATATATATATATATATATATATATATATATATATATATATATAAAAGTGTGTGTATATGTGTGTGTATATATATATAGTGTGTGCGTTTTTGTTTGTGTGTAGTTGTATATCTTTATCTTTATGTTCTTGTTTTATGTTAATCTTATCGATCTTCTTCTTTTTAGGACCTTTTGTGGAATTTGTTCGTATCACGCGGATATATTGCTAGCTTGATTGATCCTTTATAGAAAGGTATGTTTTTAAAACATATATAAATAGTTTTAAGCTATTTCCACACTATTCTTTTAATAGGTTTGTTATTTCCACATTGTACATCTTTTTTGCTATTTTAAAACTTAGCCTTTTAGATTATATCGACGACCAACAGATTACATTATATTGATGTACAAATTTATTCATAATAGAAATAGATTATATGCTTAAATTCTAACATACTATCTAGTTCTAAAATTTACAATGTAGTTTTAAACTAGTTATTAAAGATAGTTTCTTGAAACTAAATTCTAACATTTCAAGCATGTATGTTATTGAAATCCAATATTCTGTATGTTTTAGATGGATCGAGGTACATGGATGTACAAGATAGATCGTGTTACTCCTGAATTTAGAGAAAAGTTGTCGGATTTCATAAAAGTTGCTGAGGTTGATCGGGTTAACAGAGGGAGAACTATAATTAACTGTCCTTGTAAACAATGTGTAAATGCCCAATGCTTTGATGATTCTACCATAATTGAACAACATCTTTTATTTAACGGATTTACGACAGGGTACTATTGTTGGTCTTATCATGGTGAATCATTAGTTGATAATAGCACGTCTGTTCCTGATTGTAGTAGTGGAGTTAATAAAGAGGATTCATACAACAACGACTGTGATAATTTAGATGACATGTTACATGATTGGGAAGATAATGTTGCTGAAAAGGATATTGATAAATTTCAACAATTGTTTGTCGATTCAGAAAAACCGTTATATAAGGGTTGTACAAATTTTACCAAACTTTCTGTTGTGTTGCGATTGATGAACTTAAAGGCAAGTAATGGATGGAGTGATAAAAGTTTCACAAGCCTATTAGAATTGTTGCATGAAATGCTCCCAGAAGATAATGAGTTACCTGTTTCGACATACAAGGCAAAAAAAATCATGTGTCCAATGGGATTAAAAATAAAAAGAATACCTGCATGTCCTAATGATTGTATGTTATATAGAAATGAAGCTAAAGATTTACACGAGTGTAGAATATGTGGTGCATCTAGGTACAAAGAAAAAAAAGGAACCGAAGTTAACAGTGATGTGACAAAGAATGGCCCCTCTGCAAAATTATTATGGTACTTACCTATCATACCAAGGTTAAAACGATTATTTTCAAATGCACAAGAAGCAAAATTGCTACGTTGGCATGCAGAAGATCGTAAAAGAGAATGTAAAATAAGACATGTGGCCGATTCACTGCAATGGAGGAACATTGATAACGATTTTGAAGAATTTGGAAAGGAGATTAGAAATATACGATTTGGACTTAGTTCAGATGGAATTAATCCATTCGGAAATATGAGTAGTCGTCACAGCACCTGGCCAGTTCTTTTATGTATCTACAATCTTCCACCTTGGTTATGCATGAAACGAAAATATATTATGATGTCTATGTTAATTCAAGGTCCTAAACAACCTGGCAATGACATTGATGTATATTTGGAACCATTAATTGAAGACATGAAGAAGTTGTGGAATACGGGTGTAGAAGTGTACGACGCTTACAAGAAAGAGTACTTCCAATTGCGAGCCATGATTTTTTGCACCATTAATGATTTTCCAGCATATGGAAATTTGTCAGGATATAGTACGAAAGGGAAAAAGGCATGTCCTGTTTGTGAAGAGGATACTCACTCGATATGGTTGGGAAATTGTAAGAAAACTGTATACATGGGACATCGAAGATCGCTTCCAAAGAGTCATATGTATCGTAAAAATAAGGAGTTATTTGATGGGAACATTGAACTTGGAGGGCTACGACCACCATTGGATGGAGAAACTACATTCTCTCGAGTTATAGATTTAAATGTTGTGCTAGGGAAAAACGGTAACTCTCCTCCAACTGGTATTTGGAAAAAAAGATCTATTTTTTGGGAGTTACCATATTGGAGGCATTTGAAAGTTCGTCATTGTCTTGATGTTATGCATATCGAGAAAAATGTATGTGAAAGCTTAATAGGATTATTGTTGAACATTCCGGGAAAGACAAAAGATGGAATTAATGTTCGAAATGACATGATGGAAATGAACATTAGACCAGAGCTTCATCCTCGAGATATTGTTGGAAGGAAACATAAGTTTCTACCGCCAGCTTGTTATACCATGTCGAGAGTTGAGAAAACCAAATTTTGTCAATGTTTGCATGGTGTCAAGGTCCCCTCTGGCTATTCTGCTAATATTAAGAAGTTGGTGTCGATGAAAGAGTTGAAGCTGCTTGGTATGAAGTCACATGACTGTCATGTATTAATGACGCAAATGATTCCTATCGCAATTCGTGGAATATTACCGGATCGTATTCGACACACTATAACAAAGCTATGTTGGTTTTTTAGCATGATTCATTCGAAAGTGATTGATCCCAACGTGTTGGATGAATGGCAAAGTGATATCATTCTCACTCTTTGCCAACTTGAGATGTATTTTCCACCGTCATTCTTTGATGTCATGGTTCACTTGGTATCTCATATCGTAGGGGAAATAAAAGCTTGTGGTCCTGTATTTCTTCGGTACATGTTTCCCTTCGAGAGATATATGAGTGTCTTAAAAGGGTATGTAAGGAACCGCAATCGACCAGAAGGCAGTATTGTTGAAGGATATGCTTCTGAGGAGGTAACTGAATTTTGTACTAATTATATGAAAGGTGTTAAAAATATTGGCATTCCACAAAGGCGACATGAGGGTAGACTTCTAGGAAAGGGAACAATTGGGCGTAAACTTGAAATACCAAATGGAGATGACTTACATGAGGCACATTTTACGGTTTTACAACACATGCATTCTATAACTCCATACGTACATGAGCACCAAGCGTTGTTAAAAAAACAAAACGGAAATAGAAACTCGAAATGGTTGGCTAGGAAACATAACGAAACATTCTCATCTTGGCTGAAAGATAAAGTTAGGGATACACTTCCAAATGTTGATATATCAGTAGAGAACTTGGGATTTGGACAAATACGTGTAATCAAATATCAAGGGTACGATATTAATGGATATACATTTTACACGGAACAACAAGATGGAAAGAATGCAGTTCAAAATAGTGGAGTGACGGTAATAGCCTCATCTACAGTAATATTGACAGTCAACCGAGAAGAAAGATCGAGGATTGCTATGAACTCTTACTATGGTGTCATTCAAGAAATATGGGAGTTGGATTATAACTCGTTCGTTATACCATTGTTCAAGTGTAAATGGGTCGACAACGACAAAGGTGTTAAAGTTGATGATGACGGGTTTACATTAGTCAATCTCTCCACAAACGGAAGTGTATCTGAACCATTCATTCTAGCAAAATTAGTCACCCAAGTATTCTATGTTGAGGACCCGAAAGATTCAAGATGGCATGTTGTCATGTATGGAAAACGTCGTATAGTTGGTGTTGAAAATGTTGTGGATGAGGAAGAATACAATCAATTTGATGAGTTACCTCCATTTTCCATCGGAATTACACCTACAAAAGATGCTCATGATGCTACTGTTTACTTTAGAAAGGATCACGATGAAGGCGACGAGGTTGAAGTACCCTCACATAGTGAAGGTAATAAAAAATAATTTTTTTCATTAGTATTTATTGACATTAGTAATACCGTTAAATTACATAAAAATGTGAATTGTAAGCCGTTAATTTGCTGTATTTATTTTATTCATAATATATCGGTAGAGCAAATTGATTAAAAAATTGTAGACTTATGTATTTTGTGTTTATCGATCATTAAGTAAAGTACCTATTAGTTTTTTAAAGACATCGTTAATTGATATGATAAAATATAGGATGGGATCAAATTATAAATTTAATAATATATTAATTTTGAATAGGCTCCATGTATAAATGTATCTTCTAATTTATTTTATTGTTGATATATATCATAAAATAAAATAGCTTTATAAAAACTTGGAGGGAAACAAAAAATAACTTTTACGGATGCCGCCAAAATAAAACCCCACGATGTATTCATTTTGCCCAAATACACCCACGAGGCCACGAAACCGCCATTCACCCTCAAAACACATCACCTCACCACTACCATCACCGCCATTCACCCTCAATTTCTTGGTTCATCACCACCGAACTCGTTTTCTGCTTCTGCTCACAACCACCGAACACCACCAGTCCCCACAACACTCGTTTCTACCTTGTGCTCCCAACCCCCGAACACCACCAGTCCCCATCGTGACCTGCTACTCTAGAACAAAAGCCCATCATCATCAATTCCACCATACAACATAAATGGTACGTTTGTGGTTATTTACTTTTTGTGTTTATAGTTAAATATATAATTAGTTTGTGTTAATCACATTGCTTAACTTCCATGATATCCTTGTTTATGTGTGCTTATTATAAATGTTTATATACATGATTTTGATTTGAGGCGAAATTGGATAGATGAAAAAACCCTAAAATTGTTGATACGGCTACTCTTCTAAATATTTGTATGACTGTTTTCTTTCAATTATTTGGATACATATTTATGCTTGTTACTCGTTTTTGCTGTGGATCTTATTTGGGTTGTTCTTGGTTTGTGCTAAATTGCTGGATTTATTGTATTAGTTATTCAACAAAACATTTGGATGTAGTGTAGTAATTGAAAGGTTAACAGTTTAGAACATTCATAAGTATACCTGATGTAAGTTGATTACATGAGAATGTTGACAAAATAGTTAGTTTTTCTGAGGTAAATGTTACTAGTTTGTTACATCGAAGTTATATTTTCGAAGTAGTAATAAGTGTATGGCTTGATACATTATGGTTTAGTTTGCTCCTTGTATGCAGGCAACTGCCACTGCAATTCCTTTAGGAGGTGTTTGGCATAGCGTTTTGAAAGTGATTATTTGCTTATTGTGTTTTGAAGTGGTAGATAATTAAATCTTAACGTTTGGTCATGGTCGATCTGATAATTAAATCTTAACGTTTGGTCATGCTCGAACTGATTTTAATTACTTAGCGGTGAAATAATGAGTTAAGGAGTAGCTACAAGCAAACTATTTACATGTGATTAAAGAGCTGAGTATCTGATTATCAAACTTATATGAACAGGATCAATAGTTTTACCATTAAACAAGATTTTTGAGATGGGTTGTTTGTTAACTCAAATGTTTTGGGTGTTAATGTTATTTAGTTCTGGGTTTGTCGTTTGTGTGGATTTTTTTTTTTTTTGGGTAAAGGGGACAAAACCAGGGGCGGTACCAGAAAAAATATTATGAGGGGGCGAACTCGAAATGATAATCATATACTCCATCCGTCACAGTTTTATTGTCTTCTTTTGACTTTTAGAGTCTTTCTTTGACAACTTTGACCTTGAATATTTTTGTTTGTGTTATATAATACTTGATGCAAATTATAGCAATAAAAATACATTCAAAACCCAATCCATTCATATATTTTACACCAAGTATTATATAATATAAACAAAAATATTTAAGGTCAAAGTTGTCAAAGAAAGACTCGTAAGGTCAAATTGTCAAAGAAAGACTCGGAAAGTCAAAAGAGGACAATAAAACTGGGACGGAGGGATTAATAGTAAGGAACTTGTGGCCGACGATAATTAGTCTTCTTTCGGTAATATGTTAGTTAAAAGAGTATTATGTATTATGAAACATTTTAAAGAATTCATTTTTATTACAATGCAAAAAAATTTCCTCAAAAAATTTCATATAATAAATATTCCGTAACTAGATATGTTCGATTTTATAGTATTGAAAGAAGATACACTTTATCATGCATCATCTTTTTAAGTGGTTCGTAGAGTAAAAAAGTTACAAATTATTGATTTAGTCACTAAATTGGGTAATTAAAGAAATGATGTTTAGAAAATATAATAAAATAATGCTTTGAGATTCGTTTAATACTCTAATTACCTATGCGTATATGTCAAATGTCATAATAGATGGGTAGTCATGGGCTAAAGTTATTGTTTTCTTGTTGGGCCTGAGGGCAGAGAATATAATCAAACCAAATTAACCTTACAAATATTCGTTTCATGTTAATTACCCAAAATTCAGTGTAGGCAGCGGCCCACAGTGCCCCCACTGTGGGACCGCCACTGGACAAAACCCCGGCAAAATGCATTAAAATAAAGTAAATATATACAAGCTACTAGAGGTATACCTCTAGGGGTGATTTTTAGTGTACCACCCAAACTTTAATACAAAATCCAAAACTCATAATAACACTAGCAGAATTAGAAGTTTTAATTTCTAGATCTATACTTTTAATATCTATGGTATTTCTAACTTTAAATTCTGCACACAAAAATGAAGTAGACATATTCCAAAACCATTTCTTATGCCTTATGTTAATACCTTCTGCCTCATGTATCACATTCCAATACATACGCCTCAGCAAGTTCATATCCCATTTTATTCCAAACCCAATCTGACCTTTCTTCAATATTTTACCCCGTAACACCCTATGCAACTCATATATTCTACTTATATCCATATTGCCATCCAGATTTCCCCCAACAGTAACAACTTTTAACCCATCAGTGATACTACCCATACCCATATCAATTCCAATACTAGTTTGCCTCAGATTCACCACATTCCCTTGCAACATTCTATGTAATCCAAAATGCTTTCCAACAGCTGCATCAGCAAACTTTTGACTAAATAAATTTAACACTACACAAAATTCTTCCACCACTACCTTCCTTGTATCATAGCTACCCATCCATTTATCCAATACTAATAAACCCTGTCTACATCTCAATAACACTATAATGCCAATATGACCATTATATGCTTGACCCAGAAAATTCAAACTCTGCATTCCTGTTATCAAATCAGACTGACCTGCATGATCATACCAGCATCTACACATAATTGCCAAACTTAACTCAATCTCAGAAATCACTTCACTCTTATCCTTACAATCACATGACATGAACATATGCAACAAATCAGTGCTCATCCAACCATTCAAATTAACATCAACATTAATCATGCAACTAGCAACATTACCATCATAATAATAAACAAAACCTTTACCCATATTACTAGCAGACTTAGTACCAAAATTAATATTAAAGAATTCCATACCAAACCCAAGCCTTATTAATCCTGTAGCACCAAAATTCAAGCCATCAACACCAAGCCTATCAATACCACAAACAATCCAAGCTATGATCCATTCATTACCCATATGACCCGGTAGCATCAAACCAGTCCCAGCTTGACTTTTCCAGCATTGACTTAAAAAAGTCAAACATGACAAAAATCTTTTAAAACAATCCCTACTAATTTGAACACATAAATCAATCAGTCCCAATTCCCTCCACCATATCTTCACCCTTATGTCACCCATGTCTAAAATCCAGAATGACCAACAAACAGAAGTTTGTGTGGATTTGAAGTGAGTAATTGGGAGAGTTTTGATTAATGGGAAAAGTAAGATTGAAGAAACAGATAATGAATTTGTATGTGCAACAATGGATTGGTGGCCACCTGAAAAGTGTGATTATGGTAATTGTAGTAGGGGTCATTCTTCACTTGTTAATGTGGTATATTCTTAATTTTGTTTTCTAACTTAATTAGTTTGTATTTCGTTTAGTGAAATTTTTAATGTATTTGTATTTTATGTTAATAATCTTATGTATGTTACTTTTATTTGTAGGACCAAAACAGTCAACGTAAAAAAAGAGGACCCAACAAAATCAAAGATAAACCCCTTGGTCCCATTGATGTGGAGTTTAACGAATTTGGCCAAGCTATAGACGAACACCAAGCCGAGTGGTCAACCTATGTTGCCTGTAGGGCGAGGCATAGGATTAGTATCACAGCAGGAGATTGGAGAAAAGTAAAACAAAGTGAGAAAGATGCTTTATGGCTGGACATCAAGGTATGATGTCTAAGAATCTGATTTGCTTTACTTAATTATCTGATATATGTACAGACATGCATTCATTAAGTTTCTTTCTATTCATTAAGTTTCTTTCTACATCAAACAGCAACGCTTTAACATTCGAGATGATTTCGCAAAGGAAAGTACATTGATGCAATGCAACTCGGCTTGGAAGAGATTCAAGACGTTTCTAAGAGACCATTTTATGGATCAGGGATTAGTACCTTCTGACTATAAAGCCTTTAAGTTTGTAGAAGCCGATAAATGGAGGACATTCTGTGAGCAGGAAAATACACCAGAAAGAAGGGTTTGTTTGCTATTATTGTTTATCATAACTGATATTATATTATGCTGTTTCTAATATTTTGTGTATTATGTCAAGGCACTACGCGAACTAGGGAGGATAAACGCGTTGAAACAACAAAACTATGCCCGTTTAGGTCGAGGAGGATATCGTGCCAAGATAAAAAAATGGGAGGCAGAGAGAAAGGATCCCAAAAAGGAAACAACTTACCATAAAATTGCTAATCTGCGTGTGAGTAATTGGGCATTGGCTAGGACGAAGCCTTTGGAAGAATGGAAGAGGACGTTATGTGCTAACATAAATTCTACACTGATGGATAATATTGTAACATAATTTCTTTTTGTTTTGTATGTTATATTTTTGTATTCGTATTTATTTCAAACGTTAAATAACGTATTCCTTTCTTTACTTAATAAATAGGTTAACACGGATAAGGCTGGAAAAGAAGATCCCATTACAAAGCATATAGGTAAAGAGCATGGGGGGCGCACTAGGGGGGTCGGTAGTGCAATAGGCTTTACGAAAGTCCTAGATGGATATGATAAAAAGCGGAAGAAGGAACAAGAAAAAAGACAGTTGGAAGAGTATATAGATCATAGAGTGAAAGAATCGGAGGAAAAATTGTTCGCCCTTGTACGTAACCAGGGGAATGGTGAGTCAACGATATTTGAGGTGCAAGAACGATGGGTGCGGGAACAAGAACAACACAATGAGATACAAGAACGAGAGGTGCAGGAACAGCGGATGCAGGAACGGCCGGTTGAGCAGCAGGTGCAGGAACGGCCAGTGCAGGAGCGGGTGCTGGAACGGCCGGTGCAACAGCGGGTTCAGAAAAATCAGGAGCTGCAGGAACGGCCAGTGCAGCAGCGGGTCCAGGAACGGCCGGTGCAACAGCGTGTTCAGAAAAACCAGGAGCAAATGCAGGATAAGATGGAAGACATTAAGGTAATTATTTCTTCATTTTTGTATAAATATTGATGTTAAATAGTTGGATACTTATTGACATGAGATTTAGTGTCAGGTCATTCTATTAAATCTAGTTTAATTTGTTCCATCCATTGCTACTAGTCATAAGCAAGTCAAAAATTGTGATTTGTAATCAAGTGAGGGGTAAAAGAATACTTACTACCACCTGATATTAACTGCATGGCTTGTTTAAATCTTTCAAGATATACACTAAATTTTATCGCATCAGCTAACTTACGGACCCATGTGACTTTGGGTCATCGGTTCACCACTTATTGCTGGTTGTTTTATTAACATGATATGTGAATTTTTAATGGTTGATAATAGTATGGTGTAGTCGGGGCTTTATATATTTTAGTTTTGGTAAAAAAATTAGAAGTTATAACTACTTAAATGGTAAATGTTTGTTACATGTCATATAGGTGCCTATAGAATGTGCATTATTCTCCCCTTACAATCAAGGCAAGGTTTTATGTGCTCGAGGGGTGCTACACCCGACTAGGGTTGGTGATTTGGTACATGGAGTTCGAGTTATTCCATGTTACATGAAGGTGTTTGTAGACTCTGTTATCGGGGACCATAAATCCATGGTTCTTCCATTGCCCAATGAAGATTTTGGTTATACCACATTAGAGGATGCGGTTGGGACTTTTACTCAGTGGCCTATTCTCAAAATTTCTCGCAAAAAACAGGTCAAACTAATTAGAATCTTTTGTAGTAGTGTAGTCAAAAATTGTGTTGCTATTCATTCGATACTTTATGTTTAGTAAGATGTTCTCATGTACTTTGAAATAGGAGGATAAAGCCTCGACACCAGAAAATATTGATCTACGGAGGAAAACAACATTGATGTCCAAAAGTGTGCCTACTCGCAATCTGGTAAATGCTAAAACCAAACTTTCTAGTTTATATGGGAATCCAAATATAACTATATATTAGAAGGTACAATTATATCGTTGTATGTGTAGGTTCAATTCATATTGATAATAATATATACTCACGTTATAGAATATTTGAACTTGTTATCAGGAGAAACCGTCAACATATACAAACATTGATATACGGAAAAAAACAACATTACTGTCCAAAAGTGTGCCTCTTTGCAATATGGTAAACACTAAGATTAAACTTTCTAGTCTAATGTGGGTCAAATTTTTAACTAAATCTGAAAAAGTTGCAAATATAATGTGCATGTACAGGCTGCCCCACACCTGGAAGGATTATCGGAGGACCACCAAAAAGAGAAACAAAAGTTGTATGATCAGCTTCTTCGGTTGAAACCAAGCATAAACTGCAGATCAGCAAGTGTGAAGGAAGGATATACTCGTTGGATGAGTCGCGATGATCCTACTACGGGTCATGTTGTTACTGCCCGCCCGGGGATGTTTGGGCAATTAGACGAGTTCTCATGTACTATTGATGCTTCCGACATTATGACTTTGTGGAACACTCATTGGCTAGATAGCAGCATTATATTTTATTTTATGATGTAAGTATGTTAATGTTTACCATCTTCCCCAAGTATAATATGAAATATCATGTTACTTTGCATTTTAATAATAGTATATTGTCTTGTTTTTAGGGGCCTATGGAGGAGCATGCAAAAGTCAAATCGCATACCATGTGGTTTACTGAATCCTTATTCAACTCTAGGGGATTTAATCTCTTGCAAAGAATCAGGTGTAATAGACTACTTGAAGAGAGCACTCAACTCTAATAATCATGATTTTCTAGCACCATATCTTCAAAAGTAAGTCATCTACTAGCTCTTTAATGTATACATTATATTTGTCTATACTAACGAGTTTAAAAATTACTAGTGATCATTGGGTTTTGTTTATTATATCTCCAACACGAAACAAGGGGATAATTATGGATTCATTGAATAAGGATCAAAAGAAGACGGACGAAAGTTATTTGCTCAGAGACTGTGTAAATAAGTAAGATCATTTAAGTTGGCATAAAATCGCAGTGTTTTTATAAATCTTAACACAATCAATTCTTCACTTTTTTTGGCAGAGCCATTGGTCCTTTGTCATGGGAAATAGTTAAGGTAACGTTCCTGACTGTATATATACACACACATACATACATAGACCTATACTTTGCTACAAACTACACTACATCTTTTAACATTTATATATGCCATTATTAAAAAATAGTGTAATCAACAACCTGGCAATAGGGAATGCGGATATTATGTGCTTACTTGGATGCATTACATTGTGAACCGTCCTACGCATTACGATATTCATGATGTAAGTACTTCATTTTTTTTTCCTATAGTCTATGTCATTTGTTAAATCAATAACTCCTTATATATCATTCTTGTAAATATATAGATCCGTTGGGACGACCGTGCCTTATCTGTGATGGATATAGAAGATATAGTTAGTCAGTGGCATATCATGTGTAGCTTTTGAGGAGGTATATTCTTTTGCCCAATTATGACAATTATTATGTATTAGATATAGTTATATGATCATTTGTAAGTATAACATTGCATATAATTATTGAAATGCATAAGCATGTCCTAAGTCAATATTTATGATCTTAGATTCTGTTTTTGGCTTGGATTTTAGTATAGTGTTTGTTTTGAGCCTTGTATTGTAGTTATGGTGATGATTTGCTTCGGCTAGTTTACGTCTCATAGGCTGGAGTCTTTTTTTGGTGGTTCTTTTCTCTGGATTATTCCCTTGGTTTCAATTTGCTTGAAGTTTGTTTTCTCCAAACAATTAAGCATAGACTATGCTGATTTTAGGTTAACTTGTAGCTTGTTATTTATATCCTTTTACTAGTTTAGGTTCATTATTAGCCTAATATTTAGGTGCGCTAACTGCACAAACTTGATTTATGATAGGTAAGTAATGCTCATGTGTAACTTATTTTTTATGTTTGACAGATTGAATGGACAATAGTCGCAGTTCTGTTCTGGAATTGAAGAGTGTCGGTAGTAACTCACTTGAACGTGCAATCGAGAGCTTAGGATATTTAGGCTTTAGGCTGGGCAACAAGACTGTTCAGAGTATATATTAGGATAACTTTTGTGTTTTCATGTTGGATAGTCTTGTTCAGTTCAGAGTATATATTAGGATAACTTTTGTGTTTTCATGTTGGATAGTCTAGTGATATTGTAAAACCATATACTTTTATGTTAATGTAATTGGTTTTGGTATGATATAGTATACATTTGTGCTTTTGGTTTTTGAATTATGGTGCATCAGGTTATATGGAAAAAACCGAAAAAAACCTGCATTATTACGTATATAATATCTGTTGTATAACCGGTCTATTTGCCTCGCATTGTTTCATCTCAACAAACACAAACACGTCTCAATGACTCATATCTCAACAAACATGAACCGGCCTCGATAACAAACAACCGGTCTTTAATTTTTTCCCGTTATTATTATAACCGGTCTTGATACTATCAAAGAGACCGGTTTACTTTTCCCCGGGGTTTTTTATAACCGGTCTTATACTATCAAAGAGGCCGGTTTTGAACCGGTCGCTATGTACTTTATCAACCAGGCCCCCCCTCATTGAGAGCGGGTCGAAAACCGCTCTGTATAAAGTATATAACCGGTCGCTATTAGGCCTTTTGCAGCAACATTCGACTTTCAGTCTTGCAATTGATACGAAATACTTGTTTTGGCGGAAGATCCATCACCTCTCGACATCTGCACATAAATTGTTTATATTAGTTGATTATATGCTTCTTAGCCACA
This sequence comes from Helichrysum umbraculigerum, assembly GCA_949592205.1. Taxonomy (NCBI): domain Eukaryota; kingdom Viridiplantae; phylum Streptophyta; class Magnoliopsida; order Asterales; family Asteraceae; genus Helichrysum; species Helichrysum umbraculigerum. The sequence continues at coordinate 12,779,070 of CATIUR010000002.1, read as the reverse complement.
TTAAAGAGGTGGAACATACTTATCTCAATTATCCATATATTGATGTAACTATGGTAGTCTGATAGAATATAGAAAATAATGTAATTTGATATTATAAATCCTAGCTTATCATATCACTACAAAAAAAAAATGTCAATTCTCCACGCTTTTTTCTTCACACTTTTATAAAGTGTTAACTTATTTGCTAAGTTATTCACACTTATAAGTGTGTACAAAATGTTCACGCTTTTAAGTGTGAAGAAATTGAACTAATAACAATCCTTATTATAATGTTCACACTTATAAGTGTAAAAAAATTGAACAAAGTCCACACCTAAAAGCGTGAAGATTATTGCTAACACTCAATTTGTTCACGCTTCTTAAGCGTGAAGAATTTTGGTGTTAAGAAATAATTTTCACACTTTAAAGTGTTGTAAATCTAACATTTTTTCACGCTTGTAAGCGTCAACATTGTGATATATATTATTATTAGTTCAATTTGTTCACACTTAAAAGCGTGAACATTTTGTACACACTTATAAGTGTTAATAACTTAGCAAATAAGTTAACACTTTATAAAAGCGTGAAGAAATAAGCGTGGAGAATTGACACTTTTGTTGTAGTGTATACTTAATATCTTATACTGTAGAAGAGCATAATTTTCAACTAAAAAAGAAAAAGAAAATCAGAACTCTTATTTTATGGTTATATAAGAGCAATTATAAAACTGTCAAGGTGAAACTATGATAACTTACTTGCAATTCCATTGCCTTCTTAAGTTGTTCCACAACTTCTTTTGCTTTTGGCCGTCCTTCTCTTTTATCATGTAAGCACCGGTAGGCAATCGTTTGAAATGTGGTCAATGCTTCCGGCTTGATCTGTGCTTTTATTTTCTCAAACACCACTTCATCGTGTTTTCCTTTCTCAAGGCTCCGTTTAACGAAACTTGGTAGAAACATGCCTTCCTGTTTGTTGATCACAAACGTTGATCTTCCACACAAGATCTCAAATAAAACGACACCAAACGAATATATATCAGACTCTTTGGTTAGGAAACGCGATTCCAAGTAAAGTGGATCCACGTAGCCCTCCGTGCCGCACGCATGATCAATGACGTAGTCAGTTTCCCGACTTATTGCACTTATCAAGGAAAGTCCAAAATCAGCAAGTTTCGCATTCCAGTCATCCTTTAGCAAAATGTTAGCAGTTTTGATGTCCCTATGTATCACCGTTGCTTGTGTTCCGACTCCTCTATGAAGGAAATCCAATGCAGTTGCAACATCAATGCAAATGTTAAGTCGTTTCATCCAAGTAAGACGAGTATCATTCAAGTACCTATCAAGACTTCCTTTTGACGCATACTCAGAAACAACGATTTTTGCATCTTTTTCATCACAATAGCCTACAAAACGGATGATATTCTCATGCTTATACTCAAAAAGAATTTGGAGCTCATTCCGAAATTGTTTTTCCCCTTGACCACCGCTTGTATCCAATTGCTTTGCAACAATTGTATCACCACCTTGTGGAAGTTTTCCTTTATAAACTTTCCCAAACCCTCCTCCACCAACACAATTGTCATCATGGAAGTTTCCTGTGGCTAATTGTATGTCTTCAAGTGAAATCCTGAGGTTTTCTTTGTTGTTTTCCTGTAAACCATGAGACCCCGAATAACATACTATACATGCATTGATAATAAAAGCAAAATCTGAAAAATTATAATAGTAATACTTATAATCTACTACTCCAAATATCTATATATTTTCAAATATAATATATATGCACCAATATTAACATCCACCGGAATTTTATTTTGGAGTTCCCCATTAGAATTGCGTCATCTTTTGAGAAGTTTTCAAGTGTTTTATCCTGTATAAATAAAAATATAAGCTATTGACAGCAATTGAGTATATTGTAAATTTGGGGACGGATCTATTTTTCTATTCCAAAGGTTGAAATTTCAAGAGCATTTTTAACAGCAATGAGGGTACCTAAGGGTACGACCAAAAAATTTAATAACATTAATTAAATAAATATATAACGGAAGGATCAAAATGAAAGTATAATTTGTCAGGGAATGAGAGAAGTTGCCAGCTGGAGGTGAGGATCGAACCCCTGACCTCTGTCTCCAAAGGCAAGGGCTTAACCACTTGATCTAACCCAACTCTTTATCGATGAATATATACACTTAATAATTCATTTCCCTCCTTACCTCAAAAATTATACTTCTCTAGCTCCGGATCCGTATAAATATAGAGGTTTAAGTTTTTAAAATATTAACTTACTTGAAAAGATAAGGCTTTCTCGAGCTCCTCTACAACAACTTTGATTGTTGGACGTTTGTCTTGAGTTTCTTCCAAACACGCAACTGCAATTTTCAAAAATGTATCTAACGAATTTTTGTTGGGTCCTCTATTTAGGGAAAAAATTTTTCACGACTTTCTTCCTTTATCATAGGGTCTATTATTTCATTTATTGTTCCATCAAGGAAGCATCTTCGTGCAACATCTACCAACCCCTCGTCACTCTTCTCTTTGTAAATTTGATCATAGGCTACCTTCCCACATAAAATCTCAAACAAAACTACTCCGAAACTATATACATCCGATTCTCTTTTCAGCTTACCCGTCTTCTCATAATCTGGATCCAGGTAAGGATGCCATAAAATCCATTTTAAGATATCATAGTCATGTTGATTCGAATTAAGGAATACAGAGTAACAAAAGCCAGCAATCTTTGCCCCAAAATTCTCATCTAAAGCAATACTGCCGCTCGCAATATCACGGTGTAATATCAGTTTTTGATCTTCCTTCTCGTAGTGTAGGTACTTTAATCCATATGCAACATCAAGGCATATTCTCAAACGTTTTGCCCAAGTAAGTGTAGGCTTGTCTTTGCTTTCTACCAAATAAACATTAAGGTGATAAGAAGGATTCTCAAAAACGAGGATCATCTCGAAATCTTCTTCACAAAATCCAAGTAGAGTGACTATGTTACGATGCTTACAAGTTGTATGCATTTCAATCTCGTTAAAGAATAATTCTTCTCTTTTTTGGTCTTCTCTACGGAGGAGGCGTTTTAATAATACAGTGGTGCGTCTCTTGGGTAGCTCACCTTTATTCTTCTCTTCTAATGAGGCAAAATTTTCTTGATCGAAATGCTCAAGTTCTGCTCTATAATAGCAATAGTATCCGTCATCTCCAACGTAGCATTGATTAGAAAAGTTATCGGTGGCCAATATTATATCACTGAGTCGAATGTTAAGGTGCTCCAAGAAATTTGCCTGCAACATTGTAGTAAGATAAGATATCTTAGAAGTTAATACCTTCTGGTAATTGTTATATACATAGTGAAATTAAAAAATTATGATATTAATTACAAGTTAAAAATGAAATTAAAAGCTAGCTAGCTTTAGTTGGATGAATTTGAAAAAGATGATCATATCGATGTCATCCCTTGTATTATCAATTATCTATATAAAATAAATTATAATAAGATAAGATATCTTAGAAGTTAATACCTTCTGGTAATTGTTCCAAGGACTTTCAACTGCATAATTTGAATGTTGCTTCAACGTCTGGGAAATAAGTTAAGTTATTGATTGGCATAATAATAAATATTAATTGATATATACGATAAAATAATAAGTAGAGGAAAATGAAAACAAAAATAGATGAAGATCGAGTCTTACAGGATTTTCATATGTCAACTTCAGCTCTAATGATTTCTCAAATCCATCGACAACTTGGTCGGAATCTTGGCATTGTACTTGCTCCTTCATTAAGCAATTCAATAACATGAACAATTAATTAAAATAAAGATTAATTAGTACGTTATAAAAAAACTATTTCATGCAAAGGTATATTCAACTTCTGTTGTCTTTCTTCAACTGTACGTACTTTAAAGGCCAACTTTTATAAAAGGGAACATAAGATTTGATATTACAATAAAAAGGTTACATGTTGTATTTTGTTACAAAAAGGAACGTAAATTTAATTTTGCTCAAAAATAGAATTAATTACATGCATGTTTCCTTAACACAACACAATGCTATCATAAGAGATCCTTTTTGGGGCCAAAATTAAACATAGATAGGTTTCTTTTTATATAACAAAATACAACCTGTGATCCTATTATTGTGCAATATCATTTTACTTTCTATTTATCACTTTTATTATATTTGTCCTATTTTAAATAATTAGGATCATATATCTATTAAAGATCCTTTATAATCTAGGCAATATATAAGTCGTCAAAATTCTGTTCATCAATTATGAACATATAAAAATTCTGTAGGATATTATATGAATTATTCATATAGTATATTTTCTAAAAGTATGTAAAACTTGGTAACTATACGTAACCGGTAGGGCTTAGCAAAAAACTGAATTAACCGAATCATAACCATAAACCGAACCGAATTAACCGAAGCGTACATATAACCAACGGTTTGGTTATCATTTTTGGATTAACCGAAGTTTTTGGTTCGGTTATGAAAATAGAGAGTACCCACCTTGGTTTTAACCGCCCTTCCCCATTCATAATTCATATAGCAGTATAATACTATATTTATACTTATATTGTACTAATATTTAAATAAATATTTATAAGCATATTTGTAATTAGCCACTTGCAGTATCAAACACTCAAACAGTTAAACTAACACAATCATTTTATCAACAGCCAGTCATATCTTGTCCGATGCCTTCGTTCTTTCAAATTTTGAATTTTCAAAGAAAACAATCAATGATTCATATTTACTGTATAAACAAAAGAAAACAAAATCAATAACTTTCAACGGATGAATAATTGTTTAGGCCGTAAATGGTTAACCGAATTAACCGTCCTATATACGGACGTTAACCAAATTAACCGATCCGTTTATTAACCGAACCGAACGGCTAAGGAATATTGATTAGCCAAAAATTTGATTATGGGGCGGTTTTGGTACGTATCCGCCCCACCCGCCCCATGCTCACCCTAGGCTCCTCCACATATCAAGGAAATATACCAAATATCAATCAAACGTACACACCTTTTGCCGACCAATTACCTTCATAAAATGAATTTTTATCAAAAAAAAAAAAAAAAAAAAAAAAAAAAAAATTCCAGATCAATAATCAAAATAACTGATCATATGACTCACGGTTGATTTTCTAAATGTATTAGTTATCAGTGTATGTGTTTTTTATATACTACTATGATATATTGATATGATGCATATATAATTCGATCACGAGTTTGTGATTTATGTATTTTAAAATAACATTATTAAGAATCTAACATTTCCTTAAATGAGAATGAATTAGTATACTATGGACCAATTAATAAATTGAAGACAAAAAGGAAAATAAATTTTTGTAATTTTTATAGTATATATAGTATTGACTTACTTGAAAGGATAATGCTTTCTCAAGCTCTTCGACGACGACTTTCATTGTTGGACGTTGGTCTTGAGTTTCAGCCACACACCAATATGCAACATTTATAAATGTGTCTAATGAATCTTTGTTGGGTCCTTTTGTTGAATTACAATTGTTGTCACTACTCTCCTCATTAATTATTATCGGATCTATCATTTCCTTTAGTGTTCCATTATGGAAGCATCGGCGTGCCACATACGCCAGCCCATGATCTTCACTCTCCTTACAGTACATTTTATCGAAGGGTCTCTTTCCACATAACATTTCAAACAAAATTACTCCGAAAGTATATACATCCGATTCTCTTTTTAACTTACCTCTATCAGCATATTCTGGATCGAGGTAACATTTAGTGCCATACATTGAATTGTAATAAAGAGCATCATCTTTTTGGTTCGGAGGAAGGAACACTGAGTACCCAAACTCAACAATCTTTGCCCCAAAATTCTCATCTAAAACAATTGAGTCTGTTGTGATAATGCGGTTTATGACCGTCTTTTGGTCTTCCATCTCATGGTGTAGGTACTTCAATCCACATGCAACATCAAGGCATATTTTCAAACGTTTTGCCCAAGTAAGAATAGACTTGTCTTTTCGGTTTATCAAATAATCCGCAACGTATCCATTAGAAGCATCCTCTACGACAAGGATCTTCTCAGAACCTTCATCACAAAATGCAAGAAGAGTTGCTATGTTAGGATGCTTACAAGTTGCTAGCATTTCAATGTCTGTTAAGAATACATTTTCTCCTTTGTCTACTCCGAGGCGCAGGCGTTTTAAAACGACAGTGGTGCATCTCTTGGGTCGTTCACTTTTATTATTATTGTCTTCTACAGAGGCATAATTTTCGTCATCCAAATATTCAAGGTCTGCTGTGTATAAATCGTAGTGTGTGGTTCTACGAATCCCGTATGCGTCCGAAAAGTTATCGGTGGCCAACATTATATCATCGAGCCTAACCTTCAAGTGACTCAGTTCCATGTTTTTTCTCTGCAACATTGTGACAAGGAGGGAAAAAGAAAAGGCTGTTACTTGAAAATAATTTGAAACAAAAGAAATATAAAAAGAACTCCTCAATACCATGTTGGGTCCTTTTCTTTTTAATTCATATTATTTATATTTATATTTACTTTATTAAATGGGCAAAATACAAAATAGTGTAGTACTTTTTACGTACTTCAATGTAAGGTATAAAAATTTATTTTCTTTAATTTAAAGTATCGAACTTTTAATTTATCATCAAATTAGGAATTTTACAAAAATTTTAAAAACTCAATTGATAATTAACATTTTATGGTTTATGAAACTACTCTAAATTGATAGATATATTAAAAACAAAATTGAGTATACAAAATAACCCGATATTAGTTTAATACTATAGTGGAATTTAAATAATCCTAAAAAAAGCCCGTTATCACTTTCAACTTCGATTTCTCTCTTCTCACTTAAAATGTTTTAAAACTGATTAAGAAATACGAATTGATTAAATATATATGTTATTTGTAGAAAAGAAAATTCGTTAAAAACTCGTCATTTGCAAAATGACAATTAAAAACATTCCCTAATTTGATTACAAATTAAAAGTTAGATACCTTAAATTAAAAACTTTAAAATTTTGTACCTTAGAATCTTAGATAAGGATAGAGACAAAGTATAGTACATTTTTTTTCTATTTTACCCTTATTAAATTGTAGGATTTCAATAAATTCCCCTTGCAATTGACCATGGGGTTCACACCCACAAAACTCAGGGGCAAGGGGAACTTACAAGTTTATTTCCAACTTCAGACGTCCCCACTGAGCCAGGGGAGTTGCCCGGAGTCATCTTTATGGGATGGACAATGACTGGTGTCAAAGGCACACGGGATCAGGGTATTCCCACCAATTTACACCTTTACAGATTTAATGAAATGCATACGAGACCAAATTGGTGTTCAATTGCTTATTTCGTGAATGACCCATTTTTTATCACAACAATTTTCAATATTTCGGCTACATAGAAACTGCTATTAGACAAGGCTGGTAATATTTTAATGAATTATACATCTATGTATGTATAACCATATGTCTGAATACAATGACTAGACTTCAGTTTTTCAAACAGTAACTACAATCTGCAATTTGTTGTTTACAGTTGATGAACCCCTATTAACTGAAAGCAGTTTTTCAAACAGTTTTTCAAATCACATGGACAATTTTGTAGTTTAGACGCTATTAATTTAAAGTTAATAAAAACAACCCAACCAACCCAAGCCAACTCATGACTAGTTTAACCCATTTTGACCCACCACATTTGAACACTTTTATGTCAACCACGTATCTTGACAATCCCTTAACATCAACTAAAATAATGTGAAAAAGTAAAATTAATTAATAGACATGACAAAATGATGATAGCAGAAAAGAAAAAAGAGGGGGTCTTACAGGAAGACTTTGATATGGCAGCTGAAGTTCCAATGCTTTCTCAAGTTCATGGACAATATATTTCATATCCGGGCGTTGTGCTCTCTCATCATTTAAGCAAGAAATTGCTGCTCTTAAGAAGGTTTCTTGTGATTTCCGGCCCAATTCATCAAGTAGGACAGGTCGGATGACACCAAACATTGATGATTTTCCATAATGAAGTCTGGCTAATGGAACTAGAAACCTATCATCTGAATTCGGAATAAATGCCTTCCTCTCATAAAATATTTCCAATAAAACAACACCAAAAGAGTAGATGTCCGACTTGTGTGTCACACCTCCAGTCTTTTCAATTGCTGGGTCCATATACCCTGTTGTGCCAATAGCTTCTGAAAGGAGAACCTGATCCATTCGATCTACCAAATGTTTGATGGAATATTCAAAGCCAGATAACTTGGCCTCAAAATTTTCATCTAATAATATCGTGGAGCTGTTGATGTTACGATGTATCACGGAGTAACTGCGTCCATCCCCATCCCCATTATGGATGTAACTTAATGCACGCGCAACACCAATACTGATCCTCAACCTTTGAACCCATGTGAGGGTTGGTTTGCTTAGATGCATCGAGAGACTTCCCTTGGCCTCATGCTTGTTTATGATCACCTTCTCACCTTTTTCATCGCAAAACCCGATAAAAGAGACTATGTTTTCGTGCTTGAGACTGGAAAGCGCAGAAATCTCTGTCAAGAACTCGATTCCCTGCTTATGCTTACTGTCTAATCTCCTCGCAACAATTTTCACCAACTCCCCGGACCGCAAGAGCTTTCCTTTATAAACCGTGCCCAATCCACCACGCCCAATGATCTTTTTATCATCAAAGTTGTTGGTGGCTTCTAGTACGTCTTCAAGTGGGATTTGTAAGTGACTAAACGTTGTGATTGTAGATGCCATATCTTTGTTGATCGAATGAATTAGAGTACTAATAAGATGGATTACAAATGAATATGAAGGTAAGATATACGATGTGTATGAAAGCAACCAAGATCTCCTTGTTACAAGACTTTTTTTTTTTTTTTCCTTTCTTTTTACAAGATCTAAACAATCAGTGAACAAATGAAGTTGTAAACTTCGATTTTAACCGATGGGATGTTACAGAAATAAAGGGGTGTTGGGCACCGTCCCAACAAAGGCTTTCTTAACGGGAGCTGATTCTTTCACGGAGCTTTTTAAGTCCTCCACGGAGACTTTGTGTAAAAAGACAAATATACCCCTGAATTGTTTACCTATTTACATTTTTATTCCCGAAAACCAAGAACACGTGTTATGTTTTCGTGCCTCAAAGACCCCATAGCAGATCAACAGGTACCATCCCCCTTTCGTCTCTCTTTCACTTCCTGCAGAACATCCACCGATGCATGGATGTATCTCAACGTTAAGTTGTTCACTATGATTGTATCGTTCCTTTATGTAAAGGTAGTTCTGCTTTTTTAGCTCTTTTTGTTTGATCGATATCAAGTAACAAATCCAAAGAACAACAAACAATGATTTAAGTTGTTTCACCGATCAGGCGAAACTTGTGGTTACTCTACCTCCTTTGCTTCCCCGTTCGCCGCCCCACTGCCGCCGGATTTTGCACCAGTAGTCAGCCTCATTCAGTTAATTAACACCGCAATTATCGGCATCTAACTAATTCCCAATTTACATCTTAATTACAAATTATATTTGTTAGCTCAATTTATCGATTCTCATCACGACATTTAACGAGTGTATTTGTATCATCAAATATATTAATTACCTTGTTACTTGACTTTCTACTCCCTCCGTTGTCACCAAACAAAAAACACACAGTTTAAGAAAAGTGCATTTATTACTGTTGACCACCAATAAAATTTCACGTTTTCCATTTTCAATCATTTTGATTGGTTGATTTTGAAAGTGGACAATCATTTTGGGACATACCAAAATAGAAAGGTGGACAAACAATTTGGGACAGAGTGAGTATTATTTTTCTATTTAACAATTCTAACCAAATAATGAATAAATTAAGTTGTAATTTTGAGTTCAACAGCTGGGATGTTACAGTAATCACGACACCATAGGTAATACTCCCTCCGTCCCAATTTAATTGTCCCCAGACAATACTACACGTAGTTTAAGATAAACACAATAATTATTACTTATTTTTTGCACAATGGCATTTTTACCCCTAACCAATTAATTTGAACTTCCTTTCACTTTTGTAATTTAATTTTTAAAGTAGGGACAATATAGTAAAAAGAATCATGTTATCTTTCTATATTTGGTAATGGACAATTAATTTAGGACATCTCAAAATGGAAATAATGGACTATTACACCGGGACGGAGGGAGTATTTTAAGAGAATTGATATATGGGCCCAAGTACTAGCTTAAAAGTGGTTTAATGTCACATGTTAATCACCTAAGATAGTGCTAAAATTGGGTAATTTTCTAAAACTATTAATTTTTTACATGTGATATTAGACAAATTTTTTAGCAGTACCTGTCTTCCTAACTATGGCTAGCTAATCCAACCACAACCAGCTACCTATCCTGACCGGTCACCACCACAACCATCTAGCTTCTGGGGGCCTCCGCAGTAGCAACCAAAAAAAAAAAAGAGCAAAATTTTCAGACCTTGAAGTTGAAGTTTTAAATCTCAACACATGCGCCATATATTGGATGCTGATCTTTTTATATTGTCAACTTGAAATGTGATCATAGAAATATTGAAATTGAAGCTAGTAACATGCTACGTGTGGGGCTATGAGCCTATGAATTATAATACTCCCTCCGTCCCATAATAAGTGTCTCACTTACTATTTTGGGACGTCCTAAAATAAGTGTCCAGATCCTCTTTCAGCCAATTATAAAAGAATTTAGTGGGTAAAGATGAGATGTTATTGGTAGATAGTGACTTTCCTTAAACTGTGTGCATTTTTACATGAGACACTTATTTTGGGACGGAGGGAGTATGTTAATTAACATCTAATTGCGTATGCAATGAGCTGGAGAGATTAGGATGTTTTCATTACTTTCGCCAATTGATAATATTAAAAAAAAATTACACGGAGTATTATATTTCATAAAATAACAACTCCACCTAACATTCTTTATTTTACAGTAATAAATTTCAAATACAAGTGGGGTTGATTGGGAGAGGGAAGCCTATTAAAAACTTTACATTTTATATCTCACCCGTAAGATCCGGAGACCTGCTTCTGTCCATGGTCACGTATACCAATAAATCTGCTCGTATAAGTTAAATAAAATTGACCGACCAATTACGGAGTTCTAACCACAAGTCATTTAAGTACGAACGTATATTATAAATAATATTTATATTCACTGTATCACTTTTATACATTTATAGGTGTCACATTACTTTAATAAAATTATTCAATTTTCGAGTATGAAGTTGGTTTCTTATTTTCTTATTATTAAGATGACAGTGGGGGTGCTTATCATACCTCGTGGGTTAGTCGGTAAAAGGTCGAAATCACAATTACAAAAAAAAACATATACTTCAAAATCACCGCTAAACAGCACATTAACAAAATTGAGGGCACATATCTAGGGGTGTGCATTTATCGGGAAGAACCGAAAATACCCGAGGACCGAGGAGGAACCGGACCAGAACCGAAATACCCGAGGACATATGGGACGGTCCATGGTCCATAGTTTTCTAGGTATTTGGGACTCGGTCCGGTCCTGGACCAATCCCGAAAAAAAGGGGAAATGGACCGAACCGAATATCAGTATACATTCATTTAAACTACTATATAATTTCATATAATTTCCTTATGTATCGTCAAAAATAACTGTTAATCCAAATTCTTTGTTACCTATGCGGGACTCAGTTGATTTTATATATGTTTATACACCTTCATAGCTTCATATTATGTTATCTTATATAATTTATATCTAAACTATATAATGGTCAACATTATCATCACCAAATTGGTCTATTGGTTGACATCTTAATAACCGATTATAAGAGGTCTTGGGTTAAAACATATTTATCAGTACATTTTGGGGTGACTATTAAAAACGTTGAAATGTTTAATTAACCAATGTGGTCTATTGTTTATTTTTTTAAAACTTTTATACTTGGATTTGCTTATACACTTTATAGCTCTTTTATTTAATTATTAATTTTTAAGCTTTAACCCTTAGAGTGCCATCAATTTAAACCGTCTCACAACTGAAAAAATGAGATATGAAAATTCTTATGTTTTCACCCTTGAACCCCATTTACAAATTACAATCGTACACATGATATAAGACTTTAAATTAGGTACAAAAAGATGACCCAAGTACATGAATCCAACAAATAATTCCCGTATAAACCGGTGATTTAATATATTCCACGCCATCGATTAATAAGTATCGGCTAGACACAAAATGAAAATGAAATCACGCACTACCAATTGGTTCGGTCTTTTGGACCGAACCGAGCAGAACCGCTTTGGAACCGAACCGAACCAAACCGAAAACATATGGTCCGGTCCTCGGTCCAAGAATTTGCTACGAATTGGGACTCGGGACAGAACCGAACCGAGACAGTTTGGCCCGGTTCCGGACCATGCACACCCCTACACATATCCACTCTTTAGCTAATCATACAGTTAGACATTGCTACCTATTCATTGAGCGGAAGTTTTGCGTATACATTAGGGAAATGATAATGGCAGCCCTTCAATTAGAGAAAAATTACGCACTTATTGAAGCTAAAGTTTCTTTAATTAATCAATATTATAATTAATACACTGAAAGTCTATATTGTAAATCACTTAAATATTCCTTCTATTTTGTAACGTACTAATTATGATTTTTGATAATAAAGGAAAATTTAGGCTTAATAATTATCTTCGAAGGTTCAACTGATAACCCGTCAATATCAGTTCCCTATACATTATTAATACATTATATATACGCATTTGTGAAGTTGGTGAATTGTGACACTTTTGTACTTTGAGAAGTTTCTTTTGTTTTTGTTATCAATATTTTTTAATTGATAATTTTACAACTTATCTTTCGTATATACATAGTTGTTAAACTTTTAAGCTTCACAAGTCGAGTCATGAGCTAAAAAATGCGTATATACATAGTTGCTAATATACAATCGAAAGTAGATAAATATACATACAGATGATAACTAATTAGATAATAAGTACAACAAAATCGACAAACTGTATATAACTGCCGAGTGATTGATTTTTATTTATGTCTTAATATCATTATAGTTTGCTTATTATTTTATCATTTAGGTACTTTTCGACTTCGTTATTAATTCTATTAATAACAAGTTTTTTTTTGGTAAAAAGATGTCTTTGAAAGAAGCAGGCAATGCTACTATGCTAAATGACCTGTTACAGAGTCTCCATCACCTTTTTACGGAATTAACTAAATCTCACGTTTATAATCCACACATCTTTAAGATATCAAAAGATTCAACTTCACTGTATTAATCTAATACTCTATAGGTGTCATGCTTTATTATTAGAATTATAGAATTGTATTAATCTAATACTCTATTGGTGTCATGCTTTATTATTAGAATTATAGAATTATCTGTGAAGTTTTTTTTTTTTATCATATTACATAGAAAATTTTTACGTACTGTCCATATTAGATGCATATTTTTAGTTGTCTGTTGTAATATTTTACGCACCGTAACATTATAAGCGTGTAAGTACGTATAAGTGTATAACCATGACAATTTGATTTAATACAGTCCTTTATTTGATTTAAATAAGTGTATAACTAAATTGAGAACAGCAAGTGCAGCAAGGACTTTTGTGGTTCAAAGATCCGAAGAATTCATGTATCATGTATTGTTTCCAACATTAAGTTTATTGTAAATAACCACTAAATAAACCAGACATTACAAAACACTATCAACTATAGCACATTATCTAATTGTGATTCACATCATATATTCAATGACTTTCAAAACACATACATACGAAAATAAGCGAATATGATGGTATCGAATAAACTACCTGCAAAGGCATTCACGAGAATGTGCGTTTATGTACGTATTCATGAACGTGTGTTCTGTCTCATTGATATTTATCAAATCTAACAAAGTATTTCACAGCTAAACAGTACATTAACAAAAGTAAAAGCACAGATCCTCCACTACTAGCTAACTTAATCAAACGGTAAAATGGAATTACCTATTTATCGATTCGATTAGCTTATGTTCAGCGTATATAATATAATCTACAAATAAACCAGAATTTACAAACACTATGACCTACAGCACGATATCTAATTATTATTAATTCGATGACTTTCAAAACACATACATATGAATATAAGCGAATATGATCGGTATCGATCAAACGACCTGTAAAGGCGTAGTGCAGATAAGAATCCATCAAAAGCAGAAGTTGAAGGCCAAACATCAGCAACAGCAGCAGAATCCTTATGACCTTTAGGAACCAACCGTTTATACGACTGTATATACAAAAATCTAATCTGATCATATACATTTACACCAACGGAATCAACCTCATCATCTTTCGCAGTAGCAAGCGGATCGGGATCGGGATGAAGAACGGACGAAATTATATCAATAACAAGGCGGGCATGCTCCGGTGAGATCGTTAGGGTTTCGGAAACGATAACGGAGTTAATTCAGTAGTTTGGTGGATGTAATTGAAGTAATTTGTCACCAATTGAAGTTAGGATTTGTGAACCGTCGGTGAAGATGAGTTTTTGTAAGGGAATAAGGCCGTGTTAAAATGGTATACGGCGAGGGTGTATGTATAGGTTCTGTGGTTGCGATGGTGTTGATGGTTGTTCCGGCGGTGGTTGTGTGTCTGTCATGGTAGTGAATTTGGGAAATTAATTTCGGGGAATTGAAATGTATTAAATTTAAACTTTTTACAATTGTATCTAACATACTTTCATTTGTTCAATTATATGTAGTGAATTTGTAAATATGATCTATTGTATATATTATTTTCTTTTTGGGTAAGGCCAAAAAATGAAACTTTCTTATTAGAGCCTTACCCAAAAAGGAAATTTTACATAAAGTTTTCAAAGTTCGACTCATACAATAATAAAAAGTGTAAAGTTTTATACATAACGAAACAATAAACCCAATTGAAATTGGATTGATTAAATTGAATGAAATTGGGGAGGGGGTACGTGGCAATTTGGGAGATGGTCAAAACTCAAAATGCAAGACTTCTTAATTTTGTTATTAATAATTTTTTATTTTTTAAATATGTTATGTTATGAAAATGAAAATATGTCTGTTTCATATGGAAATGATATTTTGTATGAAATAAAAGTAAATTGATTGAAGTGCTATTGCTATACACTTTTAAAATTTCAAGGTTATAGCTTAAGTGAAGAGTATATATCAATACAACGATACGTGAAAATTGTGTTACTAGAAGATAATGTGTTGAATCGAATGGTGTGATATTAACGAAATGATGAAGGTGACATGATATGCGAAGCGAACTGAATGTAGTCGTCCGACCGACAACATCCTAGCTTTAGAATGGAGGGATGGTATTGAGTTTCTTAGGATAGCTTGTGGATTAGAGCGTTTGTTATAAAGTAGAAAATCTGAAAAATTAAGCCCATTTTTATTGTCATAACATGAAATCAACTATTTGAAAATATGAAAATAATGAAATTGGCATTTGCATTTCCTGACGTACTATTGAACAACATCTACACTGATCCCATTTTGGTTTCACACAAGAATATTGAAAACACAAGATGACTATAATTTTAGGGTGGTGATATTTCCACCATTGAATTTGATAAATCCACCAAAACTATACATCAAGTACTTGTACTGTACAAACAGGTGATGCACAGTTATGGTGGATTTATCAAATTCAATGGTGGAAATATCATCTCCCATAATTTTATGATAGAATTCTTCATACATTGGCCGAAACTCAAGGCCTTCTACAATAAGACTCGAAATCATTCCTTCACAACTTACCAGTTTCAAATTTAAAGAAATACACTCACTTTAAAGCTTATAATCTGAGTTGACTTTCCACGCAACACTCTCTATTCATTCACCTGCCTGATAATGCAATCCACAACATTTTTTTTCGAAAGCTTAGATACCGTGTAACACAAAACAACCTGTATCCAGGGACAACATGTTTACTTTCAATCTTGCAATTGACATGAAGTACTCGTAGAAGCTCCATCATCTCTCGACATCTGCATGTGAATCAGATGTATCATTTGATTACATATTTTTTATCCTCATTAAAGACATGGAACTTTCTCAACTGTGTACTGATATATCTTTGGGAATTTGATGGACCATAAGAAATAATGTGAATTGATACTATATAAATCATTTCTTATCATGATTATATAATACAGTTGGAGCCTGGAGGCAGAGTTGTCAACAAAAAATGAAAAAGAAAACCAGAGCTCTTATCTTATGGTTAAAACTTTGGGGGAGGAACAAGAAAATCAAAACAGAGGATGCTATAATTAGTTGATGGTTTTTTCTAACCTTTGCCCATGCTTGAAACTATCTAATAGTGTAGGTATATATACAAAATTATTAATGAAACCCTGCCTAGTTAAAAGTATGGTAACTTACTTGCAATTCCATTGACTTCTTAAGTTGCTCCACAACTTCTTTTGCTTTTGGTCGTTCTTGTCTATTCTCATTTAAGCATCGGTAGGCAACCGTCTGAAACGCGTTCAATGCTTCCGGCATGATTTGTGCTTTTATTTCCTCAAATACCACCGTATCGTGTGTTCCCTTTTCAAATCTGTCTTTGATGAAAGTTGGTAGATACACACCTTCCTGTTTGTGGATCATGAACGTTGATCTTCCACACAAGATCTCAAATAAAACCACACCGAATGCATATATATCGGATTCTATGGTTAAGAAACCAGATTTTAAATAAAGTTGATCCACGTAGCCCAGTGTGCCGCATGCTCGATCGATGACGTAGTCAGTTTTCTTATTTATTGCACTTCTCAAAGAAAGCCCAAAATCAGCAAGTTTTGCATTCCAATCATTGGTTAGTAAAATGTTTGCAGTTTTGATGTCCCTATGTATAACTGTATCTTGTGCTTCGACTCCTCTATGAAGGAAATCCAATGCGGTTGCAACATCAATGCATATTTTAAGCCGTCTCATCCAATTAAGACGAGCATCACTCAAGTACCTATCAAGACTTCCTCTAGGGGCGTACTCATAAACAATGATTTTTGCATCTTTTTCATCGCAATAGCCTACAAGACTGATGATATTATTGTGCTTATACTCAAAAAGAATTTGGAGCTCATTCCGAAACTGAGTTTCCCCTTGACCACCCTTTGTATCCAAACACTTCGCAACAATTGTATTAGATCTATCACCTTGTGAAACTATTCCTCTATATACATTCCCAAATCCACCTTTGCCAACACAATTGTCAGCATGGAAGTTTTGAGTGGCTGATTTTATTTCTTCAAGTGAAATCCTGAGGTTGTTGTCTTTGTCGTTTTCCTGTCAACCATGAGGCAACAAATAAAATACATAATTGTTAACAATACCAATATTTGAAAAGTATAGTAATTATAATCAACTACTCTAAAAGTCCATATGTTTTCAAAGCAGTTAATTGACAACATTACCCTTATATGAACAGCGATGACAAACTAATCCCCAAATGTTTAAATTTTCACGAGTTATTCAACAGCGATGACAGTTAAAGGATATCATTAGTGATAAAAATATATGAACAGGAATTTTTTTCTTTTAGATTTATTAAAACAATAACTTACTTGAAAAAATAACGCTTTCTCAAGCTCCTTGACAACAATATCCATTGTTGGACGTTGGTCTTGAGTATCTTTCAAACAATGACCTGCAATTTTCATAAATGCAAGAAAAGAATTTTTGTTGGGTCCTCTGTTTAGAGTAAATTTCTTTTCTCCACTTCCATCCATTATTATAGGATCTATCATTTCAGTTAGTGTTCCCTCACGGATGTGTCTTCGTGCCACATCTGCCAGTCCCTTGTAACTGTCCTCAAGGAACATTGGATCATTGGCTACCTTCCCGCATAAAATTTCAAGCAAGAGTACTCCAAAACTATATACATCTGATTCTCTTTTTAAGTTGAAGGTCTCCTCATATTCTGGATCTATGTAATAATCAGTGCCAGCACTAACCCAATCGAGATGGATAGCATCATCATCTTGATTCAGAGGAAGGAATACAGAGAGATTAAACTCAGAAATCTTTGCCCGCCAATTTTTATCCAACATAATGTCTTGGCTGCTTATACTACGGTTTATTATCACCTTCTGATCTTCCATCTCATAGTGTAGGTATTTCAACGCATGGGCAACATCAAGGCATATTTGTAAACGTTTGGCCCATGTAAGAATAGGCTTGTCTTTGATATTTAGTAAATACTCATGAAGGAACACATTATAAACATCCTCAATGATGAGAACCATTTCAAAATCTTCATCACAGAATCCAAGTAGAGGGACTATGTTGTGATGCTTACAAGATGTAAGCATTTCGAGTTCTCTACAGAATAATTCTTGTGCTCTTTTGTTATCTCTAGGGCGGATACGTTTTATAACAACCGTGGTGAGTTTCTTAGGTAGTTCACTATTATTCTTCTCATCTACAAAGGGAAAAGTTTCTTTAACAGAAAGCTCAAGTTCTGCTCTGTAAACTTCATAGAATGTGGAATGCCTGATGAGGCAACCCATAGAAAAATCATTTGTCGCCAACATTATATCACTGAGTTTGATAATTAGGTGATCAAAGACTTTTCCCTGCAGCATTGTGAAAAGGAGTACATAGTGTTACAGCTTATAACTTGGTACAAAAATAAGGAAAAAACTGTGAATAAATTGTATGCATGATATTTTGTTAATTCTAATCAAGTTATTTACAGACTACACCCAAATATACGCCTTAGTTAATTAGATTCAATCTTAGAATTAAAAGAAAGGAATGTATTTCATTTTATTCAGAAGTATTTGAATTCTAAGGTTGGGTTTTCTAAAACGAGTATCGGTATCCAGCACGTACAGGTGTAAACGAGAAAAGCTCAATGGAGGCATACAACTTGAAGAGTCCATCTTATTCTACTTGAAGACCTTAAACTAGGAATGAAGAATGTCAACAGGGATAGAGTTTTCATATTTAATGAAGGCAAGATAGATCCATATTTAATTTTTTAGTGCATTCATGGATTAGTGGACACATGTTAGATGATGTGAATATATACTCCACTAATTTACTAAATATCGTGCACAACCAAAATTGTGACAAAGTGATTAATCTAATACCTTGACTCAGTTGACTCGGAGCATGTACTTGTCACATTTCCTTGTTGATAAACTAACGGGACATTAACTAGTTAGGTTTGAAGAGTAAAATGTCATGATATATTTTGAGTAGAATAGTACTATTTCTTTACACCGTCAGAATCAAGTCAAGGTATTAAAGTAACCATTTTGTCAAATTCAGGGTACCATTCTACACTCTTAATAATTAATATAGTTAAAACCTATTTATCCAAGTTGAGGGTAGTAAAATATATTTTGATTTTTATTCTTTCCTTCTTTCTCTGAAAATAGATTTTCTAATTTGTGCCCTTAAGACATATGATAAGGCTTAATAATTATACCAATAGGTACAATCAATAACATCATATACAATAAATATACATACAAAATAGGAAATTAAAGAGTTAATTAAATGCATTTTTGAATATTTATATAAAGTTTTAGTGCATTAAATAAAGTTTAACATGTGCCTTTAGTGTGCTTTAAATAAAAATCAAAAAACAGTACCTGGAGTTGTGTATATGTAGTCAAAAATCACGTGACCTATAATTTTTTTATAATTAAAATTCTTCGTATTCCAAATTGGGAGAATTTAATTGATATCCTTCAAAACTTTGAAAATTACATCAATATCCATCTGAATTTGAAAATTACTTAAATATCCTTTCAAATATTTAAAACACTCATATTTATCCAAATAACAATTTAAATAAAATTAAATAGTTTTTAATGATTGAAATTCACCATTTAAATATTATAAATATATTGTTTGACTCTTTTACCCTCATTTCAATATTATCCCCAAAATCACTAATCAATGTTGGCTGGGTTTATTTCGAGCAGTAAAATATGCGAGATATATTCTGTCATTTTTATTAATCATGTCTAGATATATGATATGATTTTTTGAGTCCAGGAATTAATTTGGATAGCTCTCCAGAAATTTGGAAATGGACTCAAAATATGATATTTGAGGTTTTGACCAAATGAAAGTATTGGCCGTCCAAATAGATATGATGAAGGTGAGAATAACGAAGGATGAAATCAATGTAGATGATATTGCATACACGTAAAAGAAAAGATATATACTAGTAGTAATCTGCTTAATTAAACATTTCTAGGCATACATTTTCACAAAATTGATTGAACAAATAGTTTTAATTTCAACCTGCTGCAAATCAAAGTGCAAAAACCAAAGATATGTGATGTCGGCCAAAGATAATAATAAGAAGGGTAAAATGGTCAATTGATCATTTAATGATGTAAAAACCCGCGTAATGCAGTGGAAAACGATAATTATATGTTTCGATGATGTCCTTTTTTTTTCTTAAAAAAACATCGTGGAATCGTTTTGAAGGCGTTTTTTATTATCATCCTAACTCAATATATGTCAATGTATTAAAAGTTATGAATATCTAATTGGCAAAGTTATATTATTATATAGAAAGTAATTTGAAAGATATTAATGGTATGTATTAATGTACATTAGTGTTAGAGTTGACAAAGATTAGAGGTAGGGGCATTTAAGTAATTTCCGATAGGACATTTTAAGCCAAATACCCAAAACCCTTTATAAGGGTTATAGATTATAGATTAAATTGGTTATGTGGATTTATGTGAGTATTTTAGAAGTTTGAAAGAATATTGAAGTAATTTTTAAGTTTGAAAGGATATTGACGTAATTTCCAAAGTTTCCAAGGATATCAATGAAATTCTCCCTTTCAAAGTTTACAAATCATACGACTAGTTAACCAGGATAAGTTATTACCTTCTGGTGGTTGTATGACGTTCTTTTAACTTCATTTCCTGACTGCTCCTTTGACATCTATTACAACAAAACAAAGGAAATATGTCAGATTGATGAAAGTTATGAAAAAAAAAAAAAAAAGAAGATAAATAGGAGGATCTTAAATGATTTTCATGTGAACTTTTTACATCTATCAACAACTTGGTCCAATTTTTGAATTAAAAAAAAATGATAATGTAATACTAAAATAAAAGCAAGGATTAGAAAACAAGGGCTATGAGGTACATAGCGAATTCGGTGCATTTAAAAAAATAATTTATATGTGTAAAATGCAAATGCAGCATCTTTAAAATGTGTAAGTCCGGTTGTAGCGGATCGATAACGAGGTTATCTTTAGCTATTAAGGTCCGGAATCCCTTAATACTAAGTTCACGGATCGTGAACGGTTGTTTCGCGAGTATTAGCGAATCGGTTTGCTTCCCAGCTTGCCTAGCGAACTGACTCAGTTCACTTCGCAGTCAAAGTCAAACATTAATTAACATTTTTTAGCAATTACAAATTAACTCTAATATGTCCATCAATCAATATCAATTGTTTACAATCCAAAACCAATGTATCAACTTGATTACAATTAACGCTTAAACTATTATAAGCTAGATCTGTTGTCACACACGTAAATGTCCCAACAAAATGCAGTTAAAGTTTATGGGCAATGTTTTGTTTCCATTATTTGGTATTTTTATGTACGATATCAAACAATGTTCTTATTAGCGTGTTCTTATTAGGGATTCATGGTTATGTTTTTTGCTCCAAGGATTAAAAGGACAACAAATACAGTAGACAAAATAACGATTTGGGGATAATTTTAAAGTTTATCTTCTATTGAAATTAGATTGCCAACATACATATCTTTTTAGTTGAATCGCACAACAACTTAATAGAAGTTCTCAGTACACATCTACTTTTTTTTTGTGTATTGGTGTTGTTTTGCAGGTAGAAATTGACATTCACATGATGCATACACCTTTATGATCCCAAGTCGAATTGTATTGAAGTGTTTGTTAGTCTTTATAGATTATCAACGTGGCTTCTATGTTGCGTGCATATTGTTTGTTACTGATTTTACGTTACCAATATCCAGGAAGAATTCTATGGATGAATCAGTTAGCATCTACCACAGTTAAAGAAGAGATTAAAACCCCTATTATATAGGATTTACAAGTTTGAAAATGCTATTTTTATAATGCACTCTATGTGTTAATAGATTCTGAAGTAGTGTAATTGATGAAGACTGCACTCCCCGAGATTATTTTTAAAGATGAAATCGCAAAAACTCAGAGGAACATTGCATGCGAAGACATTCATGGTAATTAGTAGTTCGTGTTAATCTATGTATTCACGCGTGTGTGCATTTGTTCAGCTATATATGCAGATTATGTTTGTTCCTTTAAACTTCTAAAAAGTAAGAATAATCGTTTCTTTTGATTAAAGTAAATGCATGCTACCATACAAGACGGGAGGAAGCCGAACCAGAAGTTTTAGCATTAAAGCAATAACCGAAGAAAGCAACACAACAAGAGTGTAGCTGGATAGGAGAAACATCATGATTTTAACTAATCCATGTGGTAAAAGATATGATTATTCATTCAGGTTCATGATAAAAACATGTACGGAGTACTATTTAACTTTTTGTTTATACATTAAATTCTGCCTATACTTTTTTTTACATTGCCTTCTGGTATGATAAGTCTCCGTGTGTTAGAAATATATATATGATTTAGTTTTTCTGTAGTTTATTACAGGTTCTATATATATCGTTTTGGTGTTGTACAGCTGGCTCTGATTAGCGTACATAAAGCTACTGAAATGACTAAATAATTTGAAGGAACATAATTTAGTTTCATGGGAAGTTATTGGTTGAATATCTTTGGCATTTGAATGTTTATCTTATTTTAATCATAACGACTATACCGGTTATAATGGCACAGGTTGGTTATCAGGTCAACCAAGCTTAAGTCTTAATTGTGCAAGTCTTACTACTGCTTAAAAGAGATCGGGTTGGGTGGACCCTCCAAGAAAATGTATATAGTAAGTATGATTATGAACTATTCATGGTTGATATTCAATTTAACATTGCCAACTTTATAAGTAAACACTTATGTAAATTGGATTATATTTGAGATTAGAGGTGGAACTTTTTATCCAATTACTTTTGAATGGGTCAAGTTGGATTGTGTTATAATCGATGGTTAAGTGGTCATTACCATATTCTATCTATATTGTAAATTTTGATAATCATTATAGGAGTTCAAAAAGACCGTTCATTGAGGGAACTATATTGAAAATGACATAATTATCGTTTATCTGCTAAATGCATTTGTTAATCAAATTATTAGATTAACAAATTATGGGTAGCACCAAGCGTAGGACCATAAATGAGTGAGTTAAAAAGGATCTCGCCCAAGTAATTAAGGTTTATTAAGCACAAGGGCCAGGAATATATAAACTGCATTCCAACTGATTTTCAGTTTAGTGCCCCAAAGAGATGACCTATTTTCCATTTATTAATTGCTTCCTTATCTTTTTTTCTTTCCCCTGCAGTATGTGCGTAAATTGTACCAGAAAAGTCCCAGACTCATTTGTACAATGTACATCACATTTTTAGTGTTCCGTGTGGGACCTAACAACCTATTCTTGGCAACTAATTTGTTCATTTTGTGATCGTCATATATAGAGAGATTGCTTATTACTGAATAACAGGGGTTTATTGCGATATGTCGGAATATGTTCCATCATCTGTAATTTCACCAATCAAGTTTACCATCTACTAAATGAAAATGAAGATCAATGGGTATGAAGAAGAATACTTCCATTAAATCAAATAAGTTAATCATATGTTTTTCAAATGTTTAAATATGATACGAATGATTCATGAGACTATGAATCATGACATTATATCATATTATTTAATGTATATCCTATGAATTCAATATGCTTCACCTTGTCTGTTTTAAAAAGAAATGTTTTATTAAACCTAGATAAAATAGGATGATGTTGTTATATAATTTTCGCTCTCCAACTAATCATTAAATTATATTGTTAATATCAATTTATTATTATGGCATTTACACAGCTGCTACAAAATTGAGATTTGTAGTTTATTTATAATTCTCATGTACTAGTTTAGGACTCGTGAAATTTACGGAATCGTCCAAGAAAAAAATTTAAGTACCCGTATCCATAAAATCGACCGAAAACTAACCCGTTGACATACATAATCCAAGCATTATAAATTAGTACTATCATAATTCCTGCACAATGCAATGGGATATAACACTTATTTATAAACAATCTAGGTTATAGATAATTGTCGTAGAAGTTGATATGAAATATTTGACTGTAATGGAGGAGAAACATACACATTAACAAATGTTAAAATAAATATTTTAAAGATAAAGAATTATGTAATTTTTTATTTTATAACTTAACATCAAGATAGATTGTGATGTGGTATTTTTTATTAAGTTTAACTAACCTTTATTTTTGTTTTTAATAATGTTAATATTAATAGTTAATTTAATTTGTATAATTTTTTTTCCTTGAAAACGATTGAGTTGTCTAATTAACATTTAACATTAATATGTTTGACTTATAAAGAGTGGACAATTAATTTTCTAGAGTAACCATATTACCATATTACTAAACATGTGAGGGGTAGAATATACATTTGCAATAGGACAAAAGCTAAGTTTTAAGCCTTATATACCAAATGCTTTATAAGGGTTTAAGATTTGATCAAAGATGTAAAAAAAGGTGGTATTTTGGGTACAAATACCCTAAAAATACGTCAAAACTTGACTCCGTTTGCATCCATGATCCAAGAATTGTAAATTAGAAATTGATAAAATGAATCAGGTAAGTCGTCTAAGAATTTAAATTATTGGACGATGAAATGAAGTTATGAATTTTTTTGGAATTGAAAATAATTATTGGGGTTTTTTTTGGAAAAAAATAAAATAAATAAAATTCTATGAAAAATTTGAATTATAGAAGAAAAATAATTTACTAAATTAAAATTTTCATAAATATTTAGAGGATTATCTGCAATCAAAGGAAAAAAAAAAGAGTTATATTATATATATGGAAGAGTGTATATTGTAAATATTGGAGGGTAAATTAATCTTTTAGTTATATAGAAATGGGGTTAATGATGTCATAAAACAAATTTACGATTAGATAATAATTGTTGATCTCCATCTAATAGTTCTTATTCTCTAAAGATTTTTCAGATAGAATATCGAAGGGTTTATATTGTAAATAGTGAAGGGTAAATTAGTCTTTTAATCATATAAAAATGGGATTAAAGATGTCATAAAATCAATTTACGGTTAGATCATAATTGTTGATCTCCATCTAATAATCCTTGTTCTCTAAAGTTTTTTCTTCTAATATAAAAGATAGATAGAAAATTTCCTAACTATTTTTAAAAAATTATGTGAACAGCTTTTTATAGGCTAATACACACGGAGGGGGTTAAAGTATGCCAAAATGTTCACCTAGGGGAATAAAGATCACGTTGTAACCTTTGCATGAATTAACTTTTAAAACTTGATATTTGTTAAAAATAAGGTCAATAACGACTCATCATTTTGAACAATTTTATAAACTTTAATTATCAATTTACACATTTTTTTTAAACTTTAGTTATCCTTGTACACATTCTCATAAACTAGACTTACCTTAAAACACATTACGTATAGTTAATTCATGCAAATGTTACAACGTGATCTTTATTCCCCTAGACGAACATTTTGGCATACTTTAATCCTCTCCGTGTGTATTAATCCGTTTTTTAGTATTTGATACATTGTTATCATTAATATTTCACAAGTTAAATTACATACATTAATTTAAAATTATTTCTAGCTGTGTAGCTTTCCAATGACCGTTAACGCGTTCAACACTATTTTGCTTATATATTACATTATTATCATACCTTTTGTTATTCCAAATGATCATATAATCGTACTTGGTTGATTTTATAAACGTGCTGGCCGGTTACCAATTTACGTGTTTGTATATAAATACTAAGATACATATATCTATCTTATGTATTTCGTGATTTATGTATTTTAAAATAACATTATCAAGAATTAAACATTTCCACTCAAGTGATAATGAATCACACTATTACGGATCAATAAATTTAAGAAAAAGAGAAATATATTGACTTACCTGAAACGATAATGCTGTCTCAAGCTCTTCGATGACGACTTTCATGGTTGGACGTTGTTCTTGATCTTCTTCCAGACATTTGCATGCAATTTCCAAAAAGGCATTTACAGAATGTTTGTTGGGTCCTCTATTTAGGGTTGAATTGTGTTCATCACTTTCTACCATAAGTAGAGGATCTATCATTTCCTTTACTGTACCATAATGAAAGCATCTTCGAGCTACATATGCCAACCCCTTGTCATTCCCCTTACAGAAAATTTGATCACTGGCTACCTTCCCAGATAAAATCTCACATAAAACGACTCCAAAACTATATACATCGGATTCTATTTTTAACCTACCCGTCTCAATGTACTCCGGATCTGTGTAACATTCGTCACCAAAACTCCAATCCAGAAACAGAGCATCGTCATCTTGATTTGAAGGTAGGAACATTGAATTTTCAAAGTCCACAATCATTGCCCTCCAACTCTCATCCAATGCAATGTTGGAGCTCTTTAATGTAAAATTTATTATCCTTTTTTGATCTTCCATCTCACAATGTAGGTAGTTCAATCCACGAGCAACATCAAGACATATATTCAAACGTTCTACCCATGTAAGAATTGGTTTGTCGTTGATGTTAACCAAATAATCATAAAGATATCCATTATGATCAGCTTGCTCAACAATAAGGATCTTCTCGAGACCATCAACACAAAATCCAAGTAGGGTGACTATGTTGTGATGCTTACAAGATGTAAGCATTTCGATATCTCTACAAAATACTTCTTCTCCTTCTTGTAATGTGTCTTCTGTACAGTTGATACGTTTTATAAAAACTGTGCGTCTCTTGGGTAGTTCACCATTATTGTTCTCTTCTTCATTGGAAAATTTTTCTTTATCAAAATGCTCAAATTCTGCTCTGTAAATATCATAGAATCTGGTTTTCTGAACAAGGTATATTTCAGAGAAGTTATCTGTGGCCAACGTTATATCACTGAGTTGGATATTCAGGTGCTCAAAGATATTTCCCTGCAATATTATGAGAAAGGGTAGGACTGTTACAGCTTATTCGTTACTCAAAGACAAGAATAGAATTACCTAGACACTGAATGCGCAATATTTTCTTGATTCCTTTCGGACTACTGAAGATACCCCATAACTACAAATTGATTTATCTAAGGGAAAATGACAAGAATGAATGTAACAATTGAAAAATGCTAATATATAACTCATTAAAAAATGTTTGAAAAATGATTTTATGAAAAAAAATATACAAACCCACCAAAGATCACAAAATCATTTACGGAGTAGTTGAGTACAATATTACACACACTGCACACACACGTATATATATATATATATATATATATATATATATATATATATATATATATATATTAAGTTGGAACGACACATAAAAGTCTAAGTTCACTAATAAAAATGTAAGCTTTAAGGTGTTTACTTGAAGAAAAAGGGGGTAATTTTTCAGAATTATTTTCTAACAAAAGTGAAAAATTAGAAAAATTAGAAAACGTATTTAAATTAGGTATTTTCAAGAATTATTTTTCAAGAAAATGAAAAAAATTGCTTTTTCATGTTATAACTAGGAAATGGAAAACAAAGATTTTCACTTTTCCACTTTTTCCCTTTATACTATTACCTCCACTTTTTCAAAATTCTTCAAAACCTTTTTTAACTTAACTAGTTTTTTCAAAATGAGAAATCAATAACATTTGAACACTTTTTCCAAAATTATAATACTTTTCTAGAGAATGAAAACTCTTTTCATTTTTTAGATTAGAAATGGAAAATTTTCACAACTAAACACACCCTTAACATTTGGGATGCTATGATGTTTGTGAAAGAAGACATATAGAGCATAGTGTACGTTATCACGAGATAAGGTACTCATTACAGTTGTGTGTGTCATTGAGTTATATTACACAAACCATCATCGACTTTTAACATCATTACATCAATCAATTATACTAGTATATCTTAAATGAATATCACAAGATTCAAAACATGAATGAAGCCTTCTTGTGATTTAGAAATGTATAACAAAACATTGTTTAATACAGAGTTAAAAAAATACGAGAATATGGATGACTGTCTACACCAAGAAAAGAATGCTCTTTTTTTTTAACCTATCTAAATCTTGTAATATTCTTTTGTTTTGAATATTTATTTTCCACCATTTCTATCATTTATCACAGTGTGATATGATTTTCTGACTAAAAAAGAGTGATTGAGTTGATGAACAACGAATCGGTGATTACTCCATTGTGTGATTAATGAGAAGTCATGTTTTTACCATATCATATATTTTGCTATTAATTAACTTGTTAATTATTCTAATTTTTGTATTAGTCTAAAGTTTAACTTTAAACATGGGTTGTACTATACATAACCTTAAAAACTTTTCATTTTATATCTACAATCTACAATACTATAATTTTTTAGTCTTGACATCAATAATGATGGTAATAAATACTTAAACTTTATCTTTGAGTCTTGGGCATTATTAATGTGGTAATGGTAATACAATATTTTTTAATATTTGATTGTTGAGTCTTTGGCATTATTAATGTGGTAATAATATATTACTTGAACAATACAATACTTTAACATACATTAAGAGAGGTAAACCTTTCCGTTTTCTAGCTCTATCAACTCATATAAGTTTCATGAAGTATTAAATTGGATGTAACAACCTTGGAAAACCAACCAATTTACACTAATAGTTGATATTAAAACTTGATTACTTCTTAACCCCTATATATTTGATGAATTGTATACCACTTTCATTTACATGAACTTATCATTTTCATTTTATGGTGGAGATCAATCTCACAAACATTCAAGCTAGAAAGATGAGTAACTCCAACGCCAATTTCATAAATTCGGGGTGTTTTTGTTATCTTTGACAACAAAGATAATAAGGTATGATTAGTCGGTACATTGATCATTAGTTTTATGTGATGATGATGATGAACTCATAAATTTATGGTGTTATAGTTCGTAAAGATTGACGTGTATGTGGCCAAACAATTTTGAAGCTCTACCAATCAACAACATAAGAAGCAATACAAGATTTATGGGTCGTATTAGCAATACAAACCACTCCATGTTTGATTTCACTTGATATTTGATATGTACTACTTCATCTTTTACTTCATCTTTTAATGTGTGAAAGTTATAGATGTTAGATATATTTTGAATTTCATTTGTATATTAGAATATTCTTAGCTTTAAAAAGTTATAAGCTCATATATAACAAATTGTAATATCCCGTATATAACGAATTGTAATATCAATTTATCATCCGTTTATATTGTATGTGACTAATAGATAAGATATTATAACAAGGTATACAAAGAAAACGAGCAAAATTAGTTCCATGCATCACACCATTTTCTCTTATATATAATAAATGTTGATAATAAATTCATATACAAACAACAAATTAAGGAGTAATATTCAACAATATAATTTTATTAACTTCTAAAAAACTCAACTTACTGTTATTGTTATAATCTGCAATACAAAGTGCTAATACAAAACAAAGTGATACTAGTAATACCCATAATGAATAAAATAAATAAAACAAATAATTAATCTAAGTTATGTTAAAAGTTTAAACATTCGATTAACCTATACATTATATTGTTGGCATCAGCAAGCAATATTAGTCAAATTCATAATCTTTCCCAAACCATTCTAATAGTTTTCAACGTATCATCTTTTGGTATGCAAATATTAAGTGTAGCAATAAATGACATTATGAAACATTTTTCTCTTTTCATCTATATCTATAACTAAAACTTAGGCCCCATATATATTTTTCATTTGCAAGTTCGATTAAGAATGATTGGAATAGTCATATTAAAATTTAATGCAACAAACTTACAACTATGTGGAGTGCTTGAATACTATAAATAATAATAACTCACTTTCATTTGTTTCACCACTAAAACCACACAAGTTATATTGAATTTCTTAATCGATCACTAAAATTTCAAGCACTAAATCTAGGCCATCCAAAAAAAACACCTAGCCTTTGTTAACCAACTAAATTGCGTTGTCGATAGTCCTATAACACTTATCATTTGTTGCAAGTGAGATGTCAACAATGTTATTGGAACAAACATCGGCATAAGGCTCTGTTGGTTACGACCATATGTCACAAATGAGATATGATATCATCACATCAAACTTCCTTGGTTGGGTAAATATGATATCTAACTTTGTATTATTTCATTGTAATTTTTTTTAACTGTAACATAGTCATAAATCAAATAGATTATAGCTGAAGTCGTAAATGCATGTACAAGAAGATGGTTAGCCAAAATACATAAATAAGTTAGTTATTAACAATACCCGTGCATCGCACGGGCTAAGAATTCTAGTATGTATAAGAATTGAATCAATAAGAAAACTCTATATTAGAGAGAACTAGAGAATTAAAGAGTATAACAGTAAATTAATATTAGCTCGCTCTCTATCTCTCTCTCCTATTATTTCGTACACATATTTAACGTCAAAAATAAATTCCCTTCTTTTTACTCATCTCTCCCCTTACATTAACTATCAATCTCGATGATAAAAAAAATAAAAATAATAGTGGGACTCACTGTTTGTACATTATTACTTTTCTCCTACCACGTCAAAGCGTCATGTTTTTTGTCTTATACTAAACTTTCTAATTGCATAGTTGTTAACTCGTGACTCGACTCGTGATTCGGAACATTGATTTTTAACTCGTGACTCGAGACTCGACTCGACTCGTAAGAGTCATAAATTTACAATAAATACATATATTTATATCTATATGTTTATTATTGTTTATATTTCTATCCTTAATTGAAGTTAAACATGATGAAAGTCATTAAATAACACAAAGTTTAATTTAAAATGGATTATTAGTCATTTCCTATCATATTTTGTCATTTTATGTTTTTTATTAGATTACATTAAATACGTGTCCGGTTTCTGACTCGTAAGAGTCGCCCAAGACTCGTAAGAGTCGCCTACAACTCGAAAGAGTCAATAGATGACTCGTAAGAGTCAAAATCATTTAAGAGTCGGGGTTCGAGTCGCCTCGTTTTTTGAATTTATGAGCCGACTTGTAAGAGTCGACTCGTGAATCGTAAGAGTTTAACAACTATGCCTAATTGTACACCCCTTTTATATATTAAGTCAACTTTCGTTTTTTATTTTTTAATGCTTCCATTTTTAATAATATTTTACAGGTCTCTTTATCTTCAGGCAGGGGTATGACTATCTACATAATACTTTCCTTATGTCTTGCATTTGATGGAATTGGGTATTGTTGTTGTATATGTTTTTATTTAAAATTTATACATTATTTAAAGAAACCTTTTTTAACAAAAAAACATTCCTTAACTAACAATATTTTTCTAAAATGTTCACTTTAGGGAATGATAAAAAGTTTATGGTAGATTTTGATACGGTGATATAGACCTGGGGTTCACCAGAGTTTGATGTGGTAGTCATTAGTTTATGGTAGATTTTTCCGGCAAGGCGGCTGATCGGTTTTTGTTTCTTAAGATTTAGTTGTAGTTTGATTTTTCTTTAAATCTTCTATTGAAAGTGTAATTATGTTAACCGTGTATAAATTTTTTTCATATCTTGTTTATTATTTGGATTGGATAAATGGAATGAAGTGAATTAATTTACATCTCGTTGATGATGATGATAAAAAAGGGTTAATAGACAACAAGGGTATCAAATTTTCATAAAATGTTAACTTTAGGGAATGATAAAACGTTGTTTACTTTAATCAACAGAAACTATTCATAATGTGTTTAAAGGTAATTATAATTTATAATAATATGTACAATGATAACTAAAAAGTTTATAAAATTGTTTATATAATGATTCCTTATTATTGGTCTTATTTTAACGTAGATGAAGTTTAAAAGTTAATTTATATTCTTATTATAGATATTAGATAGTTCCCTAAATAGAACCCTTTATTTTTTGTGAAAGTTTGATATCACATGTATCAATTATAAGCCCTTTACAAGGGACAAGTATAAAAACCCGAGCAATGCATCGGTAATCGATAATAAAATTTTGTGATTTGGTGATGCTTTTATTTTCTTCTTAAAAAAACATCGTGGAATCGTTTTAAACGCATTTTTGTTTAGCATCCTAGCTCATTTTCTACATTCCGGAAAGTTATTAATATCTAATCGGCAAACTTACATTATTAGAAAGTAATTTGTAAGGTATTAGTGGTATGTATTTAATGTATATTAATGTCAGAATGGACAAACAATATCAGAGGTAGGAGTATTTAAGTAATTTCCGATCTTACTTTTTCTAAGTTCTTAAGCCAATTTCACAAATGCTTTATAATGGGTAATGATAAACTAGGAACTATATACACACACGACAAAATGATGAGAAAATGAAAAAAGATGCCAAAAATAAATGGTCTTACAATATTTGTAAGTAACAAGTCCATCCCTGACACAGATTCTTCGACGACTTGGTCACCGTGGTGCTCTACTTGCTCCTTCATTAAGAAATAACATGAAAAATTCAAGTCAAGGTTTTCATCTTTGCGAGTCATTGCTTCAATAGTGAAATATCTATCGGCTTTCTTCAACTGTATCATCTTTATATGGATATTTAAGACCTTTTTTAAGTGGTACTTCCTCCGTCCCATTTTTATTGTCCACTATTTAACTAAAGTGAGATAATTCAATATGCATTATAGGTATACGTTATGCATAACAGATATGAACAGTACGTTTAAGTAAAATTCACATCACAATTTTATGGGTACTTAAACTTAAATATAGAATCTTTATCATATACTTTTTAGTTATTCCAAATCAATATATATATAGTAAGAGGATAAATAGAGAAGGAAATTTAGGGAGAGAAGATGGAAAATGATTTTTTTATCACTATGATTCAATATTTTATTGCTTCGATTCAATTTTTTTGTTAAAAATATAAATTTGAATCTTAAAATAAAAATACTGAATCTTAAAATGAATATACTGAATCATAGTTACAAAAAACCCTTCTCCCTCTTCTCCCCCTAAAAAATCTTCTCCCTAGATCCCAATCCTATATAGTAATATATATATATATATAATGTAATTTAACTAAAGTGAGATAATTCTTGATTAGTTTTTTTTTTAGCATATTAATGATTTATCAGTTTACATATATATGATGTCTGATTTGTAAGATAACATTATCAAGAATTTAGCATTTCCCCTATTATGATATTGAATCGGTAATATGGATCAACAATTGAAGACAAAATTGGCTTACTTGATAAGATAATGATAATGCGTTCAGCTGTTGGATGACAACTTTCATGGTTGGACGTTGGTCTTGAGTTTCTTCTAAACACCATAAGGCAATTTTCAAAAATGCTTCCAAAGAATCTTTGTTGGGTCGGGTGAACTTATTTTCACCGCTTCCTTTCACAATTAAATTAGGATCTATCATTTCCCACAGAGTTCCATTCTGGAAGCGTCTTCGTACCGCATATGCCAGCGTCCTGTCACTCTTCTTAAAGTACTTTCGATTATCGGCTACCCTCCCAACTAGCATCTCAAGCAAAACTAGTCCAAAACCATATACATCAGATTCCCTTTTCAACTTACCTGTACTTTCATATTCTGGATCAATGTAACCTTCAACGCCGACAACCCAATCCATAGAAAGAGCGTCGTCATCTTGATTTGGAGGTAGGAACAACGAGGACTCAAAGTTATAAATCTTTGCCCTCAAATTCTCATCCAACACAATGTTTTCGCTCCTTATATTACGGCTTATTATCATCTTTTGGTCTTCCATCTCACAGTGTAAATAATTTAATCCGCGTGCGACATCAAGACATATATTCAAACGTTCTGCCCAACTAAAATTAACTTTCTTTTCGTTGTTATTAGTCAAGTATTCATAAAGTTGTCCGTTAGAAACATGCTCAATTACGAGGATCATCTGGAAACCTTCATCGCAAAATCCAAGTAGAGTGACAATGTTTGGATGCTTACAAGCTGTGAGCATTTTCAATTCATTATAAAATACTTCTTCTCCCTCTCCAGTTTTATCGTGGAGGCGTTTTATAATTACAGTTGTGTATCTCTTGGGCAATTCACTGCTAATCTTCTCTTCTTTAGAGGCAAAGATATCTTTATCGATATGCTCAATCTCTACTTTGTATAAGCTGTAGAACAAGTTGACTTCGATTTCGTATTCTCGTGAAAAGTCTTTGGTGGCCCGCTTTATGTCAGTGAGTGGAATCCTTAAGTCACGTGCTCGCAAATTTGAATGTTCCAAGTTGTTTATCTGCAACATTATGACAAAGAGGGAAGAATAAATAGCTGTTATACTTGAAAATAAGGGGGTGCTTGGTTCAAAATAAGGAATGATATTGGGAAAGGTAATGGGTATATTAAGGGAATGCAATGAAAATTACATGATATTAACAAATTCAAAAATATAGATGGAATGTTCAAATTTCAAACAAAAATTACGTACTGTATGCTATTTACTTGTTGCAAGTGTGAGAAAAATTGATGAGAAAATTTAGAAAATAGTTAGTTATGGTATTACTTGGTCATTAACCCCAATTTAGTGGGGAATGGTTGATTACTTAAAAGTGAGTAATCATATACTATGTCATAGCTAACCAAGCATCATCAATCATTTCCATTCCCATTCCACACTCTCAAATACATCCAACCAAGCACACTCTTAATTGTGTGATAAGTAATTTGGTAGTAATACCCTGAATTTAATTGAAGTTATATTTATTATGAATCAGTTGGAAAATAAATAAATTAATATTTTAAAAATATTTGGAAACAAAAGTAATAAGTAAACTTCATTAATTTGTATGAGCTGAGAATTTGGCTATGAAAAACAAAAGAGAGTGATTAATTGGTACTTGCATAGTGCCTAACGTATACCGATGGGTGATTAGCTTGTTATAATTTTTGATTCTATTCTCAGGTTTATTAATATTGTTTGATTTGCGTTGAAAGGTTTATAAATTTAAATACATGAATTAAGTGCTAACTTAATTGAATGTGTATCAGTGTATGTACAACTATATCATATGATGACGTTAACATAATATAAAAATCATATATCATATACATAAACATGTTAATTGTGGGATTAAATTTATATATGCTTTTGGAGTTCAAATTAAAAATGGTAAAATTATGGGATGTATATATTTAAATTGATTTTTTTTATACCATTTGAATTAATGATTATACAAGTATATTAAATTTGCCAACTAAGTTACTAACATTTTTACACCTATACTTTTATACCCATTAGTTAACAACCTTCAACATTATTCTCATTGACAGTATGTTTCAAAATTACCATTAATAAGGGTCAACATGTTGTCTAAGAGTTGAAATTAAGATTATACTGATTAATGATCTTGATTTACAACAAAGACAGGAAAATCACCTACAACACAACCAACGTTGCTTCCAGAAAAGTTTGGTTTATATATGTTTCTATTCTATTTTAGGGTTAATAATGGAAAAATCCTCAAAGTTTCACATTTTTTTCGTTTTAACACTCAACTTAATTCTAATGATTTAACCCTTAAAGTTTCAAAATTTTGGTGGTTTAAGCCTAAAGTTTGATTATACTTCAAAATTTTGATGGTTTAATTTTTAAAGTTTATCTTTTATAATGATTTAACCATTATAAGTTTTTTTAGTTTAATCATTAAACTTTCAAAAATTTAATGGTTTAACCCTTCGAAGGGTTAAACAACTAAGTCAATACAAACTTGAAGAGTTAAATCAGGAGAAAAAAAACATTGAGTGGTTAAAACGAAAAAAGTGAAACTTTGAGGAAACCATTTATTAATCCTTTTTTTATTTTACTTTCAATGATAGTTGCACCTTTAAAAAAAATTAATATATGTTGGGCTACTTATAAAGTAGCTACATAACTATATTTTTCAAACGGCTGTGCATCGTACGGGTTCAAAGCCTACTAATTATATATTTGTTATATTAAATCTATATATAACCGATACATTCATTTATATTTATATATAAATAAATAATAAATGATATGATATATACACAATAGATCGTCTTGCAATGCGTTTTCGTTGTAGTACGTATTGGAGCGGAAATCTGAGATGCCACATTAACACGGTCAGTTCTTTAATTAGAGAAATTTGCGTACTTTTTGCTCGGAAGTGATTTTCGAGTGAGATTTTTGATATTTTTGTAATTTAGATAGAACTTGTTCATAAGACTATAAAGCTTTGAGTACATTATTTAAATCATCTTGCACATTTCAGTGTATTCCTCTGACTTCAAAAGACAAATTTTTAAGTAGTCTATTTTGAAATTTTGTTCACACGCTATCCATTCTGAGTAACAATGAATACTAGTTTCCAAAAATCAGATCAAATAATTTTTGGAAGTCAAGACGACTGGTGGTGAGAAACACAATACTGATTTAAATAACTTACTCTAAAGCTTTAAATTAACCAATGTGATCCATGTAATTTTGCAAAGAAAAACAGGAGGGTCTTACCACATTTTCATATGGCAGCTGAAGTTTTAAGGCTTCCTCAAGTTCACGGACCACATGGTCCATCTCCGGGCGGTGTACACGCTCATCCTTTACGCAATAATATGCTACTTTTGTGAAGACATTGCGTGATGAACTTGTCATTTGAGTCCCTAGATCAGGTTGGATTATATCATCTAGCTTACCTTTATCATAATGTAAGATGGCTGACGGACCTAGAAACGAATCATCCGCCTTTGGAATAAACGCCTGCCTCCCACATAATATTTCCCATAAAACAATGCCGAATGAGTAGATATCCGACTTGTAGGTCACACCTCCACTTTTTTCAGTTGCTGGGTCCATATACCCTGTTGTGCCAATAGCTTCTGAATTGAGAACCTGATCCATTCGATGTACTAAATGGTTGATGGAATATTCAAATCCGGATAATCTGGGCTCAAAATTATTATCTAATAATATCGTAGAGCTATTGACATTACGATGTATGACACAGTAATTGCGTCCATCTTCTTGATGGATGTACCTTAATGCACGCGCAACACCAAGACATATCTTCAATCTCTGAGTCCATGTGAGGGTTGGCTTGCTTAGATACATCAAGAGACTTCCCTTGACATTACGGCTGTTTATGATTACCTTCTCCCCTTTTTCGTCGCAATACCCAATAATAGAGACTATATTTTCATGCTTGAGACTAGAAAGCACAGAAATCTCAGTCAAGAACTCGATGCCGTTCTTATGCTTACTGTCTAATCTCCTCGCAGAAATCTTCACCCACTTCCCGTACAGCAAGAGTCGTCCTTTATAAACCTTGCCCAAGTCACCAAGCCCGATGACATTTTTATCATCAAAGTTGTTGGTAGCTTTTAAAATGTCTTCAAGTGGGATTTGTAAGTGACTAAACTGTGTGATTGTAGATGCCATATTTCTGTTACGGTCGAGTACAAGAACAATCATCACAAATGAATGCGAGGTAAAATATTCGAGCAACCACACACATAAATATGAGAGCAACCTAGATCTCCTTAATTGTTTACTGGACTTTTTATCAAGGTAAGTTGATTAAAATACAAACAGATTATTAATTTAAAAATCTACTTTCAAAGGTACCCCATCCCGTAAAACCATCAAACTACTTCGCTGTAGTGAGATTTTTCCTCTCCAAACTCGAAAGTTTGCACGGTTTCTGTAAATAACTTGTGATAGTTGGTTTCTAAAATCAACTAATAATGAATATATAGAGTAGAAATATTATCTTTTTTGTGCTAAATTTGACGCATCTCGAATCCTATGATCATGTAACTTAAAAAAAAAAAGGCCATGTCACAATATTATCTATTTACATACCATAATTGAAAACAAAATCATTATCTAATACTACTGAATGTTATTACACGCGGCATTATCTATAGTAGATTGTAAGTAAGTATACCTGTATAGCAGATCGGTTTGAAGGAGGTAGCCGGCGGTGGCTGGTCTGCCGGAATTGTTAGTCAAAGATGGTGGCTGAAAGATTATGTATGATATAATTGTGTGGTGGTAGTGAGACTGAAGGTAGACAATGATCAATGAAGATATTTTTGCATTATTAAAGTTATTATCAGGAAATGTTGGAAAAGTAAAAGCTAGCGCACCAACTCATAAAGAGCAGATCACTGATTAGTGAAGTTTTGGTGGGTTTTCATTCTACACCCTCGAGAATATAATTTCTTTAGAAATTGAGACCTACAAAAATAAGCTAACCTAAGTAGTATTTACACGGGAGTGATCTAAAGTGAAGCTCCAAATACACGTGAAGGAGAAAAGCAAATCTCGACCATCATTTTATCACATAGAAGAGACAATGCATATACCATACCTATTTGTGACACCCGTCAAATTAGGACTAATATTTAGTGCCTAATCATCTCATAATACATGTAATTAGTCCTTGGTTTAGGATAATTAATGTATCATTATATATATATTGTTGAATATATATACACGTACGCGATTTGGTTTAATCGTGCATTTTCAATATCGAATGGATTTTCGGTTAACTTATACGGACGTTGGTGACAAATCAAAGTAATTATTAAATATGGAATTATTTAATAATCGACACATTTAATAAATATTATTTGATAATATTTACATTCCGACTCATTTCGTAACATTTAGAACAAACGCGACAAAAAACGCGCGGTTCGCGCCCGACAAACAATTTTAGCAAAAGTTATATTTTTATAACTTACTAAAAGTATTTTGGTTAAAATACTTCATCAAAAATATCGAATAATATTTCGTGTTTTAAACTCGTATATTATCGCGTATATAAATAATTAAACGTTTAAACGACCGGGGAAACGAACACGGGTATATACGCAAACTTGGGAGAACAATTTAACCCACCCACATGGGGTGGGGCCCAGCCGAAAATCAGCCAAGGGAGGGGATATGGCACCCCATACCCTTGACTCTTACACCACCACCTTACCACCTCCACTCCCATTTCCATTTTACACTCAATCTCCCATCTCCTCTCCTCCCTCTCTCTACTCGGTTCTCTCTCTCTCTAAAACCCTCCCAAAACCGCCACCATCATCCACCAAATAACACCACTAAATCACCTCGGATCGTGACACGGTTTGGAGCAAAAACGATCACCACGCGAGCCTCTACGTTTCTATCTTTTCGGAATTTTAATCCGACTCTTGTAAGTTAACAACACCTTAAAACTCTTTTAAATACTTTTATTTACTTCTCTAGTTGATAATCTAGCTAGATAATGTCCAAATCATAAGCTAAAACTCGTTTTTAGAACTCGAAAATGTAAACCGAAAACTACCACTGAAAACAGTCCTCTTCTCGAATTTTTATAAAATCGTACGTTCGAAACTAGCGAAAACTTTCTAAACAAGAAATCTTCGTCTTTTCGTTGGCTACAACTTTCGTGAAGAAAGTTTAGCCCAGAAATGCCCTCGTTTTGCTATAAAACTCGATTTACAAACATATGTATTTTGTGACAAACTTCGAAGAGTTTAACTAAAAACCGACACCTCGAGAACCTTTGGAAACGAAAATACAAATTATTAAGTGTTATTTTGCCATAATGTAACTTAGGTAAAAGCCTCGGGTCAAGACTCGAACGTTTGACCCCAAAACCGAGCCAAAACCCAAACAGGCCCTAGTGTCGCATCGGGCCACAGGTTTATGCGACACTAGCATAGTGTCGCATTGTAGTGTCATACCCGTCGCTTGACTGCGACACAGCGACTATGTCGCACCATAGTATCGCAATATATACGACACTTCTCTAGTGTCGCACACTATGTCGCATTATCTGCGACACAAAGACTTACCATCGCTTGATTGTGACACTGCGACAATGTCGCATCATAGTGTCGTACCCATGTCTGCGACACTACCGTAGTGTCGCATGAACACCAAACCCGAATCAAATCTTTGCGACACAGGTCTTGTATCGCATATGGTCTGCGACACTAGCCTAGTGTCGCAGGTAGTGTCGCATGTCACCCAGATCAGAAAACAAAATATTATCTAAGTGTCGAAATCACTTTTCAAATACGGAACCGAATACGATACGACAGATACTCGAAAACCAATATACTTTTATGAAGTATACAATGATTAAGGTATAATAATAATAGTTGAGATTATTATTACAAACCGTCACCAACGGGCCGCACACGTTTTCTAAAACGCAAACAAACAATCAAACCAAATGTAGTTTGGACATTACTAGTTGTGTGATCAACTAGGGTAGGTGATCTTCCGGAGATACCTAGTTTCATGTAATAACCATCGCGCGTTTCGGACGCCCTCAGGTTATCAGTCTGCGGACATCTCACTGCTTGGTTTAGCAGCATACGTTTATTGGTATAAACGCAACAGACTCAGGTGAGTCTCATGGCCCCTCTTTTTACTGTTTTACTCAGGGGTGTGATACATTGCTTGTTTTCAACATGTGAACGCGAGTACATCTTTTCATATACTACATGAGTTGTTTTCACAACTAATCAATCTAAGACCTCTACAGCATAGTTGTTAATACTTCGGTAGCGCAAATATTATTATATGATATCATATAGGATTGACCCTCCTCGTCCGGGTTAGCAAGCACTAACTGGGTAAACGGACGTACTAATATTTGAGGTTTGCGAGTGT
Organism: Helichrysum umbraculigerum; assembly: GCA_949592205.1. Lineage (NCBI taxonomy): Eukaryota > Viridiplantae > Streptophyta > Magnoliopsida > Asterales > Asteraceae > Helichrysum > Helichrysum umbraculigerum. The sequence goes on along the minus strand of CATIUR010000002.1, from coordinate 12,738,220 downwards.
GGATTAGGCACTCGTGGGGAGGCACCCTTGATCAGGTCCTTAAAGGCGGATCCTGACACCTCGATTAAGGCTCAAACTATGTGCTCATGGTTGTATACATTATTATTTGCTGAATTGCAAATCAGTACTTTAAATTTTGCGGTTCACACAACGATACTTGATTATTCAAACCTGTGAGCTCACCAGCGTTAGCTGACCATTTTTAGCATGTATCACAGGTACTCAGCAGTAGTTTTGGACTGCCCGATCAGGATTATGATAGCTCGAGTCAGCATGCAAACAACTAGAGATTTCATTGCATTAGTATATTTTGTTCAAGTATTAATGTATTTAAATCTCTCATATATTCGAACACGAGCTATGTTTAGCTTCAACTATTGTAAACATTATGGGACTTAATGTATTTTGTTAAAACGACGCATATAGAGTCGTTTACTATATATCTTTGTGCTGTGATTACTTGATTAGTCGCGCCCCAACCCTATTCGCTTCCACATCATAATTTGGGGGTGCGACAGATTGGTATCAGAGCCTAAGGTTATAGTGAATTAGGTTGCATTTAGTAGGCCTAGTGAAACATCCTCAAATTGGGCTTAGAAGTAATAGATATTTTTTGTAAATTTTAAATGCGATTTAGAATTGTTATTGTGTTTGATTGTATAATTAATAGGTCGATAAGCCTCAGGAAATATTGTGGCTAGTGAAATATTGATTGTTTTAAATTTATTTAGTTGACGGTAAAATAAAATTGTATTTCCCCGTAAATGGTTTTTAAGTTCCAGACAATAATAAATACGGGGAATGAAAATTACACACTTATATGCTAAAATCTATGGAATAAATCGGTTTTATTCCCACACACACATACATACGTACGTATTCATACATTCATACATACAAACACAAACCCTAACTCAAAAACATGAAGAAATCATCAAAATTGGAGCTTCATAATTCGGATTCAAGCTTCTAACATGAAGATTATCATCTTCTAATCCTTCCTTTCAACTTGTAAGTTCTTAATCTTTGAATCATGAACCCTAGAAATTGGGGGTTTTGATGTTCTTAGTGATAATTCGAAATTAAGCTTTGATTATGTGAAATTGATGTTAGTTAAGCTTATAGTTGTTGATATCTAGCAAGATTCTAGCTTAAGTTTGTAAATTAATCTTGGTTCTTAAGTTTTTGATGATTTTGATGGGTTATTAATTATAATCCGAAAATTTAGAGATGTAGTGATTAAATTCTCGTTAGTTGATGATTAAATGATGATTATCATGTAAACCCTAAGTTAGAAATGAAGAAGGTGATAAAATGATTTGATGAGTTCATGGGGTTTTGATGGGTTAATGGTATTAATCATAAACTAAAGCTTGATATTAGTTGAAATGGTGTTAATAAGTGTTAATAAGAGTGTTAGTAGCTTTAATATAACCTAATAATGGATTAATCAAGTTGTGTGAATTATATACAAGTGAAAGTGTTTATTGATGGGTAGTTAGAAGAGATTGTTATTTATAAGCTAAGATGATCATGGTGATGATCATGAGTTACTAATGAATTAATGGATGAATTAAATTGTGAATTTTAATATATGAGGTTGATGGTTACTTATATTGATTAACTATAATTGATTTGGATCAATGTGATGATGTGATTCTATGTTCATAATTTGATAGTGATGGTGAACTAGTGAAGTTTAATTTGGTTATTATTAATCTTGGATTGAATTGTGTTAAATGACTATAAGTCATAATTTGAAAAGTTGAATACTTGAATGCTTGAATCAAGTATAACCAATTCCATGGGAGTGATGGATTGATGATTTGGATTAACTAATTATTGTGTTGTAATTACTTGATTGAGTTATTTAGATTTTGATTACATTATGTGATAGTATTTCACATTGATACAAGTAACTGACTTGTGTATTTTGTTGTATTTCCAGATATGGAGAAGACTCAGTGATATTAGACTACTGAGTGGGCGACTATGGTAGCCGGTGAGTGGACTTTGATCTCTCACTATAATTTAGTGATCACTGTTGTGGTTACTTCAAGTGTTATGTGTTATACCTGTGTTAAGTTGAATTGTGAATTGTGTTAAAGTGTTAAGTGACCTATTGGTAATTGTGTTATATAGAGGTCAACTATGTTGGACTGTGTTGTTACAGGTTAGTCAACACAAGGGTTGTGAACATTCGTTGTAAGTAAGGCTTGTGTTGACTAAAGGTAACAAACGGTTATCGGTTAACCACTGTATTGGCCTGCAGTTGGTGTAAGTGTCGCTTGGTGGGCCACCGCGGCTGAGGGCGCCACAAGGGCCACCGATCCTCTGGTGATGTTTAGTCAAAGTGTTAAATGTGGTGAACTCATGGTGTTAAACTAAGTGTAGTGTTAGTGATGAGTTAACTCACTTAGCTTCGTGCTAATCCCTCGTTGTTTACTCCTTGCAGGTTAATATCTATTGTTATGGGCGGGTCAAGGAATAACTGAAGAATGTTTGACTAGGATTACTCTGATAATATTTAATAAAGTTTAAAATGTTGATTATATAATGTCCAGGATATAAAGGATTGTTTTGTAAACGTTAATAATTAATACTTAGAACTTAGGTAATGGAAGATGACGACATGTCATTTTATTTATATATATATTTTGGGACTCGAGCTTCCGCATTTTTAAAAAAAAAAAAAAAAGAAAAAAAAAAGAAACAGTTGTAAATATTGGGGCGTTATAAGTTGGTATCAGAGCATAGGTTTGGACGAATTGAACAATGGTTGGATTGTTCAATCCCAAGCCTAGTGATAGTGGTCAAATATTCCGAGGTGTGGGATTAGTGGTTGTGTGAGTAAGTTGTTGTTAAATGTGAACTAATCTATAACAAGATGCTAGAATGTTGTTTTGGGTGCAGAGACGGAGGATCATGAGGAACCGATTGGTATTCTCAATCCTCAACACTCGTGGGCCTAGATGTGCCAGGTAATTTCTGATAAACTTGGTGAATTTCAATAAATTTTAATTGTTTTACTTTACTATGTTATGATTATTAGTAAAGTAAATTGAATTGTTAGTGATTATTACTTGTTAATAATGTGATAGAGATATTAAAATGAAATTAAGAAGGGAATAGTAAATTCAGAAAAAGTGTTAAAAACGGTGTGAAGATACATTGGTGACTAGGGTGTAACAGTTGTGTTATGTGGAATTAAGTGTATGTGTAAAGTGGAAATGCAAGTGTGATTATAGATCCTTGCTGGGGAAATAATTGATAAATGATAAGCTAAATTGATGTGACACACTATGATGAAATCAATGGGTTGCAGGTGTATCTATTTATAAGTTTGGAGTTGTGTTATTGTGTGACTTAGAGTGTGTCCGGTTGTTGAAATATATGCTATTGACTTGGAAAGGTCAATGTTGAATGTAATTGTGTCAAACTCGATAATTGCCATGCTATGCCATGCTATGAAGTGAGGAATGTGACTAAAAGTCTAAATGTTTAGCATTGATCATGATTAGGGTGATAATATGAAACTAATAATGAAAGTGGTTTAGTTTGACTTGGAATAGTCAGAGAAGTGTGAAATGGGTAATGAAATGGTGGATGCAAGGGTTGAAACCCAAACGGGTCATTTAAGTGTCCAAATGGGTCACTTAGTGTTAAATTGTATAGAATTTGATGTGGGATGTGTATGACAACTTTTAAAGTGACTTAAAGTCATAAGTATAGATAAAATGTGGATTGAAAATGTTAATGTTGTCATTTTGAATGAAATTGGTGAAATTGTCCATTTTGACCCCTAAACGGGTCAACGTGTCCAAATAATGTAGAATGAGTGTTTGTATATGATGAATGTGCCCACACGTCATAAATATATGTAGAAACATGTTAGCAAAGGGTTGAAGTCAGAAACCTAGCCATTTGGAATATGGTGTGTCAACTAAAACGGTCGAAAATGGTCTAAAATGACTCATACGTCCATTTTCTCGTAAAACGTGTAAATTGAAAAAGTGGAAAAATAGAAAGTTGCATTTTGATTATATAAAGATGCCTACAAAATTTCAGAGTCTAACTCTTTACGGTTTAGGAGATATGCGCGTTTGAATTTCGTGTTTTTGCACTAAAATTTCTGAGTTGTTGCAGCATGTGGAATACGGCGTATTCCCACGAATACGGCGTATTCACATGAATACGAACGTATTCCTTGGGCGTATTCCTTAAAAACCTTTCTGGTTGAAAATGTTGGCGGGAATACGGCGGATTCCCCGGAATCCGGGCGGATTCCCTTGAATACGGACCTATTCCCTTGAATACGAACGTATTCCCATGTTTTGAGTCATTTCTTGTATTATGTGTTGCATTAAGTGAGTTTAATATGAAAATTTGTAAATTTCGACGTTCGTCGTAACGTTAGACGTAGAATTTCCGCTAGAAAATTTCGGTGTCCGATTAAGACGAAATTTACATGTCCACTCAAAAACGGGCCAACGGTCAAAGCTCATCGCGTTGCTATGAGCCCTGTCAGTTTTCGGCACTTCGGGGTCGTTTGGGGCCCGAAAATCGCGTTTTATTGTTTTTCGGACATTATTTCGGACTTTTAGCTTATGAATTGTATTGGGCTTTAGTTTCTTTGAGCCCAGAGATCATTCCTGTGACTATATACAATATTAAAAGTTGTTTTAAGAGGTCTATATGATTCTTTGTGTAGGAGTTGTTTGTAAGCGGTTTAACTAACTGCATAGTATACCAGTAAGGGTATTGTTGATTGTTGCTTGTTAGGGTAAATAAATATTGATTATGTAATCATGTTAATTACATTATGTGAAATACTTTATTTGATTGAATAAGTATTTGTAAGAGTTAAAGAGTATTATAGGAGCTTACTCTTGCTTGATAACTAAATATGGAAGGTTATTTATTAATCAACTTAGAAATTATATATTGATGAATCTATGTGGAATATGACCTGGTATTTTAACAAGGTACTTAGTGCTAAATGTTATATAGAGTATTATACTTGATAATTAAAGTGTTAAGTGATTGATATTGAATCGTGTAGAGATGGTGTTAAATTGATTTAGTTGTATTAAATTTTAACCTGTGTTAAGGAGACAATGAGAAATGTGTTAGATGATTGAATTGTTATGCCTACCTAATTATGTGAGTAGTTTCACATTCAAGTGATAAAGAGAAATAGTAACAAGTTAACACTTGGTCATATATCTATTACAAAGTGTTACTATATGTGTGATAATTATTGATTTTAGCATTGTGAATTATGTGAGAGTAAAAGTTAATTACTTTAGAGATCAATGGTATGAAGTGGCCTGAGAATTAAGTGTGACTGACATAATATGACGACGTCTGGCTAACGTATTTATATTATGCCATTTCACATGGAATTATTGAGGCTACCAAGTACCAGAGAAATTGATATGACTTTAAATTATTAAGTATGCGATATTGATCTATGCAAGAGAAAAAGTCAAAGATTGATTATAATGAAATGGTAGTAAAACATTAAGCTATGGAATCGATGATTTACCTAAAATAAAAAGGAAGTAGATAGAGCCTTTTGATTGAAACTGTGAAAAAAAAAAATTGATAGTATTATTATTATTATTATTAATTGAGAATTGTGTGAAATTTGATTGTTATTATATGCATAATATCAAAGTGAAGTGATAAGTTGCATATAGAAGATAATAAAACATGAAATAATCTTCCGTGGAGATTAACGAGATATGATTGATTGATGAAATATTGTTGAAAAATGTGTGTGTGGTTAGCACATTTTGTTGGAATGGTACTTACGCTTGAATGACAATGTACCCGTTGATGGAAAAACTTGGTAATTATCCAATTTGAATTGGTACTAAGTGACTTGGTGATTAAGTGATAATAGTGTTAATCATGAAGAATTGACTTGTATTTTGCTTGTTAATATGTGAATAGTGTTATATGAGTTTGAGATACTTTTAAATAAAAGATTATCATATACATTAGTGATATGTGGTACTAGCACAAATGCTAGTTATGAATTGAAATTTAAATTTCATTGTTGTTGGGTGTAGTGTGATTTTCATAATCATTGTTTTGCTATTAAAAGGGGTATAAATCATATATCTATTTTAAAGATTCTAGCACGTCGCTCTAGTGTTAAGAGTATGTTATGTGCATGATGATGTTATTCACTTACGTCAAGTGATTACCTGTTTAAAGTGATTAATTGGGAATAATTTCCTTAAGTGATTATAGTATGCATGAAAATATGATTTGGATACATATCATATGTTAAGGTAAGAAATAGAAACATGTACATGTGAATATGTGTATGTAGATAGAAGTTAGCTTGGGTGCATTTAATTAAGAGTTACTCAAAGGAGAAATTATTGTAAGTGATAATATCACGCTTGTTGTTGAATAATGTGAGTAGTATTATACTATATGCAAGTTAAATTGAGTATAAGACACAATGTATGTGTTTGCGTGAATGTAATTGAGATGCACACTGGTGGTGTGTAAATTGATAAAATAACATATATCTATATAAATATATGTAGGTACACGGTGTATGTAGTGAAATGTATGCATAAGCATGTCATGCATAGGTGATTTAAGTTGTGTACACACTTTAGGTGGATATAGCGATGAGAAATTTCGTAGTTAGAGTTGTATGAAAGGTGCAATATTAATAAAGTGGAAATATTGTGATATTAGAATCTCACTTAAGGAATGAGAGATGTCACGTGATTGAGTTCTTTAGAATAATTAAGGTTGATTAGATTTCGAGGACGAAATCTCTTTAAGGGGGAGAGATTTGTAACATCCTCAAATTGGGCTTAGAAGTAATAGGTATTTTCTGTAAATTTTAAATGCGATTTAGAATTGTTATTGTGTTTGATTGTATAATTAATAGGTCGATAAGCCTCAGGAAATATTATGGCTAGTGAAATATTGATTGTTTTAAATTTATTTAGTTGACGGTAAAATAAAATTGTATTTCCCCTAAATGGTTTTTAAGTTCCAGACAATAATAAATACGGGGAATGAAAATTACACACTTATATGCTAAAATCTATGGAATAAATCGGTTTTATTCCCACACACACATACATACGTACGTATTCATACATTCATACATACAAACACAAACCCTAACTTAAAAACATGAAGAAATCATCAAAATTGGAGCTTCATAATTCGGATTCAAGCTTCTAACATGAAGATTATCATCTTCTAATCCTTCCTTTCAACTTGTAAGTTCTTAATCTTTGAATCATGAACCCTAGAAATTGGGGGTTTTGATGTTCTTGGTGATAATTCGAAATTAAGCTTTGATTATGTGAAATTGATGTTAGTTAAGCTTATAGTTGTTGATATCTAGCAAGATTCTAGCTTAAGTTTGTAAATTAATCTTGGTTCTTAAGTTTTTGATGATTTTGATGGGTTATTAATTATAATCCGAAAATTTAGAGATGTAGTGATTAAATTCTCGTTAGTTGATGATTAAATGATGATTATCATGTAAACCCTAAGTTAGAAATGAAGAAGGTGATAAAATGATTTGATGAGTTCATGGGGTTTTGATGGGTTAATGGTATTAATCATAAACTAAAGCTTGATATTAGTTGAAATGGTGTTAATAAGTGTTAATAAGAGTGTTAATAGCTTTAATATAACCTAATAATGGATTAATCAAGTTGTGTGAATTATATACAAGTGAAAGTGTTTATTGATGGGTAGTTAGAAGAGATTGTTATTTATAAGCTAAGATGATCATGGTGATGATCATGAGTTACTAATGAATTAATGGATGAATTAAATTGTGAATTTTAATATATGAGGTTGATGGTTACTTATATTGATTAACTATAATTGATTTGGATCAATGTGATGATGTGATTCTATGTTCATAATTTGATAGTGATGGTGAACTAGTGAAGTTTAATTTGGTTATTATTAATCTTGGATTGAATTGTGTTAAATGACTATAAGTCATAATTTGAAAAGTTGAATACTTGAATGCTTGAATCAAGTATAACCAATTCCATGGGAGTGATGGATTGATGATTTGGATTAACTAATTATTGTGTTGTAATTACTTGATTGAGTTATTTAGATTTTGATTACATTATGTGATAGTATTTCACATTGATACAAGTAACTGACTTGTGTATTTTGTTGTATTTCCAGATATGGAGAAGACTCAGTGATATTAGACTACTGAGTGGGCGACTATGGTAGTCGGTGAGTGGACTTTGATCTCTCACTATAATTTAGTGATCACTGTTGTGGTTACTTCAAGTGTTATGTGTTATACCTGTGTTAAGTTGAATTGTGAATTGTGTTAAAGTGTTAAGTGACCTATTGGTAATTGTGTTATATAGAGGTCAACTATGTTGGACTGTGTTGTTACAGGTTAGTCAACACAAGGGTTGTGAACATTCGTTGTAAGTAAGGCTTGTGTTGACTAAAGGTAACAAACGGTTATCGGTTAACCACTGTATTGGCCTGCAGTTGGTGTAAGTGTCGCTTGGTGGGCCACCGCGGCTGAGGGCACCACAAGGGCCACCGATCCTCTGGTGATGTTGAGTCAAAGTGTTAAATGTGGTGAACTCATGGTGTTAAACTAAGTGTAGTGTTAGTGATGAGTTAACTCACTTAGCTTCGTGCTAATCCCTCGTTGTTTACTCCTTGCAGGTTAATATCTATTGTTATGGGCGGGTCAAGGAGTAACTGAAGAATGTTTGACTAGGATTACTCTGATAATATTTAATAAAGTTTAAAATGTTGATTATATAATGTCCAGGATATAAAGGATTGTTTTGTAAAAGTTAATAATTAATACTTAGAACTTAGGTAATGGAAGATGACGACATGTCATTTTATGTATATATATATTTTGGGACTCGAGCTTCAACATTGTTAAAAAAAAAAAAAAAAAAAAAAAAAAAAAAAAAACAGTTGTAAATATTGGGGCGTTATACCTAGACTATGACCGTTAGGCAGTATGTCCTTATTAGGTATGACTAGTTTAGGGGTTACATCATACGACTTTAATTTAACATAGCCTGATCAACTATGTACAATTAAATGAGAATGATGTAAAATCTGAAATGGGTTATATTGAACCGGAATACACTAGTTGACTCTGACCAAGAGAGAAAAACCGAAACTCAAACATGTCTGTGATAGACACCCTAGGCTATTGTGTGATATATGTTTATATATACATTGATAGGCCTCTATTATATGCTACACTTTAGGCTATATTATATATTGTAGGTATATGAATATAGGCCTCACCTTGCTAAACGCTTTGTCACAGAAATGGCTAACAACTCTCTAGTAGCACTCACTGATTCGGACAATGAAGTCCAAGCACCACAAACTCAAGAGAGGACAACCGTTCCGTCCGTCTCTCCAACTCGGGATGTTCCCGAACCATTGTTTTACTCATCTGGAGAAGCCCGAGTGATCCGTACTCGCCGTAGGGGTGCGGGATCGTTTCGAGCTGACCCTTACTCCAACTATACGGGCAACCCTATCATCAGGATGGTTCGTCCTCCACTCGCCCGCAGGTGGGACTGGTTACCCACAACTCTGAACACATGGAGGTCTGAGGAGGAGATCCAGATTCCTGCTGACCCCATGGACATTTCCCCGTACACTCAGGAACCCATACATCACACAACTCCAGTGTTGGCTGCTCGCCTTCACCGTCATGAGCAAAGGCTCGAGGACCTCGAGCGAGAGCAACACCTGATAACAACCTATCTGTTACGTCAAGCACATGATCGTGTGGCACAACTCCAACGAGAACTTGAAGAAATGAACCACACTCTGAATATGGTTCATCAGCAAGTGATCGACGACAGAAGCGCGTCTGATCTCTTGCAAGCAAGATTAGAAGAATATGAACAGCGTTCATAGGAAGCTGAAGAGTACACTCGTGTACTGGAACAGCGGTTGACATTGACTGAAGACGGCACTCGACAAACTAGCAGACTTGCTGAAACCGTCACCCGTCTTGTCACTGCGATATCACGACTAAACCTACGCCAGGATTAGTATAATGTCTACTTGTAATCTATTATGCTATCGTAGGACTCTTGTAATTCGACCGGAGGTACCATTCCCGACATCTTTTGTAAAACCTCTATGGTTGTAACCTTTTGAACTCGTAATATCTATCAATGACATCTCCCTTTATAATTTGTGTTATTGGTTGTCATGTATTGTTACCTTTGAATATATGAACACCTCCAATGATTTTTCATTCTTATACAAAATCTCACGTATCTTTGTTTCTTTTTCTGAAGAAGCATGCCGCCTAAGAAGAAAACCTACAGCGAAGCCGAACTGGCTACCCTTGTCTCTCGAGCAGTGGCCGATGCCATGGCTGCTCGGGAATCACCGCGAAACTCCAGGAGGAGTGATGATGCTGAAACCACTCCTACTCCCAAACCTTGTTCCTACAAGGACTTTCTGAACTGCCAACCCTTGCATTTTAAGGGCACTGAAGGAGCCATCGGTCTGATCAGATGGTTCGAGAAAATTGAATCCGTCTTCCGTATCAGTAATTGCCCGGAAGATTGCAAAGTCAAATACTCCACCTGCACCCTAGCAGACGGTGCTCTCACTTGGTGGACCTCGTATGCCACTTCTGTAGGCATCGACACCGCCTATCTACTCCCTTGGGAGGATCTGAAGAAAATGCTCACTGAGGAGTATTGCCCAACCGAAGAGCTTCACAAACTGGAAGAGGAGTTCTGGCATCTAAAAGTTCAGGGAACCGACATTGTTGGTTACACCACCAGGTTCCAGCAACTTGCTGTTCTCCGTCCAGCCATGGTAAGCACGGAATCTGACAAAACCAAGAGGTACATTCGCGGTCTTCCGGAACCTGTCCGGGGGAACGTCGCCTCTTCAAAACCGACCACCACTCAAGGTGCCATCCGATTGGCCCATGAACTCATGGCTATGAGCGATAGTCAGGAAACACCCACCTCATCCAACAACAAAAGAAAGTGGAACGAAAACCACAACAACAACCAAAATAAGAGACCCGATACCATCAAGGCTTACAATTCAACCACCGAACCTAAACGGGGTTACACAGGGAACAAACCGTATTGTCCCAAGTGTAACCGCCACCATGAAGGTCCTTGCGGTACCCTATGCAACAACTGCAAACGGTACGGTCATCTCACCAGGGACTGTAGATCCCCAAAAGCCAACAACAACACTTCCAACAACAACAACAACACCCAATCATCCAAAGTCTGCTATGAATGTGGGAACACCGGGCATTTCAAGAAAGAATGTCCGAAGCTAAAGAACAAGGGCAACAACAACAACAATCCCAGCGGTAGAGCTTTCGTTCTCAACTCTAAGGACGCCCGTCAAGACCCTAATGTGGTCACGGGTATGTTCCTTATCAACAACTTAACTGCTTCTGTTCTGTTTGATACTGGTGCTGATAAGAGTTTTATATCGCATGAGTTCAGCCCACTACTTGACATTACCCCTGTTGCATTAGATACTTTATATACTATAGAGTTAGCTAATGGCAAACTAATCGAGGCCGATAGTGTATTACCTAATTGCACATTAAACCTCTCGAACGAACTCTTTTCTATCAATCTCATACCTGTCGAAATCGGAAGTTTCGATATCATTGTCGGCATGGACTGGTTGTCCAAGCATCGAGCTGAAATCGTCTGCCGTGACAAAATCGTTCGTATTCCTCTCGCCACCGGTGGTACACTGATCATACAAGGGGAGACCGGTGGGACGAGATTGAATATCATATCCTGCATGAAAACCCGTAAGTACTTGAGAAAGGGTTGTCAGGCAATCCTCGCACACGTTACAGAGAAAAAGTCGGAGGAGAAGCGACTTGAGGATGTGCCCATTGTTCGAGACTTTCCGGAAGTCTTTCCCGAAGAACTACCAGGCCTTCCACCATCTAGGCAAGTTGAGTTCTCAATCGAACTTGTGCCAGGTGCTGCACCTGTGGCGCGAGCACCATATCGATTAGCCCCATCCGAACTTCAGGAGTTGTCTACTCAGTTGCAAGAACTCCTGGACAAGGGATTCATTCGACCGAGTTCCTCGCCTTGGGGAGCTCCGGTACTGTTTGTCAAAAAGAAGGACGGTTCTTTCCGCATGTGTATCGATTACCGAGAATTGAACAAATTAACTGTTAAGAACCGTTATCCACTCCCACGTATCGATGATCTATTTGATCAACTCCAAGGATCGAGCTGTTATTCGAAAATTGATCTACGATCCGGTTACCACCAGTTACGAGTTCGCGAAAACGATATCCCGAAAACAGTCTTTCGAACTCGCTACGGGCATTATGAGTTTCAAGTTATGCCCTTCGGTCTGACCAACGCACCAGCAGTATTCATGGACCTTATGAATAGGGTGTGCAAACCATATCTCGACAAATTTGTCATTGTTTTTATCGATGACATCCTCATCTATTCGTGCAACGAGCAAGATCATGCGCAACATCTGAAAACCATTCTAGAACTACTCAGACACGAAGAGTTATACGCGAAGTTCTCTAAGTGTGAGTTCTGGATAAAAACCGTTCAATTCCTTGGACACGTGATTGACAGCCAGGGAATTCATGTTGATCCATCCAAAATCGAGGCTATCAAAAATTGGCAATCGCCAACAACTCCCACCGAAGTACGACAGTTTTTGGGACTGGCCGGGTACTATCGGAGATTCATCGAAAACTTCTCAAAGTTAGCCTTACCACTCACTTCACTGACTCAGAAAGAAAAGAAATTCGATTGGACCGATAAACAAGAGTCAACATTCCAGCTATTGAAGCATAAGCTTTGCAGTGCTCCTATACTTTCATTACCCGAAGGCACCGATGACTTCGTGGTATACTGTGATGCTTCTCACCAGGTCTCGGTTGCGTGATGATGCAACGAGACAAGGTCATAGCCTACGCTTCCCGACAACTAAAAATCCATGAAAAGAACTACACAACTCACGACCTCGAGCTGGGGGCCGTGGTGTTAGCACTCAAAATTTGGAGACACTATCTCTACGGTACGCGAAGTACAATATTCACCGATCACAAGAGTCTCCAACACATATTCGATCAGAAGGATCTGAACATGAGGCAACGTCGATGGGTCGAGTTGCTTACCGACTATGATTGTGAAATCAAGTATCATTTAGGCAAAGTGAATGTTGTCGCTGATGCCTTAAGTCGAAAGGAACGAACAAAACCTCTTCGAGTTCGAGCTCTAGTCATGAACATTGACAACAATCTCATTTCTCAAATTCTCGCTGCTCAACTCGAAGCACTCAAACCTGAAAACATCGTAAACGAATCCTTGCGAGGCATGGACAAACAATTTGACATCAAACCAAATGGTACTCGACAATTCTCTAACCGGATATGGTTACCTAGTTTCGGCAACTTACGAGATTTGGTGATGGACGAAGCTCACAAATCTCGCTATTCTATACATCCTGGATCTGACAAGATGTATCACGGTATTAAAGATCTGTACTGGTGGCCTAACATGAAAGCCGACATCGCCACCTATGTCGGTAAATGCTTAACCTGCTCTAAAGTCAAGGCCGAGTACCAGAAACCTTCCGGCTTGCTCCAACAACCGGAAATCCCCCAATGGAAATGGGAACAAATCTCCATGGATTTCATCACGAAACTCCCAAAAACATCGAGCGGTTGCGATACCATTTGGGTGATCGTGGACCGGCTCACAAAATCCGCTCATTTCCTCGCCATTAAAGAAAACGACAAGATGGAACGTCTCACCCGATTATATCTGAAAGAGATAGTAACCAGACATGGCGTTCCCACCTCAATTATCTCTGATAGAGATGGCCGATTCACTTCCCACTTTTGGCAATCATTACAAAAATCATTGGGTACTCGTCTGGATATGAGTACTGCCTATCATCCACAAACCGACGGCCAAAGTGAACGAACTATTCAAACACTGGAAGACATGCTACGAGCCTGCGTAGTTGATTTTGGTGCAAGTTGGGAAAAACATTTACCGTTGTGCGAGTTTTCGTACAATAACAGTTATCATTCCAGCATCAAGGTTGCTCCATACGAGGCACTATACGGTCGTAAGTGTTGCTCGCCTATCTGTTGGACCGAAGTTGGGGATAGCCAACTCACTGGTCCTGAAATCATTCATGAAACTACCGAAAAGATTGTCGGTATCCAAAATCGGCTGAAAGCCGCACGTGATCGTCAGAAGAGCTATGCTGACGTGAGACGCAAGCATCTCGAGTTCCAGGTTGGGGATCGAGTTTTGCTCAAAGTATCACCTTGGAAAGGTGTCATTCGATTCGGAAAACGCGGGAAGTTAAATCCCAGGTACATTGGACCTTTTGAGATCCTCGAGAGGATTGGTCCAGTGGCATATCGCTTGCAGCTGCAACCCGAACTCAGCAGCGTGCATCCCACATTCCACATTTCTGATCTTAAGAAATGCCTGTCTGATGAGACACTTATAATCCCGCTCGACGAAATCCACATCGATGATAAACTCCATTTCGTCGAGGAACCCGCAGAAATCATGGACCGTGAGGTCAAACAACTCAAACAAAGTCGTATTCCCATCGTTAAGGTCAGGTGGAATTCGCGGCGTGGTCCGGAATTCACTTGGGAACGGGAAGACCAGATGCGACTCAAGTATCCTCAATTATTCTCCAATCCAACTCCAATCACCATGAACTAAATTTCGGGACGAAATTCTCTTAACAAGGGGAGAATGTGACACCCGCCAAATTAGGACTAGTATTTAGTGCCTAATCATCTCATAATACATGTAATTAGTCCTTGGTTTAGGATAATTAATGTATCATTATATATATATTGTTTAATATATATACACGTACGCGATTTGGTTTAATCGTGCATTTTCAATATCGAATGGATTTTCGGTTAACTTATACGGACGTTGGTGACAAATCAAAGTAATTATTAAATATGGAATTATTTAATAATCGACACATTTAATAAATATTATTTGATAATATTTACATTCCGACTCATTTCGTAACATTTAGAACAAACGCGACAAAAAACGCGCGGTTCGCGCCCGACAAACAATTTTAGCAAAAGTTATATTTTTATAACTTACTAAAAGTATTTTGGTTAAAATACTTCATCAAAAATATCGAATAATATTTCGTGTTTTAAACTCGTATATTATCGCGTATATAAATAATTAAACGTTTAAACGACCGGGGAAACGAACACGGGTATATACGCAAACTTGGGAGAACAATTTAACCCACCCACATGGGGTGGGGCCCAGCCGAAAATCAGCCAAGGGAGGGGATATGGCACCCCATACCCTTGACTCTTACACCACCACCTTACCACCTCCACTCCCATTTCCATTTTACACTCAATCTCCCATCTCCTCTCCTCCCTCTCTCTACTCGGTTCTCTCTCTCTCTAAAACCCTCCCAAAACCGCCACCATCATCCACCAAATAACACCACTAAATCACCTCGGATCGTGACACGGTTTGGAGCAAAAACGATCACCACGCGAGCCTCTACGTTTCTATCTTTTCGGAATTTTAATCCGACTCTTGTAAGTTAACAACACCTTAAAACTCTTTTAAATACTTTTATTTACTTCTCTAGTTGATAATCTAGCTAGATAATGTCCAAATCATAAGCTAAAACTCGTTTTTAGAACTCGAAAATGTAAACCGAAAACTACCACTGAAAACAGTCCTCTTCTCGAATTTTTATAAAATCGTACGTTCGAAACTACTGAAAACTTTCTAAACAAGAAATCTTCGACTTTTCGTTGGCTACAACTTTCGTGAAGAAAGTTTAGCCCAGAAATGCCCTCGTTTTGCTATAAAACTCGATTTACAAACATATGTATTTTGTGACAAACTTCGAAGAGTTTAACTAAAAACCGACACCTCGAGAACCTTTGGAAACGAAAATACAAATTATTAAGTGTTATTTTGCCATAATGTAACTTAGGTAAAAGTCTCGGGTCAAGACTCGAACGTTTGACCCCAAAACCGAGCCAAAACCCAAACAGGCCCTAGTGTCGCATCGGGCCACAGGTTTATGCGACACTAGCATAGTGTCGCATTGTAGTGTCGTACCCGTCGCTTGACTGCGACATAGCGACTATGTCGCACCATAGTATCGCAATATATACGACACTTCTCTAGTGTCGCACACTATGTCGCATTATCTGCGACACAAAGACTTACCATCGCTTGATTGCGACACTGCGACAATGTCGCATCATAGTGTCGTACCCATGTCTGCGACACTACCGTAGTGTCGCATGAACACCAAACCCGAATCAAATCTTTGCGACACAGGCCTTGTGTCGCATATGGTCTGCGACACTAGCCTAGTGTCGCAGGTAGTGTCGCATGTCACCCAGATCAGAAAACAAAATATTATCTAAGTGTCGAAATCACTTTTCAAATACGGAACCGAATACGATACGACAGATACTCGAAAACCAATATACTTTTATGAAGTATACAATGATTAAGGTATAATAATAATAGTTGAGATTATTATTACAAACCATCACCAACGGGCCGCACACGTTTTGTGACACCCGTCAATTTAGGACTATAATGTAGTGCCTAATCAAGTTTTAATACATGTAATTAGTTCTGTGTTAGGCTAATTAATGTATCAATTATTATATATATTGTTGAATATATATCTACACAATTATGCGGTTTGTTTAAATCGTACGAGTTTCAAATCGAATGAATTTCGATACAATAAATACGGACGTTGGTGAACAATTTTATTAAGTAATACAAATATTATTTAATAACTCAATTTTATTCAAAATATTATTTATAGTAATATTTCGTATCCAAGTTTGATTACACAATTAATGTATACGCGATTAAATATACAAACGCGCAAACAAATACAACGAATTTCAATTTAAATACCCTAAATAGAAAATTGGTAAAATATTATCAATAAAACATTTTATATTAAATTCGTGATTTAAAACTTATCTTTTAATGTGTAAAAATCATTTAACGTTTGAACAACGGAGCGAACGAACACCACACGGAGCGGGAACGCGGGGCGAAAATGGGAGGTTAACCTCCCACTCCCACCCACTTTCTTTCTCATTTCCTTATTTCTTTCTCTCTCTTTTCCATCTTTCCCTCTCAAGTTTCATCACCACCAAACCATCAAAATCGACAAAAGGGAACACCAAACGACCTCGGATCTTCAAGCCCGTTTGGAATAAAAGAACCACCACGTCTCGATCTACCATCCTATCTTTCCGGATTTTCATTTCATCACTTTGTAAGTTTCCGACAAATCCCGACACCTCCCGATTTTACTTATTTTTCATATATTATTGTTTGTATAAGCTTAATATGTTCCTATGAGGGTTGGGTAAAAGTTTGGTAACCAACGGTCGCCGGAAAACACGTTTTTGGACCAAAATCCGTCAAACAGACGGTAGTGTCGCATGGACGAACCCAGATATGCGACACTACCAACGACACTTCTTAAGTGCCGCTATACTTCTAATACCGACACTCCTTAAGTGTCGCCTATGCCCAAATGTTGATCCTTGACCGTCACTACTGAAGTGACGCCTATATATATACCGACACTATCTAGCGACACTTGTTAAGTGCCGTCGTATCCTTTTAGCCGACACAACATACCGTCACTAGATAAGTGACGCCCCATTTTATTACCAGACACTGTGTACAGTCACTAAATAAGTGACGCCTTAATTCGATACCCGACACTAGATTAGTGATGCCTTATATCCTATACCGACACTTCATAAGTGTCGCATATAATTCCATTTTGATCTCTACCCGTCACTCTACAAGTGACGCCCTATACAATGCCGACACTTTCTCAGTGCCGCTATCTCTGTTAAACGACACTACTTAACGACACTCCTTTAGTGCCGCCTTGTTATATTACCCGACACTTCCTTAGTGTCGCTATGCTACACGTCACTTCTTAAGTGACGCCCAAATTTCTGAAATCACTATTTTATACGACACTCCATAAGTGCCGCCGTTATGCTGAACCCGTCACTCCTTAAGTGACGCATACTAATACACACGACACTAGCTTAGTGACGCATGACCTCATACTGACTCAGATACCCATCACTCCTTAAGTGACGCATGACATTTTACACGACACTACCCTAGTGACGCTATCTCTTCAAATCCGACACTCCACCCGACACTTCCTAAGTGTCGCATGAATTGCCTTAGTGACGCCTATTAGTGTCGCATAAAACAGCAGGTTTTCCAACTATTTTTACACCAAGTGTCGAGATTTTACAACTTCAAATGCTTATGCAATACGACTTTTGGAACATAATGGGACTTATATTTCAAGTGTAACACTTCAAAAACAAGACGATAACAACAACACTTTTCTTTCAACTAATCACCAACGGGCCGTACGTGTTTTCACAACATAATTCAAAGATCAAACAAGTCGTTGTAACTTGTATCAATTTAATCAAACAAGTCGTTGTAACTTGTATCAATTTAATCAAACAAGTCGTTGTAACTTGTATCAATTTAATCAAACGAGTCAAAGTAACTTGTAACAATACAAGCAACAAATCGGGGTAATTTGGACATTTAGTTAAACAAACAATTTCAAGGGTAGTCTTTCGAGATACCAATACAATTAATAATAATTCAAGTGTCGTGGACACATTCAGGTTTCAAGTCTTTGGACACCAACTCACAGCTAATTACTTCAAGTTTATTAAGTTAAACACTTCAAGAATCAGGTGAGTTTCATGGCCCCATTTTCACTACTTTTACTAGGGGTGTGATATTACTACTTCATTTTGTTTTACAAGTAGAACGCAAGTGCCAAACTTCAAATACTACATGAGTTTCAAGCTAATCAATTTAAAGTCCTCCATAGCATAGTCTCTAGTATTTATAGCGTGAATGTTAGTATATGATATCATATGGGATTGACAATCCTCATCCGGGTTAGCACGCACTAACCGGTCAAACGGATGTATTAGCATTTGGGAAGACGAGTGTGGATTAGACACTCGTAGGAGGCACTCCAAGTTAGGTTTCCTTAATTGGGCCTGACAAATCAAGTTAAGCTCAGACTATGTGCTCATGGATTGTATAACTTTTATTTTGCTTAATTGCATATTAAATTCAATATAAATCTTGTGGTTCTGACAACTATACATTGACATACAAACCTGTGAGCTCACCAGCGTTTTCGCTGACCCATTTTAGTATTTATCACAGGTACCCAGCAGTAGGTTGGCTGCACAAGCAGGGACTATTAGCTCGAGTCAGCATACATACAACTAGAGATTTGATTGCATTATTATATTTTGTAAAAGTAATTATGCCATGTAATCTCTCAATTTCAGGAACCGAGCTAATGTAACATTGTTTTGATGTAAAAGTTTACTTATTTAATACAAGTTTAAAACGACGCATATAGTGGTCGTTCATTATTATCTTATGTGCTTTGTATATTGATTAGTGACACCCAAATCGAGCTTCCGCAAATCAATCAAAATTGGGGGTGTCACACGTTTTCTAAAACGCAAACAAACAATCAAACCAAATGTAGTTTGGACATTACTAGTTGTGTGATCAACTAGGGTAGGTAATCTTTCGGAGATACCTAGTTTCATGTAATAACCATCGCGCGTTTCGGACGCCCTCAGGTTATTAGTCTGCGGACATCTCACTGCTTGGTTTAGCAGCATACGTTTATTGGTATAAACGCAACAGACTCAGGTGTGTCTCATGACCCCTCTTTTTACTGTTTTACTCAGGGGTGTGATACATTGCTTGTTTTCAACATGTGAACGCGAGTACATCTTTTCATATACTACATGAGTTGTTTTCACAACTAATCAATCTAAGACCTCTACAGCATAGTTGTTAATACTTCGGTAGCGCGAATATTAGTATATGATATCATATAGGATTGACCCTCCTCGTCCGGGTTAGCAAGCACTAACTGGGTAAACGGACGTACTAATATTTGAGGTTTGCGAGTGTGGATTAGGCACTCGTGGGGAGGCACCCTCGATCAGGTCCTTAAAGGCGGATCCTGACACCTCGATTAAGGCTCAAACTATGTGCTCATGGTTGTATACATTATTATTTGCTGAATTGCAAATCAGTACTTTAAATCTTGCGGTTCACACAACGATACTTGATTATTCAAACCTGTGAGCTCACCAGCGTTAGCTGACCATTTTTAGCATGTATCACAGGTACTCAGCAGTAGGATTGGACTGCCCGATCAGGATTATGATAGCTCGAGTCAGCATGCAAACAACTAGAGATTTCATTGCATTAGTATATTTTGTTCAAGTATTAATGTATTTAAATCTCTCATATATTCGAACACGAGCTATGTTTAGCTTCAACTATTGTAAACATTATGGGACTTAATGTATTTTGTTAAAACGACGCATATAGAGTCGTTTACTATATATCTTTATGTTGTGATTACTTGATTAGTCGTGCCCCAACCCTATTCGCTTCCGCATCATAATTTGGGGGTGCGACACTATTTCATTAACTTTTATCAAAAATGCAAAATTAAAGCATGTAATTCAGTGATTCATTAATCAAAAATATATATAATAAATTTCGAATCCATCAAATGTATTGATACATATCTTCAATTCATCATAACTCGGATTCATCAAAAATTATGAATGCTATGTGTAAGATTTTCGTAAAAATTTTGATTCGTCAAATTAAAGAAACAATAAAATTAAACAAATTTGATCATTTATAAATGGCAATTAATCGAATTATGGTTTGAATTGATGCATACTGAGTAGTTGTTAGAGTTCTTAGCAGGGGTTAGTGCGCGTAAATGTAAAAAACTATAGTTTGACATTCATTGTAAGTATCGAACTACTCGGACCTCCATTGTATGTAACGAACTTGTAATTTTCTTACATTCTATGTAAATTTTTGTACTTTTTCCACATGTCGATTATATAAGCCGACACCTGACGTCCTTTAGAACCCTTAATATTAGCAAAATACATATAATGTAAATAAATTACAAGTTTGTAATATACAATGAAGCTATGACTAGTTCCATACATACAACGAATGCCATATATTTTGTTACATTTCCGCTCACTAACCCTTCATAGCAATATTTTAGTACTTAATTGAACTCTTCCATATACATATATATATATATATATATATATATATATATATATATATATATATATATATAGATTCTCACGATACTAGCCTAGTGGTGGGGGATGTGTAGCGTAAAGGCGGAGGTCACAAGTCACTTTCTAGCGTCTCGATGTTCCTTTAATCGTACGTTACACGATTTCTCTTTCCATGTTGGTTGTTAGACTGATCGGTGAGGAGCCTTCAAAGGGTCGGTTTACCCTTTTTCATAATATGGGATGTTAAAAATTCATTTATTAACGTTTTCTTTGAGATATAATCCTAAAGCGGATACTAGTATCGATATCGATTAAACAACCTGTAACATTGTAAGCGCATATGAGAATCCATCAAAAGCAGATCGAATCCATCACAAATATCCAGGACCAGCCCGTGAAATTTGGGGCCCGGCGGTGCGACGAAAAAACATAAACCCTCTAAATATAAAACAAAAAGTTAATCACTACTAAAAAAAATTAGATCATATATGTGAATTATACACTCGTAATATGTCAAATTATTAAAACCTTAAGATATAAATGGAATAATTAAATAGTAATGCTTATAAGATGAAATTAAATAATAAGAATAAAAAACAAATAATTCAAATATTAATTAAAGAGTAGAGTTCAAATAAGTATGATAGCATTGTGTGAGAATCGGAGAACCAATGGGAATGCGCTACATATCATAAAACCCACTTTCTTTCACGTTTTTAAAAATTAAATATCTCACAAATGGTAAGTGAAAAATCCTAAAAATTGCACCACAAAAATCAATGTTTTTTTCTGGATCTGATAAGGTATACCTTCGACAAACTTTTTTTTCCTTTTTTCGATAAATTTTGAAAACAAGTAACGCATATGATACCAGCGGATAACACATGTGATACCAGCAGGTAACATATTTGATATCAGCGAGTAACATATGAGTTACTACGATTTATAAAACCGAAAAAAAGTCATCGAAAATATACCTTGTAAGATGGCGAATCGAAGAAAAAAAAATGTTGATTTTCATGGTGCAATTTTTATAATTTTTACTGAGTTCTTGAGATATTTAATTTTTAAAAAGATAATGAGAAGCGGGTTTTGTGCTACGTGTCGCATTCTTATTGATTCTCTCCATTATCTCACAAAAGTTTTCATTCTCATCTAAAGCTCATTCTAAAATGCATACGCGTTTTTACAATGGAATGAAATGGTGAAAGTTTAATTGACATCAGACCCTTCGAAGCCACGATCCGTTTTTTGAAAAACATGATTATTTAAAAACTATTTGATGAAGTTAAATAATCGAATAAGAGTACAAATCCAACTGGGCTCAATTCCTTTTGTGGGGTAGACCATCATTTATATAGGCATGCACAAGAAAACCGGTTTTCATAATCCGACCAGAAAAAAACCGAACCCGACCCGGTCAAAACCGGTTTTGACCAAAACCGATTTGGGTTGACCATAACCCGCTGGTTTGGAACCGGTTTTCATTTTGGCCGTTGGAGCCGGTTTGGATCAACCTGGTTTTTTTTGTGACGTTTTATATCCGTTGGAGGGGTTTCTAGCCGTTTTTTTCAATTTATTTACCATTTTACCATTATTTTTCAACTATATATAGAACCTTTGAGTTAGTTTCAATCAGACACAATTATACACTCATATTTACATACAAAAACTCAAAAACGCATATTATATTCTCGTTTCGTAAATGGCAACTCAATCTTCTTCTACTTCCCATGGTGTTGGTTCTTCAAATGCACCAACGATTGTGAAACAATTGCCTAACAAAAGAAATCCGGAGATTTGGTATGCTTACGACAAAGTGTTGTTGTCGGATGGTTCGACTAAGGCACATTGTAAACGTTGTCGGAAATTCTTCAAACCCGACTCCAACACAACGTTGAAAAATCATACCCCTAAGCTTTGTGATGGACTCAAAGGTAATCCGGAAGCAAGTGGTCAAGCTTCGATGGCACGAGATGGAAGTATATTTACATACGATGAACAACGGTGTCGAGAAGCTTTTGCGGGTTTTGTAATTCAAGAAGCTTTGCCGTTCAACCATTTCAACAACCCTAGGCTTACTAGGGTGATTCAAAACACTCTTCAACCGCAATATAACAATGTAAGTCGTACTACTCTTAAACGCGACGCCCTTAAATTGTGGAAAGAAGCTAAAAAACAACTAAAAATCGGTTTTGAAAATTTAAATACAAGTGTATCATTAACAACCGATGTTTGGTCCGCTCCTCATGGTTTGCCCGATTCGTACCTTTGTGTTACCGCACATTGGGTTGATCTTGCAACTTGGCAAATGATGAAACGGGTTATTGCTTTTGAAGACTTTGAATATCCTCACACGTGTCAAAACTTAGTTTACATGTTACAAAGTGTGATTAAAACGTTTAAATTGGAAGAAAAGGTTTTTTCAATCTCTTTTGACAGTGCCAGTAATAATACACTCGCCGTTTTAAAATTAATACTAAAATACGCACCACCATTGAGGGGCATTTTTTATCATAGTAGATGTGTTGCACACATCATTAACTTGGTTGTGCAAGCGGGACTAAGGGTTGGAGAAATAGAAGAAATAAAAACGGCGTATAAATCTATGTTGCAAGACATATTTCAAAAGGGTAAAGCTAGATACAAAAATTATATGAAATTGTGTAAGGAAACAAATTCTATTTTTTTAACCCCTAATTGGGACATGCCCGTTAGATGGAATTTAACCTACAATATGTTTGTATGTGGTTTACGCCAACTCGATTGTTTACAAGTTTTTCATGATCATCTTGTTCAAAAAGGTCTTGCAACACCATTTTCAATCGCATATGGGGAGATTATTAAAAAGATAACCGAATTGCTCAAACTTTTCAAAAACGCGACTACTTTATTATCGGGTGTTTATTATCCAACTAGTCATTTGGTACTTAATCAAATTTGGTTAATGATTACAAAATTAAACGACTACCTATATGAAGGTCCTTTATTTGAAGAAATGGTGGCTCCCATGAAAGAAAAACGACTAAAAAATATTTTCAGGAAATACCACCGGTAATTACTTGTTCCGCCGCAATAAACCCATCTTTGAACCTTACTGGGGTGGAAATGCTTATCGATAACATTTGTCACAATTTGGATTTGAATATGTTGGACCCAATGTTTTCACAAAATGCAAAAGCGTCTTTTAATAAATGTTTTCAAGATTTATTTGGTGTATATTTTCAAAATATGGTTCAACATCAAATGTGCCCGCTAGTTCGGTTAACTCGATGTTCTTCTTCTTCCTCCAATGAGATGCTAAACTTATATAATAGTTTAAGGCAAGAAAACAATAAATGGGCAAGGGGTGAAGGTAACCAAAACACCACTAGCGAATATGGGAGATATACCAGAACAGATTTTTTGTCCACTATTTTACTCAACGAGTTCGAACAATTTGATATTTTGGCTTGGTGGAAAGAGAGGGAATCTCAATTTCCCATTCTAACCATCATGGCCCGAGATTTACTAACCGTCCAAGCTTCTACGGTAGCTTCGGAATCCGCTTTTACTCTTAGTGGCAGGATTTTATCTATATGAAGAACAAGACTCACACCGGCTTTCTTAGAGATGTGCATTTGCTTGAAGGATCACCTAGACGCTGTGGAACGTATACAAAATGTTTCAAGTCTTGAAGGTGAAATGGAATACGAACAAGAGATACACAATATCGAGGTGGAAGAAGGTGTGACAATATCACTTTCCGACGAAGAAATTGCTCTTGATCAAGCTTCGCGCGAGGCTACATTTGAAGAAGATTACAACTTTTGAAGACTTTAAAGTTGTTTGAAGACTTGAAGATTAATAAGAAATGAAGATTATGAAGACTTTTTCGATTCAATAATATTTTTAAGAAGACTTTTGTTTAAGTTATTGTTCAATTATGTTTCCCTTATTAATGTTCTACGAATTCAATAAAAAAAATTCGACCCAAGCATTGTTTTTCCTTACAAAGCTTAACGCTCGAACCACTTGAATTTGGGAGTTGATAAATGCAAGGAAGTTTTTACAAATTCACGGAAAAGTACAGCTCTTTATACTTACAGTACTACTTTTTATGCACATGTTTCCTTGAATTTAGATAAAAGTTCCTTGCATGTATCAACTAACTTTGAATTATATAGACTTTTTAGATTCAATATTTTTTTAAGAATATTTAGAGGTCTTTTGGTTAGGGTATCGATCAATTATGTTTCCAGTACTAATGTTCTACGAACTCAATAAAAAAAACTTTGGCTCAAACATTGATTTTCCTTTAAACGTTCAACGCTCGAACGAAAAATGAATTATATAGACTTTTTAGATTCAATAATATTTTTAGGAAGATTTATAAGCCTTTTGGTTATGTTGTTGATCAATTATGTTTCCATTACTAATGTTCTATGAATTCAATGAAAAATTTTTTGCCCAAACATTCATTTTCCTTAAAACACTCAACGCTCTAACGAAAAATGAATTACATAGACTTTTTCGGTTCAATACTTTTTTTAAAAAGATTCAGAGGCCTTTTGGTTATGTTAATGATCAATTAAGTTTTCATTATTAATGTTTTACGAATTGAATGAAAAAAATTGACAAAAACATTCATTTTCCTTAAAACGCTTAACGATCGAACGAAAAACGCAATTATATAAAAAAACTGTTTTGAAACCTTCATTTTGGCTATGTTAATGATCAATTATGTTTTTATTATTAATGATTTACGAATTGAATGAAAAAAAATTGACCGAAACTTTCATTTTTCTTAAAACGCTTAACGATCGAAAAAAACGAAATTATATAAAAAAAACAGGTTTGAAACCGGTTTTGAACCCAAACCGGTTTGAACCCTACCCAAACCGGTTTGGGTCGGGTTGAGTTTTTGGGTGCCAAATTCGGGTTGAGCCCGAACCAGTTTCGGGTCGGGTCGGGTTTTCCGAAAACCGGTTAATGTGCACCACTACATTTATATACGTATTATTTTATTGAACCTACAATTGGCCCCTATAAGAAAATCGCCCATGTGCAATGGCGAAATGACATTATGTTGCACTCCGTTTGAGCCATGCTTGTGTGAACATTTACTTTGTGATAAATTTAAATAGAAATTTAAATATTTAATATTGACTAATCTTTATTTTTGAATGGTTGAGTATATATAATCAAAAACTCTAAGTAAATGAATTTTTGTTTACGCATATGAGTTTTATTGGTAAGTAATTAAATCATTACATTTTAGTTATTTAAATCGAATGGTGACGATTTATGCACTATTCAAATTTTATCTTATACTGTCTTCGTCCCCATCAAATTTTCCGTTATTCCATTTTGAGATGTCCTGAAAATATTGTCCACTTTTGATTTCAATCGATCGGAAAGTGTTTTAGTGTGTATATATTAAATCCTATTAGTTCACACATTTATTAATGCACTTTTTAAAATTTGTGTGCATGTAAGTAGTGGACAATTAAATTGAAACGGAAGTAGTTTGTAAAATTGACTAAGCCAAATGTATAATCTCTTTAAAGCAAGAGTATAAATTCCAATGAAGATAATATATATGTTAGAACAATTACTTTACTTTGTAAAAAAATAATAAAAAAATAGACACACACTATTCATATAATAGTAATACATATAGCGTTCCTACTATATGTATGACTTTCAAATTCAAATTGAATTGAATGAAATTGGGGATGGTCAAAACTCAAAATGGGGAGACTTTTTAATTTTATTAGTAATTTTTTTAATTTTTATTAATTATATCTTATGGTATAAAAAGAAAAATATGTGAGTGTCTAACTATTTCATGTGAAATTATATTTTGTATTAAATAAAAGTAGATTGATTGAAGTGGTATTGCTCTAAACTTTTTAAATTTCAAGGTTATAGCTTAAATGAAAAGTATGTGAATATAGTAAGATGTGATAGTTGTGAAAGAGTGTGCTAAATCGAATGGTATGATGTCAAGAACATGTACGGGAGATGATAAGTGAAGCAAACTCAATGTAGTCGACCGAGAACATCTTAGCTTTTAAAATGGAGGGATGATATTAAGTTATTCAGGTTAACTTGTGGATTGAAGTGTTTGTTATATAAAGTTAAGCCTCAATTAGTGAAAAAGTAAACTTTAAGTATGAAGGCTTCGTTCAATATCATTCACATTCACTATCAAAGAATTATCTATGTTTATACAATCACTTACTAGAAATCATATAAAGTTGGTCATCCTTCATCCACTTTCCACTAGGGGTGTTCAATATTTGGTTTGAAACCGTTTAATCCGAAAACTGAACCGATTTAAAACCAAAAAAAACCTAACCGAATTTGAATTCGGTTTTCGATTCGGTTTCGGTTCGGTTTTGGTTTTTGAATTCGGTTTTCGGTTCGGTTTTCGGTTTTGAATTTTTGAATTCGGTTTAACCGAAAACCGAATTCAAAACCGAATTCAGATCAATAATATATTAAATAATTAATATATGTAATATATGAGTGAATTTTAAGTTTTTTAAACAAGTATATTCACATTTAAACCTTAAATTAACTTCACATCTTTCACTTTCAACTCTAGTGAAACTCTAACACACGAAAAAATACAAGTCGAAACCGATTAATTTTAAAAAAATAAAAAAAATTTGAAATATTCGGTTTTTCGGTTTTAACCGAAACTGAACTGAATTCAAATTCGGTTTTCGGTTCGGTTTTCACATGTGAATTCGGTTTTCGGTTTTGCTCAGAAAAATTTCAAAACCGAAGAATCCGAACCGAATAAACTGAGGAAACCAAAACCCGAACCGATGAACACCCATACTTTCCACTATATCGTTGCGTAATGTACTCCTTTTCATTTCTATGCAATCTCAAAGGTATAGTGGATGAGACTTCTTGTTGAGAAGGTAATCTAATTGTGGTTATATTTGCTTTTGTATTTGTGTTTGTATTGTGCAGGTAAAGTTTGGTGTCAAAAGTGAAATAAAAGAAACTTATGTTTGATGTCTTATGAAGTTTGGGTTGATAATGTTCAAGTCAGAAGTTCAAGGTCTCAAGTGTAAATTCTCATTTTAGGTTAATATATAAACGGTTTATTTTTCCTTTTAAGTATTATTCTCATTACAATTATTGTACACCATCTCTCAAAATTAGGGTGTCATATTTCTTGTATACGGCTTGTGTATCATGTTGATACTCATTTGGTTTTTAGTTCTGTGTGAATGATCTATACCTGTTGGTATAGAATCATTGAATGTTTTTGTTTGTGAAGTGAGATCGAGTCTTGGTTTGGTTGATTAATACAAGTACTGAAGTTGTTAGATCTGTGTGTACTTGTGATTATTTACTAATTTGTTCACTTCTTGAGCAACAAAAAGACATTGGAAAAACGTATGAAATGATAAATATTAGAAAAATGTAAAAGTAGTGTCTTGGATAGAAAGGGAAATGAATTATATCATTTATATGTGATTGATGTAAGATAATATCTATTAAGTATACATATATAGACTATTGAATGTAAAACATAGCTTGTTGATGCAAACATAGCCCTATCTCCTCGAGATGACCGAATTTGATAATCATGTAGTTGAATCAAAGAGTAGATATCTCGGCTTTAAACTGATCTAATGGTGGCATCATATATGACTTGTCATGTCAGATTGATTCACTACAACATCTATTTTGATTGTTCACACTATTTTCTTCACATTTTTAAAAAATGTGAAATATATAATCAAGTTTTTCACACTTGTTAATGTGTATAAAACTATAAAATATTCAAATTTACAAGCGTGAAGTAATATACAATCTTGACATTTATAATTGTAGGGAAAAATGTGCACACTTACACGCGTGAACAAATTCAAACTTGTTCATACTTATAAATGTAAAATACATTTGTTACACCTAATTTCTTCACACAAGAGGAAGTGTGAAGAAATTGAGTGTCACAAAAAAATTCTACTTTTTAAAGTGGGAAATTGTTTTACATTTGTTCACACTTAAAAATGTGAATATATATTTTGTGAACAATATTAAGACTTATTAAATTTCTTCACACTTAAGAATGTAAATATTTTTTACACATATATAAGAGTGAATAACATAACTAAAAAGTTCACATTTTTTTAAAAAGTGAAGAAAAATGTGTAAATAATGAACATTTTTGTTTTAGTGATTTCTCAATAGAGTGTTACCCGCTTTGAGTTTGTGTGGAGATGGACTTCAAACCTTAAACCAAGTCCTTGTTGATTCTGTTGGAATTTACACATATTAAACAAGTAACAATCGAGTAACACAGTGAAAAATCGGATCTTGTATAGTGAACAATTAATTAACATAATTATAATGAAAACATCTTGCGTACCTTTTCTTGTTGTGGATTAAGTGAGGAACGAATTCGAGACGCGAACGAACTGATATCACACACGACATGTTGTTGCTCTCCACCTACGTACGTACATAATCTAATTATAGGTTTTTACTTTTGGTATTAGAGGGAAGACACAATTGGGTTCGTTGAAATGACTTAGTGATGTATGTTGTTGAGTTCATTTATTGTTGTTGTATCGTGCTGGGAGATAGATGTCTACAAGTCTCTAGAATGGTGGAGGGGACGAATTTGTTTTGAGGATTGGTGTGTTTGTTATAAAGTCAACGAGTCAAGTATTTAGTGGAAAACTAGAAGTATGAAAGTGTTTGTTTAACATCATATGTTAACTATTAGAATTTGTTATTATTAATTAATAAAATTACTCTACTCTACTAGAAATTCTACAAAACGCAAGCAAAGTTCACAATCGAAAAATAAAAATAAAAAATAAGGGTGGAATTCAGAGGAGCAGAGCTCTTTAGAGGAGAAGAGAAGGCAAGTTTATAATTCAGTGAATTATGAGTGGATCAAAAATAAATGATGTAAATTATGTTGTTGAGTTCATTTATTGTTGTTGTATCGTGTTGGGAGATAGATGTCTATAAGTCTCTAGAATGGTGGAGGGGACGATTTTTTTTTGAGAATTGGTGTGCGTGTTTGTTATAAAGTCAACGAGTCAAGTATTTAGTGGAAAACTAGAATTATGAAAGTGTTTGTTTAACATCATTTATGTTAACTATTAGAATTTGTTATTATTAATTAATATTAAACTTTATTAATTTTTTAAGGTGTAATATATATTATTAAAAAGCAAAAAATAAGAATAACATTTCAGGCAATTCACTCTTTTTATATACATTATGTATAGTTACATACATATTATATTTGACAGTAAAAGTTGAGTAATAAAATGCTTACTCCAAGATATATAGAAAAATTATATCTATTTTACTTCATTATTTACATGAATGACAACCAAAAGATATTGCATCAATTGCCTCATCTCTCACTCTTTCAGTAGAGGTATCTCATTGTTTCGAGAAATCCACTTATTTCCTTCTCTCATTAACAACCATATATCTCTCATTGCTTTAACCACTTCTTGGCATGACCATGTTAAGACTATTCACAATTTCACATTTTGTCTCGCATTCTTGCTAACCTTCATGCATGTTATATTTCAATTTTCTTCTTATTTTTATTTTCGTAAGTTATAAAATTAAATTATAAAATTATCAGTACATAGCAAATAAGAACAATACCTTTATGGACATAAAACTATACATTTCACTACAAAAGAGATTTTTTTTCATTTTGAAGTTAACGTATAACATATCTCTGGTTTTTCTTTTATTATCGTTTTTTTTTTTACATTTCCTCTAATCAATTTTTTATTCACCTTGAGAATCAAATACATACACATACGCATGCTTCACTCATACACCCAACATTAGAAGAATCGATTATGATTCAATAAATTTGTTTATTCAATAAAACTTAATCATTAGCTCACCTAAAAATTCAACTTGCATATTATAATATATTTAATGAATTTTTTATTATTATAAAAACGAATAGATATATTGTTGCAAATGGACTTATAATTTATGGAAAATGAAAAAAAAATTAGTGCAATATATATGTACTTTAACACTATCTTGTTATTTTAACTGCTTATATATTTATAGCCCCATTTTATTATGTGAATTCATTATCTATCAACTAAATAATTATATGAATCTTTATCTATTTAAATTAGAAAAACTAATTGTTTAACCAACCGTAAAATGAAGAACACAATCTATAAAACATAATTAAAAATTAAAAGACATGCTCAAAAGAGCACTTTATATTCCTTGTACATTATTAATTTTAGGATAAACTAATTATATTTATGTGAAACCATATACGCCGTACAACTTATTATCTGTATAACTCTTAACTATAAATATTATGCACCAAGATTGACCATCTTGATAATATCGTTAGATCTTAACATTTTTGTTTGTTAGTCATCTACACAAAGTTACAAATAGATAATGTAAACTAAAAAAATTAATAAATGTATTCTAACATAGACTTCAAAAATTAACAACAAACAATAGATGTTAGACCCTCAAAAATTAGATGCTATATATCTTCACATAATATAATAGAATGTAGAAATACTTTCTGAAATTTTATATTTATTCAAGTTACAACTATAGATAAATGATAATTTTTTTTAAGATATCATGATGAATTACAAATTGAATCAAATGATTGTCAAAACAAAACAATCAAAAACAACAACGTTCAAATGTAATGCCAAATGAAAACCAACACAAAAGCAATATCAAAAAGAATACACTCGTAATTCAACAACAAAATTTTATTTGGATAGATTCTTCGATGTGAGTGTACTTTTTCAATGATATTGGCATCCTACATACGACATGCCATGACATTGGACCATAAAAAACATTCCTCCAATTGATCAGAATTTTCTTATGTAAGAAGTGTTTGGTAGATGACATCACTTTCCATTAGTTTTGAGAGTTAATTACAATCAAAATTTAAAATAAGAAAATGAAGGGATGCTACAACTTTAATTAATTAAAAGCAATAAAATGAAGAAACCCAATGGGTGCTATTTGTTTTGGATAGTGTTACCCTAGTTAAGCAAACTTTCAAACTGTATTTATTGTTTGTTTGCATATTTACAATATGAAGTTTATGAGAATTTCAAACTGTATCAATTACGTATTATGTATCATGAAAATGAGTGTTTAATATAATCTTTTTATACTATACTCATCACTTTGTGTAGTATGTAGAAATTATATAAATGCAAGTGTAAACGTTTAGATAGATGTAAATGTCAATTTAAATTAAGTTTTTTAATATGTATTCATTATTCATGTATCATAAATAAGGCTGTAAAACCTATATATTAATTTTCTATTTACATTATATCATAACAATAATTTTGTATTTACATATATATATCATAACAAAGGCTATAAAAGTAATAATAATAATTATTATTATTATCATTATTATTGTTATTATTATTATTAGGTCTATTTATTAATATCATTGATTGAGTCTAGGACTCAATCTTTATAGTATTGTAGATTCTACAAAAAGCAAGCAAAGTTCACAATCGAAAAATAAAATAAAAAATAAAGTTGGGATTCAGAGGAGCATCGAAAAATAAAATAAAAAATAAAGTTGGGATTCAGAGGAGCACAATAGAGAGGGCAAGTTTAAAATGCAGTGAATTATGCAGCGGATCAAAAATAAAATGATGTAAATTATGTTGTGGATCGAAAATAAAATGCAATAGATCAAAAAATAAAATGCAGTAAACCAAAAATAAAATGCAATAGATTGACCAAAAATTAAAGTGCAGTGAATCAAAAAATAGAATGCAGTCGACCAATAAGCAGTGTACAATATAAAATTAAAATGCAGTGGATCAAAAAATTTAAATTGCATAATTTACTGCATTTTAAACCTGCCATTCCTGCTTCTCTAAAGAGCTATGCTCCTTTGATCCTCTTCTTAATTATAGAAGTACACATATGGAATTTAATTTAAGGGTAAATTACATTTGGTACCCCTGTGGTCCTTCAATTTATCATTGCGTACCCCTCCCAACCATTTATTACATAGTGTATCCCTATGCTTGCCATTTTAGTTCCAAGTCTACCCCTTTCCCCAAACGAAGTTAAGTTTTTCTGTTAAGTCCCCATGTGCATATCACATGACGGTATTAACACTATTTAACACTAAATCTCTTTATTTAACACACACATTACACCAAATTAAGAAACCCTAAAATCAGGTTCTCAGATCCATTCAACCAAACTAGACCCCACCTCCATACCTCCAAAATCCCATTCCAGGTCACCATTTTCATTCAAAATTCAAAATCGAAAATTGAATGCCACTGGTAACCTCTGATCGATCATTATGAATGGTCAACCTCTATGGATTCGTAGAGTAGAACATATACCGGTGGCAGATTTGAGACAAATATATGGTAACCACTTTTCTGATTTTTTTTTTTTTTTTTTTTTGAATTTTTACAACAATTTTTAGTTGTTGATATGTGTAATTGGTGGAATAATGTACATTTCGAAGTAAGTAATCGTAATTTTGAATTATACAACTCGATGACATATGAGGAGTGTTAATGATTATCGTATTTTGTTTTTTGTAAACAGAGGAACATGACACCCTTTTTTCTGTGAAGATGCATCATGCTGGAACCTTCTCAAAGTACCCGGGAAGAAAATACGTAGGTGGTACATTTACTTATTTTGACCTAGTTAGTCGAGACTTTTTTTCTAATGTCGAACTAGATGGAATGGTGGAAGAATTGGGGTATGATCTTGACGACAAAATGTACTACCATTTCAAAAAGCCAGATTCTGATTTAGACCATGGCATATTAGCATTAGCTTGTGATGAAGACATAAAGAACTTGTTAAGTTTTACAGACAGGTTCAAGGTTATATATGTGTATATAGAACATGGGATCACAACTCTTTGGAATTATTATAGATCACCTAAACAGAGTAGTAAGGTTGTCATAGAAGAAATAGTAAATGAATCTCCAGTAAAAGTTGTTCCAAAAAATAGAAATATGAATGAAAAGTTGTTTTTGAAATGGGGTAATGAGATTTTGAATAATGATGATGATCCATTTCTAGACCCATTTTTTACAGAAAATGTAGTAGTTGAAAATGTTGGCAAGACTACTGATAATGTTGCTTATAAGGATCAAAGTGGACTAAAGTTTGGTGATTTTGAGGATATGCATGCATGGGTTAATGAAGTCAATAATATAGTGGATGCTGATATTTTGAATAGTGGAGTGAATAAATTTGTAGATAATGATCTTTTTAATAGAGGAGTGAATGTTGAAGTGGATAATGATTTATTGAATAATGGAGTGAATGATGAAGAGAATAATTTGGTAACTATTGAAAATGATGTAAATGATGCACACAATGATGAAGTGATTAATGAGGGTACTGAAGATGATGTAAATGATGAATATATTGATGAAGTGAATAATGAGGCTACTGAAGATGATGTAAATAATGAACATATTGATGAAGTGAATAATGAGGCTACTGAAGATGATGTAAATAATGAACATATTGATGAAGTGAATAATGAGGCTACTGAAAATGATGCTTTTGTAGATGATGAACACAATATAGTGCAAGATGTAGATGTGGATATGAGTGGTTTCATTTTGAACACAGACAGGAATGCGCAATGGGATAGACAGGAATGCGCAATGGGATGGACTGAATATAGAACCAGATGTGGATGATATAGGTGTCAATGATGAAGTCATAGGGTTCAACTTTGATGAGTTTGATAGTGGGGATGGTAGTGAGGTTGACAAGGAAAGGAAGCTAAGGTTGAAGAAACTCAGGAAAAGCAAAGACAACAGGGGATGTGAAGTTCTTATGAACAATTTCTATGTGGGGCAAACCTTTAGCTTTAAGAAACAAATAAGAGATTTGGTAACATCACATGCTGTTGAAACAAGAAGAAAGTTAATGTTTATCAATAGTGACAGGAAACGTGTGAGAGTGAAGTGTTATGGATATAGATGTGGTTTCACCAAAATGAACAGCATAAATGAAGAGGGAGAGTGCAGCCAGAAAAAAAAAGTATATTAGAGAGGGAACTTATTGGGAAAAAGAAAGTGAATGGAAAAGAATCTTTAGTAGGTGATGAGGGTGAGAA
This sequence comes from Helichrysum umbraculigerum, assembly GCA_949592205.1. Classification (NCBI taxonomy): domain Eukaryota; kingdom Viridiplantae; phylum Streptophyta; class Magnoliopsida; order Asterales; family Asteraceae; genus Helichrysum; species Helichrysum umbraculigerum. Next base: position 12,702,833 of record CATIUR010000002.1, on the reverse strand, counting down.
GGTTACAAAAAAAAAAAGAAAAAAATATGGAAAGCCAGCCTGTCCTTGGACTTTGCACATTTCTAAAGGGGTAAATGAGGAGAATTGGACGGTGAAAACATTTATTGAATAACATAAATGCCTTCAAACGCGTGAACTAAGACAATGTACCTCAACCTTTCTTTCACACCAAATCAGTGACACCATTCAAAGCAATCCAGAAATAACAGGAAAGGCCCTTCAAAACCAGTTGGAAAAAAGGTTTCAATTAGGCATAAAGAAGATGACTGCTTACAGAGCTAAAGATATGGCAATGAAGAGTTTAAGAGGGGATTATCGACAGCAGTATACCATTTTGAGAGATTACATCATGGAATTGCAAGCCACAAACCCAGGCACAACAGTGAAGTTAGATGTGCACCCTGATCCTAATCCTACCTCAGATACAAGAGTCTTTAAACGTATATATGTGTGTCTTGGTGCACTTAAACATGGTTTCAAAGCTGGTTTGAGGGAGATTGTGGGTTTAGATGGTGCTTTCATGAAAGGCCCATATCCTGGTCAAGTATTGAGTGCAGTTGGAGTTGATTGTAACAATGGCATATATCCTATAGCCTATGCCATTGTTGAAGCAGAGACAACTAAAGCTTGGACATGGTTTCTAACAAACCTTGGATCTGATTTGGAGTTACCCAGAAACTGTAACTTCACATTTATAACTGATAGACAAAAGGTACATATTGTGTTAGACATTATTTGTTAACTAATTAATGGTCATAACTGTTCATAGTCCTAATTTGTTAACTAATTAATGGTCATAACAGGGATTGGTTCCAGCCATTTCAAAAGTTTTTCCATGTGCAGAACACAGATATTGTGTTAGACATTTACATGAGAACATGAAATCAAAATACAAAGGTGCATCATTCAAGGAATTGATATGGAAATGTGCAACAGTGACAACTTCAACTGAATTTGAACTTGCAATGGAGGACTTCCAGAGGCACCATGCAGCTGCACACAACTGGTTGACTAAAATTCCAACCAAACATTGGGCAAGATCACACTTTTCAGGTATAAAACTTAACCTTTAGCCTAACCAATGATGTAACTTATATTGTCATAAATCAGTGATTAAATAAAATAATTTACATGTTGTACAGGTAGATCACATTGTGATATTCTATTGAACAACATATGTGAGTCTTTCAATAGTAAAATTGTTGATGCCAGAGACCAACCACTGATATCGTGTTTAGAGTATATCCGAGAATACTTGATGAAAAGAATTGTGGTAGTGCAACAAGTAATTGATGCTAATGATGGACCACTCACACCAACTGCTAGGACCATGTTTGAAGGAATAAAAACAGCAGCAGCTGAGTTGATTGTAACCTGGAATGGTGGTCACAAGTATCAGTGTAAGGGAAAATGGTTAGAGCAGTGTAAGGCCCCGGACTTTCACTGACCAAAACATATCATTTTAATATTATAAAACAAGTGGAAGCGCGTCCCCAAAATATTTCCATCCGTTAGTTACATCAAAACCGTCATTTGAACACGTCAAAGGCCTTTTTCTAAAGTTATAATATTTCCAAGTTAAACGACTACCAACATATAACAACATTTGTTAACTATTCACAGCCATATTAAGTACAAAACGGGCCTTATATAAAACTTTTCCAAAAGACATCCACAAAAGATCAGAGTTGCGCCAAGCTTTAGTCAAACTTCCAGTCAACATCTACAACCCGAACATCTACATCTACATCAACTAACCACAGTCTGCAAAACATTAAACAACGAGGGGATTAGCCAAAGCTAAGTGAATGGAACCGTAACCGACGATTCAACCCACTCATAACAAGTCTTACAACTAGGCAACAACAACAATTAAAACACATAAGCACATAACGTCAAGAGGACCGGCGGTTCCTGGTATCCATCCAACCCAGAAACCACGACTACTGGGCGCCAAGCCAATCCCAGTAATCAACCGATAGCTTGAGTACTACCTTCACTGACTAGGCTTGTTCTCAACTATGTGTCTCCAAGAAACCTCGACAACTACACAGTAGTACCCAAACCCAACCAACAACAGTTGACCTCTGAAAACAACCATATTGCATTCACAATGCAAAAGCACACAACAACAAGTAACAATTCACAACTGTTATCCACAGATCAACAATTCAACAATGATCACACAACGACACATATAATCAGCAACGTAAACAAAACAGGCAAGACTGGTACCAGCACGACTAATAACAACAACCTACTGAAATAAACTATCCTGGTTACCCGTTGTAACCGAACCAGTTACAACTGGGTGGAACCGAGGACTACAATTCCACTCACCGAATATTTACGCCTGATCGCCAACTCAGAGGTCTTATCTTACTGAGTGGCCGTCCGCTTATCTGATAATAAAATAATAACACCAAGTCAGTAAATGTTCAACATTAATCACAATACTTATATCATAATCTCATATCAATCACTTCACATCTTACACCATAATCTTATCATACTTAGAATCATTATTCAAGATTAATATTATATATACAATTCAATTATCAGCTTAATTAAATCATTTAACATCATACCATTAAGAAGCTAAATACAATTCACTGAAACATGGGGAATACGGTCGTATTCAGCTGAATACGCCCGTATTCATGGGAATACGCCGTATTCAGCTGAATACGCCGTATTCCCAACCTCAAAATACAACCAGACCGAATTTTAGGGAATACGTTCGGGAATACGCCGTATTCCCAGTGCAGACCAGACCTGCACTTCAGCTTCAAACCAACACGAACCAAAACCCCATTTTTCACCAAATCAGTTTCTATATACGAATTTACTCAGAAAATGACCATAAGTATCAACTATAATCATATAACAACATCAAACAACAACTATAACATCATCTAAATCATGCATCATCATCTAATTCTCAAAAATCACTAAACCCTAACTTAATACTCAAACATGAAGAACACAAGCAATTTCATGAGTAATATCAACACACAATCATCATGTTATTAACAAGGAACATAAATCATCTAGTATATATCATCAATTTCACATAAACTCTAAGAATCAATTAAATCTTCAAGAACACCAAAAATGAAGAACACTTACAAAGAAATGGAAAGATGAAGATGATAACAATAAAATCACTAGCTTCTTTCAAGTAATTTGAATCCACAAACACTAGTTCATAATTTGGTTCATACAATTTCTTTGAATTTGTTGATAGAGGGATTGAGAGAGTTTTAGAAGAAGTAAGAATAAGTTAGGTGTAAAAATGATCCAGCTACACCACCGCCCCATCTTTTATTATTAGTATAGATTATACCCGTTCCTAGCTTATTGTCTGGAACCCAAAAATACCCGTAATTCAAAATACTTTTATTTTTCCGTCAACTTCAACTTTTTAAAACAAACACTATTTCATTAGTCACAATTAAAACTGAGACTCTTTTACTTGTTTATTATTAAATAAACCAACCAAACTTATAAAATACAATTTATTTCCAGGCCCAGAAACAGGATGTTACAAGCAGTGTGTTGTTGATGTTAGGGAGAAAGAATGTTCATGTAGAAGGTGGCAATTGATTGGGATCCCATGTAAACATGCGGTAGCAGCTATTTGGAACATGGATCAAAATGGTTTTGATGTTGGCATTCCTGAGGATTGGGTTCACCCAGCTTATAAGCTTGAAACTTGGAAACATATGTATTCATTCAAGATCAAGCCAATTAGTGGAAGTACAATGTGGCCAAGAAGTCTATGTCCCACCAAATTGGTTCCACCATTTCATCATGCTCCGATTGGCAGGCCAAAGAAAAAGAGAAAGAGGGGTACATATGAGGAAACTCCAATGGTGAAGGGTAGTAAGTTAACAAGAACTGGCAAAACGGTTACATGTAGTAAGTGTAAGAACAGGGGTCACAATGCACAGGTGCACCAGAGGGTGGTGCAAGCAGAGGCGGTGGTGCGGCTAAGGGTGGTGCAGGCAGAGGTGGTGGTGCATGAGGAGGCAGAGGTGGCGGTGTAGGAGGAGCCAGAGGTGGTGGTGGTGCAGGAGGAGCTAGAGGTGGTGGTGGTGGTGGTGCGGGTAGGGGTGGTTCAAGCAGAGGCAGAGGTGGTGGTGCAGGAAGAGGCAGAGGTGGTGGTGGCCAAGGTGGTGGTGGCCGAGGTGGTGGTGGTGTCCAAGGTGGTGGTGGTTGCCAAGGTGGTGGTGGTGCAAGCACTCAAACTACTGCCAATGATGGTGGGAATTAAGCTTTGTTCCTGGTGAATACTAGTTTCTTTTGATTGATGTGTTGGAATTAAGATGGTTCAATTAAACACTCATTTGTTTTGGTTTGATGTGTCTTTTGAACCTCTTATTAGTAATGTACATGTCTTTTGAACCTCTTAGTAGTAATGTATGTGTCTTTTGATTTGATGTGTCTTTTGAACCTTTAATATGTTTCTGCAACTAGTTGGTATCAGTTATGTAAGATTAATGTTGTATATATTGTTTTTAGAATATTTAAATCTTGTGTTTTATAGGGTGTTATAAATCAAGTAATATGGCTCTTGAAATCTTATGTTTAAGTTAACATGCCACTGGGTTTTACATATGGCTCTTGATGCACCTTTACATATGGCTCTTGATGCACCTGGGTTTTACATGCCACTGGTTTACCCATTGATGCACCTGGATTTACATTATGATGCACCTGGATTTACATTATGATGCATTGTGTTATATATATATCAGGTTATTACCATTATGGTGTACATATGTTTACAATTTGGGTCAACCTGTACTAAGTTGAACATTCTATCTAATTTGGCTTTTGATTCTTTCCCAGGTAAGAATCCATCCATTAAGGAAAAAGGTTTTCAAATTCAGAAACACCACCATTTTATCATATTTATTCCCCATATATGATATATCCAATCCTCACATTTTCCTCGATTTCTCAAAATTAAATGTTAATATTCTAATCAAATCTGCTTCAGGATTCAAAGATCAAAAGTTAAAGTAACGAGCATTTTTGTTTTGATGAGGTTATTTGGGGTCTTTCTCCCAAAAGGGCATTCAAGTTTTGCTCTTTTGTGTTTCTGGAATAGAAATTTACAATAATAGAATTCTTACTGAATCGATAACTTCATAATTTCCCAAAAACTAGGGTTCATACATTTCTTAACTTTCAAATTTAAATTAGGGTTTCAAAATTTACTAACCTCCTGGTTGCACCCATAATATCGACGCCCTGGATTGATGCTTGTCCACGACGTTCGTACAATAGCGGGCTTACCACAAGCGCATACCACCATAGCTGCGATCAAAAGTTAGGATCTGAGAACCTGATTTTAGGGTTTCTTAATTTGGTGTAATGTGTGTGTTAAAGAAAGAGATTTGGTGTTAAATAGAGCGGGTAGAGTTGGTGGATTTTGGATTTTGACATTAATACCGTCATGTGATATGCACATGGGGTCACTTAACGGAAAAACTTAACTTCGTTTGGGGAAAGGGGTAGACTTGGGACTAAAATGGCAAGCATAGGGATACACTGTGTAATAAATGGTTGGGAAGGGTACGCAATGATAAATTGAAGGACCACAGGGGTACCAAATGTAATTTACCCAATTTAATAACTTCACAAAAATGTTAAACGTAAAATGCACATATTTCTTATGGTGCAAACTTTTAGCATTACCTATCATTTCTCATGTCTTAATTCTTAAATATGGCTAGCTTGTATTTTCCTTTTGGAGTTCATTTGATTCGGCGTAAATCCCAAAATGGCTCTCTAGCTAAACCAACCACAACCACCTACGTACCTACTGACTACCCGCCACCACAACTGCCCTCTCGCAGCCTCCGTTGTAAATCCCAAAATGAATTGATTGATTGAATTGAATGAAAATTGGGGATGGGGTTATGTGGCAATTTGGGAGATGGTCAAAACTCAAAATGCAAGATTTTTTTTTTATATTTTTCAAGTTTAACTCTTATTATTAATGTTATATGTTATGAAAATAAAAATACGTCTATATCGTGTGAAATTATATGTTGTATGAAGTTAAAAGTAGATTGATTGAAGTGGTATTGCTGTACACTTTTTAAATTTCAAGATTATTATAGCTTAAATGATGATTATGTCAACACAACGATACGTGAAAATTGTGTTACGAGACAATATTGTGTTAAATCAAATGGTATTATATTAACAAATTGATGTGGATAACATGATATGGGAAGCAAAGTCAATGTAGTCGACTTAGAGTACCCTATCTTTTCGAATGAAGGAATGATTCCGAGTTACTCAACTTAACTTGTGGATTGGAGTGTTTGTTATTGATGAGGATGCGATTAACGAGTTACTGGAAACATTTATGAAAAAGTTCGAGCGAGGAAAACGAGTGAAGAATTGCGAGTAGGAGTTTTGGATGATTATGTCACGATTAGTAGGATTGAAAATTCAATGACATCGTCATCTCCGTAAAATCTAGGTGTCATACTGAAGTCTACGATCTTGGAATCAGAAGAAATTCGCAGTCACTAGAAAACAGTCTAACTTGCAAAACTCCTCACTATGCCAGGACGACCCATGGGCTATTTTGACCATCCGAAATCGTTTAGGGGCTTAAATCGGCATTTTTTGGTTTTATCGTTTTTAATTATTTTATTTAAAATAGTTTTGGTTTGAATAAATATCTAGAGTTTGTTTTCTAGTCAAATTAGTATCTTAGGAATAAATAAATAAGGTTTTTCTGCTCCGCAAGACTTGTAATCCTTATAAGTATTAGGGCTTGTTTTTAGTTTTCAGTACGTTTAATTACGAATTTAATTTTCGTGTGTGTTTACTTTCGTTTCCGTACTACGTCACTTATAATGTTAAGAACTCAATGATTTAGTGGAAAAGTAGACTCTTCGTTCAACATGATTCACATTCGCTATAAAAGAATCTCTATGTTTATACATGTGCTTACTTAGGTGAAGATCCTATATAAATGGTCATCTTTCATCCGCTGCCACTATATTGTTGCATAATGTACTCGCTTAAATTTCTACGCAATCTTAGAGCTAGGAAGATTGCGTGAGACTTCACGAGCAAAATGGCAAGACATGGAAAAATGTGTGAAATGATAATAAACACTATTAAAGTTGTATTACTTGTGAGATTAAGAAAATGGAACTAGAATTTTTCTATTATATATATGGGATAAGTCTCTGAGAATGCACCCAACTTGGACTCAATGTCTATTGTGTGTACCCTACTTACGGGTAGGGTTTTTAATGCATTCAACTTTCAAAAAAGTATTTTAGTGTATTTTGCTGATGTGTCGCTCGGTTGAGATGCCATGTGGCTTGCGGATGGGTTGACACATCAATGACACGTCAGCAAAATACACTAAAACATTTTTTTTTTTTAAAGTTGAATGCATTAAAAACCCTACCCGTAAGTAGGGTACACACAATAGACATTGAGTCCAAGTTGGGTGCATTCCCAGATACTTATCCCTATTTATATAGTATAATTCATGTTGAAAATACAAACAGATTATATCAATGTCTTCATACAAAGAGATTTACCAGCTTTGAGCTTGTGTGGTGGTAGAGTCAAATCTGAAAACATAGTTGATTCAACATCTAGTTAACTTCAATTACACCAAATGGATTACCACTAAACGTCTAAACCTAGTCCTTGTCGATTCATCCTTAATTAATTCCTCAAGGGATCAAAGTTATACTAGCGTTGTTGATTGGGTCTAAACTATATTGTTTGATCTCCCACCACCCAATATCCGAGGTTGAAACTGCTGTGCGGTTATACCTATAATATATGAATGCGATTTTCTAGATTTCATTTTTGTCCATATATCGAATGACTCAAGTTCTCTTTTCAGAAGCTATTGGGACAACTGGGTATATGGACCCATCAATTGTTAAAAGTGGAGGTGTGACCCACATGTCAGACATCTACAATGATTAAATCTTAGACCATACGTAACGCAAGTACGTGGCCCCGCGTTGTCGCCTCCACAACGCCAGAACGCCGCTAATGCGGCGTTCTAGCCGGCGTTCTCACTCGATTAACGACGCGTTTTATGGCGTTTTGGTGGGTCCCACGCGTTTTTTATTTTCTTTTTGCTTTTTCCTTCGGTCTAAAATCGACGAAAAAAAATCGTTTTTTTTTTTAAAAAGCAACGGATATGTCTGGAAAAAAACAAAAAAAAAATTCAAAAAAAATGGGGGAGCGGGGTATACAACGGCTAGGATTAAAAAAATTAATTTTTTTTTTTTCCAAACCACCTACCACATTTCTATATAAACTACATCACTTCCACCCAATTTTCAACCAATTTTAATCCCTTCTCCAAACAATTTCAACCAAATTTAATCACTTCTCCATCTATTCTATACCTTCATTAAAATGTCCAACCCAAATACCAACCCAAATTCCGACTACAATCAATCCAACAACCCGGAAAACATGTCGTATACAAACCTTATGCTATTTGGAACCGCAAACATACCCGGTTCGAGCGGGTCTAACCCAAACGTACGTCTAACCCAACCACCATACGGGTATTATCCTAACCCGAATTTTCAACAACACTATGATCCAACCCAACCACCATACGGGTATTATCCTAACCCGAATTTTCAACAACTACCGTTCCCGCAACCTTACCCGCAACAACCGTTCCGGCAACCAACTTTCCCGCAACAACCGGCTATGCAACCCGAACAGACGGATGAAGCACCAACCCAAATATCCGGAAAACAAGTCTCGTCATCACCCAATAAAAGAAGCCATGCCAAAAAAACAGACGGGTCGAAAAAAATATGCAACAAACGGGCATGGTCGCCAACTGAAGAGGCGTGGTTAGCAACTAGTTATTGCGACGCATCCGAAGACTCTGAAGTCGGTAACTCACAAAAACGGGGGTACTTTGTGGGGTACTATTGAAGAAAAGTTCAACGCCAACAATTATGGTTGGGTTCGCGGCGCCGACCAATTATCATCCAAGTGGCGTACACTTGACCGAAACTGCAAAAACTTCAACGGGTGTTATGAGTCGGTAAAACGAGCTTGGGGTAGCGGCCGAGACAACGGGATGATTTACGATCAAGCCGTAGCCGAATACTACGATACCTACAAGAAGACATTCACCTCAAGGGAGGCTTGGTGGTTCCTCAAAGATCATCCGAAATGGAGGGCACCAAATCCGGTAGGTGGAACCGGATTGCGCGACGAGGACGAAGATTTTTTTGATCAGTCCGTTGATCTCTCTGCCGACCGAGAGAACGAGTTATTTGGGCCCGACCCGATTCCACGGCCCATGGGCCGAAACAGAGCCCGAAAAGTGGCTCGAAGCTCTGGTTCTTCCGATGCGGCGACATCTTCCCGGACAGGAACCCCGACCGAAAAGGTTGATGACGCGATACAGGCTATGGCGAAACACAAGGCCGAATTGTTAGCCGCCCAAAAAGCATCGATTGAGGAGATCACCCGTCAGAAACGATTGAGAACTGCGTTTCAAGGTCTACAGTTTCTCAAATTCAACATGTGACACCCGGTCAAAAATGACCCAAAATTTGGTCAAAATTTAAACTTTTATTTCAAGTATTATATACTCAAACTACTGAAGTGTACAATGATTATACATATAAATATATATAATAACGTTAAACGATTGTTTAATAATCGTGTATATGCGAATCTGACAGAACGCAGAAACTTAAAATGGAAGTTGGTGAAACTATTATTAAATAATATGAAATTATTTGATAACAACGATAATAACTTTACATTATGTTTATAATATAACGACACGTACGTTTTGCTTAAAACGTGACCGAACGCTACAAAAATGCACGAAACGCACCCAGCCGACAAAATAAATCAAAGTTATAATTTTATAACTTAAAACTAAGTATTTTGGTAAAATACTTCAAGTAAATATATTACGATTACACGTATATATTTAAAACGTTTTAAAACGTTACACAAATTAAATAAACATACGATTCGCGATCGACACCCGATAAAAGCCCGAATTACTTTTTAACAACTTAAATACATTATTTGAGTAAAACTTCTATCAAAAATATCATGTTTTAAAAACGATATCGAAACATATTGTAACTAACGTTATACGATAAAAAATGCGTCGAAACGAACGGGTAAACGGACACCACGCATTATGTGACTAAGGAAGACAAGATTTAAACCACCCCACCCTTCTAGTGGGACCCACCCACGAAAATCAGCTGAAAAAGGGAGATCATACCTCCCTTTTCCTTCTTTGGTCACTCATATACACATATACATACTCACCATACCTCATAATTCAACCACCCACCCATTTTCACACTCTACTCCTTCTTTCCTCTCTCTCTTTGGGCTGGTCACAGCCACACCACAGCCACCATCACAATCCGCCACCACCACCATAGCACCGCCACTCCATTCTTGAAGAAAATCCGAAGATAGAAGCACCAAAACGTTCACCACGACACGAGGAGTAGTTTCATCACTTCCGATTCTTCATATGCCCATTGTAAGAACTTCACTCTCTTGTGTTATGTTTTTAATACACTTATTGACATGCTAGCATGATCACTCAACTCTTATATGTCCACAAAATTTGTTAAAACACATTTAAATCTCACACATATACATATATATATTCTGGACAGATTCTGTCCCTTCACGAAACAATTCATATAAAATCGAAAACACGACGAAAATGCATGAAACCAACGCCAAAATCTTCGTATTTTCGTTGTCCACAACTTTCGTGTTTTGCTCGAAGCTTATAAATACACCCGTTATCCTAGAAAACCCGATTTGTGAGACTATCACTGTTTTGGCCGGATTTCGGACCCAACACCTTCTCGATTTTATTTAACTAACTTAGAAACTCCCATAGTTCTTGGGAAAATTAAGTAAAGTACTAGAGACCTAGTAGAATATGCGGTAATTTTTGCGGAACCCAAATCGGAACAGAAATGAGCCAAAATAAATGGCGAAGCAAACCGACTAAACCGAAAACTGAAATTGTGGACTGTTTTTGTACACTTTAAATAACGGCACTTTTGAGTAAACTATAAAACGTAACGATAATTTTTCCGAACTCTATAAACATATTTAAGGTGTTCCTCAAATTTTCGGGTCAAACCGAGAAGGTTTGACCAAAGTCAACAAAACCGACACTCGTAACGTTTTTGTCAAAAACGAGTTTTAAAAATGCTATAGTTTTAACACGGATGGAAACGATATTTTTGCAATTGCAAATAAATGAAAACTTAAACTATATATATATATATATATATATATATATATATGTATATATATATATACATATATATAATGACAATTAGTACGGACAAATATTTATAAATGTCCTCAAATTTTCTGGTGTTATAGTTTGATGCTGATGTGGCGCTGATGTGGCAGCTGAAAAAGTGGCTTTCTGGTGTTACGGTTACGTATGGTCTTATAGTACAAGTGGTAGACTGAATAATATAATCCAACCTTACTTAGAGCATCCACAGTGCATTCAACGTTGAAAGGTTTAATGCACTGCCACATCAGCATATAACTCCATAACAAAAATCTTCACAGTCCATTAAACTTTGCACAATCTATTAAACTTCCACATCATCACTTTTTTACCATTAAATATACACACCCAAGATATAAATAATAATGGGTGCAGTATAATTTTTGAATGGAAAAAGGTGATGGCCCCACCATCATAGGTACATGGAGGTTGGTTCAGAGAACAACTCACATGTACTTTGGGAGTTCCACACTCCATATACTTATATTGACATGCCACCTCACATTCATTCAACCCTCCATGTACCATGACTACGGATGCTCTTACGGTATCAAATGGGTATGGCCACACTGCCACACTTCTTAAATGCGGCACTTTTTGGCACAAGGGATGAGAGAGAACAACGCCCAGATATCAACACTATTATCCAACTTCTAGAGGAATCATGGAGACTTCAGCTGCCATTAGAAAGCTCTTTTGTAAGACCATTCTCTTTCCTATCTCCTTTTTCTCATAGAAATGTGTTATGTCTATTAATTTGTTTCCCGTTCTAAGAGAAGCTAAGGTATGCGGTTAACATAGAGATGTCAAAATGGACATGTTGGGTTGGGTATAGCTGAAAATGTTCAAATGGGTTAAACGGGTAATAAGTTGGGTTTGGTAGTTTTAGACCATTTCCATCGGAGGAGGATTGAAAGTGGCGGAAACCGACGTGTCACGTTAGCTTTTTTCACAAAACTTCCATCATTTTTTTTAGGGACCCGCTAACTAATTATATAGCTATTTAAAACATAATAATTTAAATAAAATACATTTTATAAAAATAAAAAAACAGTACAATAATTTAAATAAAAACATAAAATTAATGAAAAAAACATTATAGTAACTAAATAAAAAAAAACGTTATACTAAATAAATTAAAACACTAGAATTACAATATTGAACACAATAATACATAAAATAAATCCTAATATTGGAATACACAGTGAAAGAGAAAAAAAAAAAGGAGAGAAAGTTTGGACGGGTACAAACGAATAATGACCTAACATATACATGTAAAACTCAAAGTTAGAACAATTTTAACAATACAAAGTTAGACTTTACCTAAAGCCAGGAGCGGATCTATTCGGGTGCATATGGGGTCACTATTCGGGTGCATATGGGGTCACTCGTCCTCTATGACTTGAAAAATTTTTTAGTGTATTTATATGTGGGTTTGGTGTAAAGAAGTGTTGCTTTGTTGCGTAGCTCAACCTCTCTTAATGATTAGCCCCCTTTCTAAATCGAATACATGCCTACCTTTCCAACACCCAATCTCCAATGGCCCACTACCAGAATTCAACCTACCTACCCTGGGGGTACTCGGCACACCCACCCCCTCCTCGACAACAAGATTAGCTTGAACATGCCTCACCTCAGGGGTTTCCGAAGCACTTTGACCCCCAAACTTAGTAACATTGATACACTCCACTAAAGCTTTAAACTGCTTAACTTTTTTTTACCTCTTCTCTTCCACGCTCACCTTTGGCTCGGAATCACCAAACCATTGAGAGAAGTCATCATCACCTTCATCAGTCACAGCAAACCCTAGCGATATAAGCAAACATAAAACGTAATAACGTGGGGAAAACCTAGCGATATACACCCAGAAAATAATAGAATCAAAAGAAAAACGACTCAACCTTTGAAGCATCCTTGCTCAGACCCAACCCGGATGCATCAGACGTCAGGGTTTTCTCATCGTATGTGGATAAGCGTTTTTGGTAGCTTGGATGATGCCACCTTCGATGCAACTCATCAGACAAGACCAGAACGCGTAACGCCAACTGGAGTGGGAGCAGCATGCATGTCCTCATTAGTACCTTTCGGTGCATCCTGCGATGGTTCATCTCCCTCAATTGTCTGTTCCACAGCCCCAAGACTTTTCCTCCCCATAATAACCTCATCAAGTTCATCGTCAGACAACAAATTCTCAATCTCCATCACTTCAAAAACACATTAAATGTTATTTAAACTAGAATAAATAGCAAACTGGGAAGAAAGTGAAGTATGGAATTTTTCCCCGCCCGTACCCATGCCATCCAAACGTGAACCCTGCCAGGATGCTTCCAATGATTATTTATACCGAATGCAAAAAGAACACCCTCTTCATGGTAGGTACGCATATGCAAAGATGCCCCCTCGCATAAGGAAAACAACTCAGGATCTCCCCCGTGATCCTGAGGGCGCTCATTAAGGTTCGCATCACTGCCTTGAGGGTTCCATTTAGCAAAGCCTCATAAACACGAGGCAAACAACCCACGTCAACAAAAAAGTAACCACCTTTCCAAGTTTTCAATCCACTACCCTTTAGAATGAACAATGTTTGAAACAGGCCTTTTGACAAAAGAATACCAACAATCATGTTTAGATATCCAAAAGTGACGACAGAAAATCGTCAAATCAGGAACTTTATCGTGACCACAACAGAACATTTCAAAAATCATCAACCTTTGTAAAACATGAGTATGAAATTGTGGAAAAGCAATGTGATAGAACTTACACACATCCAAGACAAAAGACGACACAGGAAGACAAAAGTTCGAAACTACGGGTATACGGCAACCTTACCGGCCGGAGGACGATTCGCACTATCATCCGGCGATGGCGCACCGGATTAAAATCTCGTATACACGGAAATTGAACCTTCAAAGCGGACAAGACTACATCAGTAACCCTACTTACTTCCTTAGACACAATATGATCATCTACTATGACAGCGACCGGAGCAACGGTTGCCGGATGTGCCATAAACACAAAGACAGAAAAAGAAAAAACAAAGAAAGCAATATGAAAGAAAAAATACGGACCTTCGATCAACTAACCCGACGATTGAATAAGAAATCACTCCCGGAGAATATTGTTTTACGGCAGTGAAAGGATGGAAACGGTTTAAATGCAGATTAAACGATAAAGGGTGAAAAATCCCTAATTTTATACGATCGCAAAAACGAGTCAGGTCGGACAAGAAGCTAAACTGCCACCATACTCGTTGAGAGCCACGATTTCACCCAAATTCCAATTGTGGACAGTTGTCCACGCGCCGTACTTCTCGCACCTTCTAGCTATCCCCACGCGCTTAGCCAATTGATTGCCTTTGAAAAAATGCGACTTGACAAGACCAATGCGGGAGACGAACAGCCTGCGCATTGAAAACCCATTATTGGGACGCGGTCACACCCTAGGGAATAGTTCGGATAGAAGTTAGACCTCCCATCTCCTCGAACAAAAATGACAAGTCTAACGGGGGGACTTAATGGTGTAACCACCCCTCAGGAATGCACCCGCGGATAGCTGAACCCTTGCTTCACTACTCCTAAGGATTGTCCCCGCGTTACCTCAACCACATAATACCAATCCTACTAGCTAGGGATAACCATCCTCGATAAACATTCCCAGAAAAGCGTATATGGGAACAGTATTTTGTCAGCATCAAATTCGTTGAAGTCAACTTTATTCCCGTTTCCCATTGGCCGACAAATAAGACAACAAACCTGCACACCGGTCATATTCCCTCATTCAGCTACCAAATAAACCCGATGAATGTGTCAGGTGTTTAACCGGGTAATCCTCGATAACAATTCAATGACCGTTAGCCCAACAAGAAGAACAGGGCCATGCCCATACACTTTGAAAGGCTTATCACCACAAGTACAAAAGAATGGAGTATGCCCATGCACCAACCATCACCTTTTCACAACCCTAAAATCTTATCATCATACATCCAACCGAAAATTGCCACCTTACTTGTATATGTGGCAACCGGTCAAAAATGACCCAATTTTCAGTCAAAATTTGAACTTTAAATGTTCATACTCAATATGAATATAAAACAACAAGTATTAATTATATACGTAATTATTTATAGTTACGTACAAACGTATCAGATCAAATATGACAAAAATACAAAATTTTGCGACATAAAATAATTAATAATTATATTATTAATTACAAGTATTATTACAATTAGAATATGGAGATAAAACATGTTGAACATACAATTAAAATAAACGTGTTGTACAAAATCTGGTACAACGCAGAATGCTATTGAAATAGCTCAAATAATAAAAGTATTATTTTTTTTATTCGTTATTAAGTATTTAGAATATTTCCGCGAAATAAGATTTGTCAAAATAAAATGTAAATTGGCATTTTATTATACCCGTATTTAAAATATACGGGCTAAATATTACCCCGAAACTAACCCGTAAAATATCTGTGGCACACAGCTTTGAACTGTGTGCCATATCTGCTCACAATGATTGAGCAACTTGATGCATTATTGATCTCAATAATTGAGATCAATCAAACACTGGCTTCTATACTCCCTCCGTTCTTCCCTGTTAACACACACACACACACACATAACTTGAAACAAAGAGTAGAGCTCTTTCCCTCCACCTCCATCTTCATCAAGTCATCATCTTCACTTCATCACCACGACTTCATGATCACCATCATCTCAGCAACAATCAGGAGCAGCAATTGGTAGCATCATCCTCATCACAAGATCATCATCATCATCAAGCTCACTCCCTCCATTTTCAAACTCCCTGCTCACTTACATTTCTTGGTATAAAACTCACTTCCTTCATTTCATTGTTTTCCTTACGATTTATATACATCTACAGCTTCATTACAACGGTTATAATCTAACCATAACATGAAAACAAAGACTGGTTAAGCTTTTAATCATGAAAATGAAGAACTTAAACTAAAACCCACTTACTTGCTCATTTCGCAAAATTAGAGTAATCAAAGACGTAATCGAACGAACTAAAACTGATATTTGGATGCTACAAACACTTAGAAATCGAACCATATCGAAGTGGTAACTTAAAAACATGTTTAGAACACTTTTTCAAGCTCAAAAAGTCGTTTACAGGCTCTAATACGCGATCGCGTATACCCTTTACGCGATCGCGTGAAGCACGAAAACTTGGCAAAAATTCTGACTTTCAGCCAATCGGCTGAGGCCTTTACCCAATTGGCTGAGGCCTCCAGCCGATCGCATATACCCTCCAGCCGATCGCGTAAACCTTCACAAATGTGACTTTTTTCCAAACTTTCAGCCGATCGCGTATACCCTTCAGCCGATCGCGTAAACCTTTGAAAATAACACTGTTTGGACTTGTGAACTTGTACAGAACATATATACTTAACTATAATCATATACCAACTTAATGCACACTAATGTTTAGTTAAAACATTACTATTTCGAGACGATTAACATACGTATTTAACGAACACGGATTTAACTAAACACTTTAACTAAACGTTAACACTATATATATTATAACGAAGCGTTTAATGTTATAATTATATATATACAAACTATTTTGAGACGACGCAAACGAATTTTATATATATGTAATGAAAGTACATTTTATATAAACGAACAATCGGAACAATGACTCGAGTTAGTCACAAACGCTTTCACGTTACAAAACAACTATAGTTTTCAGAAACGGTTACACAAACGAAACGTGCACATTATTAAAACTATAACACCCCTCGATTTATTGAATAATAAACTGTATTATCAAAATGCGGAAGCGACATTTTCAAAACATTTCATATATATATTCATAAAACTATTCTCCACAAGTTTAAAACATACTAATTCGAAGCATTCAAGTTTCCAAACAACAAAACATTGTTTAAAGTTTACACAGCGGGGTATTATATAATTCAAACAAAGTTTATAAAGATAATCAGAGTAGCGTCTTGTCAAACATTCTTCGCCCCGTCTCCAAACTACCCATAGCACTCAAAAGAAACCTGCAAGGAGGGATTTGAGGGGATTAGCTATAAGCTAAGTGAATGAACTAGAAACACACCATCAATCTAGTATATCTACTTGTTTACATCAACTACAGTCAACATACAACTAACACACAATGGCTCAACCATGAGGATCGGTGGTTCTTGAGATAACCCAAAAGCCGCGGAGGCTCTCAAGAACGCTTACCCAACAATCTGTAAGGCCAATACAGATTTGACCGATAGCTAGTGGTTATTATAATCAAACACAAGTCTCACACACAACAAATAAAGTGAGACTTAAGTGTAATTCGTCTAATAATCAAAAGCCCAACCAACCCGTTGACCTCAAGCAACCAAATCAACTTAGCAACAATATCATTGCATAACAAAGCATTGATATATGCTAATAACTCTAAATCATAGCAAGTATCAATCAATGCAACAACTAGCTATGACTAAATCAAGGGCGGGTTTCAAAATCCACTCACCGTCACCTCTAGCAACTCCACACAGGATGTCTATATCACTGTGCCTTTGATTGATCTGAAAACAACCGAATGTAATAAAGTTAGTCTCATTTCATTGTAATTTAACGAAATTTCTAAGATCACTTGTCAACTTTAAACAACTCAAGTTATATAAACATTCAAACTTATAAAGGTTATAAAGTCCTTTAAAGTATGCTCAACAACATATATTCATCATATGTATACTTAAGGTACAAGTTACAAAGCATAAAGGACAACACAAAACAAAACTGGGCTGGAGCTGGGGTTACCCACTGGCTAAGACACTTACCCGCCGGGTAGTACCCTTACCCGCCGGGTACCACCTATTCCAGGCAACAACAAGTTTGATCAGGCTCATCTTGTTTTTATCCGTTTGGGCATATCTGCCGGATTTGGGCTTATCCGGCCTAGTTACCCGCCGGGTAAAGAAGTACCCGCCGGGTACTTCTGGTACCTGGGCGATTTGCAGCCTGTTGCTGCACCACTTCACCAAAACTTAACCATAATCACACACATGAGTTGCAGCAAATTAAGAACACTTCAAGCCATCATTTGGGCTATTACAACCATGTACTAACACTTAGATACTACCAATTAACATGTTTTCATCCTAATCAATCATCAATTCAAAGGTTTTAACCCAAAACCCACTTCAATCATCAAGCTAAATCATCATATTATCAAACATAAGAATTACTACTTCAATACACCAATTCATCACCACAAATTGCATCTATCAATCCTATAAACAAGCAACAACTCATGATATCATCATCAACTCTAGTCAATACTCAAAATTCACATATTTGACCTAATATCAATTTCATCATCAAAATCACTAGCTTGTGGATTCTTTGATTCAATCAAGCACATCACAACAATTAATAGGAGCTACTAATACTAATCATGCTAATGAACACAATTAGAAATCACTAATCAAGTCAATTTATCTAATTTAAGCTTTTGACCTAAAAGTCAAAGAATGCACAATTATATGAACACTTACAAGTTCTTGAGGGGATGATGATGATGACTAATGATTCCAGCTTCTTCCTCTTTGATCACACTAGCAATTTTAGTTAGGGTTCACTAATTTGATGCGTTTAAGTAAAGAGGTTAAGTTGTTCTTGACTTGCAAAGGAAATGGGAAAAAGAAGAAGGGGGAGGTCGGCTCCCTTAATAAACCGACCCATCCATTTAATTTTATTATATCCGTCTTAAATCTACAGTCTGGAACCAGGAAACCAATTGCGAAACTAGGTATTTTATTATACCGTCACCTACAATTATTTAAGACAACTAATATTTCATTATTCACTAAATTTATCGATTAAACAAATAGCATTTATTTCACATATAACTATTAAATAAACGTTTTAAAATATAAGAAATTACCAGACCGATTTGCCGGGTGTTACAAAAACGAAACAAACGTACAACAACAAACGAATCATTAACAATAGTTTAACATTAGTAAGCCACTTATATCACTATCTCTTACGTTTAGGACGCTAAAGATTATTCTTGGATTACACTCATTAGCACGTTCATACCGAGCTCAAGAGGTGAGTCTCACGGCCCCTTTTTACTGCTTTGTTTTGGGGGAGATGCATTACTTGTTTTACTTACTTGAACACATGAAACTGCTATCTTTACTAAACTACTTTACATGCTTACTACTTTACAAACTACTTTACAGACTTACAGACTTGCAAACTTACAGACTTACCGACTTACTGACGTTACGATATACTTACTAGCTTGAGTTACGATTAATCCACCGAAAGCCTCTGAAATCATAGTTGTTAGTTATCGGATAAGCGCGAATTTTAGTATATGGATCCATATGGGACTGACAATCCCTGCCTCGGTGGTAGCGCCACCACGAACCATACTCGTATAAACAGTTGTTTCTAATTCGTTTCATATGAGTGTTTGGATTAGCACTCACGGGGGTACTATTATAGTCTTGTTAAGCTTCGACTATGATGCTCACCGCTACGTATATCACACCTTATTGCATTCGTGCAATGATTACTTACAGTCTTGGGTTACTACCCGATTGCATTCGTGCAATGATTACTTACAGTCTTACCAACTTATTACTTACTTATAGTCATGGGTTGCTACCCGATTGCATTGGTGCAATGTTTTAAATACCGACTTATTACATGCATACAAATTCTTTTACTACTTTAATTCAACTGTGCAACTACATTTATTACTTTACAGCTTTTGTGAAACTGTGATACTAACATTGTGTTTAAACTGATTTACTTAATACAAACCTGTGAGATTCACCAATCTTTTGGTTGACGCTTTTAATAATGAATTCTCAGGTACGCAGCCACAGTAGGATGGCCCAGCAGGATCTACTTATATGCTATGATAGCTCGAGTCGCATGCATTATACATACACGGAGATTTTCTTTACATTTTTTTTTGTAATACTGCTATGTATTAAAATCTCTAGGAATTTATTTTGCGAACTTGCCCATTTATGTAACCTGATGACTTTAACATTGTATCAACTTTTGTACTATTTATAAAACATCTCATGTAGAGTCATTTGCTTTACCTTTGTGCTTGATATTTGATTAGTCACGCCCCGACCCGATTTGTTTTCGCAGCCCGAAATTTGAGGGTGTGACGGTATAAGTTCGGGTTATAACAGAAATAAAGAGTAATTATCCGATCTAATTCCAACCCATACACCCCTAATCGCACTCGGGTAATCTAATGCACGATCAATTATCATTGCCAATATTAGACTTAACCATCATCCCCATATTCTCCAATGGAATCACAAAAAGGAGTTGCAAATCCAGTTACTAATTATAGAGTAAATTATTTAAATCGTCTATGTGCTTTCTCATTTTCACCACTGCTCGTCCGTAACTTCTAAAAGTCATATTAGTAGCCCATTTTTTGTAAATCTTGCTCATCACTAGTCCAAAAGCGTACTATTTGAACCTTGTTCATCAATATTCCAAAAATGGATTACTAGCAAGATTTTTAAAAGATGGACTATTAAAATTGGCTCTTAATTAAAACCTAGGGACGATAGGTAGAGGAAATGGAAAAGGACATGGATGATTATTATATATAATTTACTATGGTTTATAATTTCAACTATATAGGCGTAAATAAACTGACAAGTGATGCATATGACAAACTAAGTGCCCCCACCCCACCATATTTATATACGGCCGGGCTTATTGCAAATTAACAAATGAATATATAAAAAAATGAAATTGACATTTTCATATGATATAATGACCTATATGAACAACATCTACGCGACTACGCAGATCCCAAATTTAGTTTCATACATAATTTGATGATATAATTCTTTTTACATTGGCTGAAACTCAAGACCTCTAAAGAAATTAAAGAGACTGAAAGCTAGTATGGAAGAAGGTTTTATGTTTATTTGATCGTATCAATCATTTACACAATACATGAATATTTATATTGTATACAGCTAGAGTCATTTAGACTAAAGATCTCCTATCACTTTAATTTAGCATATTGATATGCTAGACAGCTACACAATCATATATTTTCCTTAATACACACTACCATATCGGTCATTCTTAAATTAGGAAATGATACAGAGAAAATACAACTGATTCTTCCAATACTCCCCCTCAAGCAGGATCCAGTGGGTTGATGGATCCAAGCTTGCATAATAGTCGAGAAAACTGGGCAGATGACAAAACTTTGGTAAACACGTCTGCAAGTTGATCGTTACTTCGAACATAACATGTACGAATGAGTTTCGATTGAACTTGTTGTCGGATGTAGTGACAGTCTACCTCAATATGTTTAGTTCTTTCATGAAATACCGGGTTGGCAGCAATATGCATGGCTGCTTGATTATCACAAAAAAGTGCAATAGGTGTGCTAGATGAACATCCAAGATCTTCAAGAAGACTTTTAAGCCATACAATTTCACATGCAGTTGTAGCCATTGCTCTATATTCGGCTTCTGCACTAGACCGTGCAACAACCTGTTGTTTTTTGCTTTTCCACGATACGAGATTACCACCAATAAACACACAATAACCGGTGGTTGATCGACGATTAAGAGAGTTGCCTGCCCAATCAGAATCGGTATATCCCATGATGTTTGTGTGCCCATTTTTAGTCATCATTATCCCACGACCTATCGTTCCCTTCAAATATCTCAGGATACGCTTTACTAAGCTCAAGTGATAGACGGTGGGAGCATGCATATGTTGACTGACAATACTAATAGCAAATGAAATGTCGGGCCGTGTAATTGTCAGATAGATAAGTTTGCCCACGAGCTTCTGGTAATAGCTAGGTGATTTAAGTGGCTCTCCTTTAGAGTTTAATTTTAATTTACTATCCAAGGGAGTTGCCACAGGTTTGGCATGAAGCATATTAGTATCCTCTAGCAGATCCAAAACGTACTTACGTTGATTAAGAAACAACCCTTTGCTTGATCTTGCGAGTTCAATGCCAAGAAAATATTTTAAAGGACCAAGATCCTTTACTGGGAAACGATGTTGAAGATCTTTCTTACACTGATTAACCGATTCAATGTTATTTCCCGTAATGATAAGATCATCAACATAAATAAGAACCGCAAGTTATTCAACCTTACCCATTCGAACATAGAGTGAAGAATCTGCTGAACTTTTCGAAAAACCAAGGGCTTCAAGAGTTGCACTCAATTTAGCATGCCATGCACGTGGACTTTGCTTCAACCCATAAATTGACTTATGAAGTTTACAAACCATATTTGGACTACTACTTTGGGGGTGTCCTGGTGGTAGCTTCATAAATACTTCTTCGTCAAGATCACCATGCAAAAACGCATTTTTGACATCCATTTGAGACAGAATCCATCCATTATTAATAGCAACTGATAACAGAACCCTTACGGTTGTCATTTTAGCAACCGGAGCAAAAGTCTCCTTGTAATCGACACCGTATTTTTGAGAAAATCCTTGTGCTACAAGTCGTGCTTTATGTCGATCAACTGACCCATCTGAATTGAACTTTGTTTTAAAGATCCACCGACTTCCAATAGCATGTTTGCCATTGGGAAGAGGTACTATACTCCACGTATTGTTCTCCACAAGCGCTGCTAATTCTTCCTCCATAGCCCTCCTCCATATATCTTGAGATTGAGCTTCTTGAAAAGTTTTGGGATCATGAACATTAGAAATTGATGTAAGAAAAGCTGCATGAGATGATGATAAACTTTTATAAGTCAAAAAATCATCAAGCGGATATTTAGCAGTGCAAGCTACATAATCCTTCATCTTTGCTGGAGGATGTCGATCTCTTGATGGGTTGCGTCGAGGAGCTTCGACTTGAGTGTCATTATTAGTGGAATCATCAGTTTCATGTTCAACAGCGGAAGCATTATTTGTTGATGTTGGAACAGATGTTTTATTCTCTTCGGTAGCATTGATTGGAGGTTGAGAAGAGACTTCAACATTAGGAAGGGGAAATAATTCGGTCATGATCTCCCCCTGACCTGATGCCTCAAAATATGCACTAGTTTCCATAAACCGAACATCTCTACTGACATAAAGTTTTCTATGGACAACATCATAACACATGTACCCCTTCTTTGTTTGTGAATATCCCAAGAAGACGCATTTAATGGCTCTCGGGTCAAGTTTATCCCGATGATGGGCTGATAAATGCACAAAACATATGCATCCAAAAACCTTCAAATGAGAGATATCTGGTTGTTTTGCTTGTAGAACTTCCAGAGGACTTTTGAAATCCAAAACTCGACTAGGTAAACGATTGATCAGGTAAGCAGCTGTAAGTACACCATATGACCAGAAAACTTTGGGTACATTCATTTGTAGCATAATTGCACGAGCCTTTTCTAATAAATCACAATTTTTACGTTCGGCCACTCCATTTTGTTGTGGGGTGTTAACACAACTAGTTTGATGCAAAATTCCATTAGAGATTAAGTAATTTTTCATGTCTTGAGTGTGAACTCGGTGCCGTTATCAGAACGCAAGATTTTAATTTTAGACGAGAATTGAGTAACAACAAGCAAATGAAAGTCTTTGAAACAGGTAAAAACCTCTGACTTTGATTTCAGTAAATACAACCAAGTAACCTTTGAAAAATCATCAATAAAAGTCACGAAATATTTAAAACCATCTAAAGAACAAGAAAAAGGTCCCCATACATCCGAATGAACAAGTTCAAATGCTTGAACAGTTTTAGACAAAGAGGAATTAAAAGGAAGTCTAGTGGACTTGGAATAGTGACAAATGTCACAATCTAACATTCCTCTACGCAAACTTGGAGTTATTTTTGAGAAGGTAGAATCTGAAGGATGCCCTAAACGTCGATGCCATAAGAGATGCTCATTTTTAGGAGAAGAAGTAGCTTGGAATCCTTTAGAAATCTTGGAATCAGGGAAAAAAATAGTATAGTCCTTGTATGAGAAATCCCTCACCAATCATCCTCTTGGTGATGAGGTCCTGAAAAAATACCTTAGAAGGTGTAAACCGAACTTCACAATTAAGTGAGGATGTTAGTTTTTTTACAGAGAGTAATTGAAATGGAAAAGAAGGAACATAAAGAACATCGGATTCAATACTTTCAGAGACAAGATTGATTTTTCCCTTACCCCTTATACGAGCACCTTTTCCATTAGCCAAAGAAACAAATGAAGAAGTTAAGCAAGGATTAAATTTACGAACATGAGTAAGTTTATTTGATATATGATCGGTAGCACCAGAATCCACAACCCAAAAATCATGCAAATTACTAAGTTCTAAGGCAGACATGAAAGCTAATAAAATACCTTGGCTGTTTTCTACATTCGCGTCTGCCAAATAGTCAGAGAATTTACTGAGAAGTGCTGTAGGATCCTTAATTCCTTGACTGGTTGTTCCATCTTGAGATGCTCCTTGGCCATGCTTTTCTTGTAAATAAATGGCGAAATCATTGAGCATGGCAAAAGGGCTAGAAGAGAAGGTTTCTGCGGTATGAGTTGCCATATGAGCCTTGGGGTTGGTGACTCGTTTCTTATCAATGAGTCCTTTCTTTTCTTTTAAATATTTTGTTTTTAGTTCTGGATGAAGACTCCAACAACGATCTGTTGAGTGACCCGGAGTACTACAGTGGTCACACTTGAGTTCGGGATACTTGCCTTTGTAAATCTTCTTATCAAGAGATGAATTTGCAGAATATGCACGAACTTCTGAAGCGTTAGAAACATCATTAGGCATAACTTTTCGACGGACTTCCTCACGTTGAATAGAAGCACACACACTTTTTAGAGATGGAAGCTCGGTATTCATGAGAATATGCCGCTTTAAATCTTCGAAATCAGAACCAAGGCTTGCAAACAATTGGAATACTTGATCTTCTTCATGTCGTTTGCGTAAAATGATTGGATCAACAGTGTGAGGTCGATAAACCTCCAATTCATTCCATAGACTTTTTAACTTGCCTAACAAGTTAACAAATGGTTTTCCATCCTGTCGAAGATTAGTAATATCTTGTTGAATTTGAAAAATTCGAGCAGAATTGTTTTGGTTACCATACATGTCTCGAACAGTTTCCCATAGATCTTGAGACGATTCTGAGTAACTAAATATTTCTGCAATATTACGTTCCATGGAATTGAGGATCCATGACATAACCATCTGATCCTTTGACAACCAAGCTTCGTACTCCGGTGAAGCGACATCGGGACATTTGTCTTTGCCGTTAATAAAACCCAATCGGGATCTCCCACCAAGAGCTATGGTGACTGCTCTTGACCACGGGAGATAGTTGTATTCATTTAGCAGTATGGTTGTCAGCCTTTGAGAATAGCTAACATCACCTTCGCTGGTAGAAGAGGAACCAATCATGTCTGCTACTTTGGTAGGATCAACAACTTTGTCGTTGGTCATTGAAAAATAAGGATGAACAGGGCTGGATCACAGCTCTGATACCATAAAGAAATTAAAGAGACTGAAAGCTAGTATGGAAGAAGGTTTTATGTTTATTTGATCGTATCAATCATTTACACAATACATGAATATTTATATTGTATACAGCTAGAGTCATTTAGACTAAAGATCTCCTATCACTTTAATTTAGCATATTGATATGCTAGACAGCTACACAATCATATATTTTCCTTAATACACACTACCATATCGGTCATTCTTAAATTAGGAAATGATACAGAGAAAATACAAATGATTCTTCCAATAACCTCCTACAATAATGTACATTGTTCCTTCATAAAACTATAATAACTTACTTGTATTCTCAATGCCTTCTTAAGTTGTTCAACAACTTCCTTTGCTTTTGGCCGTTCTTCTCTATTATCATGTAAGCACCGGTAGGCAATTGTTTGAAATGTAGTTAATGCTTGCGGCATGATCTGTGTTTTTATTTTCTCAAACACTATCTCACCATGTTTTCCCTTTCTAAAGCTGTCTTCAATGAAACTTGGTAGAAATACACCTTCCTGTTTATGGATCATAAACGTTGATCTTCCACACAAAATCTCAAATAAAACCACACCAAACGAATATATATCAGATTCTTCGGTTAAGAAACCCGACTTTAAGTAAAGTGGATCCACGTAGCCCGCTGTGCCACACGTCCGATCGATGACGTAGTCATTTTCCTCATGTATTGCACTTATCAAGGAAAGCCCAAAATCAGCAAGTTTTGCACTCCAGTCATCAAATAGTAGAATGTTAGCAGTTTTGATGTCCCTATGTATCACAGTTGATTGTGCTCCTACTCTTCTATGAAGAAAATCCAATGCGGTTGCAACACTGAGGCATACGTTAAGTCGTTTAATCCAAGTAAGACGATTATCAGTCAGATACCTATCAAGACTTCCTCTAGACGCATACTCATAAACGATGATTTTTGCATCTTTTTCATCACAATAGCCTACCAGACTGATGATATTCGCGTGTTTATACTCAAAAAGAATTTGGAGCTCATTCCTAAATTGTTGTTCACCTTGGCCACCTCTTGTATCCAATCGCTTTGCAACAATTGTATTGAATCCATCACCTTGTGAAAGTTTTCCTTTATAAACACTCCCAATTCCTCCTCTGCCAACACAATTGTCAACGTGAAAGTTTTGCGTCACTAATTCTATGTCTTCAAGAGCAATCCTGAGATTGTCTTTGTTATTTTCCTGTCAACCATGAGTAACCAAATAAAATAAAATGTTTGAGAGCAATATCAAATGAAAATAATACTTGTACTCAACTACTCTAATAGTCCATATATCTTCAAATATAATATGTACAATCAAACAACCACCCAAATGTAGTTTTGAATGTTCCCAAATAGAAAGTAACATCTTTTGCAAAGTTTCCAAGTGCATATCCTATATAAATAATTATACTACGTATAATTTATTGACAGCTATTATAGGATAAATAATTATACTACGTATAATTTCTTGACAGCTATTACGTATATATTATACGGAGGTTAGTGCACGCAAATGTAATAAACTATAGTTCAACATTCGTTGTATGTAATGAACTACTCGGACTTTCACTGTATGTAACGAATTTTCTAACATTGTATGTAATTTATGGTACTTTTTCCACGTGGCGTGCCTTAGAGCCATTAATCTGACCAAAATACAATGATGTTAACAAAATACAAGTTCGTTACATACAATGGAGGCCCAAGTAGTTCGCTACATACAACGAATATAAGACTAAAGTTTGTTACAATTGCGCGCACTAACCCCATATTATAAGTGTTTGCAAATTAATTCCAAATGTTGAATTTTGAGTAGTATATATATACCAGAAACCTTTTAGGAATAAGTATCTAAAAATATATTCAACTTTAGTAAAAAAAAATCTATCGTATCTATCCAGCTTATAATACATATATTGCATGCATTCAACTTTCTAAAATCTCTGTAGTATAGTATTTATTTATCGACATTTTTGGTGATGTGTTATTCCTAGAAATGTGTCACATGTCGTCTATATAACTTAACACGTACATCATCTAGATACCGTCAAATACATACTTTAGAGATATTTAAAAGTTGATACATACAACAAAAATGTTATAAGTTAGATACATACTTAGCTTTTACAAAGTTAAATGAATTTATAAATACTCATCTTTTTGTAATTTCAATATGAAACTTAAGGGTATAAATTACTACATTAAATACCGTCGGTGATAGAAAAATGTTAAGCGGAGAATAGTAAGTTTTTAACACATTAACTTACTGGGTTTCTTGCCGAAAAATGTATCAATAGTTCACTTTTTTGCATTTTCGGGTATCACTTATTTTTTTTTTTCTTAAAAATGTACCAATAATATAAAATCGAACATTTTTGTGGATATGTAAAAAATTAATGTTACTTAAATTAAAAAATAACGACAAATTTATTACTTTACGAAGTAAAACTTTTGCTATATGAATGTATTTTGAATGATTAAGTATGAATGGATGATGTTAATATGTTGCAAATATACGAAAATGTTCGATTTTATATTAGTGGTACATTTTTAAGAAAAAAATATAAGTGATACCCGAAAATGCAAAACAGTGAACTATTGATACATTTTTTGGCAAAAAACCCTTAACTTACTTGCAAAAATAAGGCTTTCTGGAGCTCCTTGATAACAACTTTCATTGTTGGACGTTGATGTTGAGTTTCTGTTAAACACTCAAATGCAATATTCAGAAATACATCTAACGAATTTTTATTGGGTCCTTTATTTAGGTTAAAATTGTTCCCATTGCTTTCTTCTTTTACTATAGGGTCAATCATTCCCTGTAGTGTTCCATCATTGAAGCATCTTCGTACCACATATGACATCCCCTGGTCACTCTCCTTCATGTACTTTTCATCATAGGCTCTCCACCCGCATAAAACTTCAAACAAAACTACCCCAAAACTATATACATCCGATTCTCTTTTTAACTTACCTGTGCTCTTATATTATGGATCTGCGTAACAAGTACTGCCAGATACATAATCGAAATGGAGAGCATCGTCATATTGATTCGGAGGTAGAAACACTCTGTATATGACGGTATATCACCATCTTTTGGTCTTCCATCTCATAATGTAGGTAATTTAATCCATGTGCAACATCAAGACATATTTTTAAACGTTCGGCCCAAGTAAGAATAGGCTTGTCTTTGATGTTTCCCAAATAATCATGAAGGTATCCATTCGAAACATGCTCAACAACAAGGATCTTCTCGAAACCTTCATCACAAATTCCAAGTAGATTGACTATGTTGCGATGCTTACAAATTGTAAGCATTTCAATTTCTGTAAAAAATACCTTCTCTCCTTGGTTGCGATTAGTAGGGTGCATGCGTTTTATAACTACAGGGGTGAGTGTCTTTCGTACCTCACCTTTATCCTTCCCCCCATCCATGCAGAAAGGATTTTCATTACCGAAACCCACAAGTTCTGCTCTGTATAATCCATAAAACTGGGTTTTCCCGATACGGTATGCAGCAGAAAAGTTATCGGTGGCCACATTATATCACCAAGTTGAATATTTAAGTGCTCCAAAATATTTCCCTGCAACATTGTGATTATGGGTACTGAGTCTTACGTACAACTTATAAGATGTTAGAAGAATAAGATCGAAACTTAAAGAAATTGTTTGCATGATACTTTGTTGATTATTTATCGAGCTATTCACGAACAACACAGAAAACAACGAGTTAACTTATCCGAGTTAACAGTCGTATAATAGAATTGAACTCGGAGAATCCCAGACTGAAAATGAAACTAACCTTGTGTCTAGATAAAATGAGAATAAGAGAATATATTCGGTATAAAATATGGGTAAAAGATACGGGCATAAATGAAACGAGATCGAGCATGGTACATATTGTAGTACACAGATTACCAATTTGTGTGTGTACAATATTTATTTAAAAATAAATATGGTAAGAACTAAGAATAGAATAGTTATGGAGTATTCAAAATTGTGAGCATTAACTAAAAATCAATAAGAAAAATACATAATCGTGTCGGGATTGAAGCCTTGATGGGTTATCTGACGAGATGTGAAGTTTTGATAATACTTGATCGACATCACTATTCAGTGTCATTCACCTTTCAAAATATAATTTTTATTTTTTTACTTTTTAAGAAGAAACAATAAATTTGATATAGATCTACAAAAACATTATTAACGAATCTGTTAACATAAAAAAGACAGTGAAATAATGATAAACATATTCATAGTTGTGATATGTAGCTCGACTTGAGACTTAAAATTTCGATTTATAACTTCGACTCAAACTTGAAAGAGTCAC
This sequence comes from Helichrysum umbraculigerum, assembly GCA_949592205.1. NCBI lineage: Eukaryota > Viridiplantae > Streptophyta > Magnoliopsida > Asterales > Asteraceae > Helichrysum > Helichrysum umbraculigerum. Next base: position 12,672,649 of record CATIUR010000002.1, on the reverse strand, counting down.
TTTACTTTTTATTACACACACACACACACACACACACACACACACACACATATATATATATATATATATATATATATATATATATATATATATAAGGTTGGGTTCTGGTGAGAACAAGGGGATTCCGTGAGAACGGTGAGAACACATCCCCATCCATTTTTTGATCAAAAATTCTGATTTTGTAGGTGTTAATTTTGTAAATACTTTAAAGTTTGATTTTAAAGGGTTCACATTACATTTGCTCATGTGAACCTTTATTTTTTTTTAACTTCACATCATTTTGGTGAGGTTAAGTTTATTTTTTTTCTTAACATGCGGTTATGATGCTTGAGTTTTTATTTTTATAGGTTCACATAGTTTTAATGAGATTAAGCTAATATTTATTTTTGTTAACATTGTTATTTGAAGGGGTTAATGGTTATGCATATCAATTCACTACTTCAAACATGTTAACAAAAATTAAATAAAACTTCAATATGTTAAAACTTTTGTGAAACAAAAAAAAAATTAACTTCACCTTGCAACTCATATGTGAACCCTTCAAAATCAAACTTCAAAGTATTTACAAAATTGTCACCTCCAAAATCAGGTTTTTTGATCAAAAACTGGATGGCTTGGGTGTGTTCTCACCGTTCTCACAGAATCCCTTTGTTCTCACATGATCCCAAGTATATATATATATATATATATATATATATATATATATATATATAGTAGTCAGTTCAATGGAGAAGGAAATTTAAGTAGAGAATAAGGAGAACTAATACGATTCAGTATTTCTATAACTATGATTCAATTTTCTATTACTTATAACATAGAAACAAAAGATTAAAATCATATTGGGGATAATACACAAATATGTCATTATACTTTACAAAAATATTCATCTGGGTTACTAAACTTTAAAATTATTTAATTTGGTTTACGTACTTGTAAAAATGTTCAATTAGGTTATCAAAATTTAGACATGGTAGCTATAGCAAAGATGACACCGTTTATTAAACTTAAAAATGTTCAGTTAGATCACTATTTTAATTTTTAACCGAGATTAAGCAAAAAGGGGTGACTCCAATCAATAAGTATGGTAATCCAAATGAATATTTTAAAAGTTTAGTAATTTAGATGAACATTTTTGTAAAGTATATAATAACCTATATATTTGTGCATTATCCTATCATATTAATAATCATTGAACCACGACACTATAATATAGAATTCTAATAATTAAATTTTGAATAGTAATAAAAATATCAATTCATATTGCTTCTCCCTCTTCTTCACTCGAATTTTCTTTTGTTATCAAGTTATATATATATATATATATATATATATATATATATATATATATATATATATATATATATATATATATATATATATATTCCAATGAGAACACTTTAAAAATAAGAACGTTAAGAACGCCTTAAAAATGCACAACTAGCAAACAAATTCATATTATTCACATTCATTATGACTCATACATCTCAAATATATGTAGAAAATTAGACGCGAGCTTTCAGAAATGCACAAATATAAAAAAAAAAAACGATTGACGCACGATTAGAGAGATAATCGTGCATCAATCATTTCTATAACTTTTGTGCATTTTCAAAAATGTATATTTGTTTTTCTTTGCATATTTGAGATGTACGAATGTTAATCTAACTATTTTATCAAGAGTTATTGTCCAACGTTCTTAGCCGTTCTTATTTTTAAAGTGTTCTCATCTGATCCAAACTATATATCTATCTATATATATATATATATATATATACATATACACACACACTAGCGGCTTACCCATGTGATACGACAGTAAGATATTTACAAGTTGGTAAAAGATAAGTAACTAATTCCATGCGTTCTCTTTCAATTAGTTCCATGTGAGTATGTTTGGATGAAGTTACTGAGAGTCCATGATTTACTATGGATTAGTAAATCTGAAATCACTTAAGTTCAGTTTAATTGTAGAAGGGGGGTTGAATACAATTAAAAACTTTTGTTAATTTAATCTAAGGCAATTGCAAGTTTTTAATCAATTATCTAAAACAGAGTATGATAACGATGGATGACAATAATCAATGAACACAAGTAATACTAGCTGAAATGAGAATCTTATTAATCATAAAATTCTCTTAGAGTTGATTGCGGAATGGAATAGCCAAAGCTAATTTCAAATCAAACACTAAGCTAACTATTATAATATGAGATGAACACTTACTGACAAACAAGTAAACTGCTAACTCGCTGCTCGCTGATGTGCTTAAACATACTACTCACTGATTAACAAGTGATTAACACAAAAACGGCGAGTTTCTAAGTACAACGTACTACTCTATTTATGAATATGAATGAGTGAAGCTTTGTTTTCAACCTTCACTGTTTATAAATTTTATGCGAAGCAAAAATTTCAAATCGTCACTATCTCCTATCTCCTATCTCCTATAATATTTATAAGAAAGTGAAAGTTATGTAGACAATGTAATATTAACCCCTTCTAAATTAATCTCACCCTTCCATTTGACTACCCTCTCTACTTAATCACCCTTGATTTAGTTCCACTTAGGTGTCCATGTAATAAGTCCTATTAAACATAATTAATTTACCTAACTACCCATAATCAATTCTAATTTATAAACAAAGAATTATTCATATAATTACCAATTCAAACCATTGACTTATTCACACAAATAAAAATAAAAATAATAAATCAAATTAGAAAAACTTAATAAATCAAATTCAATTACAACTAACTATAATTACTAAATCAAAAATAATATATATCAACTTCACTGGAAACGTAAAAAAGCTTAATTCTCATTTGTTCACCTTAAATCAATTTCTTATTCTCATCATCTTTAAAAGAGAATATACTCATAATTATCCCTACTGAATTTTATTTCGTCAATCAAGTTGCATATTTCAAAGTGAATGTAGGAGTATTTGTAGATTAAGACATCATTGCTCTAGCACGTACTAGAATGAACTTAGCCTTCTGTGTGGGCTTATTTAAACGGGTGCCACAACTATTAACGACTACATAACCAGGATTTTATTTTAATGGCAACATATAATCAATTTGTAAGGCTAAAGACATTAAACACATTTCTAATTGCACAACCAACATAATAGAAAACATAAACTTTTATTTTCTTGAAGCCATATACGAATTTTTTCATTAAATTGTAATCTTAATATAATTAAAATATTACGTATTACATCAGATATCCAATATATATGAATTTGATCTCTATTTCATAATTCATTTATAGATATTTTTATCTTGTAACCCTACGAATATCGCGGGTTATATCCTAGTTAATTAATTATAATGTGAAGATAAAAAATCAACTTTCCCCTATATAAATTGTGAAAGTCCACTATTATAACGCCCCAGAATTTACAACTGTTTTTTTTTTTTTTAAACAATGCGGAAGCTCAAGTCCTAAAACATATATATATACATAAAATGACATGTCGTCATCTTCCATTACCTAAGTTCTAAGTATTGATTATTAACGTTTACCAAACACAATCCTTTATATCCGGGACATTATATAATCAAACATTTTAAACTGTATTAAATAATAATCAGAGTAATCCTAGTCAAACATTCTTCAGTTACTCCTTGACCCGCCCATAACAAAAGATATTAACCTGCAAGGAGTAAACAACGAGGGATTAGCACGAAGCTAAGTGAGTTAACTCATCACTAACAATACAACTTAGTTTAACACCATGAGTTCACCACATTTAACACTTTGACTCAACATCACCAGAGGATCGGTGGCCCTTGTGGCGCCCTCAGCCGCGGTGGCCCACCAAGCGACACTTACACCAACTGCAGGCCAATACAGTGGTTAACCGATAACTGTTTATTACCTTTAGTCAACACAAGCCTTACTTACAACGAATGTTCACAACCCTTGTGTTGACTAACCTGTAACCACACAGTCCAACATAGTTGACCTCTATTAACACAATTACCAATAGGTCACTTAACACTTAACACTTTAACACTTTAACACAATTCACAAAACACTTAACACTTGAATATAACACATAACACTTGAAGTAACCACATAAGTGATCACTAAATTATAGTGAGAGATCAAAGTCCACTCACCGACTACCATAGTCGCCCACTCAGTAGTCTAATATCACTGAGTCTTCTCCATATCTGGAAATACAACAAAATACACAAGTCAGTTACTTGAATCAAATCTACATAACATTACTCCAATAGATTTATACCAACAAATCCAAATTACTCAAGTCATAACGATTTAGCACAATCATTAAAATTCTCAATATTCAATCCATACTTTTATGGATTTACATCATATTTCTCAAATCATCACCTAATCATGATTAACTATCATGATAATCACTTTTTATTTACAATTCAATCAACTTATCACCAACTTGATTTAAATTCAATATATATCATCATTAATTCACAATCACTATCAAACTATCATTAATCATTAACAAGGTTATTAACCTTTAACATTAACAATATTATAAATTTTCAATTAAGTGTTCTTATTAGTAATCACTACTCATTTCATCATATATCCATCAAATTCATTATTATCAACAAATTCTCAAGAACACTTATTCAACTCATACTCTTTTAGTTTAAATCATTTTAATCATCATCACTAATCACCTCTAATATGTTTATTAACAATACATCTCACTTACACATTATTAGATTAGGCTCATATATCCTACTTCAAGAACAATCAATGAAACCCATCACTTTATTCATGATATATATATCATATTCATCATTTCTAAGTTAGTGTTTCTATTATAATCATCATTTACCCATCAACTAACAAGAATTTAACCACCACAACTTTCAATTTTCGGATTATATTCAATAACCCATCAAAATCATCAAAAACTTAAGAACCAAGATTAATCTACAAACTTAAACTAGAATCTTGCTAGATATCAACAACTATAAACTTAACTAACATCAATTTCACATAATCAAAGCTTAATTTCGAATTATCACCAAGAACATCAAAAACCCCCAATTTCTAGGGTTTAAAATTGAAGATTTAGAGACTTACTAGTAGCATAGAAGGATTTGGAGATGATTATCTATCCACTTGAAGCTTAAATCCGAATTTGTGATCCTCACTTTTGATTATTTCTTCATGTTTTTGTAGATTTAAGGTTATATGTGTGTGTATTTGTTCATACGTATGTATGTATGAATGTGTGGGAATAAAACCCGATCCATCTCATATAATATAGCATCTAAGTGTTAATTTTTCATTTCCCGTATTTATTATTGTCTGGAACTTAAAAACCATTTGCGGGGAAATAAAATTTTATTTTACCGTCAACTAAATAAATTTAAAACAATCAATATTTCACTAGCCACAATATTTTCTAAGGCTTATCGACCTATTAATTATACAATCAAACACAATAACAATTTTAAATCGCATTTAAAGTTTTCAAGAAATACCTATTACTTCTAGGCCCAATTTGAGGATGTTACAAATCTCTCCCCCTTAAAGAGATTTCGTCCTCGAAATCTAATCAACCTTGATTATTCTAAAGAACTCAATTGCTTGACATCTCTCATTCCTTATGAGATTTTAATATCACCATTTTTCAGTTTATTAATATTGCACTCTTCGTACTACTCTAACATCGTAATTACTCATCACTATATTCACCTAAAGTGTGTACACAACTTAAATCACCTATGCATGACATGCTTATGCATACATTTCACTACACACTCCATGTACTTACATATATATTATTTCATCGACTCACACACGACTAGTGTGTATATCAATTAGATTCACGAAAACACATAAATTATGTCTCATACTCAATTTAACTTGCAATACTATACAACAAGTGTAATATTTATCACTTAAAATAGTTACTCCCTTGAGCAACTCTTAATTATATGCACACAATTTAAATTCTATCTACATATACATATCCACATGTACATGTTTCTATTTCTTACCTTAACATATGATATGTATCTAAATCATATTTTCATGCATACTATGATCACTTAAGGAAATTATTCCCAATTAATCACTTTAAACATGTATCCACTTGACATAAGTGAATAACAATTTTGAACAATAACATACTCTTACCACAAGAAACTAGCGACGTGCTAGAATCTTTAAAATAGATATATGATTTATACCCCTTTTAACAACAAAACAATGATTATGAAAATCACAACACACCCATCAACAATGAAATTTAAATTTCAATTCATAACTAGCATTTGTGCTAGTACCACATATCACTAATGTATTTGATAATCTTTTCTTTAAAAGTATCTCAAACTCATATAACACTATTCACATATTAACAAGTAAAATACAAGTTAATTCTTCATGGTTAACACTATTATCACTTAATCACCAAGTCACTTAGTACCAATTCAAATTGGATAATTACCAAGTTTTTCCATCAACGGGTACATTGCCATTCAAGCGCAAGTACCCTTCCAACAAAATGTGCTAACCACACACACATTTTTCAACAATATTCCATCATTTCTATACGCAACCTATCATTTCACTTTGATATTATGCATATAATAACAATCAAGTTGCACAAAATTCTCAATTAACGATAATATAACTATAAATTTTCACAATTTCAATCAAAAGGCTCTCTCTCTATATACATATATATATATTTTTTTATTAATAGTAACTCATTAATACAATAACTTAATCTTTTACTACCATTTCTATTTAGTCAATCATTGACTCTCTCTCTCTCTCATACGTCAACATCGAAACTTACCAATTTTAAAGTCACATTAATTTCTCTGGTACTTGATAGCCTCAATACTCCATGTGAAATGGCATAATATAAATACGTTGGCCAGACGTCGTCATATTATGTCAGTCACACTTTATTCTCAGGCCACTTCATACCATTGATCTTTAAAGTAATTAACTTTTACTCTCACATATATCACAATGCTAAAATCAATCATTATCACACATATAGTAACACTTTGTAATAGATTTATGACCAAGTGTTAACTGGTTACTATTTTTCCTTTATCACTTGAATGTGAAACTACTCACAAATTAAGTAAACATAACAATTCAATTGTCTAACACATTCCTCATTATCTCATTAACACATGTGTAAGTTTTAACACAACTAAATCAATTTAACACCCTCTCTACACGATTCAATATCAATCACTTAACACTTTAATTATCAAGTATAATACTCTATATAACATTTAGCACTAAGTACCTTGTTAAAATACCAGGTCATATTCCACATAGATTCATCAATATAAAATTTCTAAGTTGATTAATAAATAACCTTTCATATTTAGTTATCAAGCAAGAGTAAGCTCCTATAATACTCTTCAACTCTTACAAATACTTATTCAATCAAATAAAGTATTTCACATAATGTAATTAACATGATTACATAATCAATATTTATTTACCCTAACAAGCAACAATCAACAATACCCTTACTGGTATACTTTGCAGTTAAATAAACTGCCTACAAACAACTCCTACACAAAGAACCATATAAACCTCTTAAAACAACTTTTAATATTGCATATAGTCACAAGAATGATCTCTGGGCTCAAAGAAACAAAAGCCCAATACAATTCATAAGCTAAAAGTCCGAAATAATGTCCGAAAAACAATAAAACGTGATTTTCGGGGCCCAAACGACCCCGAAGTGCCGAAAACTGACAGGGCTCATGGCGATGCGATGAGCTTTGACCGTTGCCCCGTTTTTGAGTTGACATGTAAATTTCGTCTTAATCGGACACATAAATTTTCTAACGGAAATTCTACGTTGAACGTTACGACGAACGTCGAAATTTACAAATTTTCATATTAAATTCACTTAATACAACACATAATACAAGAAATGTCTCAAAACATGGGAATACGTTCGTATTTAAGGGAATACGCCGTATTCCCGCCAACATTTTCAACCAGAAAGTTTTTTAAGGAATACGCCCAAGGAATACGTTCGTATTCATGGGAATCCGTACGTATTCATGGGAATACGTCCGGATTCAGTATGCTGCAGCAACTCAAAATTTTAGTGCAAAAACATGAAATTCAAACGTGCATATCTCCTAAACCGTAAAGAGTTAGACTCTGAAATTTTGCAGGCACTCTCATATAATCAAAATGCAACTTTCCATTTTTTCACTTTTTCAAATTACACGTTTAACAAGAAAATGGACGTATGGGTCATTTTAGACCATTTTCGACCGTTTAGTTGACACGCCATATTCCAAATGGCTAGGTTTTTGACTTCAACCCTTTGCTAACATGTTTCTACATATATTTGTGACGTGTGGGCACATTCATCATATACAAACACTCCTTCTACATTATTTTAACACGTTGACCCGTTTAGGGGTCAAAATGGACAAGTTCACCAATTTCATTCAAAATGACAACATTAACATTTTCAATCCACATTTTATCTATGCTTATGACTTTAAGTCACTTTAAAAGTTATCATACACATACCACATCAAATTCTATACATTTTAACACTAAGTGGCCCATTTGGACACTTAAATAACCCTTTTG